>CM045492.1:28099061-28699061 GCA_024704745.1 Rosa lucieae
GCATGGTATGATCGTTTTCATTCCACTATCACTCAAATTGGGTTTCATGCTAGTGCTTATGATTCTGCACTCTTTATTCGTCGCACTTCTATTGGATGTCATTATTTTGTTATATGTCGACGATATGATCATTACTGGTTCTGATACTACTACTATTGCTGCTGTCAAAAGCATCTCTTTCGAGAGTTTGAAATGAAGGACTTGGGTGCTTTACGTTACTTTTGGGCATTGAAGTTGCTTTCTTCCCCCAACGATTATCTTTTGTCTCAATCAAAGTATGCTACTGACCTTATTCATCGTGCTCAGCTCACTGATGAAAAGATTGTTGATACTCCAATGGAATTAAATGCCAAGTTCTACCCATCTGATGGCATTCTATTAGATGATCCTACTTCCTATCGTGAGTTGGTTGGCTCTTTGGTCTATCTTACTGTCACTCGTCCAGACATTGCCTATGTAGTACATGTGGTCAGTAAGTTTGTTTCTGCTCCCCGTTCTACTCATTGGGCAGCTTTGCTTCGCATTCTACGATATGTTCGTAGTACCATATTCAAGAGCTTATTGTTCTCATCTACTTCTTCCTTGTCTCTTCGAGCCTATGCTGATGCGGATTGGGCTGGTGATGTTATTGACCGCAAGTCCACATCTGGCTATTGCACTTTTCTGGGTGATACTCTTATTTCTTGGAAGAGCAAGAAACAATCTCTTGTTGCTCGTTTCACCACAGAGGCGGAATACAGGGCTATGGCTCATGCTACTGCTGAAATTGTTTGGCTTCGTTGGCTTCTATTTGACTTGGGAGTTGTTCTCGCAACTCCCACTCCTCTCTACTGTGACAATCAGAGTGCCATTAAGATTGCCCACAATTCTGTTTTTCATGAGCGTACAAAGCACATAGAACTTGACTGTCACTATGTTCGTCAACATTTTCAGATGGGTACAATTGATCTACCATTCATCTCTTCTACCTTACAGATTGCAGACTTCTTCACTAAGACTCACACTTCTGCTCGTTTTCGATTCCTCCTTGACAAACTCTCATTGCTCTCCAGGCTCGCATAATGAGTTTGAGGGGGGGTGTGAATGTAGTTTCAGTTATTTAAAGCTTTTATTGTGTTTCTTAGTTAAGGGTTAGTATAGTCTTTTCTTAAGGTGTAAAGTTTTCTTATGCTAGAGGGTTTCCTCTCTTTATAAATATTATCTCTTTGGCCTCTGCTATGATTAAGCAAGCTGCCACTTTCTTCTCTCTTAGCTTTTGGTTCCATATTCTAACAGCACTATGTGATTTGTTTCTGGTGGGATTAGGTCGGAAGGGTAGGCAAGTGCATTGGCTTGGTGGTGGCATCGGCAAGAGCAAGCTGGCCGCTCTGGAATGGTGGCGACGATGGTCGTGGTAGGTGTTGAGATCGTACGTGTTGTTGATGGTGGGATGAGTTGGGTCGAGTAAGCCTTATTGGGCTTGGCCTTAGGCCGGTTATCATCTTCGAGCCATGTTGGGATGTTTCTTTTATTTATGTCTATATTACTTTTTGTATTTCCAATAAATCTCCATTAGATTTCTGGTGGATTTTGTCCATATTTAGTGTCTTATTCGTCTAGTTAGGTGACAAATATGATCAGATCGGTATGTCTTGAGTCTATGCTAATCGGAACTTCTCTAGAAGTTTTTGTATAAGTATTGAACTTTAGCATACAACAATGGCGTGCTCGGCATCTAGGGTCAGATAGAATAGATTATTTGGGAGGCGAGATGTTTTTGTTAGCATAGACTACGTACTCTACGCTCATTGTCTAAATAGAGTAGTCTTTCTTGTACTATGCATTGCCCGTGATTCAGGGTCATATTGATGATAAGAACTCTTTAACTCAAAAAAAAAAAAAATCACCAAAATTTTTAGTCCACAATATTTTTAAAATAATGTTAAATCTGGTAAGTTTAATATATTTGTCAAAATGAAATGAAATTTTACCCTTTTTCATATCAATCCCTCTCTTCTTCTGCTCCGTAGCTTTCTTCTCCCGCAACCAAAGCCATCTTTACTCTTCTTCACCTCCGCCACAGCCCAACCATGTCCACCGTCATCACCCCCAAGTCCATTCCTTACCTCCAATCAAGAAAGCAAATTCATGCCCAAGTCTTTCTCTTCGGGTTCGATCACAGAATCCATGCTTAAGCACCCAAGGGATTGGGGGAAGCTCCAAGGGAAAGTGTAGAGTGTCGTGCCCAAGGATTGGGGGAAACTCCACCCTAACTAGATTACCGCAGTAAATGGAACACAGGAACAAGATTGAGGTGTACTTTGGGACACAGATGACAATATTTTCATCATTCTACCACATTTGCTAGTGTTTAATCTCAGACCCAGCTTCATTAACCAGCCAGTTTTTTATGTAACTCAAAACAATTAGAGGTGCTTTGGTCTTTGATTTAATGGAAATTATCATCTCTTACACTAGGCCAAAAAAGCGAACAGACAACGGACCAAATTCGTTGTGTGATTTGGACGATCTCCGTTGTGTATCGAAGCGTTGTGTGATGAAAAATTGCAAAACTGTGGAAACCCGTTGTGTGAATCACAAACAAGCAACACTTATTTGGTTAAAATTGTTATGCCTTCTCTCGGCAGATGACAGCCACAATTGTCGCGTAGTCATGCTGCACATGTCATTGACATCATTCACACAACTAAAGTTGTTTCCCAGGCTTTGTATGAAAGGCGAATCAGACAACAGCATTTTGTTTTCTCTGTTGTATGAGTTATCCTCACACTTCACTTTTGAAAATTTTATTGTTATGTGTTAGTTTTAGATAACGTATTCTAGTTATTACAGTTGTGTGATTGTAAGTCAGACAACATATGTTTGTTAGAACCGTTGCATGTTATATAAGGATTCATTGTGTGAACATCCAAATTGTTACTTCAGACAACATTATTAACATTAGAAATTCTGTTGTGTGATAATCGTCTTTTCTGGATTTTGTGCATTGATAATAATGCTCCATTTTACCTAATGAACAATGACTAATTGTAAAGAAAAGACACTGGAATCTATGAAATGAGTAATCCAACTCATACTATTTGAAGAAAAGCATTCAAACTTTAAAAGGGAGGATTTCCCAATCATCCAAGCCAACATTGAAAGAAGAAAAGCATTCAAATGGATGCTCATCTACTTGGGACAACAAAAGCTTAAACAAATACAAGCTGTTCTAAAACAGGCCTCTTATAAAATCTACATTGATGGTTGGACAATTTCTTGAACAAATTCTTTAGCATCTTAGCTTTCTTGTATTTTCGACTACCAAAAGTGACAACCTTTAACTCATTGCAACTTGAAGTTCTGCCCTCCAATGCTATCTGCAAAATATATAAGAAGAGTACTTTTAGTGGGCTAACTCAAACATTAGCATCTGAGCTTTGGAATAGAAACTCTAATTATTGACCATTCAAGAACATTGTTGTCGCCCTCCTTGACGTCAAGATATCGCAGCAAACTTCCATTTGGAATAAATTCATAAATGAGAAAGCATTCTCCACGACCACTTAAGCAACAAAATCCCCTCAATTTCACTAAATTTTCATGCCTCAATGAGGTTAACATGTTCAACCCCTTCAAGAACTCTGCTTCCTTAATCTGGCAGCATGTTTTACCAGTACTATTACTGATAACAAGAGTCGCATACATAGACAAGAACTAGTAGGTAACTAAAAAGAAAAGTAAACGCTTCAGAGCATTTTTGAAGAATTTATTATGTGGCTTCACTCATAAAATTCAAAGGCAAGCAAATTAAGCATAGGTATATCACCAATATTGAGTAGAGAATTTGATATGAGACTTGTTAGTTACCTCATTTGCCACATTCGAAAGAGTTTGGTATAGACCTATCTAGATTGGTATTGTGGCCAGAGTTGGTAATCAAGCTACATTGAAAAAACCAAGTTAGAAGATCATAATCTAGCTCAAGGTGACACACCACGTAAATCAGGTTAAATTCAATAACCAACTAAATATAGTATCGGAAAACATCAAAATCATTAATAGGTATTACAAACCTAAAAAGTCCTCAAATTCATGTAAGATTTAACTTCTTCTACCTAGAAGTTATAAATGAGGGTGTTTCAGGCACAAATACAGTGATGAACGATCAATATAAAAAGTATACACAAACATGAACATAATTCTGATAAGTGAAAACGATTACCTGCAATTGGATTAACCTCAGCCTGCCGATACAGCCTTGATGTCTCAAGTTGTATTCTTTCCTATGTGAGCATACCAGAATTAAACAAGAGTTATGCACTGAAGATAAACGGTGGAACTTTATCACTTTGTTCTTTCGAAAATGAAAAGTTGATTATCACTTCAAACCAAATAAGTCAGGAAAAAAACTAGAAGGAGAAGGAGAAGCCCAAATCGTCCAAAAGGCTCAAAGAAAACTAGTGTGAAGTTTAGAACCATACATATGAACCACTGGTTGTACTCGAGGGAACTGAAAGATCATCATCACCAGCAGGGGGCCAGCCTGAGATTTCCTTACTTCTTTCACAGCTTTCCTTATATCTGCTGCTTTCCAAGCCGCATACTTCTGCTTCTGCTCAAGCTACAAAAAGATATAAAAAGGTGAACTACTCAAATCCAACTGTATATAACCTTCAAATCAGTAATAACACATTTGTATCCTCAACTTTAACCAAAAATAATATATAAAGTTTCAAGTGGCATAGCAAAACGTAAAACTCACATCAAGTTGAAGCACACCAAACTGGTTAATTCAAAGAAAATGCTTGCAGCATAGAAGTGTCAATAGACACCAACAAAGATGGCATTGAAATCTATGAATTTTGTCATTATATCATTTCTAAAAAAAACACAGGGAAAACCAAGTCCTCGGGGTCATAAAGAATCGGTCACAATCATATCCCGATCATGGGGAACTTACAGGGCCTGTACAAACCAAAAACAAACAGCAATCTCATTTGCATTCAACAAACTTAAACTAACCACATGTTCTCCCGAAAGAGTTCTCCTAAACCCCTCCACTAATGAACTTCCAATTAAATGGCATAGCTTATTTAGAATCAAATAGTATAATTACAAGAACCCCCTGACATTGCCGAAATATATAAGTACTCTTGTTTTCTTGAAATTACAAGCAGCAGAAACATATCACAACTTCACTAATCTGATGACTGTTACAGTGAGCCTCAGCCTTCGATTTTGAACCAAAAATCAAGTAATGGCAACAAAACTAAAGTTCCATTGTTATTTTCCTTAATAAAAACAAAGCAAACAGACCAACCCAGTTGACAGTAAACTCAAAAATGGTATAGAGAAGTGGTTAAGAGAGAAGAAAAGACCTTTTCAAGATGCTTCATGAGCGAAATCAGGAGGGAATTTATGGTCTTGGTGCACTTGTTCTGAGGAATCTTCAGCCCTCGCTCCATTGCGTATAATCGACCTAATTTGAACACAAAACAAATACAATTCAATCAAACCCAAGGACAAATTAGGGTTTTAGAGCTCATAATTTGCGAAATATTGGACAAATATCAACCTGATGGCGCTTCTATCGAAAGGTGGTGAAGGTATCGACCATGCCCTAGAAGTTGTCAAGCTGACAGTCTGACACACCAGATCGGGGACTTCCTCTGTCTCTGAACCTCCTCTATCTCCTTATTTGTATCATCCACTGTAAAAAAAAATATTAATCAATCAAATTAATCCATTACGAGAAAGAGAGACGTATTGAGTAATCGATGAGCCGTGAGGGGGTTCTCGATCTCTAAAACATGGAGGCCTTCTTCTTTAGCTTCTAGGTAGTCTTGGATTCGAGCAAAAACATTGACCGGGTGTTCCGACGGGATTATTTTAGGGTTGACTAGGGATTTGGTGACTGGTAATCTTTCAAGAACTAGAGTCAATGGCTAGGTTGTGGGGTTTTGGTTAGGGTTTGGTGGCTGTGCTTGGGTTTGGTGGAAGAAGGTGTCAGAGCCATTAAGGGGTTAGAGATGGAAGATTTAGGGTTGATTTACAGATAGAGAAGTGAAATTAGGGAAAACCAGGATTGGAGAGAGAGAAATTCCCCAAGCGCGATGTTGAAGGGTAGTTGGAATTTCTGGGAGAGAAGAGAATGAAGAGAAGGCGAGAGCGAGACAGGAGGGATGAGAAGAAGTTTTTTTGTATTTTGACGAAGTGTTGAAGACGAAAAATGAATTGGGGGTGCTTTTTCCTTTCACTGACGCATATAGATTTTTTTTTTTTTTTTACTCATGACAGATACAACAGATAAATCAAATTCTGTTGTTGAATTATCTGCATATAAAATTTGAGTTGAGAGTCTGAGAGGGAAAACTCCCGCCTATTTACTATCACAATATTAGTTTTGGCATAGATGCTTATCCTTACTCATTTAGACGACATAAATATATCATTACCTTGTAAGAACCTAAAATCATCACACAAGTAACCAACATTTCAAGCAAAATTTCATCATTTTTGGGCACATCTAAATCTTGCCTCCTACATTTCCCTCACTTAGACAACACAAAGTTAAACACTGTTATATGACATTTTACTAGTTACATTCATACAATAGAAACAAGTAAACTGCTATACTATGTAGTAAAAATCAGTGTATGTGAGGTAGAATTTGGAGCCGAATTTGAGTGAAGGTAGGAGGGAAATCTGCCACTCTTTTTTTTTTATCATTCACACAACAAAATATTCTTATCAGTGTTGTGCAATCACCTTCTACATAAAAACTTCAAAATTTTTACGGCCTTATACAACGTAAGGTTCTTAATCGTGTTGTATGATTGACTTTCCATCATCACACAACATTTTTTTTTTCGTTGTGTAAAAACGGTTGTATGTTGAGGTTATTGGCCTAGTGTTACCTCTTACTCTTGAAGAACAATTGTTTTCCCTCCCAATTAACTATAATACCTTTGAGAAGTTGTAAAAACTAAAGGGGTGATAACTGGATGTGGCTACAGGATAAACTTGTGAAAATCGCCCTCTACATGATCTGCCTCTCTTTGGGGTTGTTTCATGATTTAATGATTGCCCACTAAGCTGGGATTATGGATTTTACTATTGAATATAATTCTAGTGCCCTGGTGGAATTGGTCTCGAAACTTATAAGCGAGTCTCACAATCTATATACCTTAATCAATGGCTGCAGCTCCCTAAGCGAGTCTGCTTATTGAAATTGTCACTTGGTTCATGTTTATGAAGAGCCCCATATTCTTCAGGATCCCCATTGTCTATCCCAGGGTTACTTGTTGCTTCTGCTAGTGCCTCCCAAGTGTAGAGATTTATTTTTGTTTTTAATTTGTTGTGTTTGCGTCTTTTACCCTTCTTGTACCAAGAAACAAAAAAGTGAGATAAAGCCTTCTGACCAAGTCATGTTTAATTTTTGATTGAAACATTCCAATCATTGTTAACTGAAACGTCCTGAATCTGTTGTAGTTTACTGGCTTAATAGAATTGTGATGGAAAGTCTGCTTTCTGAGATTTTTGGAGGAAAAAAATTTCAGCGTCCCAGGGTTTTCCCTAGGGCTTCGAGATGCCTTACATGAGTTCTGGTGCATCACTTGGGATTTCTGTTTGTCCTTGGGCGTTCATGGGCCTCCTCGACGCGGCCTTCCTTCTCCTCCACCAGCCCCAAAGGCACGCACCTTTGCATCAGTTCTTTCCAACTCGAATGAATCTTCAATTCCTCTTAGTCAATTACCTGCTCCTGTCATTCGAGGGGATAAAATCTATGTTAAGATCAATGAATCCCTATATCAAGAGCAATTGAAGAATTTTAAAACCAACCTTATTGGTCGATTATTGCTACGAAAGGGTTCAACACCACTAAAGACTGCTACCCTGAAGGGATTGCTTGTTGCTCTATGGCGCCCTTCAGAGCCATGGCGTTTGGTACCTCTTGGTAAGGGTTACTTTGACATCCATTTTGCCACATAAGAATACCTTCGTAGGGTTTGGGGTGGAGGTACTTGTACCCTCCCTGATGGAATTTTTCGTCTAACGAATGGAAGCCAGACTTCTTCCCGGGAGATACTCTTCCACAGACACATGCCCAAGTTTGGGTCAGATTATATGGTTTGAGTCAAGATTATTGGCATCAGCAGCATCTAATGGAGATTTCTAGGGGTGTGGGTACTCCATTGCAGATTCATAAAGCTACAAAAGAGCGCAATTCGGGCATTTTGTTCTTGTCTTGGTAGACGTGGATCTCGCTGGTGAACTACTTTCGTCTTTGATGGTTGAGCGGGAGACTCATTGCTTCCCCATTGAAATTGTTTATGAGAATTTGTGTACTCATTGTGGGATGGTCAGTCACATGGCTGATCACTACAAACATTTGAAAGGTTCCAATATGGTGCCCAATGCTCAAGGGAAAAAACTTGTGCAGAAATTTGATCGTGTCTTACGTCAAGAGTATCAACCCAAGCAGGCTTCCAACAAGAACATTGTTTTTTATCACCAAAATGAGACTATTCCACTAGCGCCTCCTGTTCATGAGGTGGTTCTGATGTCAACAGAACCAATTGTTCCTACCGAAAACCATTCAGGAGAACATAGAATTCAAACCAATATTGGTGCCTGTCCTGCTACTACTGATTATGCAATGGCCCAACTGGCGCAATCGGTTATTGAAGAGGCGGTTATGGAGGAGTTGGATGCCATTGCTCAACGTGTTGTGGATGGGCCGTCTAACCAATTGCTTTTACAAAACACTAGTATGGAGGAGTGTGAGGATGATTCTAGCTCTAATGAGGCTACGAGCCAGAACCAATTGTTCATGCGTTGGTGCCTTATAACTCAAGTGGTCAAGATTGGAATGATCTGATTGAGGAGGACCAAATTCCTACTCGAAGTCAGAATAATTTTTCTGAAATTAATTCGTCTCCGGTTACTCCTCCCAGAGGACAGGTAGAAATGGTTTCTATGAATTCCTTGTTGAAAGGTGATAATAATACAGGACTAGAAGATATGACCCTTGTTCTTTCCAAAGGGTAGAAAAAGAAACTACGGAAAAAGAAAAGAGACGGACAGCAGCCAGAAGAGGGCATTGTGGACCATTACCCCGCTAGAAATAGGGGTCCTCCCCAAAAGCTTAATTTATGAAGATTATCTTTTGGAATATTCGGGGTTTAGCTAATGCTCCTACAAGAACTGCTCTTCGTAGTTTGATTAGAAAGCACTCCCCTGATTTCCTTTGTTTATCGGAACCAATGACATCTTTGATGCGTATTCCTGATTCTTTTTGGAGATCTATTGGTATGCAATTGGTAGGTGTCAATGATTGAGGTCAATTATTTCCTAATATTTGGGTTTTTCATTCAACAAACATATCACCTCCTACTATGACATCTTCTTCTAGTCAACATCTGTTTGTGCAGTTTTTTGTTGGTGGTATTGCTCATGGTTTGGTTTTCGTCTATTCAGAAACAACTAGTGTGGCACGTCATCCTTTATGGTTCGCAATTGAACAAATTAATACAAGCTTCTAGGGTCCTTTGCTGTTAGTTGGTGATTTCAATGCAATCTTAGGAGCCCATGAAAAGACTGGTGGTAGGCTGCCTACTCGTGTTTCCTGTGACGACTTTCAGACTATGGTGGATGTGTGTCATTTGACACAAATTGATCTTAAAGGGTCACCGTTTACATGGACAAATGGTCGAGGAGTTGGCTGACATATTGAAATGTTGTTGGACAGGTGCTTTTGTTCTATTCCATGGTTAGACTCTTGGCCGATGACTAGTTGTTCCACTTTGGTTCGGCACTCTTCTGATCATAATCCTTTCTTGATTTCTTTCACCAACTATGTTGCACAAGGCTCGATTCCTTTCCGTTTTCAGAAGATTTGGTTGGGGCACTCAGATTTTCTTAAAATTATTCAGGCCGCATGGCAATCCTTTGAGGTATGTGGTTGTCCTATGTTTATTCTGCAAAGGAAGCTTAAACTTTTAAAACCTATTCTGAAGGATTGGAATGTTAATGTCTTTGGTAATGTTCATACTACTGTGGATAGTGCACGCGCTGCACTTGAAAAAATTCAACTAGCCATATCTCTTGATGTGTTTACTGAAGTGCGTCATGTTGAGGAACTTTTAGCCCAGGATGCTTTGTCGAATGCTTTGTTGGTTCAGGAAAAATTCTGGGCAGAGAAGGCTAGGGTGAGATGGGTCAGGGAAAGTGATAGAAATTCTGGCTATTTCCACACTTTGGCAAAAATTCGAAGAGCACGCTCCTTTATCACTTTTCTTCGCATTGGGAATGACTTGGGGGATGATGTTAATACTTTGCGTGATCATGTCGTTCAACATTTCACAAGTGCCTTTTCAGAGGATAGAAATATTGATGATACAGGTTTGGTTGAAAATCTCATTCCTTCAATGGTTTCGGATTCAGAATATTGCTCTTTACTTGCTATTCCTTCTGCTGAAGATGTCAAAAATGTTGTATTTTCCATGAATGCTGATAGCGCCCCAGGTCCGGATGGTTATACTGGTCATTTTTTTCAGGCTTGTTGGGATGTTGTTTGGTTGGATGTGGTCCGTGCTGTTAGATCTTTCTTTCAATCAGGTTATATATTGTCCAATCTAAATTCCAGCTTTATGGCTCTCATTTCAAAGGTTCAAGAGGCTAATGTTATCACTCAATTTCGGCCTATTGCTATGGCTAATTTTTCTTTTAAAATTATTACTCGCATACTAGCAGACCGTCTTGCTCCTATTGCTTCCAGAATTATATTGCCGAACCAATTTGCTTTTCTGAAAAGAAGACAAATCTCCGATTGCATCTTTCTAGCTTCTAAATGTATTAACTTGTTGGATTAAATGTCGTGGAGGGAATGTTGCTATTACATTTGATGTAGCGAAGGCCTTTGATACTCTGAATTGGAACTTCCTTCGAAGGGTTCTTAATGCTTTTGGTTTTCATGCAACTTTCGTAGAATGGATTAATTCTATATTGGCTTCAGCTCGCCTCTCCATCTTATTTAATGGCTCTCCAGTGGGATTTTTTTTTTGTAGCCGCGGAGTTCGACAAGGTGATCCGCTGTCTCCTCTTCTCTTTTGTCTTGCTAAAGAGGTTCTTAGCCGTGGTATCTTGCGTCTGGTTGATATGGGGCATGTCCAAGCTATTTCCTCTCCTCGTCCTGTGAAAGTCCCTTGTCATGTCTTATTTGCTGATGATATAATGGTTTTTTGTAAGGGCGATAAAAGAAGCCTACTAAATCTTATGGCTTTCTTTGAGGAGTACGGCCTCAACTCGGGCCAGTTGGTGAACAAAACCAAGTCTCATGTTTATTTGGGCAAGTCAGCTGTTCATCGTCGTACTCTAATATATTCTTGGTTAGGTGTTCTAGTGGGTAAATTGTCCTTCATGTACCTTGGCGTGCCAATTTTTGTTGGCCAACCAAAGAGAATTTATTTCCAAGTCTTGGCTGATCGAATTCGTAATGTTATGTCTCAATGGAGAGGGCATTCTCTCTCCATGGCAGGACGGGTAACTCTGGTCAATTCTGTGGTGGTTAGTATGGTTTCCCATAGTTTCACAATTTATGCTTGGCCAAGGACTGTATTGCAACAAGTTCAAAATTGGATGAGGAATTTTATTTGGACCGGCAATGTGTCTTCTAGAGCCTATCACCCGGTGTCTTGGAAAAAGTGTTGTGCTCCGTTGAAGGAGGTTGGTCTTGGAGTTCGTAACATTATGGCTCTTAATAAAGCTTTCCTCCTAAAAAAAATTTGGGATTTCTTAACTAAGTCTACACCAGCGGCTGCTTTTTTTTTCTGCTCGGTTTCTTCACCATTCAGGTCAGCCATGTCCTTACTATAAAAAAATCATCTATTTGGCCTGGCATGCGACCCTTGTTTATGGATATTTTCTATAGCTCTAAATGGTTAGTGGGCAATGGTCGTTCAATTCATTTTTGGCATGATAATTGGCTTAATGGTTCAGTTGTTGACAAATTGGGTATTGACCATTAACTTGGCAAGTTATTATGTGCCAAAGTTTCTGATTTCATCAAAGATGGCTCTTGGTATTGCTCTACTAATTTATATGCTGATGTTGCTACACTTTGGTCAGAAATTTCAGCTATTAGACTTCCTTATTCAGACATGGATAATAGGCTAGTGTGGTTGGATTCTTCTTATGGGAACTTATCTTTATCTATAGCCTATGAGTTGAAGAGGAGTAAACAAGCAATTGTTCCTTGGGATAGATGGGTTTGGCGTCAGTGTTTTCGCCCTCGAAACTCTTTTACTTTATGGAAATTTCTTCATGGTAAGCTTTCTCTTACTTTAGAGAAGCTTTTTTTTTTTGCTTCTATGTGCTCCCTCTGTCATGCATCGGTTGAGACAGCCCACCACCTTTTTTTTGAGTGCTCTTTCTCTATGAAGGTCTGGTCCGCAATTTTATCTTGGTTTAAAGTCAATACTCTTTTCTTGGATATATCCGCTTTCTTCTCTTACCCACTACAACATGGTTTTGGTACTCAATTGCAATTGCTTTGGTGGGGAATGATGGGAGTTGGCTTCTACTCTCTTTGGAATGCTAGAAATTCTATTTGTTTTGATGAGCATCGCTTAACGGTTGATTATTTGATTTACTATATCAAGCTGCAAATTCGAGAGGTTGACTCTTGGGGTTTTGGAATTATGCCTAACTCAGTAGATGAGCTTTGTATTTTTAGTGCTCTTGGAATCAGTGGTAGAGCCTCAAGAACACATCAAATTCATGAAGTAAATTGGCTTGCTCCTTGTGCTTTTCAATTAAAGGTTAATATTGATGGTGTTGCTCGTGGGACGCCAGGGTTTGCAGGCTATGGAGGTGTTTTTAGTGATCACTTGGGCAATTTTATGGGTTGTTTTGCTGGTTCCATGGGTATTGCTACTGCCCTAGAAGCAGAGCTTCCAGCCATTATTCATGCAGTTACAATAGCATTAGGAAAAGGATGGAATTCTCTCTGGATTGAGTGTGATTCAGCGGTAGCAATTCACTTTCTTGCAACTAATAATTGCTCAGTCCCTTGGAGTCTATCTGTTGATTGGGTCAATTGTTGTACCATTATATCCTCTATGCAGATATGTTTTTCACATATTTATCAAGAAGGGAATCAAGAGGCTGACTGCTTAGCTAACTATGGGGTGGACCATAAGGGGCATTATTGGTGGGACTCTTTCCCTCCTTGTGCTTCGGCTACCTTTGTTCACAATCTGCAAGGTTTATCGAATTTCCGTATTAGCTAATTTTGTGGTGCTTGATAGACTTCATGAAAAGGTGGGTTTGGGTTATGGTGATTTCTGCTGCATGGTTGCTGATGAACTATAGGTGTGTTCCATATATGTGGTTGTAGCGTGGTCACATATATTTGCATGGTTACTGCATGTCCTTCTTCTTTCCATCAGTTTGTAACTATTGCTTACTGCTCACTTTGAGTACTTTACTTCATTTTGTTCTCAGAGAGGTTTTGGTTCATGTCCCCCTCTCTCTTCTTGTAATTCATTTTCTTTTATTAATAACATAAAATAGAGGGATGGGCGGTGGGTTCCCGGTTGCGATGGCCCCCTTTCTTTGAGATTGTGGGTGGGTGCCAGTCACCCCAAATCTGCTATCGCAGAGGAAATAATATTGCCTAATCCTCTATTTAATTTAAAAAAAAAAAAAAAAAGAATTCTGATGCATATCAGTTCCACTTTGGTTCTGGTATGAGTTATGTTAAGGGTTCAGGGTTGGGCAATAAATATGAAAAAAAATTGGCAATGTGCCATTCAACCTGGCCTGGGTTATTTCACTTCATTTTTTATCATTATTTTTCATTTTGACTGAATGGGAATTGTTGCAGTAATAGTCAAATGAGAATTCCACAGCAGAGACAAATTACTTGACATCTTCGCAGCATCACTAATGAGGTGTGATAGCATTGAATTAGTAAGTGTAGAAATAGATTCTCATTGATTTGTACAAGTACATTTTTTACAATATATAGGAATATGTATAAGTTCTACATGAGACAATAATGTTGTATTAACTACATAAATAAAAATATCAAAACTGATCCAAGATATCAAAACTGATGCAGGACATTATAGCCATATTATTGGCTATTCAATGCAGAAGAGTGATTGTCGCTAACAGCCCCCCTCAAACTTGGCAGTCCGGGATGGACAAGTTTGGAAGAGAAAAGAAGATGACGAGATTTGTGAAGCGGCTTTGTTAGCAAGTCAGCTGGCTGGTCTTTGGAAGGAATGACGCAAACAAGGTGACTACCACGAGCAACCTTTTCACGAACGTAGTGGTAATCAAGCTCAATATGTTTGGTGCGAGCATGGAACACAGGATTGGAAGCCATATAGGTGGTGTTGAGATTATCACAATGGAGCAAAATTGGAAACTAAATATGGGCACCGAGCTCATACAATAAATAACCCAACCATGTTGTTTCGGCACTAGCATGAGCAAGAGATCTATATTCAGACTCAGCACTAGACCGTGCTATGGTCGGCTACTTTTTAGAACACCAAGAGATAAGGTTGGAACCAAGATAGACAAGACAGCCAGATGTGGAGCGACGAGAATCAGGACAACCATCCCAGTCAGCATCAGAGTAAGCCGAGAGATGAACCGGTTGACGTTGAGGAGTGAACAATAAACCATGACTAAGAGAACCTTTGACGCAATGGAGAATATGCTTGACAGCTATAAGATGAGGGACACAGGGCTGACTCATAAGCTGGGAACCAAAGTTAACGGCAAAGGCAATATCAGGCCAGGTGACGGTAAGATACTGTAAGGACCCAACAAGCTCACGATACAGTGTAGGATTTGGAAGCATAACTCCATCAATAGAGGTAAGATCAGACTTGGCAGACATGGGTGTGCTGACACGCTTGTTGAACAAGAGATCATGTTTGGAGAGAAGATCATGAGCATATTTAATTTGGTTTATGTGCAGGCCATGGGAATGTTTAGTGACCTGCAACCCCAGAAAATAATGAAGAGGACCTAGATCCTTGATGTCAAAACCACGACCAAGAGCATCAAGAAAACACTGGAGGAGATGATCATGGCTTCTCATAACAACAATATCATCAACATATAGCATAAAGTAAATTATATGCAGCCCATGTCGATAAATAAACAAAGAGGGGTCTGTAATACTCTGAATGAACCCAACAGATAAAAGAAATGTACTCATGCGATGAAACCAGGCACGGGGTGCCTGTTTCAAGCCGTAAAGGGCTTTGTTGAGTTTGCAGACATGAGTAGAGCGAGAATCATCTATAAAACCGGGTGGTTGAACCATATACATATCTTTCTTAAGAATGCCATGAAGAAAGGCATTCTTGACATCTAATTGACGAAGAGACTAAACCCGAGACACAGCAAGAGTAATCACAGTACGAATAGTAGCAGGTTTAATCACAGGGCTAAATGTTTCATCATAATCAATACCTTGTTGTTGATGGAAACCCTTGGCAACGAGACGAGCCATGTCACGCTCAACCGAACCATCAGACTTCCGCTTCACCCGAAACACCCATTTACAGCCTACTATATTTTATGTGGGGGAGGAAGGCACCAAAGTCCATGTGTTGTTCTTCAACAGAGCATTGATTTCTTCCGTCATAGCTGCACGCCATTCTAGTTTCTGAGAGGCTTGAGAGTAGCAAGTAGGTTCAACTGTATCAACCAAGGTGAGAAGAGCACGAGGAATGGGATATTGCACAGTACCATCGGTGCGGTCGCAGGGCTGAACAATTCCTTCGTGAAGGCGGGTGACCATGGGGTGGATTAGGGGAGGGGCAGGGGCCGAATGAGGAGCAATGACCAGTGGAGGGGCCACCGGTTGAGAAGAGACACCAGGGGATGAAGTGGCATCGTGGGACGGGGCAATCTGAGGAGTGGGGGAGGCCGGAGCTGCAGACAACACGAGCTAGGCGGCGTGAAGAGCCGGGGCCTAAGGAGTCGTGGCTTGAGCAGTGGGAATCTGAGGCGCAGCCGCTGGGGGATGACACGTGTATACGAGCAAAGGAGCGACGCGGGTATGCATCAGCGACGGGAGTTGAGAGGCACCGGAATCACCAGCAGTGGTTGGCAACGGCGGATCGACAGACGATGTAGGGGAGGGCACCTGGGAAGGAGAAAGCGGATGTGGCCGTTGTGCTGGTGTGGTTGACTGAAGAAAGACAGATGCATTTATGTCTGACGCAACAAGGCTGGAGGCTGATGGACCTGCGTCTGAGGTAGTAATAGTGGGAGCCGATGGGCTCGGCAAGGGGGCCTACGGAGAGATTGGACTGGACAAGGAGAAGAATTCTGGTGGATCAGCATTAGTATATACCTGCAATTCTTTAAATGGAAAATGATTTTCGTTAGATAAAACGTGACGGGAGACATAGACTCGATCAGTTTTGGAATTAAGACACTTATAACCCTTATGATGAGGACTATATCCAAGGAAGGCACACTCAACACTTCTACTAGAGAGTTGTTTGGAAACATAGGGACCTAAATGAAGAAAACAAGAGCACCCAAAGACACAAAGGGAAGAATACGAGGGAGGAGTATGGAAGAGACTATGATGAGCGGTATCCCAATTGAGAGATGACTAGAGGATGGAGATGCTCACGGCTATGCTAAGGAACTTTTCTGATTTTTTTCTAAAGTGTAAATTGTATGGTAGAGGACCCCTTGACGTTGAGAAAAGGGGAGAATATATAGGGGCACGGCTAGGGTTCTCCAAGCAATCAGAAATTTCCACATCACTTCAACCAATGGTATGATGCCAAGTAAGCCTTGTGATGTGGTCCAACCAATCGTAGAATGCCAAGTAAGCCTTGGTGTGTCATCTAACCAATCAAAACTCTCCAAATTAATTCCCTAAATTCCTTTAATATATATCCTTGCCGAAATTATATAAGGATTTTCTGATTTTCTTCATTAATTTCGGCCAAGAATATCTTAGGAGAGAGTAATTGCCGAAATTCCATAAATAAATTCTGATTTGCTTCACCAATTTCGGCCACAAATATCCTTGGGAAAGTAATTGCCGAAATTCCATAAATAAATGCTGATTTGCTTCACCATTTTCGGCCAAAAATCACATTTAAATCTTCCAAGAATATTTCTTTGCCCTTAAAAATCTCCCTTGAGTAAATCTTCAATTATATTTTCAGATTTTCATGTTGCCTCCTCCTTTTCCTCTTTGTATTTTACGGCAAACAAAAATATATTCTCCAAAAATATCTCGCATGTGTCACAAACCCTAATTTCCATGGGCCTTTATCCATTTGCCGAAAATCCAAGTCATTCTTGAGAGTTCTTGGGCCCCCATGCGCCACCTTTATGCCATGTCAACATCTAGAGTCTTCAAGAAGCTTCTCTCATGCCATGTCACTTCATTAATTCGATCTCCATTCTTGGTTGGCTCAAGAGTCTTGTTTTGGCAAGCTTTCCTTTTCTGGACAGGGTTTCCTAGTTGGACCAGGAAAGCTTCATTTCTTCATTTCTGCTCATTTGTGCTTCCCTTTGTAGCTTGTCTTTACTCCCTCCAACGTTGGCTAGCTCCTCTTTCCATTTATGAGCTCATTTCAGCTCATTTATTCCCAAGTCCTGAAAATAGAAACTGTTACCAAAAATATAAACTTTCCTAAAATGAAAAACGGAAACTTTCCTAAACTAAAAATAGGAAACTTTCTAAAAATGAAAAATAGAAACTACAAAAATGGAAACTTTCTACAAATAGGAACTTTCCCATTCAAAGAATGGAAACTTTCCAAAACAGGGTTTTATTAAGGAAATAACGCAAGAAATGTAGGGAAATGCAGTTAAAACGTCGCATTAAAATGCTCCTATCAAGTACAGGGGTAGGAAGAAGATTAATGAGATAGACAGAGGTCAAGGCGGCCTCAACCCATAAGTTTTTAGGCACAACAGAGGTGAGAAGATGAGTGCGGATCATGGTGGCAATGTGGCGATGTTTGCGTTCAGCGAGGCCATTTTGTTGTGGGGTATAGGGACATGAAAACTGTTGTTGGATACCCAAGGAGTGACAAAAATGAGAAAAGGCATGATTTACATATTCCGTGCCATTGTCACTTTGAAGGAATTTTATGGATCCATTAAAGAGATTACGAATCATGGCTACCAAATTTTGGAAGTGTGTAAGGACCTCATTTTTGCGACGCATTGGAAAAATCCAAGTGTAACGGGAGAATTCATCAGTGAAAAGAACATAGTATTTAAAGCCACTAACAGACAAAATGGGGGACATCCAAACATCACTATGAATAATATGAAATAGAGTTGTAGCAGATACATTATTGGAAAGAAAGGGTAAATGATGTGATTTGCTAAGTGCACAATCACAACAAAAATTATTAAAAGTAGAATGAGATCCAAGAGCAGTCTTTAACAAAGCTAAAACTGGATACAAAGGGTGACCCAGATGATTATGCCAGAGAGAGGAGTGAATGGTGGCTAGAGCATGAGGGAGGGATGAGGATTGGGCAAGGGCGGTACGGAGCATGAGGTAATCTAGACCAAGGCCATGAAGGGTGGTGACGACCAGATCAGCATCAGAGACCAATTGATTGATGGATGCTAGAGAATCAACAATGGATTTGGCCTGTTGAAGATACTCATCGACGGATTAGGAGCCCTTTTGAAGATCAAAGAGTTGGAGCTTGAGGCTGGTGGCGCTGGCAATTGAATGTTGGGAGAAGTGGCGGGCTAGGCAATCCCATATCCCCTTGGATGTATCAAATTCAATGGTAAGACGATCGAGCTACGTTTTCGGTCAAAGATGTTGTGAGGATGGTTATAATTTGTTGGTCGGTGGTGAACCATTTTTCGTGCTCGGGATTTGGAACAGAGGTGGCAGGATGGCCATCAGTGGCAGCGGTGGTGGTGGTGGCAGAGGGTTCAGGAATAGAACCATCGACATAGCCCCAAAGTTTGGCACCATGAAGGTAAGGTTTAACCTGACGGAGCCATACCAGGTAGTTTGTGTCATTGAGTTTGGTAAACTGGGCAGTATTTTGGGAAGGAGGATTAGACGAGGAAGAAGCCATGAGAAAGGAGGAAGTAGGAGCTAGAGAGAAAGAGGAACACGACACAGGAGGTAAGTTTGACACCCTAAACTACTGATACTATGTAGAAATAGATTCTCATTGATTGGTACAATTACATTCTTTACAATATATAGGAGTATGTATCAGTTCTACATGAGACAATAATGCTGTATTAACTACATTAATAACAATATCAAAACTGAACCTGTATTAACTGCCGTCGACTCCCTAAACCGTAAATCAGCTAACGGAACCTGTCCTTAAACAATTTTTATTATTAAATTGACAAGGTGGCTAGTATAAAATCATTGAGATTCAATTTTGTTTTCAGTATCTGTATGCTTCCAAAGGGTCGTTTATATAGTGACAGCTGGAGAAGACAGGGCAAGTTTGGTAACACACCGTTGCCATAGTATTTGCAAAACTCCAGTTATCTTGTCAACTTCTTTCTTTTTAACAATAGAGAACAGACAAAATAAGGCCTTCATGGACCGTGGCAGAGCCAGGAATTAAAATCCGGCTAGGCCTCCAAATATAATTTTTCTTTTTTTGGTGAGATTCGACAATATGAGGCAATAAATCTTCCTATAAAATTGCCATTTTGAATTTGACAGGTTTTGATTGCTAATATTAGGGCTGTCACTCGGTCGATTCGAATCAATAATAGGCCTTACCAACTTCAAAACCAAAACTTTCGATTTCAAAATGGAGCTACGTACCAATTACCAAACCAAAATTTTCAGTATTTAATCATAACTATCAAATTTGGTATTTTGGTTTTCAGTACGTATTACCAACTTTACAATTTTTGTAATATAAATTAGAATAAACAATAGTAGATCTTTAAATTTGATATATTGTCGAATACTTTGTTTTCATCTCCCTTATCCGACTATAGCTCTTTTATGTACATATGACATCAAATTTTAGTCATCTTCAATAAAATCAATTATTTAAGGATTTTTTTTACTAATAAGTTACTTAAGTAACATGTATTACTAATCTAGTATTAGTAATAATGTTAGTACTATTATGAAAATAATTATATTTCCAAAAAGTCGGTATATATATTGAAAACTACAGTACATATAGTTAATACTAGATAAGTAGTACATGTATATTTCCTAATATTCTAGTTTTCAATGCATAAATATTAACTCTATATGCTCTATTATGAAAATAATTATATTTCCTATTATGAAAACTAGAGTATAACTATATATGGTTAATATTTAGATAATCTATAGATTAGGTATTTACCAAAAATCAAACAAACTTTTTCAGTAATATTCGATTTCGGTTTTATTGGTTTCGATTACCAAAAAGTCTATTTACCAAATCTAAAATATCAGTTGGTATTCGGTCGGTTTGATAATAACCAAACCAAATGGTAGCCCTAGCTAATATGGAAGTTATCCTATAGTGCACACTATACCATAGACTGTTTCGCAACATTGAAGCTGAGGAAGATTGTGGAATGATGTCTATGGTATAGAATTGCCAGCTGATCAGGTCTGTAATACTCTTTAACTGTGCCATAAATTGTTGGATGTTGTAAATATTTGTGGATAATCATGTAAAAAGATAATGAGTAATGGGTGCCTATCCCTATAGATTGGTGATTGATAGGTTGTAATTGTAGGAGTGATTGGATTGTAATTAAGCCTTACCCTTTTGTGTACACCATATAAGGCTCCTCATGGTGAGATGAATAAGACACACAATCTGATTCTCTATGTCCAAACGCTCTCTCTCTCTCTCAAAAATTTTTCTGTTTTACAACACGTTATCAGCACGAAACTCTAACCCAAGCCCTAGCCAGATAAAAAAAAAAAAAACCCCAGCTGCAGCCTGTTTGCACTCCCCGAAACCTCTTGATGTTGACCTCAGATCAAAATCTTTCCTTCATCAAAGTTGTTCGTCTCTGCCTCTTCTATCTGACCTCCAAATTTCAGCCCTATTGGAGTCGTTTTGAGACCTGTACACCATTCAAAGTGGGAGCTGTCCAGAAGAGGCGAACAGCTATTAGATTGGCTGAGAAGACAACCTTCTCAGTTCTGCACACATAAGCTGAAGATTTATCCGTCCTTCATCAAGTAATGTTTTCCAAAACCTAATTTTATATTCATGCTTCTTGCTTATCGAGCCTATTGATTGAATATGAAAAATCACCATAATGCATGAACCTAGCAAATCCTACATGATTTATTTACTTGGTATATGTATTTGTATATATTTGTTCATGTGTTTGAGATTGTTTGATTGAAAAAGAAAAGAGAAAAATTTATGGACTGCAACTATATATCTGTAGTACTTGGTCCAGTAGTACCAAACCAATATCAGTAACATCAATTCAACAAGAAAGAAAGAAAAAAAACAAATTATGCAATTGCTGGGATTCGAACCCAGCTAAAATAGGTACCAACTCAACATGTTGTCCGCTGTACCACTATGGCAAGTTAGTATGTGTTAACACTATGTAGTATTAATTCTGCCAGAAGCAGATTTGAGGCTAATTAATTGGTGATTGATCAACCCGTGATTTGATTTTGATTGATTTTATCCAAAGCAATTACCATTGTAATTTATGCTCATTACCACAATCACTTCATTATCACATTGAGACAATTCTGAATTATTGCGTGAATTATGATAGAAGAATTATGGGCTTAATTTTTGGTTACACAAATTTGAATCTGCCATTATAATTCTTTATGCTAGAAGCATTGTGGGCTAAATTATTACACGATTATTACATAAACATTGTGCCAGAAGCATTTGCCAAATTTATTACCTGTACATAATGCCAGAAGCATTAATGGAATTTGAACCCATTTCCTTAGGTATATAACCGCTGCATTAATTTATTTATGTTACGATTTAATAACATATATTGAATTTGGTTATGTTATAATTGTGAATATTAATAGAGGCTGAGTCAGAAGCTCAAATCAAGCCCAAAGTCATAATAACAAATTCGAGCCAGAAGCTCAGGCCCAAGCTGCAATGCCAGAATCCATGACAAAAGTTATGAATCTTCTCAAACTAGGCTCATCCAGTTGGATGCGATGTCTAGGAAAGGTTCAGATGAGGTCGTGTACTTAAGCGAGCCTCGCTCCACCTAAACCTCATCTTTCCTTACCTGGTCGTATTCAATTACAGTTACCGAAAGGGTTGAGTAATAACTTTTCATTCCTTGGCAGACTAGCCTGAGCCCAGCAGACCCACTCTCCCTCTCCAGGACCTAGCAGCCCAGCAGGCCTCACATACTCTTTGACTAGCGTATGAAAGCCTAGGTCACAAGCCCGCAGACTAAGCCCGATAGGCTTCACTATTAAGCCCACTCATTTGGTCCATCAGAATCAAATAAAAGGAAAAATGATTTGATATTGTAAATAGATTCACCATATTTAATATGTGTAATTAATTGCCAAAAGCATTTATTCACATAATTGTGTGATAATTAATCTGTTATATTACTAGCATGCAATTAATATCTCAATTGATTTGTAATTTTTATTTATCCAATTTGTGAGATATTATTACAATTTACTTTATTCAATATTATTGTATTACTTGTCCAAATTTTCGCATTAGAATATATGTGTAAAAAATGCAGGTATCTGATGAACCAGTAGTTCATACATAAATCGAACTTGTAGTTTCGATAATGCCATTTAAGAAACTTGAAGTTTCCTTCATAAATTCACCACACATGATAAAACCAGTAGATTTTACATGTCTAATCCAATTTTTCATACCATGTTATAGAACCTGAAGTTCTCATTACTTGCTTATGGATGATATTACCCAAAGCACTAATATTATTTGTTCCTTTCCTGTAAGAAATGTCAAACTCAACATGTTTGACTTTGTTGCTTTGGAGGTCTCCAGAAGAAACTATCTAAAGTGAACTCAAGGTGTGAAAATTCATCTGACTGTAAAGAAGATGAGATCAACAATCAATGCTAACAATGTCGTCATTGAGACTTTTAATATGAGTGCCATAATTTTCAAAGGAAACATATGGAGAAAACACTCCAAGTTGAGTATCTGATGGAAAGGACACACAGACTCTTTGGGTCGCTCTAGAAGAGCACTTTCACCATCAGATGACCGGCATAACGAAATTAACCCATATGACCGTCTGCCACTTGGCCAAAGTCCAAGAGGCCACGTAATTAGGCTCCACGTGGTAGGAACCATGATGCCATAACTCAGCAAGCCCAAGTTGAAAGGAACACTGGTCCGGCCTGTCACCACCAGAATCAGCATGATCTTTGTTATCGATGTGGAGGAATTGACTGCTGGTCCCGCACCTATTGTGCGATAGCCGAAGCAGTATATGAGTATTACGCCGGTCGCGGAACTTGAAATACCAACTTTATTGAAGGGTAATTTTCTATCGATTCCACACTAGAGATCATGGATTTTCAGGCAGTTACTGAACATACTGAGGATTAGAACTCGAAGACATGGGTATAATTGGTCCCTTGTGTCATATCTATTTCATCTTAATGAATGAAACATCTTCGGATTATTTTTTGTGATTTATGTTTTCAATTATTTTGGATTATGAAAATGTGGTTATGTTCGAATGTATTTAATTCAATAAACTTATTTATACATGTGATCCATTGAACTAAATAAATGAATAGACATATTATGTGGGGAAGTTTGTTGTCTGGTTAAAAGTGCAATTACGCACACCATACTCCCAGATCAGAGATGTTTTTCAAACTTATTGTCTATTCATACCTCTGTGACAACCGTATCAGGGCAATCCAACCTGATAGAGGGCTATGGCAAAGTCTACTTTATGTTATCCAATGGTACTGAACTTACCATTAATGAGGCCTTATATTCTCCATGTTCTAGAAGAACGTTATTGAGTATTAAGGATATTCAAACCAACAGTTACCACGTTGAAACCACTGAGAAAAATGCATGGAATATCTTTGTATAACCTCCGAGTGTGCGGCCAGAAGCGTACATTAGAGAAATTGAAATCTGTTAGCTAGAAGCTAACTAATTCAAGCAACTACTTGCTATGGCATGACCTTTTAGGACACCCAGGTCAAAGTATGATGCACCGTATCCTCAATTCATCACAGGTGCACCCCCTTCTGAATAAGGGTCTTATATATAATAACACGCTATGCCATACTAGACCATCATATGCAAAGACTAGTACATACACCACCATTTTTCTGCACAGAATGCAAGGGAAATTTGTGGACATATCCAACCACCATGTGGACCAGTTAAATATTAATGGTTTTGGTTGATGTATCGACAAAGTGATCACATGTTACACTATTGTCCACAAGAAAACGCTGCTTTTGCTAAACTCTCACCCAGATCATAAAATTGAGGGTTCACCACTCGGATTATCCCATAAAGTCTATAAGACTTGATAATATCGGAGAGTTTACATCAAAGTCTTTCGATGATTATTGCATATCCCTTGGGATTGATGCTAAACATATAGTTCCCTATATTCACACCCAAGATGGTCTCGCAAATAGAATCTTGGTAATGCACACCAAGCTCCTAGTTTTTGTGTGGGGCTATGCAATCTTGCATGCAGCTATGTTGGTCCCGTTGAGGCCCACTGCTACCCAACCTTACTCCGTGTTACAGTTGGTGACTGGGTACGAACCTGATGTTTCGCACTTAAGCGCATTTGGGTATGCAGTCCTCGTGCCAATTGTGCCATCACAACGTACAAAATTGGGTCCTCAACAAAGGATGGGCATACATGTCGATTATGAATCCCATCCATTATGTGCTCTTTCGAGCCCTTGACAGGCGATCTCTTTACCGCTAGATTTGCTGATTGTCACTTTGATGAGACAGTCTTCCCTCCGTTAGGGGGAGATAAGAACGTTACCGTTCCTGATGAACGACGTGAATTGACGTGGAATGTCCCCACTATGTCTCATCTTGATCCCCGAACCGCACGATGTGATAATGAAGTGCGGAGAATTCTAGATCTACAAAGTGTAGCCCAAAATATGCCAAACGCTTTCTCTGATCTAACAAAAGTGACGAGATCATATATACCTACTGCAAATGTGCCTGCAAGGATAGACGTCCCTGTAGGATGTGTCATCCCAGATGGACGAGGTACGACCATGGCGGCTAACCAGTCATATGTCCCTGCCCTGAAGTGAGGTAGATCATTAGGTTCAAAGGATTCTTATCCCTAGAAGAGGGTAAACTTGGCACAAACGAATCCTCTTCACATCGCAATCTCAAACCGATTCATCTCACGAGATAAATCCGGATTATGGGTATGTCCTAGAAGAGACTATGTTGGGGGACGCTCCAACATTTGAACCCACTCCCGAGAATAGAGAAATCTCTGTAAATTTAGTGAGATTTGGAATCTGGTTGAGATTATCATCGATGATATATTAGTATTTGCGGTGGCCACCGAAACTATAATATGCGATGACCTCGAACCTTGCTTTGTTGATAAAATTCAACGAAGAGACGACTGGCCAAAAAGAAAATAAGCAATCCAGGTCGAATTAGATTCCTTGATAAAGAGAAAGGTGTTTGGACCTGTTGTTCCTACACCTCCCCATGTTAAACCCGTAGAATTTAAATGGGTATTTGTAAGGAAGTGTAATGAGAAAAACGAGATTGTGATACACAAGGCTCGTCTAGTGGCGCAAGAATTTTCTCAACGCCCTGTGATTGATTACGAGGAGGAGTATTCTCCTGTAATGGACGTCATAAAGTTCTGCTACCTTATCAGTTTGGTAGTTTCCTAAAAACTGAATATGCAGCTTATGAATGTGGTCACAGCTTATCTCTATGGGGATCACGATACAGAGATATACATAAAAGTTCCGAAAGGACTTAATATACCTGATGCAAATAGTTCTAGACCACGGAACACACTCTTCATTAGTTTTGAGGCATTCAGTTTATGGATTGAAACAATCCAGACGGAGGTGATATAACCGTCTAAGTGAATATTTAATCGGGATGGGATATGTGAATAATAAACTATGCCCATGCGTGTTTATTAAGGAAACAAGTTCCTAGTTTGGAATTGTGGCGGTCTATGTCAATGACATGAATTTGATCGATACTTCTGAAGAGATCAAGGAAACCGCAAAGCACCTGAAGTTGGAATTTGAGATGAAAGGCCTTGGGATAACAAATTATTGTCTCGACCTGGAGCCCGAGCACAGTGTAGATGAAATTTTGGTTCATCAGCCAAATTACATCCAGAAGATGTTAAGATGCTTTAATGAGGATAAAAGCAAGCACACCCATAGTCGTCTGAAGTCTAGAGAGAACCGTATCGTCCTGCAGATGATAACGAAGAGATATTGGTGCCAGAAGTCCCATATCTAAGTGAAATAGGCGCATTATTGTACTTGGCTTAATGACCTAAACAGGACATCTCATTCGATGTGAACTTGTTAGCTAGATATAGCTCTGCGCCAACACGCTGCCACTGGAATGGCATAAAAGACATTTTTCTCTACCTTAGAGGTACGGCTGATATGGACTTATTCTATCCCTATGCATCAAGGAATGGATCGAACCCCCTTGATCCTCAGAATGATGCTCGCCTTGTTGGATATGTTGATATAGACTATCTATCAGACCCGCACAAGGCATGTTCCCAAACTGGTTATGTCTTTACCATTGGGAATACTGCAATTTCTTGGAGGTCTATGAAATAGACACTTGTTGCTACCTCTTCGAATCATGCTGAGATACTAGCTCTTCACGAAGCAGTATGTGAATGTACATGGCTAAAAGCCGTTACAAAGCATGTTCGAAGCACATGTGGACTGCATTCCACCACTGATGAACCAACCATTATCTACGAGGATAATGCTGCTTACATAGAGCAGATAAAGATGAGTTTCATCAAAGATGACAACACGAAACATATTGTATCGAAGTTCTCCTTCAATTAGCAACAACAGGAGCATCAGAAGATTGAAGTTAAGCATATTTGATTTGAAGACAATCGTGCAGACCTCTTTACCAAGTCACTACCAAAGTCTACATTCCAGAAGCATGTTCAAGGTATTGGTCTACGTAAACTATCTGAATTACCTAACATGTAATTTTCAGGGGGAGTCAAAATCAGGGGGAGTATCTTGAAGCATACCCACTTGACCATCGTGTATTCTTTTTGTCCTTCGTCCAGGGTTATTTTGTCCCACTGGGTTTTGTTACCTGGCAAGGTTTTAACGTGGCACATATTTAGCATGGTCACCCCACTTATACTACATCCTGAAGATGCTTTGATTCGACATATACATGCATTTGCTCATCTTTTCCCTTCGACCACGGGTTTCTCCCACTGGGTTTACCGGGCAAGGTTTTGGTGTAGTAACTCTAATGCATCCCTCTCATAGACATACTACCTACTTATGGTGCTGATAAGAAGACTTCATCTATCTCTAAAGCTGTGATACTGCTACTCAACACTCAAGCGCGTTGTGCTCTTTTTCTCCTTCGACCAAGATTGTTTTTTTTCCCATAGGGTTTTTATTACTTGACAAGGTTTTTGACGAGGCAACTTAGAAGCGCTCAGCCTATGCAACACTATTGACATGGAATATCCAAGGGGGAGTGTTGTAAATATTTGTGGATAATCATGTAAAAAGATAATGAGTAATACGTGCCTATCCCTATAGATTGGTGATTGATAGGTTGTAATTGTAGGAGTGATTGGATTGTAATTAAGCATTACCCTTTTGTGTACACCATGTAGTCCTATATAAGGCTCCTCATGGTGAGATGAATAAGACACACAATCTAATTCTCTATGTCCAAACGCTCTCTCTCTCTCTTAAAAATTTTTCTGTTTTACAACATTCGACGTATTATATGATTTACCATCACTTCTGGATTAGCCTCATTTTCAGTCTTTTGTAGGTTGAGAGTTATTTAATTGCTAGAACCCTCTGATCACTCAGCTCGCAATTACCCTTTTCCAATTGTACAATCCTCTCTGTTTCCTAACCAAAAGAATTCTTGCATTGCTAATGGTGCGCCTTTGAATCAGCTAGTAAAGAATTCTTAGACACTCGCTGTAGTCTCAGCCCTCACATAGTGGAATTTGATTGTGTTAATTTGGTCCCAAATACCAGTTTTCTTTATAGTGTCTACGAATTGTAATGAATTCCACAATATGCCATTTTGCTCCTCCTTTTGCTATGTTCCCTGCACTTTTGGCTTGGTTGTCTATTAAGGTACCTACAGGTGTATTCCACTTATTTTGAGGTTCGGTTGGCGCTTTTGCTTTATTATTTTCTTCTGTTGTCTTTCTTTTTAAGATCTAGTGTTACAAGCGAATCCAAATTAGCTGTAAAAAGTGGTAGAACTGTGGGACTTAGAGAGTTCAGAGTGAAAGGCTTGGATACTCGTGTGTGATTGGTTTTACTTAATCAACTATCCTTGGTTAGTTAATTGCAGGTGAAAATAAAATAGGAAACACCCTCTCATCCTAATATTTGCCTTCGCTGCTGGAAGCATAATAATTAATTAATCATTATTATTATTGTTTTTTGAATTTCAGTGTTTCATGAGGAACAGTGCAGCATGAAGATAATTTCCATGTGAAAGACACTCCCAGAACTTCTTGTTCGTCTACTTGGAGTGGTTTCTTGTATGCTGGTAATCATTAATTACCCAGCATGCTGGTATAATCTATGTAACTATCGAATATGATTCTAGTGCCGTGGTGGAGTTGGTCTAAAAAAAACTGTAGATTAATCTCATTAGCTCTCAAAAATTTGATTCAATATCGAGAGCAGGATAATGTTGCAGATGGTCTTGCCAATAATGCTTTGGGATTACGCCTTCATATTCTTCAGGATCCCCCCTCAGTCTATCAAAGCTTTACGTGCTGCTGACTCTGTTGGTGTTTCTAAGTGTAGAACTGTAGTTTTTGTTGTGTTTGGGGCTTTGACCACCTTGATAGCAAAGTATCTTTTAATTTTTGACATCATATATAGGAGCTGATCCTGATTCGATAGCATGTACTGCAAGAAGACAATCCATGCACTAGGGGAACTCCCTCCTATCATGTCTTTCATTATTAGCTGAAACACTCTTATATCTTTTTATAGTGATTAATAGAATTGTGGTTTATATTACTATCCTTTGGTTCTGGTGTCACTGTGTCAGTGATTCATTTTCATCTTAATTGCTGGAGTATTGATATGAAAGAGGAATTGAGTTTGGAATTAAATTATTCTCTTTGGTGCATTTAGGAAAATCGAAGAGAAGGAAAAAGAAAAAGGGAAAATCAAATGGACAGAGTGAGCAAATCAAAGAGTATGACAGTATATTCAAGCTTGTTTCCTGGGTTCTGCTAAAGGAAAAACTTAAGCAATTCCACAGTGCTTCTCTTTCAAGATTTCCTTGGTGCTTCAAACATTTTCAAGAGTAAAACGATCCCAAAATAATGTAAGGCATGGTGAAATACCAAAACTTTTAGATAGCTTGAAGCAGGCATTATAGAGAGGCAAACATGGAGACTCGGTTTGTAAAGAGTGAGGGGGTGTATGATGATCATAAATACTTGTTATTCAATCTACTGTATATTGTATATAAGGGATTGAGACAGTGACACAATTGGTCCTGAAATCTAAGTTGCCAGACAAGTAACATTCTTAACAAATGGCCAGTGACTCATTCTTAATGACATAACTTTACTCGATCGACTTCTTCAACAAGATTCAATTTGAGTTGAGAAGTGTTTCTATTTCATTCTGAAGATTTGGTTAGAGGCTACATTTGAATTCTGCAGGAGAATATTAGGCAGAAAATTAGGTTTACTGTTGAAATCAGAGAGGTGCTATTTGAGGAGGTTTTACTGTGCAATGCAGAGCCTGCTGCTAAAATTCGTCTTAAAATGTGTCTTAGAAGAAGAGATTTGATTCTCAATCAGAACACCGCAAACAAAGGTATTCTCAGTTTGGTTATTTCTACTTTCCTTGTGAATAAATACAAATGACTCAATGAACTGTTATAGTAACATCGATCTGGACAAATTCTTGGGAGTTTTACATAAATTAAATGATATATTGGACTCACCAAATAGTGAAAGCTGGTTTGTCCGTCACACTATGTTGGACTCTCCGGCAACCAACTGTATCATTGGCAGCTAAGGCCTTAAGCAGTTATCATGTGCTCTCTAGGCATCCTGGTTCCAGTCAGTACATCCCTGATTACACGTAGTTCAGCTAAAACTTTCCCAATCTCCATTCGCACTTTGGGCAAATGCACAGAACAAGCAACTCCTATCCTAGCAATGGAAATAAGGCACTCTTCAACTCTTCGTGTTTCATCATTTTGGACATCATTCCAATTGCTTGGCGGATTTGTACTAGTGCTGCTTTCCTTTTCTTGAAGAAGCACAGGATCACATATTTCTTTCACACGTTCAGGCAAAGCCATCAGAACAAAATTGTGCAAGTCGATGTCGTCTGTAAACAGGTCATCTGTTGGCCTCTTACCAGTAAGCATCTCTAGTAACAGGATTCCATAGCTATACACGTCTCCGTAGGTTGACACCTTACTTCCCATGCCGTACTCTATACATTATTTGCATAAAAGCATATCGGTTATAGTCATAAACTAAAATAAAGAAGTTGCATTTTCTTGTAAATCTCAGGAAAGAATTTGAAGCATTGGTCAATTCAGTATTACCTGGGGGAATATAGCCAATGGTACCCGTTATCGAATTGGAAGAGCGTTCTAGCGAAGAAACCGGACAAGAAGTGTTTGGGAGGTAACTTGCCAAACCAAAGTCACAAACACAGGCAGTCATGTCTTTTTCCAAGAGAACGTTACTAGGCTTTAAATCACAATGCACTATTGGGGTGTGAAAATAATTGTGCAAATAATCCAAAGCGCTAGCTACGTCAATGGCAATATTTACCCTTTGGATAAGATTCAAATGCACCTCCACAATGGGTAGCTCAACTACTCTGTCAGCTGAATCATGCAGCCACTCATCTAGACTTCCATGCATCATGTACTCAAAAACCAAAGCTTTGAACTCATTTCCTTGAAAATCAATACTAGAGCAAGCAGTCACTAGTTTGACAAGATTTCGGTGCCTAGTGTTTTTCAAGAATTGACATTCAGCTATGAAACTATTAGAAGTAGTCGCGTTTTGAAGATTGAGTACTTTGACAGCAACAATTCTTTCTTTTGGCTGATCGAGAACTCCCCAGAACACAGAACCAGAACTACCGGCACCAATCAAATTCCAAGAAGAGAATCCACCAGTTGCTTGAAAGAGATCTCCATATGACAACTTTAAGAATGAAATGTCCAATGATCGTTCTGAAGTTGACTGAACTCTTGATTTTCTTTGCTCAACTCTTGCTTTTATTGATCTATAGAAGCGTACAAAGCACACCACTAAGATAATAATTCCAATTGTCCCACAAAAAAATGGGATAATTGGTTTATACTTAGAAAATGATTTTGGCTTATTTGAGTTGGATCGATTAGAGATAAAATTGAGCAATCGTAACTGAGGTACACCTCCACAAATTCGTGTGTTTCCCATAATAGAAACCACACTTGTATTCCTGAAAACTCCTACTTCACCTTCAAAATCATTAAAGGATAGGTTCAAATTGAGCAAGAAGGTGAAATTCTGCAAATAATCGGGAATTGTTCCAGACAAGTTGTTACGAGAGAGGTCAAAATCTTGAATCTGCCGCAAAGAACTCAAAGATTCAGGAATTCTCCCATGCAACATGTTTCCGTTCAGGTGCAAACTTATCAAAGTCGTGCATCGGCTAATTTCTTTGGGGATATCACCTTCGAAGAAGTTGTTCCCGAGGTGTAGTACTTGCAGCCGGGACAATCGACCAATTTCTTGAGGAATGGTGTGGTTGAAGCTATTGCTTTGGAGATTTAATGTCCTGAGAAAGCTCAAGTTTCCGATGTGTGGAGATAGAATGCCCATCAGGTGGCTGGACTGGAGGTACAGAACCGTGACTCGCCGGTGTCTTTGGCCGCAAGTAATCCCTCGCCACTCGTCACATAAGTTGGAGGAATCATTCCAGGAGCTAAGGATGCCCAGAGGATCACTGACTATTTCAGATTTAAAGGCAAGCAAGGATAGTCTTTCCACCACATTTCCTCTTAGATTTGAAGAGGCCAAGTTGATGATCATCAGGGGGAACAGTAGCATATATACTAAGCAAATCCTCACTCCCATGCATGAGATCTCCATTAATTTAGGCCAGAAAGTTTAGCTCAGTTTTTGAATTTGGGAGCAGAGTTTAAAATGAAAATTTCATGCAAGGTTTCTCAAGTTGCTGTGAAGACTGAAGAGGAAAAGAATGGTGAATAGCTTGAGTCAATACTCTATAGACCACAGATTTGCCAATCTTATCATAAACAAAGTCATCCGTGTGAAAGGGGAACTAATTCTATGACTCATTCAACCGCAATTCACTCTCAATCCACACCAGTTTTCTTTTCTCCATTGAATTTTCAATCATATACAGTTGATTCCAGTCTTCAGCTGGACTAATGAGCTATAGAAAAATAATAGCCACATAGGAGGGTTCCTATGTGGTCGCAAACGTTGAACATGCACGTAGTGGCCTCAAAACCCCGAAAATTCCAATTCTTGATATCTCAGCTAAAAATGAAATCAATGGCGTCTTGGAGACCTTAGAGTCCGTGGATTGGTATTTTGACTGGGAAGCATGATTATATATCGATGTTAATTTCTTTATTAATTTGATGTTTCCTTATTCATTTAGGTAGTTAGACTTGTTTAGGGTAAAGTTATGGTATGTTAACATTTCTCATACATCAACTATTTTTACCACTTTAAGAACTCATGTTATCACTTTGAGGACTAATATTACTATTTTGAGGACTCATATGGTAAACTAAGAAAATTTACCACTTTAAGGACTCATGTTACCACTTTGAGGACTAATATTACTATTTTGAGGACTCATGTAGTAACTAAGAAAATTTACCACTTTAAGAACTCATGTTACCACTTTGTGAACTAATATTACTATTTTGATGACTCATTTTACCACTTTTAAAGCAATTGTATGCATGTCATACGTTAACACATTGTAGAATTTTCCGACTTGTTTAATTCAACGTACATATGCATCGTAAAATACAGTATGATCAAATTTGCATTATAAACCAATATTAAACAACAGCGATGCTTCTATGTTTCAGATAACATTTTCTTGGCATGGCTAACCCTACTCTGACAAATTGTGATGTGTTATCTTTATGGGATCCCCCTTATTTAGTGTTCTGAAATTTGCACGAGGATCAGTTGGTATCCGGCATTCTTAGCATGTTAAGATTTCAAGATTAGAAAATTGGATTCATCCACTATGTAATATTAGTTAAGTGCTCAACTGCCTCAACAGTAAATGGAACACAGCAAGACTGATGTGCACTATGGCGCACACGCTTGACTAAAATATAAGACCATTCTGCCACATTTTCCTACAAACCTGGCTTCATCGACCAGCCAGTTTTTTATGCAACTCAATACTATCAGAGGTGTTTTGGTCTTGATTTGATGGAAGTTATCAACTATTCTCTAATTTTGGAAGAAAATTCGTTTTCCCTCCCAATTTGCAAAAAAATAAAGGGGTGAAACAGGACGTGGCTACAGACAAACTTGTGAAATCACCCTCTATATACTCTGCCTCTCTTTGGGGCTCCTTCATGGTTTAATGTTTGCCCACCAAGCTGGTATTAAGTATTGAATATGATTCCACTAGGCAATGATCAAATTGTTTGATTCCAGCTGGTTGTCATGATAGGGGTGCTGATAAAGTAATTTGGTGGCGCACATCTAGTAAGTTTACTGTCAATTATGCTTAACAGAGTTGTTTCAACTATAACGCTAGTTCTGATCAGAATTGAAAGCATCTTTGGAAGCTGCTCATAAATGCTTCACATAATTGCTTTGTCGTGGAAAATTTCTTACTAATGAGCAGAGATGGAAAAGGAAATTAACTTCTGATCTTAGTTGACATTTCTGTGACGGAAATGTGGGATGTAAATAGCACTTTACTTGAGAAACAGCAGAAGCAAGGGATCACCAAATGGTGCAAAGATGTAAAACTAAATGGTGCAAAGATGTAAAACTACAAAGAACACAATAAATCTAAAACAGATGAAGGTATTCCGGGAAAATAACTCATTAATATACTTCAAAAGTCATATTTGAGTTGTACAACATTCTTCTCCAAAAGTTTCCATGACTACTTCTCTTCAATAATATATCTATATGCTAAAAGCTAACGATGGTAACACCGAGACATACAAAAAGCAAAGGAAATTTTGTTCTATGACCAAAACAAACAAGGAAAATGTCTCCTCGACTCCCAAGCAGCACGATTCTATGCAACAAGAAATGCACCCCTTCTTTATCCTGTTCAACAACAACAACAACAACAAAAAGGACCAATTAAAACAGTAAAAGTATCAGATCAGTCCTCATGAATAGAAATACAAAAAGCAAAGGAAATTTTGTTCTATGACCAAAACAAACAAGGAAAATGTCTCCTCAACTCCCAAGCAGCACAATTCTATGCAAAAAGAAATGCACTCGTTCTTTTTCCTGTTCAACCAAAAAAAAAGGACCAATTAAAACAGTGAAAGTATCAGATCAGTCCTCATGAATAGAAATCGAGCCATCAACCATACACAAAATCCCTTAATTTGAAATGCAAGAACTAGAAATGAGAAAATATGAGCATCAGATCAATCCTCATGTGATTTGAAGAACTACGACTCATTCGCTAGGTAGTGAACAGGAGCTTTTCCTCTTGAAGAACATATCAAGCAATAAAAGTAATTTGGTTAAAGCAATGAGAGGAATACCAAAACAATTTCGAAGGTTTTATAGGTAGCTTTCGGGGTTTAGTTGAGACACTTAGACCCCCATATGGTTATCCACTAGTATGAATGCTAAATATACCCTTAATTTTGTCTCCTCCCAACTGTCTTCTTAATATCAAATCTATCCAGTTGACATCAATCTCTTCCTCAGGACCCAGTTCTATCCATCACCATCACCACCCAAAGATCTCAATTTCTTTCTGAACCATATTTCCCTCAATCCAATCATCATGACCCCCCAGCCCCCTAATCATTTGATTTCTCCACCCGGACTACTGTATAGCGCACCACCAACATAAAAAAACATTCCTCAACCTGACCCTTATACTCACACAAATATGACACACACCTAGGTTTACACAGAATGGTTGTACTTGATTGTTATTTAGTTCAGACTAATATCACTGTGGTGGGCACTTGTCCACAAGGCTTGTACTTGATTATGTATTGACAAGATATAAAGACTACTTTACATGTATCATTACAGGGACAGGTCAATGGAACATTATCTGCAATACTATTCCTTTATTACCTTGGCTGGATGCAGAAGCTATTGATCATAAGCAGCGGGAAAAAAAAAATTGCACCCATAAACATACTGCATCTGCATGCAATCTGCTATTCATTCTCCAATACATGTATGATAAATGTGAATATCAACACACAGGTTTTTTACCTTAGAAAGCTGCCGACGCATCAATGTAGACAAAGCCGTATCAAGAAGAATTCAACTTTCCAAGGCTTGCTTTAGGCAAATCTAGTTGTTCTGACCAATACCCACAATGAAGAAGGAAAATTGCATCAGTAGAGTTGTTTCCAAGCCAGAGAAAGTCACCTTAGAAGTTGATAGAAAAATTTCTACTCTGTTCAGATGCCGATGCTTTCTGGATTGTCGTATGGAAAAATAAGTTCCCATTCTTCTGATACACCGTCTGTTGTTAAGGAAAAACAAAATTCACATTTCAGTCAAGTAAGAAAGCATTCCATCCACAAGAAAGGATGAGAATGACAACTGGGTTTTGAATTTATATAGTAAAGAATGAAAAGTGAGAAACCTAAAGAAAACTAAAAGCCAGAGCAGATTAAAAATAAAATCAAAAGAGCAAGCCTACTCATTTTTTAAAAACTTTGACTAAAAATTCAGCAGAAAATGAAACTGTCACATGCAAACCCCGAGACTTAACTGACAAGCTTGATTACATATAACAACATCAAAAGTTTAACAAATAACACATTTAGGAATCCACAGAGATTTAAAAGAAACTGCAATCACCACAACCCATGAAATAGACATTCCACTAAAAAATAATAAATTAGATGCATAGTCCATAAAGCAACCCCACAAAGAAACCGTTCTTTGAAATATTTTTGCATGTAATTCATAAAACTTCCCTTAAATCTCCGTCATCTAATTATTTTTACAAAGTAGTTTATTACTTTTCTCACTTCTCCAAACTCTTTCCTACTCTGAAACTGGGCTAGGATTATGGCTACCAAGTGCAGCCCATAAAACCCAGATTCCGCTTGGGTATTTCACCCTAGGGACTAGGGACTAAGGAAATAAATCCCTTCTTAATTTATTGCTGGTTCCTAACCAACACATTCAAGTATTCTTCCTTTTCCATTCTTATATTCTTTTCAATAAAAGTTCAAAACCTGCAGAATAACAAAACTGATGCAAAGATAAAACAGTTCATACATAGGGGGCACCTGTAGTGATGATATTATCAGAAGTAATAGCTCTCAAAGCCTAGCAGCTAGCGCCTTAGCAATGATATTAGAGAGATTGGTTATCAGACTTATGGGTCTCTAATTCCAAATTTTCAAAGATCTGATCTGCCTTCTGCATTAACTATTCTATTTCTGAAAATAAATAAATAAATTTCCAAAAGACCTTGTCACAGCATCACTGAAATAATAGCACTGTAAAACCGCCAGGTCCTGGAGACTTATCCTTGCAGCAGCAATTTGAAACTCAAAATTGAGCTTATATTCACCTCAATTTTGCCTAAACTTGTGCCCCACTCCAATCCTTCAAGACCCCAGCAAGTTCTCTCAGAGCTTGAATACAATCTTGCATAATTAAAGCAATCCAAGTTACTCAATTAAGTTTCTCAAATCTAAAGCAATCCAAGTCTCAACTACCCCTTTTAAAAGAGAAAAAATTAGAAAACCTCAACTACTCTAACTTACTCAATTATCTTTTCCTTCTCCAATTAGTCACTGTATGAAATTTAGAGTTGTTGACCCTACATCACTTCAACTACCGCAGTTTTTCTCTTTGCCTCCATTACTCCCCTCTATAAAGACCAATTAACCAAATCTATTCCTCGAGGAAGCCTGTCCGTCCTCTTCTTCATTCAGGCCCTCCCTCTCTTCCAATACATCCATATAGTCAGCTGTACATCCAGCTCTTCTTTCTTTCCCCTAGTCTCCCAACCTTTACTCCATTCTGTTAGTTTTCTTTTTAAAATTTAGGCTTAACCCTCCCATCTTGAAACTCCCATCATCCCACCACTTATCTTTCACAAGGGAAGCATGCTCCAACCATATATCTTGGCTCTATAGGCCTCAGACCCCATATTACTTTTGGCATGCCCAACGAATTGGATAATGATCAAATGTTACCTTGGAAGAGCAAGCTGCCTCACGTTTAAGAATTTGTCTCCCCTTGACCATAAAATCTATTGAATCTGCAGCAAACTGCTTCTTACCTCATATTAGAGGAAATGAACTTGGCATTGTGAAGAACTCCATCACAAATATTGGCGCCCAAAATGAAGTTACTAAATTTTTTCAAATTTCACTTTTGCATTTCACCCATTGATCTTTCGGAAGTAAATCTGACCACATGAAAATATCCTCCTACACACCAACATGGCTCACGGTTTGCTAACTCCTCCCAAAAGCTACACTCTAGCTTTATAAGGCCAATAAACACCGGATAACCACCAGTTTTGCACCTATCCGTTCTAGTTTAACTGAAATAGAAAGCACCCACTATGGATTCCACAACAGGGATCTACTTAGTAATATACTAATATGTAACATCACAATACCACATCGTCTACCACATTCTGATAGAGAAATCCGACACTGGAATTTGGAACCTTCACCACTTGCTCTTTCCTAATGCTCACCAGACCACTTCTATTCCAGGCATTCCAGCTAATGATCTTCATTCATACCTTTTTCTGTCCCCTTTCCACTTCCTGCACCCTTCATCTCATCTTTTACTTCAAACAAGTTATCTCTTTTATTCCATCTTCCACTTGCGGAGCGATCATACCAGCACCACTTCTACATAGCTGATCCTTCACTACTTGCCTTTTTCTACGGCCCACCACCCCACTTATTTTCCATGGATTCCAGCTAATGATCTTCATTCATACCGTTTGCTGTTCCCCTTCTTACTTCCTGCCCCCTTCTTCTCATGTTTTACTTCACCTGAAATGTCTTTTACTCCATCTTCCACTTACCTCCTTTTCTACTTCTTCCCTTAGCAACAACACCCCACTATCCTCCAATTGAAATGCTGAGAAGCCATTCTGGCCAGCAATCAACCATTCCTCCTCACCTTGCTGATTGACAATCCTAGCAAATATCATTCGACACCAGCATAAACTTCAGTATTTCTTCTTTTGTAACATGACGGCTGCTCTCCAGAGATTGCCGCCTTAAGCATCTGTTTTTCAACTGGCAAATTGGTTTCCTTCGCTAATTCTTCCCTCTCATGTGCTCAAATAAGAAAGTCCTTACATCAAAATCAATCTCATCCATGATTTAGTCATTACTTCCATCAGATGAGACATCTCAGACATATTTGAGTTGCTTCGTCCTCCGAACAACCTTCAATTCACTTTCAATTGGAAAATCGCTCCAATGAAAACCATTCCCATCATCCTCAACCCTCACTTCTCATCCAAATCAATTGTTCTCCAATTCATGTGTTTATCCTATGTGATGGAGGATCTACATGACAGAAGCCAATAAAAGTTTACAAGAGATGTGGCAAAGAAGGTTCTTTGCTTCTCTCCAGGTTTGTGTGATGTAACCTAACCCTAGGTGTGATTCTTAGAACCTACTGGTCTAACTCCAGTAGTTAATTTTCTGTTTCTTGAGTTCACAGCAGATTATTCCGACAACATCCTTACTTCTGCAGTTTCGTCTATTGGTCCTGCATCACTATGATTTCAGAATCAATCAACCGATCAGGTACTTTGGACTTGTGTAAAATGAGACTGTCAGAACGAGGTGTGATGCTTCATTGTAGCCATTTGCATGAGCTTCGGAGCAGCAACCCCTTACCAAACTCATTTGTCAATATTCTGGTCTGAATCATCTTCCCATACTCAACATCACTGTTCTCTGCCCTTAACATCAAGACATTTATAATGTTTCTGACGCACTTGTTCAGACTTTAGTGGCACCCAAGACTATCACAAATTCTTTCTCACCTTCTTCCCAATTCTTTTATTTTTGATTTTGTTATTGAATCATTAAGAATAAGACAAAATCAAAAGACTTTTTCTCTCCACCTTCTAACTCCTGATTTTCTCTCAATTTTAGTCAAAAATTTCCAACAAGATTTATGTGAGGCCTTGGGAAGTTGAATAGGAGGAGACAGGAGAAATAGACGGTGGTGACAATGAGTCGGTGCTGGAGAGGGGGGGGGGGGGGGAGGGGGGGGAGAGCAATGTTGGATTTCTGAGAATTCAAAACGAACTGGTGGCAGCAGAAACTAGTGATGAGTGATGGGAATAGTATTTACATGAATAAGTCATCCAACCTAAAGTATAATCAACACCAGCATTGAGGATGCTTATTCTTTAGCTAGATGTCTTTGGAAACCAATTATCACCAAACTAATCAGCAAATAGATTGCTATCGATGAAAGTTAATGTAAGTATGAGTTGACTAAAGTGCAAATAATGCTCAATTCTGACTAAAGTTCGGTATGAAAGTAATTCATAGAATTTTGAAACCTGCATTATAAGATGTACAACTAACCAATATGCTAGAAAGAAAAAGAGAGAGACTCTTAGCAGTGATGAATTGCATACTAATTAACAAAACTCTACGGCATATCAAAATGAACAACTAGTATATGCAAGCCCCTGCTTTAGTGACTCTGAATCAATTGCTCATACAGTTATACTAACCTCATCGGCAGCACAGAACCTAAATACGTCTTAACAACTATTCATCAGTGCATATAATAGAGTCCAAATGGTGAAGCAGATTCTGAAACTCTCAAATGCACAAATCAAATCCAAACCTGAAGGAATAGCTACAGTGTCTGCGTAACCAAACTCGCACCCCCAACTTCAATTTTTTTTTTTTTTTCCAAAACCAAATAGCCAAAAATTTCTACTCAAACACGATTCATATACTATTCCAACATATTCATAAGATTGGGTTGATGAAACAAATAACAAAAATCATAAATTTTGGATTTTATTTTGGGAGAAGAGAGAGAGAAAGAGAGAGAAAGATACCCGGGATGAAAGAGCATTGAGCTCTGCTATTGTAACCTCGAGGCTGCGAATCTGCTTCACGAGATCGACTTTGGGGTCTCCAGCTGCCATGTTTGCCTTCAACGACGACGGAGGAGAAGGAGCGCTTGCCATTTCTTTTCTGTTTTGGGTTTCTGAGAACTTCACCACCCAAAGGCCGCGTTTGTTTCATTGGATAAGGAAGTTGGATAGGAAAATTTAAATCTAATCTGGTAAGCAATTATGTTTGGCAATCCAGATAACTAACAAACAGATTTTTCAAATCTTATCAAGTATGGATAACTAATCTTGTTAGAAAGGTGAGATATAATTTATCCAAACAGAAAGCCTCCAAATCTACATCTCCAGCTTTCACCACGATAAAACTCAACCTCTGTCTTCCCCTCCAATTCTCATTGCAACCTCTCACGATCTTCCTCCATCGTCTTCTTCTTCTATTTTTGTAGTTCTCCACCAATTTACCCAGTCTCCTAAATATTCCACCGCCATTATGCAAATTATTCCGATCATCATAATCATTGAATTTGTGCTGCTCAATTGCTCATGAGTTGGGATTTACCACTGTACGTGGATTTTAGAGCTCTAATTCCGTCGAAGCTTCTATCTAATGGGTCGTGCCTGATGGGTAGATATATCTTCAAGTTCTTGGACTTGAAGATGAATGGAGATGGCCGACGATGGATAAGCACCGACTATGAATAGGATGGCTGGCGGCCGTGAGTCCGAGGCCGAGTAACAGCATTGAGGTCTGAGGCGATGATCGGCGATGATGGGTCTTGAAGCTTCATGGAGATCAATCCGCTGAATTTCATCTACTGTTAAATTTCAGATCTATCTCATTTTTTTTATTGTTATTTATTTTTAAATTGGGTTTACCAAATATCCAGTTTGTTACCCAGTCTTGTATCAAACAACCAATAAGATTAGGATTAGTTATCTTAACCTGTTGCAATCCAATCCTATTAAGATAGGTTAACCAATCCAATCTTGGCATGTGTACCAAACGTGGCCAAAAAGTAATAGAGTACGATTGGATTCTACCGCTTAAAAAAGAAAAAAAGGAAAATGTTTCTAAATAAATATAGAAAATTACACACAAGTGTTAGAGCAACTCTAACAGATTTCTATAATTTTTGTATTATAGAGAAGTAAAAGTCAAACCTTTAGCTTATTTTTCTTCTAACTCCAACAGATTCCCTAGTTTACAGTAATTTATAAAATCTCCATATTTTTCTTTAAAATTTTGGAGAGTTTGCTGTAAATATAGGGAATTTAGTTTTATCTCTTCTCACTTTCCCTAAAATAGAGATAGTTATAGGAAATCTGTTGGAGCAAAAGAGGCTCATTAATCCCTAAAGTATAAAAAAATCAAAATATAGAGAATCTGTTGGAGTTGCTCAAAATTTTGAAACTTTAATTGGTCATAAAGCCACACAACTTTTTTTGTCTTCATAAAGCCACTTGCATCCTCTAATTTTTCCATCTCTGACGAATTTACCCTTTTACCTAAGAAATCAAGCATTTAATATCAAATTAATCTCTCTTTCTACGACTCTCCCAAGGAAGTCATCTCTCTTCTTCTTCGTCCTCCAACTACAACAAACCTTTCCTCCGACACCATCTCGCTAGGCTCCAGCAGGTGAAGACCGTCAGAAGCCCGCCACACAAGTTCGAGTAGGAGCCGTACTTGTAGCACTCAACAATGACCTCGTCCTGGTCAAATAGACGGTTCGATGAGGCGATGGTTCGTCGTCGTAGATTCTGAGGGTTCTACAGTGACCGAGGTGTCCTAGATCACCACCGACGACTTCGTCGAGCTCGAGGAGACCACAACAACAATCGCTCACCTTCGCCGGCACTCTCAATCTTAAAGAAGAAAATGAGGTTCGTTTTCTTGGCTTCTTGCATAAGGTTTTAAATGAATTCAGAGATTCTAATTTGGATCTGGATCTGATGGAATTCTAATTGACTAGGTGCATTTGATTCGGCTCTCTTCAGATGGAAGTCATGGAACTGAACTAGTATGCCATTATATGATGAGAAAATCAAAGCATGTCGGAGTCGGAGCTTTTTTTCTTTAACTGCTTCACAGATCGAGCTAAAATCCAGAATTCTAGTGGTCAAAGGCCGCTAAGCACCGGAGGCCAGAGGGAGGAGCCTTAGCCCGACCTCTCCTATTATCCTCTAGTGGCGGCGGCGACAATACGAGCAGTTTATTGAGCTTATGGCGGAACCGAGCCTCCTTGCTCCTCTTCGGCGAGCAACTAGCTCAATTTTTTTTTTTTTTTTTTTTAGGAATAATTGGGACTAACAGGTCCTTGATTTGATTCATTTTGATTGCGAAAAGTTTCTTTTCCCTAATAGACTGGTTGTTGTTGGTTTCAGACGATTTGGCTGAATTTGTGCCTAATTGCGATTGTGTTTGGTTGAAATCGGATGTTTTGATTCAAACATTTGACATTGTAAATATATACTTGTTTTTGATGTTTTAGAGTAGCTTTTGTATCAGTTAGTAATAGCTATCTTAGATGTTGGGAGTAGCTTTGATAATTGGGAATAACTTTTTCAGTCTGTAAATAACTTTTTTAGTTCTGTGAGTAGCTTTTATTCTGCTTGGTAGTAGTTTTTAGTGTTGCTAAGAGTAGCTTTTGTTGTTTGTCAGAATAGTTTTTGGGGTTGGTTAGATTAACTTTTGGCATTGATAAGAGCAAGTTTTAGTTGATGGTGACAATAGGTTTTTGGTGTTGGTGACAGTAGATTTTGTTGGTGAGAGTAGCTTTTGATGCTGATGAGAGTAGATTTTGTTGTGACAGTAGTTTTTGTTGCTAGTGAGAGTAGCTTTCAATGCTAGTGAGAGTAGCTTTTGTTGGTGACGACAATTTTTGTTGCTAGTGAGAGTTACTTTCTGTTATTAGTGAAAGTAGTTTTTGTTGCCGGTGAGAGTAGCTTTTAGTGGTGATAGTGAGAATAGCTTTTAGTGGTGACAATAGATTTTGTAACTTTATCAAAAACCTTGTAGGAAATTTTGCCCGAGACCTTGCCTGAGTCAGTAGCTTTTGTTACTGGTGAGAGTAGTTTTTAGTGCTTGTGACAGTAGCTTTTATGACCTCACCAGAGGTCACTGAAAATCTCACCATATTAGTTTTTGTTGCTTGTAACAGTAGCTTTTGTGACCTTAGTCACCTTACCGGAGATCGCCGGAAATCTCACCATAGTAGTTTTTGTTACTAGTGACAGCAGCTTTTGTGGTCGCCGGAGACCTCGCCGAAGTTGACAAGAGACCGGCTGGAGTTGGCAGGAGGTTGACCGGAAACCTACCGAAATTGGCCGGGGGTCGGCCAGAGGCGCGCCAAAGTTGGACGAAGGTCGATCGGAGACTTGCCGGAGACCTCACCAAAAAGGGGAGAGAGAATGGTTGTTGACTTTTTACTCTAGTGATATTTATGTAAATATGTTGGTTTGTATATCCAAAATTCAACACATTTTTTTATTTAGTGGCATTATGAGGGAAAAAATAGTGGGTGGCTTTATGGCTAAAAAACATTCAAAAATGTACTTATATGTAATGAATATTACATAGGATAAATGATAAAAATTTCCAAGCACCTAATGTTAAATTAATCACCCATACTTCTCATATAACTTTCATTGGCTAGTCTAGCAGCTCTCCGGTGTGTCAACCCGAGCTTGTCTAGCGGTAGCCCACATTGGCGTCGACCTTTGGCCAAGCTAATTGTGTCACGGCTGCCTGACCGGTGGTAGTGTTTCTAGGCCCTGTATGTGGTTTGATGGGATTGTTGGTCGAGGGGAAGTTTAGTAGCGGTTGGTCAATGGAATTCATTCTCACTGGCGGCATGAGCAATGGAGGCACAGGTTCATGGAGTGATGACGGCAATTCTTGAGGTAATGGTGGCATTCTAAGGAGTGGCTTGGTGCATTGTGCAATTTGTTTCTAGTCAGGATTAGGTCGTAAGGGTACACAAGTGCGTTGGCTTGGGTGGTGGCGTCGGCGGGAGCAAGCTAGCAGCTCTAGAATGGTGGTGACGATGGTCGTGGAGCGGTGTTGAGATCGTGTTGCTGATGGTAGGATGAGTTGGGTCGGGTCAGCCTTGTTGGGCTTGGCCTTGGGCTGGTAATCATCTTCGAGTCGTGTTAGGTTGTTTCTTTTATGTCTATATATTACTTTTTGTATTTCCAATAAATCTCCATTAGGTTTCTGGTGGATTTTGTCCTGATTTAGTGTCTTAGTTTAGTTAGGTGACAAGTACAATCAGTTCGATCGATATGTCTCGAGTCTATGCTAATAGGAGCTTCTCTAGAAGTGCTTGTAGAATTATTTGGCTTTAGCATACCACAATGGCGTGCTCGGTGTCTAGGGTCAGACATAATAGATTGCCTGCGAGGCAAGTTATTTTTGTTAGCATAGACTACTCTACGCGCTACCATTGTCTAAATAGAGTTGTCTTTCTTGTACTATTTGTTACCCATGATTCAGGGTCATATATATATATCATATGAACTCTTTAACTCGAAAAAAAAAATCACCAAAACTTCTCCATGTTAAAATAGTCCTCAATATTTTAAAAATAATGTTAAATCAGGTCGTTTTAATATATTTGTCAAAATTTTCATTCCAATTTTATCCTTTTTCATATCAATCCCTCTCTTCTTCTCCATGGCTTCTTCTCCCGCAACCAAAAGCACCTCTACTCTTCTTCACCTCCGCCATAGACTAACCATGTCCATCGTCATCACTCCTAATTCCATTCCTTACCTCCAATCAGGAAAACAATTCATGCCCAAGTCTTTCTCTTCGAGTTCGATCATAGAATCCATGCCCAAGCACCCAAGAGATTGGGGGAAGCTCTAAGGGAAAGTGTAAAGCATCGTAACCAAGGGATGGGGGAAGCTCTATCCTAACTAGATTACCGCAAAAGAAACCTAGAAAACGCATGCAAGTGTACCATTATCTAAGTGTTCAATAGCTTAGACCCTTTGGTGGCCAAGACTACTAAGGGTGATACTAACAAGGTAAAGTAGTGAATTGGCTTTTCAATTGATTCAAATAAAGTTGATAAACTAAGAAAGTGGAAAAGATTTGATCAAATGAGATGAAAGGGATTGTAAGGCATCACACCTAACCTATTTTGTGCCAAACCTAAGTAACCAAATCTTATAAAAAATAACTCTCCTACAAACCTTTTAGTTTCTACCAATTCCTTGATTATCGGAAATCTAACCCACACTCACATGATAAGCCCAATTGTAAGGTACCCAAAGCAACCTTTTTTTTTTATTATCATAAGATTACCATTTCTACATTTGCGACATGCTTTAGTTTACTAAGTTTGTCAAGCCTAGCATACTTCCATGAAATTATCATCACTTACTAACCTTAGTGATAAATTGTAGATGCATAAATGATGAATAATTAAAGGGTTTTTGTCCATTTACACCATTTTTAGAGATTTTTTTCCCACTTACCTCACTAAGTTTTTTTAATTCCCTCTTACCCAAAACACTCTAAGAAGGTCTTCCCTAATACCCCATTAAGATTTTTTTTTTGTTTTTATTTTTTTTTTAATACCATTTTACCCTCACCTTTGTTACTTAGAGAGAGAGAGAGAGAGAGAGAGAGAGAATGGAAGAGAGAGAAACCATAGGGGACTTCGCCGGAGTCCGATCACCGGCAGCCGGATTCCGGTCACCGGCCGCCTGATTCCGGCCAACTTCGCGGGAATCCGGTGAGCGGTCGCCGGAATCCGGCCAATTTTTTCACCGGAATCCGGTCACCGGCCGCCGGATTCCGATCACCGGCTACCACCCACCGGAAAGTTTTTTTGCCCCCAATAGACGTCTATTGCCCCCCCAATAGACGACTATCAGCCATGTATTGCCCCCTAATAGACGTCTATTGCCCCCCAATAAAGGGGTAATAGACGTCTATTGCCCCTCAATAAAGGGGCAATAGACGTCTATCAACCATGTATTGCCCCCCAATAGACGTCTATTAACCATGTATTGCCTTCCCAATAGACGACTATCAGCCATATATTGTCCCCCAATAGACGTCTATTGGCCCCCAATAGACAACTATCAGCCATATATTGCCCCTCAATAGACGTCTATTGCCTCCCTATAGGACTTTCAGTCGCCAGAATTAGAACTAATATTTCTAAAATTAGACAAATAAAACTTTGATTAAAGAAAAAATTGAAGAAATTATATCAATTCAAAACGTCTATTGCCCTCCAATAGACATCTATTGCCCCCAATAAACATTCAATTTTTTTTTCCCTTCCATTCTGCCCCATTACTTAAAAAAAAAAAATCGTTATTTGGGCACCCAGAAAATGATCTGGGCACCCAAATCCTCTTCTCCCTTCTTTCCGGTTGCAGACCCGACTACTTCCGGCGAGGCTGGGGTCGTGGATGATGTCTGTGCCATCGGAAAACAAACCTTGAATGCTGGCGACCACGGCGGTGACAGAGAGAGGAGAGAGATCGAGGTGTTGATACTCCGCCGGATCGGGTCCTCGCCGGATCGGGTTCTGCAAAAAGATGGCGGCTGGTGGTTCTATGTCGTCGACGAGCCCTATCGGAGCAGCAAAGACGACTGATGGTTTTGCAGAACGATCGGAGCAGCTAGTGATTCTGCAAAACGATCGGAGTAGAGGCCGAGAGCGTCGTGCCGGATCGGGTTCTGCAAAAAGATGGCGGCTGGTGGTTCTGTGTCGTCGACGAGCCCTATCGGAGCAGCAAAGACGACTGATGGTTCTGCAGAACGATCGGAGCAACTAGTGATTCTGGCAAACGATTGGAGCAGAGGCCGAGAGCGTCGTTGACGAGGCCGGGAGCAACTCGACAATGGCCTCCAGGTTATGCAGTAATTTTCCGGCCATTCTGGTACCCTCCGGCATTGGAGACTCCGTCGTGGAGCAACTCAGGCTCGGAGGTGTGGGTTTTGAGTTGTCGTCGGCTTCTGGAGAGAGAGAGAGAGAGAGAGAGAGAGGCAGTTGAAGTAATTATTTAATTGAATTGAGGGCAAAATTGTCATTTAGTGTGAAATTGTGTATGTGGGAACAAAAATCTCTTGGTGGGGTAAGTGGGAAAAATTTGGCTCATTTTGGTGCTTTTGGGCAAAGACCCATAATTAAACTCATGGCATGCTTCACATTAAATTTAACTACATAGTTTGTACACAAATTCAGCTAGGGTTTAACTACTTACACTACTAGAAATATGCCCAAATGGCAGACATATTTGGGGACAAATCCAGTATTTGTTTCTATAGTTGATCAATAGGTAGGCCTCATCAAAAAGCCCGCGGATCAAGTGGGCCGATGGAGGCCCGCCGGCCCGCAGGGCTTTTGGCCCGGCCCGGCCCGTCAAAAAACCCGCAAAAGCCCACCTTGGTGGGCCGATGGAGGCCCGCAAAAAAACCCGCAAAAACCCGGCCCGGCCCATAGGCCCGGCCCGCCAAAAGCCCGCTAGGCCCGGCCCGTAAAAGCCCGCTAGGCCCTGCCCGTAAAAGCCCGCAAAATATTTTATATATATATATCTGTGTGTGTGTGTGTGTTTATATTATTATATATATATATATATGTGTATGTGTGTGTGTGTATATATATAGATATATCTATATATGTGTGTGTGTTTATAAATATATATATATATATAGATATATATAAAGGAATGGACAGTAGCTGTTTCTGACTATTCTTAAGATATAATATATTTGTGTGTGTTTATATAGATATATATATATAGTCATATAGATATATATATATATATATATATCAATATATCATATATGTGTGTGTGTTTTATATATATATATAGAGAGAGATATATATATATGTGTGTGTGTGTTTATATATATCTATATATAGTCATATCGAGATATATATATATATAGATATATATATATAGATATATATATATATATCATATATGTGTGTGTTTATAAATTATATATATGTGTGTGTGTGTGTGTATAGAGAGAGATATATATATTAATATATATATATATATATATATGTGTGTGTGTGTGTGTGTGTATGTGTGTGTGTATGTGTGTGGAAGTTCTTATACTATTATACTTCTATATAAAATATGTGCATATATATATTCTAAATATCGGTTGACCAATTCGATCGAATTCGAAAATATGGTGAAATTAACTAAATTTTGTACCACACACATAATTTATTGTAATAAACTCATCCAACGGTCGGTTTTTCCATTTTCTTTGAATGATAGGGGTTGCTCTTTGGAGTGTATGATATATAAATATAGGTTTATAAGAGTAACTACGTTTGACCTAGTTGATCGAATTCGAAACGATAACCAAATTGGCTAGATTTTCTACAAACACCATAAAACATTACAATATCTCCATCGAGCGGTTGGTTTCTCCGAATTCATTTCCCACTTCATGGTTGCTTTAGAATGAACCTAAACAATTTAAATGCAATGTATAAGTCATACAACTTTAGGAAGAAAATTGGTATAGGCCAATGTGTTTGTAATTAAAATTAATTTTTTTATCTTATGTCCACGCATAACCATCGATGGAATATATACAAACGTGATGTGAAAAAATAAGCACGTTTCGCGGTTGTCACGCCATCGGTCAACCAATAAAACATATAAGTGACTACGGTTGACCAATTCGATCGGATCCGAAAATATGGTGAAATTGGCTAAATTTTTTACCACGCTCATAATTTATTGTAATAAACTCATCCAACGGTCGGTTTTTCCATTTTCTTTGAATTGATAGGGGTTGCTCTTTGGAGTGTATGATATATAAATATAGGTTTATAAGAGTAACTACGTTTGACCTAGTTGATCGAATTCGAAACGATAACCAAATTGGCTAGATTTTCTACAAACACCATAAAACATTACAATATCTCCATCGAGCGGTTGGTTTCTCCGAATTCATTTCCCACTTCATGGTTGCTTTAGAATGAACCTAAACAATTTAAATGCAATGTATAAGTCATACAACTTTAGGAAGAAAATTGGTATAGGCCAATATGTTTGTAATTAAAATTAATTTTTTTTATCTTATGTCCACGCATAACCATCGATGGAATATATACAAACGTGATGTGAAAAAATAAGCACGTTTCGCGGTTGTCACGCCATCAGTCAACCAATAAAACATATAAGTGACTACGGTTGACCAATTCGATCGGATCCGAAAATATGGTGAAATTGGCTAAATTTTTTACCACACTCATAATTTATCAGTGCATACAATTCTCTCTACTACATAACCCAGTAGATATGTGGTTCCGAAATGGATCTACAGCAAAAAGAGTTACCAACAGCAGTCGGCTCCTCTGCTAGAGGTTTTGTGATGGTCCTCTCATACTGTTATCATGTGCAAAATCCATGAAATACCTAATATAAAAATAATTTCTTAGGTGCTAGGAGTTTGTTTTCCGCAATGTTATTATAAAAGTAGTATTGTTTTATTATAAAAAAAAGGGCATTATCGTCAAGGTACATACATGCCTATATATATATATATGGGAAAGCAAGAGGATTTCTCAAAGGGAAGCAAGCCCAAGAAAAAGAACCATGCTATGGGTCCATATCATGTCAGAAGGTCAAGACATATTCAATGAAGATCAGGGCAGAGTATGAAAGAAAAAGAAGATAGAGAGAGAGAGACATACCTCAGTCTCCCTTATTGCACCAACGACACGTGAAATTCTCAAATTAAAGAAATCAAGATCCTGTCAGAACTCAGAAGATAGAGAAAGAGAGAATAAGTGACCACCTTGACTGATAATAAAGAATTGAGTAAACAACAAATCACCTTGCACACGACACGACTGGGCTGCAAATTTGAGAGTTATAGTCAACCAAGTCTTGCCAGCACCAATACTGAATGTTGAAGGATGAGTTTGGAGGGGGGCCTTTATTTATATTGAAAGGCAAGAGTTATTCACGTAAGGAATTTCCTAGTTGAGACTCTAGGAAAATATGGCAGGAATTCTAAATTTTTTGCTATACATGACACCAATATATTGATCGCTGAAATTTGGTGAATAAATATTTTATTTAGAAAAATTAAGGATTTATTTCATAAATATTTAACAAAAATACTCTTATATTATGAGCTTTGTCACCTGCTCATTTGGAGTTCTTGTCATATTTGCAAAATTAAATCCTGATTGCAAGAGAATCTCTAAATTAAATCAAGATTTCGGGAGACTCTCTACAATTTTAAATCAAGATTCCAAGGGAATCTCTACAGCTTTGAAGTTCTAAAAAAAAAATTGTTCAAGATATCCAAGACATTGCTACAAGATTCAACTCAATCTCCTTTCGACATATCTTCCGGGAAGCAAATTTTGTAGCTGATGCCTTAGCTAATCTAGGCCACAACTGTACTAGTGGAAATGTGTGGACAAATAGAGTCCCTTTGGAGGCTTCAAGAGCCTTAATGTTTGACGTTGTAAACTCGGGATGCCATAGAGGCTTCAATCTTTAATTTATAGTCTTTTCGTATAAAAAAAAAGAAGAAGTCAAATTCAAACTTCAAGTCACACCTTGAAGTGGGGGCATTTGTAGACACCAAAAATTTAATGAAAATAAAATTTATTAAATAATTCGGTCAACACTTAAAATTATGACCAAACAAATTTAGTCTGCATGTGCGTCCCACAAAATGTGCAAGTGGCTTATGAGTAAGCAAAACCAAGTGGACTCAAGGAATGACACGTGGCGGCATACAAAAAGGCCGACGACAATAAATAAATTTGTTTCGACTTAATCAGCTGATATTAAAGCGGATCAATCAAATTAAATCAATTGATTCTGAGTCAAATCAAGTATTAAATTTCGTCTGCTGATTAGATGTCAATTTATTTAAATTGATAATCAAGAAGAAAATCAGTCATCAAATTAATTGGCTAATTCCTTAATAGTCATGATTAAATTAGTTAATTAAAGTTGATTGATTCGATTATGCTATTAATGAAATACAATTAAAATCAACCATCAAATTGATTGGCTAATTCCTTAATGATCGTGATTAAATCAGTTAATTAAGGTTGATTGATTTTATTATACTATTAATGAAATACAATTAAAATCAGCCATCAAATTGATTGGCTAATTCCTTAATGATCGTGATTAAATCAGCTAATTAAGGCTGATTGATTTGATTATGTTATTAATGAAATACAATTAAAGTCAGCCATCAAATTGATTGGATAATTCCTTAATGGTGGTGATTAAATCAATTAATTAAGGCTAATTGATTTGATTATGTTATTAAGGAAAATACAATTAATTATGTGTCATCAAGGCATTCCAAATTAAGAGAGACGCCAACACTATAAATACCCCATCTCAAATCAAGAGAAGAACTTCAGCCAAAAAAGAGAAGAAAATACTCTCAAAATTTCAGAAGCCTCCCAAGCTCGTGTGAAGAACCCTCAAGCTGCCAAATAGCCGGTTCCTCACCAACGTCAAGTCAAAACATTCGTCACGTGTCGACTCTGGTGATCATCGTACCACTCAAGATCAAGCGTTAAGCCCTTGAGTGAAATTTATTGTCGGAGATAGAATAAGAGGATTACCAAAGATTGTAACCGCACTTAAATTAATAAAATTATTATTATTGTACACGTGTCTGCATTTTGTTTGTTTTCAGATTTTCGTGTTTACAGGGTGTTACAGCCAACTCTATGAGACCGCTTTGTAAGTTGAAGTCGATGGTGAAAGACCGGGCCTATCTCACTATGCCAATAATGCCTTCAGATGACATATATCAAAGTTGAAGTCGACGATTAAAGACCGGGCCTATAATTTGTTGATCTTTGAGAGAAGGGATAATGCAATTGCAGCTAATGGGAGTGAGATTCTATTTTGCGATCAACGTTTAGCTCGGTTTTACCAATTGGAAAAATTGAACTCTGGATGAACAAAAAGTAGAAAGATGCTAGAAGCATCTGGTTTAGTGGTTTTACTTATTAATGTATACACATTTTTATATGTTTTTAAATTTAGCCAAGATGAACGCCGTACTGATCATGAGTAGCGATGACGAAAACTCACTCCTACAACAATGTTAGATGCAAGTACTGTGCACATGAATAGGAGAATAATGGAATGAGCTAGGTGTGCTGATGAAGTTATGTTCTGTGTAATTTATTTTTTATGTTATTTAGATTTCAGTTTCTTATTCCTTTCAAACATAACTCATTTTTTTTTTTTTTTTTTGAATAAAGAGCGGGTGCGGCTGCTCTCAAACCTTGATTAATGAAACTGTCGAATACAAGGGGGGGACATTGAGCCTAAACCCCTTATTACAATAAGCATCTAGAGTATTTTCTGAAATAATATCAGAAATCTCTACAGGAGACTTGTATTCTAATAAACACCAACTAGCAAAGAGTGCACATAACTCAGTTTTAGTTTGCTCTAGTTTTGTTAGTATTAAATTGTGTCATATAATATTTTAATATGCCCAATTTTCGTTGAAAGGTTTTCAATTTAGAGTTAATTTGATTTAGGGTGCGGCTATTGACACCCTATCATTTTCTTTGTTCACCCTACTTACTCATTACACCCTACATTTTAATTTCAATTATTAAATTTACTTATGTAACCATTTATATTCCCAAGAATATCCTTATATGACATTAAAAGAGAATTTTTTTTTTAATGAAAATCTCACAGTTAATTTATACCAATAAAAAAATTATAATATATTAAAGTTTCCTAACAAAATCATAATCTAATTTACTTCCTTTTTTTAAATTTTTTCTTTCTGCTTCAATGTTCATCTATTTCATTCTATGTCAAAAGATTAGTTAGTTAACAACTATGACTCTATGAGCGATAAAGAAGATATTAAGATTTTTCTTTCGTGTTTTAAATTTTTATTTTCTGTATTCACAAAAGGTATTGCAAAGATTTTGTACGTAGTTAACACTAATGATTTTGTGAATTAAATAACGAATTCATGATGAAGAGGTAACAAAAAAAGACAAAAAAAATAGTAATAAATGGAAATTTGGGTGAAGAAGATGAAGATTAATGTTATCCAATGAGAAATTAAGTAATCTTTCTATTTAATTCATTGGTTATTTTTTTATTTTTCCTTACAATATAGTCTTTCAATAATTTAAATGTTTGTAGGGTGAACTAAGAAAATGATAGGGTGGCAATAGACGCACCCTTTGATTTAAGTCCAAAATTCAGACCCCATATTGGATGTAGTTCGGATGAATTTTTTTATTAATCGCAGTCCTATGACTCAGCTGCCACGTTAGATTTGTTTCATTTTCTATCTTACTGACTCAACACCTAAATTTTCCATTCCTAACATACCCTTATTTAATATATTCTACACAATTAACAATAAAAATCAACATATTAATTGTAATCCTAAATTATTGCAATCTTGTTGATGTAAAATTAGCAATTTTAATATATTGACTTAATTAACATTATGAGATCCTTGATTGAATTCAAAAGAGGAATCATTATATATTAAGACAGTATTTTTCCTTGCTATTGGCTATTACATATTGTCTCTTTCTCCTTCTCCCTTGCGCTTCCATCTTATAAACTTATTTACTTAACATGCCATGCTTATCTCTAGGACGCGTGTTAAGTTTTGCTTAGCTACTGAACCTAACGGTAGTGCGGCACCATAAATGTGCTTGGTTTGGTGAGGTGCAAATCAATGCCACTTCATAAAAAATGTGGATTATATTTGAGTCACGTCAGCAATTGTGAAAACTGACAAACTAGATTAGACTAATTAATTTGGTAAGCATAAAGGTGTTGTTGATGAAATTAAAACATCAGGGACTGACATGATTTTCAATGTAAAGTTCAAGGTAGTAAACTGAATTTAATCGTTAATTTAACTTGAGATTCAATCCATTTATTAGCAACATTAAAGATAAGTTATTAAGTTAAATAGGAACATAATGAGAACTTAAAAGAGGCATCAAACACGTATTTCTCCATTTTCAAATATTCTGCAGGTATTACAAAATACATCACACAATTTCATTCCATTAGGGGGTTCTAGTACTACAAATGATCAATTAGCCACCGAGACCAAGGGAGTTGAGATATTTGCACAAAATAGTCTTTTTTATGTGATAAACAATACACGTGGCAAGGTACTAGGCTAGTAGCACCCCCACATACATAGGAATATATTTTTGTGTGAGAGAGAGAGATAATAAAGCCCCCCTCCTAAGAAAGTTGAACAGCACCACCCAGAGCGAGCTTTACCTTTTTAATCAGTCAAAACAGTTCACCGGCGATCATGCCGCACCTCGTTCGCGAGAATCTCTTCATCGGCAACATCACCGACGCAGTCGACGTACTCCAGAACGGCAGCGCCACCGTCACTCATATTCTCTCCGTCCTCAGCTCCGCCTCGATTTCCTTCTTCTCCGAATACAAGAAGGGTCTCACCATCCCCACCAAGGAGATAACCAAGGTCTACGCCGGCGGGGGCGGCGCCTCCGCCTCCGAGGATGATGGCTCCGGGGGTAAGCTGCTGTACTTGTTGGAATATGCGGGGAAGGATTTGAAGCTGGTGAGAATGGGGGTTCCTGTTAGGGATATGGAGAGTGAGAATTTGCTGGATTATTTGGAGGTGTGTTTGGATTTTATTGATAAGAGTAGAAAAGAGGGGTCTGTTTTGGTGCATTGCTTTGCTGGTGTGTCTAGAAGGTACATATTGATATCTCAATTCTCTCTTTCTTTTTCGTATTGAAGTCTTTGTTTGATTTTCGTTGCGAAATGAGTTAAGTTCAGTGTAGTTAGCTCAAGTAAAGAAGGTACCTATTTTCGGAATACCGTGTTTCAGCTCAATTGGAACAACTTGTTATGTAGTTCCCATTTATATTTCAATGCCATGTTGCTATTGGGATGGGAGCAAAGAAGTAAAGATTTTTCATTGGCGGAGTTCTAGACTAAAGCTAGACGATGCTAGTGTATGACAACTGTAATAAATAGATGAAACTAGGACTTCAGTTTCAGAATGGATTATGAATCAAAATAGGGGAAATTTGCACAGTGGTTCAGTTGAAAAGGAATTGTAGGGTAGAGTTAAGATTGATCCTTGTGAGCATGGCACCATAAATTGAAGGGAACTTTCTCAAATCCATCAGTGTAGAAAATGATGGTGTTGAGAACATTTTTTTGTTGCTTGATAATGGTCTGATAAACCAGGTTAACGGTTTGATGCATGGACCAAGAAAGTGAAACAATTTGACGTACAGAAGAGGCTCGTAAACTAAAGTAGAATCTTATATTATATTCTGCATAAATAATTGACTCGTTTTTCAAATTCTATTAGAAAGTGGCAGAACTATGAACGTTTTCTGGTTTGTATGTGTGCTTTTTTTTCTTTAATCACAGCATCATCGTGTAAGTCATAAGATACAAATAGCTTTTTCAGTTTTCTGAATTGTCAAGCTTAAAAGGGTTTACACCCTTGTTTGCATGTGTTTGTTGCAGTGCAGCTATCATTACAGCATATCTTATGAGAACAGAACAGTTATCGCAAGAAGGTATGAGCAGATCATTGCTTGTTTAAAGTGTTGTCAGTCTATATATCTTTATCATCATCATAGCTGTTATATTTTGGAAATCCAACATAACTGTTTCTATGACTTGGGTAAATAGTAGTTTTTGGCATGCTTAGTATATAAACTTTAAACAGTTGAAGATAGAAAAGCTTTTAAGCCATTGGGATTACAAAATGAAGAACAGAAACTGGACTATACATGCTCAGTTGCTCAAGTATTTGCCTTTCTTATTTCTTTGGAAAAAATTTTATAAGGTCTAGAAAAACAAGAGCTTTTGAGTAGCTTGTATAATGTTCCAAGTAAAATAAAATGAATAATATATATGAGTAATTCAAGTCAACTGAAAGGATAGGAGATTGGGCAATCCTTTGTTGCTTCAGCATTTACCTGTTTTTTTTTTTTTTGGTTCTTTCTCTTACTTATGCATGCCTGCAGATGCACTAGGATCCCTGCGACAGAGCTGTGAGTTTGTTTGCCCCAATGATGGTTTTCTAAATCAGGTGATGCAAGGCTCTTCTATACCGCATTATTTACCAGGATTATACTACTGCATGCTGATTTCACTGTATATAACCTATCATGAATTTTCCATTTATCTTCTCTTTTATTATTTTTCAGCTAAAAATGTACGAAGATATGGGCTTCAAGGTTGATCAAGCCAGCCCCATATATAAGTCTTTTCGCCTCAAAATATTGGGTACTCTACTTTTCTTCTGTTTCACCTTTTTTCTGGTTGGTCTGCCTCAATCAAGGATATTGATTTATATGTTATGCATTTATGTCTACATAATTCTAGTTTTCCAACATTATGTGAGCGAAATGTTCCATGGACACAGAGTAGGCTCTAATGCATATGCTATCAATTGATAAATGTATCATGGTCTTGAGTATTGTGATATTCTTATTTAAAAATCCTTATTACGTAGGTATTGAGGAGCACTGGCCTACCTAACAGGTTGTGTATCCTTGGAAGTAAGGCTAGCAGTAATCAGTGTTTCAATCCAAGTACTTTTTTTCCCCTCAAAATTCAACACTAGTAGTTTGACCAATTGAAACTATACAAGACCCATGAGATGTTTTTTGAGCATCAGAGGTGTAATCTATCCAAATATATGTCTTGTCCCATCTAGGTTGGAGAAAATAAGTTAAAGAGAAGCGGGTGAGACTTTTCAGCTGATAAATACTGGAGGTCTGGGATACTTTCATTTCAGAACTAATTACCTTTCTTCCCAGTGGGGATGTTGGTTCAGCTTGTTGGTTGATTATTGCTTAATAAATGTCATTTTGAGAAGTGGGATGGTTGGAATTGTTTAGCTTGAGCAAGAAATGAACAATCCAGGATCATGAGGAAGTCCCAAGAGAAGTTGAATTTCTCTCTGCCCCCCTTCCCCCCACCTCCTTCCATAAAGTGATATAATTATTATTTTTTTGTTTTCCTGTATATTCAAGACATATCTACCATGCATATTTATTTGTTACGTCTGGGCTCTAGAAAGAACTACAGGGTTCTCAGTCAATTTTAGTTTCTGGTACCAGCTGGTATTGTATATACCAGTTTAAAGAAATCGAGGCAGCTATTGCTTATAATCTTTGTTCCATTTTATCTTAATACAATTTTTCGACACCTGGTACGGCCGTAGGGTACGTTTCACCTGATCTGCAGCGCAATTTTTGGGGGAGGGGGGGGGGAAATGTTTGGAGGCTGCGGTCTATATTTCTGATGACAAAACTGTGTTTTGGAGGCTAGTTGGGGATACTTTAAGGTTCCAAAAGGAAGTGAAAACAGTCAGAGGTTATGGTATAAAAGTACCATAAACAAGTTTCTCTACCAGTTACTTTCTTAACCTCTAGCTTAAAGTGACATAACCCATACAATGACCTGATAAATTTGAATCAGCCTTGGCAATAAAAAGAATCTGAGTCTTTAGGGAAACTAACTTGAGAAATATCTACATATCCTAACTGTGATCTACTGTAACTTGAATATTATCTATATAAAAATTTGGCTGCTCCTCTACCTTGGTAATTGAATAGGGAAAGAATGGTAATTTCATGTGACTGTTCCTTTATGTTACCATGTCAAATTTTGTTTTGCTCACAAGACATATTTAGTTCTGCTTACTCTTCAACCATTTTGATGGAAGTCTCGAATATCAGTGGCTAGTGTGAATTTCCCTTTCGATTGAAGAATTTTTGCCCCTTTCAGGTGAATCTTATTATCGCGGAGATAAAATAGACAGCTCTAAATTTGGTGCTGATCCTGGTTTGCCCAGTGAAGTTACCTCTCAAGTGGAATCATCTCCAATCGAAGGAAAAAATGGGACATCTGCATTTCGCTGCAAAAAATGCCGAAGACTTGTTGCAGTACAGGATAATGTTGTGGACCACATTCCAGGTCAGGGTGAGACATCTTTTGAATGGCGCAAGCGGAAAAGTAGCAACTATAACAACTTTGAGGATTCTGAATGTTCATCCATATTTGTTGAGCCTCTAAAATGGATGACAGCAGGTAATTAGGCCTTATTTCTAGACTCTTTTTTTTTTTTTTGAAATGATTTCTAGACTTCTTTGCTGGTCTATAATTTTGATGAGTACTGTTTTCTTGAGTTTTAACTGAACTACCTAGCCTCTTGAAAAGCAATTCCTCGGTTCTTTTGTCGCTTGAGATTAATGTATTTAGTTGCAGCCAAATTGTCAATTATTCTTGACAAATTTTACGGCTTTTTTGGTGCATCTTTTTTCTCTATATTTTGAAAATTAATAAAGCAGAACTTTTTTTGTATTTTTTTATATTTGTGATTTAGCCTAGGAAATAATGTAAACTGTTTTGGTTGTTCTCTATCACCCAGTGGAAGAAGGTGCAATGGAGGGCAAGTTGTCCTGTGCACATTGTGAAGCTCGTCTGGGTTACTTCAACTGGTCAGGCATCCAATGCAGTTGCGGGAGCTGGATCACCCCCGCCTTCCAGCTCCATAGAAGCCGAGTGGACATGAGCAGTGTCTAATATCTGTGAAGATAAAGCCTTTGGGAGTTGAGCCCACTTCAAAAGATTAGTTCAAATACCTCCAAATGGTAGTTTAAGTGTCAGTTACTATTTAACAATATATATAGTTTTCAAGATAACAGCAAGCATAGAAGAACACGAGGTTTTATGGTGTTTTTCGCACTGTTTGTAACCCGAAGACCAAATTTGAGTAGCTGCAGCTCGAGAAAATTCTGCGCTTTTCTCCGATTTGTGTTGCATGAAATTTGAGTTATCATTGCAACAGGAACTGGTTTAATTTCTTGACTGATCCAATATTGTGCTGTCATGTAGTTATATATTTGGCGTGATTATTTTTTTTTTTGTCATTATTTGGTTTGGTTGCTATCTGAATTGGTCGGTTCTTGGAGAAGATCGATGTTACAGGGAAGTAATTGCTCTTCTTCTTGTGCTAACTATTTACATATTTCCTATGTTGTTGTCTGTTGCCCAGTTCTGGGCGTCTGTTATAAACTTAGTTGCTCATTTCTGGGCATCTGTTGTACTTCCTCTGTTCTATAAATGAAAGTTTGCTCTTGTTCAAGAGGAAAAAAGAAAAGAAAAAGGTTTTGACCATTAAATGACGGCTATTCTCTTTATTTTGTTCAAAGTTCAAACTGTTATGACGAATGTTTGGCACTTCGTATGAGTTGGGATTAGAATGAATAGTTAGAAACATGTAGTGGCAACTGATCTGAATGTAGAACTATGGATAAAAGTTCCGGTAAAAAGGCATGAACAGATGCTGTGGCTTCCACAATCATGGAACAACCATGAATGCATGGTTGCTTATTGATGTTTGTTTGGTGGCCTCTCTTTCATGAAAGCCCAGTGGCCTCTCTTAAATTCTTAATTTGATGCATTGAGGCATTTCGAATGGTCGTATCATTGCTCATCCAGTTCCTCGACTTCTAGAGAAGCGGGATTCATTTACTTGCTCTCCCTTATTTTCATCATGAAGTCTCTTAGTTTTCAACTTTAAGCTTCGTATGATATTGCCTCAAGTGAAAAACCAGCTCTTTGAAAGTGAATCTGCATGTAATTGGTTCTGGTACCCATTTCCGCAGGAACCCCGAACTGCTACAATATCTGTAGTACTAAATAATGAGAAAGCTTGGCACAACGGTACGTAAGCCATCATGTATTGTCACAAAGTGTGTGATAAATGCATGTTTGTGAACTTCTCAACTGTTTATATTCACTTCTGCAGACCTTTGCAATATGTATGTTTCGGAGGCCAAATTTGTTTGTATTTAGGAACAGTAAAGCTTTATTGCTAGTTTCAACCTCATCAATTTCTATTGATGATCATATTTGAAAACCTTTATACAAAGGGAGACAACCCCCTTGGTGGGCGAAAAGTTGCTCTCAAATACTCTGAATGCGTTCTAACATAACATTGCACCAGATTGACTAGGCTTTTTAAGGGGAAAGATAATCAGCAAGAGTTTCCAGTAGAAATGCAAAGTTGGAAATGTAGACCGATCAAATTCAAGTTTGAAATGTACAGTTCCCCATTGCCAAAAAAAAAAAAAAAAATTGAAGTTTGAAATGTACAGTTCTTAAGCACTAGACAAATTTACCAAGCCATTATTGCCAAGGTTCGTTGAAGGTTGCAACAAAATGAGGGTGGTCTATGGAGTTGTGTTTTTCAACATAAATATCTCGGAGGGGATTCTATTGTTAATGCTGATTATAGAAGCCCTGCTCAATGTTCAAGCAAATGGAGGGGTTTGATGTTAGGAGCTGAGCAGCTTCAGAGGGCTGGTTTGATTTGGAGAATTAGTGATGGCAAGTCCATAAACTTGAGACAGATAGATTGCTGGAATGGGGCTTTGATTGATGGTGTCACTGATCATGTTCATGTAAACTTAGATTTTCTCCAAGGTTTCTATGATTCAGAAACGATTGATAAAATTGTCAAGTTTCCTGTTGGAATTGAGGGGTATGGTTCTGATAAAGCTATTGGAATTTAACGACCTTAAGTACACTGGAACAGGAAAAGTGAGAGAGCATATCATGAAGCTTATTGAGATTAATGCTCAGCTAAGGGACCTCAACATGGGGTCACTGATGATTATGTAGTGCACACTGCACTGCATTCCTTGCCTAATAGTTTTAGCCAACTAGGGACCAGCTACAACGCTCAGAAGGAAAAATGGAGCCTCAAGGAGCTGATTGCCATTTGTGTAGATGAGGAGGACATGATTAGGAAGGAAAAAGAGCCGAGCACCTCAGTGAACCTTGTTGAGAAGCCTAAGAAGAAATACCAGAACCAATCTAAGCTCAAGCCTACCAAAACCATCTACAAAGGATCTACCTAGGGAGCAGCTAAAGCCAACAAACCATTTAGGTTCAAGTGCTATTTTTGTAAGAAAGTAGGGCACATGAAGAAAGACTACACAGGCTTTAAGAATTGGTTGATCAAAAAGGGTAATTTTTCTAACTCACTGTTTTCTTGAAAAATTAATTTAGTTAATGTTGAACCAAAAACTTGGTGGATTGATTCAGGAACCCCCTTACATATTACTAATTCTCTGCAGCGATTCATAAGGAAGAGAGTCCCAAGAAGTGATGAAGTGAACCTGTGTGTAGGCAATGGCATGAGAGTGGCAGTCAAAGCTATTGGAACCTTAAAATTAGATCTTGGTTTAGGAAAGTTGTTAGTTTTGGATAATGTTTATTATGTACCTTCCATGAGAAGGAATTTAGTTTCAGTTTCTCTTTTGGTAAAATCTGGATGTAGACTTCATATTGACAATAATGGAATTATTATTTCTAAAGATTCAGTTCAAATTGGTTCTGGTGTTATATTGAATGATTACCTGCAGTTAAATTGTTCACACAGTCAACAAGAAATTTCTCTTGTTGAAAATAATAACACATCGAGTAACACTTTAACTGGTGTTAAAAGAACTAAATGCAATGAAAAGTCTGCATATTTGTGGCATAGAAGACCTGGCCATATATCAAAAGAGAGATTGAAAATTTTGGTTAAAAATAATATCTTGAATGAACTTGACTTTTCTGATTTACAAGATTGTGTTGCATGTTTTAAGGGAAAGATAACTAATTTAAGGAAAAAGACTGCATACCAAAGCCAAGCACTTTTAGAGCTCATACATACTGACATTTGTGGTCCATTTAGAACTCAAACAATATGTGGAAATGTGTATTTCATAACCTTCATCGATGACTTTTATAGATATTGTTATGTTTGTCTACTTTCAGAAAAATCTCAAGCACTTAAAGCTTTTCAGATATTTAAGGCTGAAGTAGAAAAACAACTAGAAAAGAAAATAAAAAATGTTAGGTCAGATAGAGGTGGTGAATTTTATGGAAAATACACAGAGAGTGGACAACAAAAGGGTCCTTTTGCCTTATTTCTACAAGAACAAGGCATTAAGGCTCAATATACCACACCATATAATCCTCAGCAAAATGGTGTGGCTGAGAGAAAGAATAGGACACTTTTTGAATATGGTCAGGAGCATGTTGTGCACAAGAGGCCTACCTAGGTTTTTATGGGGTGAGGCTTTAAGGACTGCAAATTATGTTTGCAATAGAACACCAAGTAAAGCTATAGAGAAAAGAAAGCCTAGCCTCCACCATTGTCATGTGTGGGGCTGCCCTGCAGAAGCTAGAATTTACAATCCAAACATTAACAAGCTTGATCCTAAAACTGTAAGTTGCTATTTTATAGGTTATCCTGAAAAATTTAAAGGCTATAAAGTTTATGCAGCTCAACACTCACCAAGAATTTTTGAAACACATCAAGTAAACTTCTTGGATGAGAAAATTCACAATACAAGTCTTGAAGATTTATCTTCCGAATTTGAAGAAATTGTGGAAAATGAGCATACTGAAAGTATATTGCCTATAGTTCATGATACAAAAGCAGCCATTAGTGTTCCAGAAACTCAAAATGCACAAGACCAACTTGTTGATCAAGAAATGAATTTTGCAGATGATCAAGCTAACCCTGAACCCTTACCTGATCAACCACAACCTGTAGAACCTCAAGATCAGCCTGCAGAACCACAACAAAATCAAACTCCCCAATTAAGAAGGTCTCATAGAGTAAGAAACCATCTTATGGGGGGGGGGGGGGGGGGGGAAGATTCTGACTACATTATTTATTTGCAAGAACATGAAGTTGAAATTTATCTTGTAGATGACAATGATCCAGTTACTTTCAATCAAGCTATTGAAAGCAGTCAGTCAAGTGAGTGGAAACAAGCTATGGAAGCTGAAATTGATTCCATGAACCACAATGCAGTTTGGGATTTAGTGAAACCTGATCCCAAACAAAAGGCTATAGGCTGCAAATGGGTGTTTAAAACCAAGAGAGATGCAAATGGGAATATTGAGAGACATAAAGCTAGGTTAGTTGCCAAGGGTTTCACACAGAAGGAGGGTATTGATTTTACTGAAACCTTTTCCCCAGTTTCAACCAAAGACTCTTTTAGAATCATTATGGCACTTGTAGCTCAATTTGATATGGAGCTACACCAGATGGATGTTAAGACAGCCTTCCTAAATGGAGAACTCGATGAGGTTATTTACATGAAGCAGCCAGAAGGATTTATCGAGCCTGGAACTGAAAACTTAGTTTGCAAGTTATGAAAATCTATTTATGGTTTAAAACAGGCCTCTAGACAGTGGTATAAAAAGTTTGACTCTGTGATTTCTTCTTTTGGATTCACTGAGAATTTAGTGGATGAATGCGTTTATCTCAAAACATCTGGAAACCAATTTATATTTCTGGTACTTTATGTTGATGACATTTTGTTGGCCAGTAGCAACTTAAAGCTACTTCAAGAAACCAAAGCTTTTCTGTCAAAGAATTTTGACATAAAGGATTTAGGTGAGGCATCATATGTACTAGGAATAGAAATTATAAGAGATAGGGCACAAGGTTTGCTAGGTTTATCCCAGCAAAACTTTATTGCTAAAATTCTGAAAAGATTTGGCATGGAGACTTGTGCATCAGGGGAGGTTCCAATGTCTAAGGGAGATAAGCTCACTAAGAAACAAAGTCCAAAGAATGAAGTAGAAAAGGTGGATATGGTGTCCAAGCCTTATGCAAGGCTTGTTGGCAGCCTAATGTATGCTCAGGTCTGCACTAGACTTGATTTATCTTTTACAGTTGGCATTCTTTCTAGATTTCAGTCTAATCCAGGTCATGAACACTAGGTAGCTAGAAAGAAAGTACTCAGGTACTTGCAAAGGACTAAGAACCACATGCTTGTGTATAGAAAAGTGGAAAAGTTGGAGCTTGTAGGATTTACAGACTCAGACTTTGCAGGGAATTATCCTGATTCCAAGAAATCGACTTGTGGATATGTTTTTATGCTTGCAGGAGGGGCTGTTGCTTGGAAAACTATGAAACAAACCTTAGTGACAACATCTACAATGCAGGCAGAATTTATTGCAGTATATGAAGGAATGTGTGAAGGGCTATGGATTAGAAATTTCTTGATGCAGACTAGGATTTTAAGTCATATAGTTTCTGATGCTCTTGTAATTTATTGTGACAATGAGGCAGCTGTGTTCTTCAGTACAAACAGTAAAAGGTCAAATAACTCCAAGCATATTGACCTCAAGTATTACAGTGTGAGGGAAAGAGTCAAGCATGGTGAAATTTCAGTATTGAGTATAAGCACAGACTTTCAGCTTGCTGATCCCTTCACTAAGTCATTGTTAGTTGCTGCCTTCAAGAAACATATTGAGAACATTGGTGTTTTGCCTAATTTAGGATCATGAGTTCAATGGGAGCCTAATTTAGTTAAGAGCAAATTTTTATAAGTTTTGTAATTTTCTGAGTTCTTGTAATTTTGGTAGTTGTGATTTTTAGTTAAGTTATTATCACAATTTTATGTATTATTGAATTTTGATTATCAATAAAATTCTCGAGGTATTTCATTTAGTTTGTGTTGCTGCAGCTTTTATTGAATTTTCTGTAATATTTTGTCTTGTGTTTTTGATTTACCTTGATATCAGATGGTCTTGTAATTTAAGTGAACATGTTCTTTTAGTTAAAGTACAAGCATTGAGACCATCAGTGTTTTCAGTTATGCTTGAGTTTCATTTTGAAACATTAAGTTGGACCATTTAGGTATATGATCTTCTGGTAATACACAATGTTCATATACTGGATCATTTTATTTTTAATAGCATATGTGAAATGCAGGAGGTTATGTTAGTGGTCTGGAAGTGCTGCATTTTTGTCAAAGTGTATGCTTTTCCTTGCTCTGCATAAGCTACTGTGTTTTGACCATGTTGAATGGATTTTGACACTTTTCCTTATTCTGGTGCACAGTTCAGTTGGTTGTAAACAAGTTAATGATTATTAAGTTTTGGATGTCCTTGATAACTAGTGATAGTCCAAGTGGGAGATTGTTAGAACAAAGTGGACTTATCACGAGTTATCCTAGAGTAACTAGGAAACATTAAACGCATCAATTTGAGTACAACATGGATCTGGAAAAGAATCAACCTAGATATCTAATGTGATAGTGTATTTATCATTGGATTATGAATCCATTAATTGGACTACAAGAAAGTCCTAAACTGTGATGCATTAGGAATCTAAGATACAAGTCTTGTTCCATAAGGAAAACCTTTATGGGAGGATTCCTAGGACTTGAACTCATATAAATAAGAGGTTAGGGTCCCTGTTATCACCACCGTCTACAAGCATTATGTTTTGCCCATTCAGAAACTATAGTTGGTGAATAGCAGAAGACTTCAACCACGTCTAGCTTCATCCTTATTTTCTGCAACTGCTACAATGGCCTCAACTTTTGATGTCAATGGTATGTTTAAGGTTAATGATGAACATGCTTGTGTGAGCTTGTTTGTAATTTAGTTTTACATTCATCACTTTAATATATCATTACATGTCTTCGCAAAGATAATGTCATTGGATAACTATGAAGTTCATTGTTCAACTGTGTATAGCTGTTGTATGATCTTTATTGCTAAGCTTTTGTCCAAATATGCAGCATGAGTCTTGCAATATATTTCTTTTGAAAAATACAGAAAATGCTTACATAAAATGTTATATAAAATGTTCTGGTGTGATATGTAAGAAACCTTATTTGTGATTATTATTTATTAACAATGAGCATAAACGTAGCCTTTGTTGAAATTCTCTACAGTTACTGTCATTCACACTGAATGCAAAATCTTTTGCCTCAATATCTATCTCTTCTTTCGCATGTTACAGGAAATGAGGGAAGGTTTTCTTATATTTCAATGACTGGAGTTGTATCATATGTTAGTAGTTTGATTGCAATCAGAGGATGGATGGGAGTTTGAAGAGAAGACCCTGGAACACATTAACGAGTATGATTGTCTTTTTGTCTTTCACTTTTGTGATTACTCACGTGCTTATCAATAACACTATGCTTGGTCATCAGTTTACAATGATGTGAAGATTGAAAGTTTAAGGGGAATACCAACAACAATTAAGTTGTACTTTTATTAATGTTTATCGTCCATGGATCAGATGAGTCCACTCCATGATGTAGTAACCTTACTATGCTAAGGTACTTTTATAAATTATATAATGTAAGATGATATAGTGATTGGCAACTGGTTATTTGCGTGTATGAACTGTTTGAGCTTCTGTTATGATGGAAAGTCAGCTATGCAAAAACGGAGGAGATGCTCATGCAGTCATGCTTTACCTTCATTGTTTAAGATTCTTCATCCTTTTTGATACCTCAATCTATATATGCTTGATTTATAATTCAAGATAAAGCTTTTTCAACTCAAGAGGATTTGTAATTCTATGTTTTATGATTTGTGATGGTATTACCTACACTCTGTCAGTAAGTAAAGAAAGTTTGATTAAAAAGTTATGCATATATTATCTTCTTCTTTAAGAATTCTAAAGTAACATTAAAGATTTAAAAAAATTAGAGAAGTTGCATGTTGCTTGATTTGAAAATAGAGTTTTCTGATATCAGCTGGATTTTGAATACAAATATGATGGATCAGTGTTTCGACAGAATTGTTAGTGTTATTGGTCCTTTGTTTCCTGGGGAGCAATTTATTGCACATCATGGATGCAGTTCAGTATTTCTGGAAATTTGGGAATCGGAAGATATTAGAAGTTACTGTTGAATTATGTCATCTACATATTAATGATTATGTCTGTCATCTAGTTACTAATGATTGTGTCTCCCTCATTATTCTTCTAGCTATGTAGGATGTGGCTGCTTTGCTGCCACCTTTTCTTGGTTTTAGGGGTTGTACTTAATGATTGTGTCAGCTGAGTTTATGGGAGTTGACAGCTGCAATTTTCCCATTAGCTTATCCCTCGTCATTCCTCTCTCCTATATAGTCAGCCTCTCTCTCTTGTATATTTATAGATCAATTGAATGAATAAAAATAACACTCAATCATTTATTTTCAATATGCTATCAGAGCAGAAATCCTCATAGGACCTGCATCTGTATTGTTCTTTCAAGGCTCTCGTGTTTCTCTATCCTTCTCATTAAAATGACAGAAAAAGAAGGTTCTCTCTCTGCAAAGAAAAAAAATCCAGATGAGAATCCGAATCAGCGTCTATGCTCAGTGCTTCTAAATGAGTTCAACTATCTTGCTTGGTCAAGCGCCATCACTCTAGCCCTGGGTGGAAGATCAAAGCTCAGCTTCATCAATGACAAAAACATCCCAAATGCCTCATCCTCTGAATATGAAAGTTGGTTATCCAAAGACCAACTTGTTATGTCATGGCTTATTAATTCAATGGAGCCAAAGCTTGCTGAAATCTTTAGCTATTCGGAGTCATCTCGACATCTCTGGGATGCTGTCAAAGACATGTATGGCAACCTAGACAATGTAGCAAGAGTGTTCCAACTCAAAAAGGATCTTGCAGGGATTCAACAAGGTAATCTCTCATTTGTTCAACATCTTGGCAACTTAAAAGCCAAGTGGAATGAACTTGATATGTATAGACCTCACACCACTGATACCACCATATTGTTGAAAAGAGCTGAAGAAGATAAAGTGTTTCAACTGCTTGCAAGTCTGGGATTTGAATATGAAGATCTACGAAGTCATCTTTTGATGAGCCCTGAGTTTCCTTCATTCACAATAGTATGCAACTCCATTCAACGTGAAGAAGTGCGCAAAAAGGTGATGAATATGGACAACAGAGCTGGAGGATCAGAAGCTAGAGCATTTGCTGCAAACAAAAGTGTCACAAGTGACAGAACGTACAAGGGCAAGAGGCCAGACCTGAAATGCACTCATTGTGAATGCATTGGACGTACTGGTATAGGTCACATAAGAGATAGATGTTGGATATTGCATCCAGAACTGAAATCTAAGTTCAATGAGGACCAGAAGAATCAAAGAGGCACCATTTAGAGAAGCTCTTACCTCTCTAATCCAAAGGCAAACTTCGGCAACACTTCTGAATATATGATGAACTTCACATCCAATCCAATAACTCTCATAAATGAGTTTGCTACATATCTTCAAAAGAAGCAACGCAGTTTAGAGAGCAATGAAAATAGAAGCACAACTGCTATGCTTGGAAAATTTGCAAGTTTTCTGGCAAAATCAAATATGGCTTCTACAGAGGATATCCCAGGTATTATTTGCGCCATTTCTACTGCTTTAGATGTCAGTAAGAATCATGATTTTTGGATAGTGGATTCAGGTGCCTCAGATCACATGACAAACAATTCTTCCATATTACATGATTTTGAAACTCTATCCAAACCTTCACATGTCTCAATTGCAAATGGAAACGATGTTCCCATCTTAGGAAAAGGAAAAATAAAGCTTTTTTCAGATAGCGTTGAGTCATTTGCGTTATTTGAACCCTTATTTCCATTCCAACTCCTGTCTGTAGGAAGGTTAACAAATTTGTTGGATTGTCTAGCTATTTTCTCTCCTGATAATGTTGTGTTTCAGGATCGAGTGTCCAAGAAGATGATTGGTGAAGGGTTCTTTCTAAATGGCTTGTACTACATATCAACTTCATCATGCTTTTCAAAGTGTTTTCTAACAAAGTCCAAATCTGCAACACAACAACAACTGTGGCATAAACGCCTAGCTCATCCTTCCTTTCATGTGTTGTCAATGTTGTTCCCTAGTTTTTGTAAAGTCTCCCATGAATGTGAGACCTGTCACATGTCAAAGTTTACTAGACTGCCTTTTCGTATCTCTCAATCTAGAGCAACTCAGCCTTTTGAGATTGTACATTCTGATGTATGGGGACCAGCATCCCTAGAATCATTTGATGGCTATAGGTTTTATGTCACCTTTGTTGATGATTTCAGTCGAACCACTTTTGTGTATCTTTTGAAATTTAAGAATGAAGTGTTCAAATGTTTCCAAGACTTTCATAACCTTGTCACAAATCATTTTTTCATCCAAAAATGGCATTCTAAGGTCAGATAATGGCACTGAATTCACATCCAAAATCATGACTGACTATCTCAGTGCTCAAGGGATTATTCATCACACCAGTTGTGTGGGAACACCACAACAAAATGGCATTGCAGAACGCAAAAATAGAGATTTACTTGAGAAGGCTAGGGCCTTAATGCTTCAAACAAATGTTCCAAAAAAATTCTGGTCTCAAGGAATTCAAACGGCAGCTTACATTATAAACAGATTACCAAGTAGTGTGTTAAATTTCAAATCTCCATTTGAAGTTTTAAAAGGTCGAAAGGTTGACATAACACACCTCCGAGTATTTGGTTGTACGTGTTTTGTACATGTTCAGTCAAATCAACAAGATAAGTTTGACCCCCGAGCTGTCAAATGTGTGTTCCTAGGGTACTCATCTACCAAAAGGGGTACAAGTGTTACAATTCAAAGACCAGAAAATTATTTGTTTCAAGGGATGTTCGTTTTGATGAGTCTGACTCTTTCTTTTAGTTATCTGATAATGAACCTCAGGGGGAGCATATTTGTGAGTTGTTTCCCATACCAATTCCTGTTGAGGCTGCAGTAGACACCCCTAGTTCACAACAACCAGTTCAATAATTTGTGGACTCTGAAGAGGTACAGGCAGACTCCAACACTCAAGATCATCAACCAGAGGTGGTATCAAACATGCCTCAACCTCGAAGAAACCCACCAAGGGGGAGACATCCACCAGCAAGACTTCAAGAATATGAGACTTACACACCACGTTATCCTCTTGCACAAGTTGCTCACTCCACCAATAGCTCCTCTCCTCACAGAGTATTCCTCATCAAGATTTCCAAAGAAACTGAACCACGGAACTTTGAAGAAGCAAATCAATCACCAGTTTGGAAGAAAGCTATGCATGATGAACTCAAGGCCCTTGATGACAATAGAACCTGGAGTATAGTTAAGCTTCCCAAAGGGCAGAAAATTGTAGGGGCAAGATGGATTTACAAAATCAAGTTCAACTGCGATGGTTCAATTGAGTGACATAAGGCAAGGTTAGTTGCTTGTGGCTTCACTCAAACCTTTGGTGTGGATTATAAAGAGACGTTTGCTCCAGTTGCTAAAATGAACACAGTTCGAGTTTTGTTATCTGTTGCTGTGAATTGTGGATGGTCTCTATGCCAAATGGATGTCAAGAATGCCTTTTTGCATGGGGATCTAGAAGAAGATGTGTATATGAGATTACCTCCTGGACATCCACGTGAAAGTGAAGCTAGAATGGTGTGCAAACTTCACAAGGCCTTGTATGGTTTGAAACAATCCCCACGTGCTTGATATTCCAAACTGAGTTCAGTTCTTCTTGCCTCAAGCTTCAAGAGAAGTCATGCAGACTCCCCCCTGTTTATTCAAAATGGCACGGCTGGCAAATTGGTGGTTCTAGTGTATGTGGATGACTTAATCATCACTGGAGATAATATGGAAGAGATTAAGTCTCTCAAGTCAGCCTTACACAATACCTTTGCTATCAAAGATCTTGGTCCATTGAAGTACTTCCTTGGAATTGAAATGGATCACTCCTCAAATGGTATGTTCTTAAATCAACGCAAATATGTTGTTGATCTTCTTGACGAGGCAGGAATGAAGGATAGTAAGCCTGCATGTACTCCTCTTAGTAGCAGACTTAAAACAGATGTTAAAGGAGAACCTCTCTCAGATATTTGTGTTTATCAACGCCTTGTGGGTAAGCTTATCTATCTCACCATTACAAGACCAGACCTCACTTATGCTGTGAGTTTGGTCAGTCAATTCATGCACTCCCCTACCACTCATCATCTACAGATTCTCAAAAGAATTCTTCGCTACGTAAAGGGCACAGTTGATCAAGGAATTGTTATGAAGAACAATGGTCACTTCAACCTTGTGGGCTACTCAGACTCTGACTGGGCAGGAAATGCCATTGATCGAAAGTCCACAACTGGGTACTGCACTTTCATTGGAGGTAACCTAGTTACTTGGAAGAGCAAGAAACAAACAGTGGTTGCTCGTTCTAGTGCCGAAGCTGAGTATCGTGCAATGGCATCCACAGCTTGTGAACTCATATGGTTAAAGACATTGTTGGGTGACTTAGGCATTGTGTGCACTACGCCCATATCTCTACATTGTGACAACCAGGCTGCCATGCATATCGCAGGAAATCCAGTCTTCCATGAGCGCACCAAACATATTGAAGTAGATTGCCACTTTGTTCGTGATCAGGTTCAGTCTAAACTTATTGAAACAGTGTACACACGATCATGTGATCAACTGGCAGACATTTTTACTAAGATTCTCGCTTCCGCTCAGTTTGAACTTTTGCTTTCCAAGCTTGGCTCAAGGTACTCCCTTGATCCAGCTTGAGGGGGAGTATTAGAAGTTGCTGTTGAATTATGTCATCTACATATTAATGATTATGTCTGTCATCTAGTCACTAATGATTGTGTCTCCCTCATCATTCTTCTAGCTATGTAGGATGTGGCTGCTTTGCTGCCACCTTTTCCTGGTTTTAGGGGTTGTAATTAATGATTGTGTCAGCTGAGTTTATGAGAGTTGACAGCTGCAATTTTCTCGTTAGCTTCTCCCTCGTCATTCCTCTCTCCTATATAGTCAGCCTCTCTCTTGTATATTTCTAGATCAATTGAATGAATAAAAATAACACTCAATCATTTTTTTTCAATAGAGGATGAGTGCAGTCATTATGTATTTTCTTCTGTGTGTACTAAACAAATGAGCAAATGTCATCAGACTTGCATTGTTATATAATATACTTCATAATGCAGGTTAATATTTCCAGATAACTAGACTTGCATTTTGTACAGATTAACTAAACTAACATAGTATATCACTATGAAAGTCCCAATTATCTGTATACATGTACAGATTAAAGCACTGTATTAATTCAACCTTTCTCTTGCTCTTGCAGATAACTGAGATCGATCTTCAAGTTGGTAAGAAGACTTCACAGATTGATAAGCTGTTTGGGATTCTCCAAAGAACACTCATAATTTCCGAAATTTCAATGCTATACAATCATACTTGGTGCTGATTTCAATTTCACATTTGTTGACTTATTGACAGATCAATTTTGAGCACCATTTGATTGTTTTTTTTTTTCAAGCAGTGAACAACTGAGTATTATACATGCATGTGAATATGATGATACCTGAGGTGACTTTTCTTTTTTGATTTCTTAAGAATGGAATAGTTTCATTAACCATAGATCTGTAATTGTAATTAACTTATGGGCTAAATACAAATTACTACCATGTAGTTTAGGTCCAAAATCAATTCAGTCCCTGAACTTTTAATTTCATTAAAAACACCCATGCACTTTCAATTTTAATCTAATAGGTCCAATTTGTTAGTCTTCCTACAATTGAGTTATTTAACTTGTTAATGTGGCTCATATATGTTTTATGATGTGGTGTCGAGGTGGTCTGCATAGTCAATTTAGGAGTGATTCCTACTATAAAAAATAAATAGTTTTTCAACAAATAATCCAACTATAACTTGAACCCATAACAGAATATTAACGAATTGGACCTATTAGATCAAAATTGAAAGTGCAGGGTTGTTTTTGATGAAATTAGAAGTCCAGGGACTGAATTGATTTTGAATATAAACCACAGGATATTAACTACTATTTAGCCCTTAACTTATTTATTCACATCAACAAAGCCTTACATTCTAAATTGTTATGAACAATTACATTCTAAATTGCTATGAGCAAGGGACTTTTTCTAGTACTATATACGAAAGGCCGGTTGGCTGGTTGCTGTTATTACTGTACATAAGGAGTTGAACAGGCGATTTTGCCCTTCCCTTTCTCTTCTAATTTCACGTTTCTCTTCTCGTTTCAAACTATGTCTGGTGGGCACATGAGTCTTTTGGCAGTGGAAGTGATCAAAAAGACGCTTCTGTCCTTCATTTTCTGCTAGAATTTCAGGTTCTTCTTGGTGTTTGACACAATGTCGGTTGGGCATATGTGTCTTTGCGCCCACCAGGTGTTTAGAAAAGCAAAATAGGAGGAGTGTCGGTGCTTTGCAGAAAAGGGGGTTGGAAGCTTCGAGAGACGGTGATCGATTCGATTGCTGTCTCTTTGAGACAGCGATTCTGAGAGCAAGAAATAATCGAGGTTTGGGTTTTCTTTTGGCAGTACAGAGGGAGGGAGAGAGAAACGCTGAGAGCGAGGTAAGGATCGATAGCAAGATTTGGATCGGGTTTGGGAGGGAGGGATCTTTGACGAACGATCCAATTTGTGATCAAAGCATTGCCTGTCTCAATTTTGAACCATCTTCGTTTATTCCTTTCCATTCCTTCTTCCTCATTTTTATTTTATTTTTATATTTTTGGATTAACCTAAAATGTTTGCAATCCAGGCGTGTGGTTCTTCCAGCGGAAGTGTTAAAGCTACTTGCAAAGAATCGGCTTATTTCTGAGGTCGGTTTATAGGGCTGGCTTATTGTTTTTATTTATTTATTATTTATTTATTTATTTGTACTGTGATTGGGTCTGTTTATGTTGTTAATTGGAACTATATTTGTGTTTGAGTGCTGTGGAAAGGGATTTAATCACTTTACTGGGTATCTCATTTGATTGGGTTTATGTTTCGATTTTGGAGATATGATTTCTGGGTTTTCCATCGTTTTGTTTTTCAGTCTTTAATGGGTTTGCGGTTTAGGGTTTAGGATAATTCTTATGTCTATTTCCGACTCACAGTTAATGCATTATCTTCCGTTTTGCTCTAATAACATTACCGTGTAGAAATGAGAAGCTAACACGTATGGATATGAACATCTTTTTACTCAAGCATGACTATTCAATTTTTTTATAACCATAAAAAGTACAAGTTAATTAAAAAAGTGGAAGGTCGATCCCAAAAATTGTGTTTGGGTATGATTCACTTGAGCATCCTACTTTAAACTAATTAGTATTCAAGAATATGTTTGTTAAAGTAGTAATGGACTTTCTTGTGTGTAGCAAACAAGGAAAAAGCTCTTTTAGAAAGCTCTTGGTTTTAAATTTGAATATGTACGGGATCAATGACTCAGTGTGACAAATTAGACCCAGTTTGAATTTGTGTCTCTTCACAAATTGAGAAGAGAATCCAACAATGATTAGTAATTGCTAAACAAAGCCTCATTACTTGCTACAATGAAATTAGGGATTGTAGAACAATGCAATCACAAATTTATATGAAAGTGGTTGATCATATACACAGATTGGCGATTAAATATTGTTCATGACCCTAGTACTTTAAAGATTTGGATAAAATTAAGTAGCATTACATGCCAATAATTGAGTAGTTTATGATTTGATCTTACTTTTAATAATTCTATTTGTTGTGCATAAAGCTAAAGTGAAATATTCTTGTTCTGCTTTTAGTCGTTTTTGGTGACATTTCTTTTTCATTCCTTATTGAACGGTTGGGACGATGGCAAATCAGAATGACCTGGTTGTGTAAGTCCATAAATAGAAACCAATGTCCATTGTTATAATTACCAATGGACTAATTTGTTGAAAACATCTGATTGGGGTTGGGGGGCACGTAAAACACGGTTACGTATTCATGTCTCCCAAATTCTACTAATATGTCTTCTTTCAGGTTGCACCAGATATGGCCCTTGAATTTTTGGCAGGAGCACCGTTTCAGCTCATGTACGACATGGTTAAGGTAGCGCTCCGGAATACGAAGTTGTTCAGGTCTCAACTTAGGCAGCTGGAAAACATACTCAAAATTCTCCAGCCTCAAATTCTTGAGCAGATAAGACTAAACCATGTGCAGCTTCACCTTTCAACCGTACACATAAAACGCTCCAGCTGAAAACTGAAGACGGTTTAATGCTCCTCAAAAAATTAGGAAGTATTAGCAATTTTAATGTGCACGTTTGGGGTTCCTGTGTAAAGCCTAGTTATGCAGATCAGCTTGAGGATTTAATCATAGAGCTGAAAAATCTTTGAAGAATCATTGAGTTGGAGAATCAGTCACTACTTGGCCGGCTCACTCTTTCCGTAGAGGCAACCGAGGGCAAACTTGATGAGGTGAGCAGCAATCTGAAACATCTCACTCTTTCCGCGGAGTCAACCGACCGAGGGCAAACTTGATGAGTTTCAGATTGTTGCTCACCTCATCAAGTTTGCCCTCGGTTGACTCTGCGGAAAGAGTGAGAAGTTTCAGATTGCTGCTCACCTTATCAAGTTTGCCCCTCGGTTGACTCCACGGACAGAGTGAGAAGTTTCAGATTGCTGCTCACCTCATCAACTTTGCCCTCGGTTGCCTCTGCGGAAAGAGTGAGAAGTTTCAGATCGCTGCTCACCTCATCAAGTTTGCCCTCGGTTGCCTCTGCGGAAAGAGTGAGAAGTTTTAGATTGCTGCTCACCTCATCAAGTTTGCCCTCGGTTGACTCCGCGGAAAGAGTGAGAAGTTTCAAATTGCAACCGAGGGCAAAGTTGATGAGGTGAGCAGCAATCTGAAACTTCTCACTCTTTCTGCAGAGTCAACCGAGGGCAAAGTTGATGAGGTGAGCAGCAATCTGAAACTTCTCAGTGACACAGTTGCTGATTTGAAAGAGCTGGTTCTTGGCATTCAGCTAGAAGGGATAAGCCCACCTGTTGAAACACCTCCACAAGTTGCTAAAGCAGCAACCACCCTCAGACTACATCAACACGTCGAGCATCCTTTGCTATGAGTAGCTGTCTCTTCCAAATTCTGCCAGTATTGATGGAATCACATCAGTCTTATCAGCCGAAGGTAGAAACTTTAGCAAAAGACATATTTAAAAACTACAGTTGCTTGCTTTCATTTTATGTAGTAACTATGTTGATAGATTGGCTCTTTTTTTATGACAATGTTGATAGATTGGTTGATATGGTTACATATTCACATATTGATAGATTGGTTGCTTGCTTTCTCTTTATATAGTAACTATGTTTTGCAAAAGGCACCTCTTTACAGAGGGGAAAGAAATGTTGTAGTGACTCGAATTTGATTCACTCGGATGATTATATCGGTGCAAATTGAACTCCATTTTTAATTAATGAGCTATTTCAAAGTTAAACGGACTGAATCTCAGTTCGATTCCTGAGTAGGCCTGGACAAATAGAATTGAAAGATTTAATGGACCATATCGGAAATGACACTAGTTGATAAGATTATTTGTCTTTCACCCAACTCCACTACTATAGTTTTAGAGCAATTCTCATATGCCATATTGCATGTGATGTGATGTTATTAATTTGACGCAACGATCCACATGCATGCCATGCCACCCAAGCCATACATAAATATAGACGAAATGGACTATATATGGTCCCAACTCCCAAATGCAGCAATTTCAACATCTTCTAGTTTGTAATATGAATGGTCGAATCAAGAAGAAACCCTACAACACAAGAAGTATAAATCTTCATCATTTCGTGACCACAATACATTTTCTTTCATTCTACCTTCCTTGTTTTACCATATAAATTGAAAACCTTGCTACTTTAATCTACAAATCATTAATACTCGTAATCAAGTAGAAGGTCAAGAGGATTGTCACGCGTTTCAAATTTCTTCTTCATTAAGATAGTAGTCTAGATATAGCATCAAAAAAATCTTCGAAGAATCTTCGAAGAATCATTGAGTTGGAGAATCAGTCACTACTTGGCCGGCTCACTCTTTCCGTAGAGGCAACCGAGGGCAAACTTGATGAGGTGAGCAGCAATCTGAAACATCCCACTCTTTCCGCGGAGTCAACCGACCGAGGGCAAACTTGATGAGTTTCAGATTGCTGCTCACCTCATCCAGTTTGCCCTCGGTTGACTCTGCGGAAAGAGTGAGAAGTTTCAGATTGCTGCTCACCTTATCAAGTTTGCCCCTCGGTTGACTCCACGGAAAGAGTGAGAAGTTTCAGATTGCTGCTCACCTCATCAACTTTGCCCTCGGTTGCCTCTGCGGAAAGAGTGAGAAGTTTCAGATCGCTGCTCACCTCATCAAGTTTGCCCTCGGTTGCCTCTGTGGAAAGAGTGAGAAGTTTCAGATCGCTGCTCACCTCATCAAGTTTGCCCTCGGTTGCCTCTGTGGAAAGAGTGAGAAGTTTTAGATTGCTGCTCACCTCATCAAGTTTGCCCTCGATTGACTCCGCGGAAAGAGTGAGAAGTTTTAAATTGTAACCGAGGGCAAAGTTGATGAGGTGAGCAGCAATCTGAAACTTCTCACTCTTTCTGCAGAGTCAACCGAGGGCAAAGTTGATGAGGTGAGCAGCAATCTGAAACTTCTCAGTGACACAGTTGCTGATTTGAAAGAGCTGGTTCTTGGCATTCAGCTAGAAGGGATAAGTCCACCTGTTGAAACACCTCCACAAGTTGCTAAAGCAGCAACCACCCTCAGACTACATCAACACGTCGAGCATCCTTTGCTATGAGTAGCTGTCTCTTCCAAATTCTGTCAGTATTGATGGAATCACATCAGTCTTATCAGCCGAAGGCTAGAAACTTTAGCAAAAGACAGATTTAAAAACTACAGTTGCTTGCTTACTCTTTATGTAGTAACTATGTTGATAGATTGGCTTCTTTTATTTATTTATTATTATTATTTTTTTTTTATGACAATGTTGATAGATTGGTTGATATGGTTGCATGTTCACATATTGATAGATTGGTTGCTTGCTTTCTCCTTATATAGTAACTATGTTTTGCAAAAGGCACCTCTTTACATAGGGGAAAGAAATGTTGCAGTGACTCGAATTTGATTCACTCGGATGATTATATCGGTGCAAATTGAACTCCATTTTTAATTAATGAGCTATTTCAAAGTTGAATCTCAGTTCGATTCCTGAGTAGGCCTGGACAAATAGAATTGAAAGATTTAATGGACCATATCGGAAATGACACTAGTTGATAAGATTATTTGTCTTTCACCCAACTCCACTACTATATTTTTAGAGAAATTCTCATATGCCATATTGCATGTGATGTGATGTTATTAATTTGACGCAACGATCCACATGCATGCCATGCCACCCAAGCCATGCATAAATATAGACGAAATGGACTATATATGGTCCCAACTCCCAAATGCAGCAATTTCAACATCTTCTAGTTTGTAATATGAATGGTCGAATCAAGAAGAAACCCTACAACACAAGAAGTATAAATCTTCATCATTTCGTGACCACAATACATTTTCTTTCATTCTACCTTCCTTGTTTTACCATATAAATCGAAAACCTTGCTACTTTAATCTACAAATCATTAATACTCGTAATCAAGTAGAAGGTCAAGAGGATTGTCACGCGTTTCAAATTTCTTCTTCATTAAGATAGTAGTCTAGATATAGCATCAAAAAAATCATGATTTCAACTAATGTTTACCGCCCTATCTTAATTAGCACTACTACTCAATTAATGTAAATTCTCATACCACAAATAATCATGTATTTCCCAATAACTATCTATAAATGTACATTGATGCTAATGCAGCAAGATATTTTCTAAGGCCAAATGGCATTGTATCCATTTTTACCCTATGTAGATGTTTAGTAGGAAAATAGTCTTGATGGAAAACAGATACTATAATCCAAAATTCGTGTTTTCTCAAAATTACGTTTGAAATTTCAATTTGTTCCTTTTTATTTTTATTATACATATTTTTTTTTCAATAAAATACATTCAAAAAGGGTTTAAGATCCAACCATGAACAATATTTACCTTCACCCAATGTTAATGCCAATTTGGTTGATTCGGCTAGTTTCATTTCTTGAGGTAATAGATTTATCATAAGAGAGGTTCTAGTTAGACCTCCAAATTTAATATTTAGACCTCCATCTTTTTTTAATTTTTATTAGATTTTGTCAACTTATATGAAATGACAAATAAGGATTTATAATATATATATATATATATATATATATATATATATATTCAAACACATATTATTCTTGCCTCCACGACCAACCTCTTCAATTTTCTGTTTACTTGCAAAGTATATATATTCTTCCTCCATCATCTTCCTTTTTACTCTTTCTGTTTTCATTCAAAGAGAGAAAAAAGATGACGCCAAAACATTAGCCCATGTTATTATTGAATCCCAAATATGATTGCAAGAACAACCCAATCCAATTGGAGTACCATCGACCCAAAAAAAAAAAAAAAAAAAAATTGGAGTTCCAAATTCATGGAATCATGGCTATAGTCTCCAAACCCACCTTACAAATAGAGACTTAAGATTCCAAATTCAAAGGTCCTTATGACCTTCTCCAAATTGTACAAAAACAAAAATTACATCTTGAGAGACTGCCTGATGAATTATACTTCCGTCTTTCAAACTCCAACCCCATAGTTGGGAAATACATAAATGAAGAGGGCATATCGACTTCCATAATCACTAAGTCAGATGAATATGATGGTTAGAGAATGGTGGAAGATGATGATATAGAATCTAGGTTTTAATAAAAGGATGGTAAAAAGGTTGTGGGTGGAGATCTAAGATATATTAACTTGCTTAGACCAAATTTCCATTCGATTGAGATCACTTGTTTCAACTTCACGTTATTGTATGTAGTTCATGATTATCAATAAAAAAATTTCTTCATGTTAGTTGTGTAAAGGTGTTTTGGTAAAATTAAGGAGGTCTAATTAACTAAATAAGTATTCAAAAAAGTGATTTGGAGGTTTAATAAGCAGGAGAGGTCCAAATATCAAATTTGGAGGTCGAAATAGAACCACCCTTATCATAAAAGTTATTCCACAGACCGAATCAAAATACATAAGTGCAGTTCTCGAATGTAAAAGTGTAACATCGTAACAGTCAAATGATTCAAATAGAAATTTTTGCACAGAAATAGACAGCTCAATTATGTGACTTAAAAGAAAAGCTGGAAGATGTTCAAGTAAAACCTTATTTTGTGTCTAGCCCAAACTCTAAGTTACTTGACCTAGTGGTAATAGGGTTTGATTAGAAGAATCTAGAGATTCCTATTCAATGTATGATTATATTTCCTTGTATGATTCAGACTCTATGCATTGTCATCCTATATATAAAGAGACCCCTATTATCAATGAGAATACACAACTATTTTATCTCAATTTCCGTTTCCCTAAAACACGTTATCAGCACGAAGCCCTAACCCTGAAAACCCTAATTTCGTAGCCCTAAAATTCCAGCATCCATCGTCTCACATATCGAAGCCCTAATCCCAAGGAGCCCAGAACTGGTGGCGAAATCGGCCGTAATAGACTTGAACCGGCCATCGGAAAATCCGAACCGGCCCCTGCCCTTGCTGAGACACCTGTCGAGCCCCTGCGCGCCTGTTGTCTAGACCTGTCGAACCCCTGCGCGTCTGCTGCCGACATCTGCCGAGACACCTGCCGACAACCCCTGCATGAGCCCTGCACAACCCCCGCACAGCTCCTGCACAGCCTCCGCAACAGCCCTGCATAGCCCAGCCTAGCTCCGGCCACCTACTTCCGGCCACTTTTCTGGCAACCTCCTGCGACTTTTTCGGCCATCTTCAATGACTTTTTCAGTCAAGATTTCCGGCAACTTTTCAAGGTAAACTTTTCTAAAAGTTCCTGTTTTTTAAGTTTTTCATTCTTTTCTTCTTTTCTTAGAGACTTGCAACCTCCCTTCTTCTACCCCTCTTTCTTCTTCATAAGGGAGACCAAAAGCAGAACTGTGGGGGTTCGTGCTTACTCCAAGCTTGGAGCTTATAGAGTCCTCCAAACTTAGAGTTTGTTGAGAAGATAACGATCGACCACATACATCATTGTTTCGATCTAATCCAAAACCTCTCTTGGAATCGGATTTTCTTGGAAGCGACAAAGCTCATAAATCCCTAATTTCTTGGAAGCGACTACGCTAAGAAATTTTATAGTTTTTCGTGGTAGCCTTTCTTCGCTCCGAAACTAACCCTAATCTTGTGTTGTTTTTCAGGATGAGTAACCTGAACAAGTTGAACTTTGTTCAACTGGCGCAGGATACCATAGGGGAGTCCGAGATGTGAGCTAACATCTTAAGGTTGATGGACTTCTGGAAACCATCCAAGAGCTTAGTCAGAACGTGCTCACTGTTGAGCAAGCTAATGCTTTTGAAGCAAATAAAGCTAAAGCCATAATTCTCATGACAAGGCACATGAATGACGCGCTCCAAAGTGAATACCTCAATGAGGAAGACCCCAGAAAATTATGGGTGGAACTTGAGCAGCGATTTGGCAACGTTCGTGACTCCCTGCTTCCTGATTTAGAAGTGAGATGGCATAGCCTCAGCTTCTGTGATTTCAAGTCTGTGCTTGATTATAACTCGGAAACTCTTCGTATCAAGTCTTTGATGGAGTTTGGTGGCAAAACTATAACTAATACGATGTTGATCGAGAAGACTCTCTCTACCTTCCCCGTCTCTGCCCTGATGATTTCAAAGAATTATCGGATTGATGTGAATGCAGGATGTATCACAAGGTTTCATGAGTTCATTGGCGCTATGAACGTAGCTGAGATGCACGACAATATCCTTGTGAAGAACTCTAATGCTAGACCCGTGGGAACCAAGTCTATTCTGGAGTCTAACTATAGTTGTACCCCCAAGGGAGGACGCAAGGAGCGAAACCCTAAGAGTAGGGACAATTCTGGACATTCTGGTCCATACTCTCGCCCTAAAGAGGAAGGAAACCGCCAAGAGAGGAGTGCACGGAACCGTGGAGGTCAACGTGTGAAGAGAGAGAGAGAGGTGGAGCCTCCGGCCATGGTGGTGACGCCACCAAGAGCAATGGTCTTCCAAATCGAGCCCCAAAGGCGCCTCGATCAAGGAAGCCTGACCATAGTGATGTTTGTCTTCGATGTGGATCAACTGAACATTGGGCCAAAGCATGTAGAGTATCCCAGAATGTTGTAGACGCATACAAGGCGTATCATGCAGCAAGGGAGGCGCACTACTTGGAGCAAGAAGATCAAGAGGATGACGTTGCTCTTAGGGTGGACGACTTTAAGGGCCAAGAAACTGGAGATTTTGATTACGTCCTTTTATTTTCCAAGAGATGTAGGCAATTGCCATATTATTTTTTGTAGTAGATGCCAATGGTATTAGTCTTTCTTCAAAGTAGGCATACTCAATGTAAGTATGATGTCTAGGAAGGTTTTGAGATTAGTGGTATTTAAGTGAGCCTCGCTCCACCGACATCTCTCTACTCACCTGGTCACATTTGCATTGGAATTACCGAAAGAAATTAGACGACTGCCATTGTTTTGTATTAGCTAGTTTATTGGATTCGATTTCCTTTGGTTAAGAAACAATGATGTAATTCTGTTTGGCTTATTAATAAAAGTTGAGTTCTTTTCTTTATGACTCATTTTTAATTACGAGCTTTTCTTTTAGGAATGAATTCTGGAGAACTACAATGTCTTGCTGATAGTGCGACTACGCACACCATTCTACACCATAGGGAATTATTCTTAGAGATGTTGCCTACATATTCCTCTATGACTAGGATGTCTGGGCCATCAGGTTTAGTTCAAGGACATGGAATGACCCAATTCCTATTGCCAAATGGCACCTTGATTAAAGTCGCAGAAGCTTTCTATGTTCCTAAGGCAAATCGAACTTTATTGAGCTTTAAAGATATAAGAGCTAACGAATTCCATGCAGAAACCCATACTGAGAACGGAAAATGGTTCTTTTGCATTACCTCCAATGATTGCGGACGAAAGGTCATCTTAGATAAGCTTATGTGTCAATATAGTGGACTTTATATCACTACAATTCGACCAATTGAATCCAATAATGTCATAAGAGAAGATCTCTTGGATTCAGACACATACTGACTTTGGCATGACTGACTAGTGACTAGGACACCCTAGTCGTGATATGATGCTTCGTCTACTAAAAACTTCACATGGACATCCATTCTTCAGAGTGAGAATAAGCAAGAACCGAAAATTGATTCCCTGACTTAGCAAGATCGCAACAACCGTAGCCTCTGGCGCTGCTGCGGTCTTCAGCAGCCATCGAGCCAGCCACATCCCTTGTGACGATGCCATAAATGGCGCCACCCATGGCCATGACGCAATGGATATTTCTCCCCATGGTCAAGATCCCATGGATGCCACTTTCCATGGTTCCAACGCCATGATGGGTGATGTAGTCACACATTTTGCTTCTAATAGCGCTACAGACGCTCAGGCCCAACCAAAATCCTCATTGGTTGCTTCTAAGGCCCCTCGCTCATTTTACAAAGCCTGTTCCTTCAGGAAATTAGGACCGAGACCGTCCTATGCAAAAGATCCCAAAATACTCATTCCGTTCTTATAGAGAATCCAAGGAGATATCTGTGGACCAATTCAACCATCATGCGTACCTTTTACATACTTTATGGTATTGGTTGATGCGTTGACACGCTGGTCACATGTTGCGCTGTTGTAAACTTGAAATGCTGCTTATGCTAAACTCCTCGCCCAGATTATTCGTTTACAGGCTCACTTCTCTGACCATCCTATTAAGTCAATTCGACTTGATAATGCTGGGGAGTTTACATCGAAAACTTTTGATGACTATTGCATGTCACTGGGGATTGATGTAGAACATCCAGTTCCCCATATTCATACCCAAAATGGTCTCGGTGAAGCCACTATCAAACGACTACAGATGATAGCACAGACATTGGTTATGCGTATCAGTCTCCCTGTTTTTGCTTGGGGATATGCAATATTGCATGCAGCGATGCTAATTCTTCTACGACCCACTGCAACCCAATCTTACTCTACGTTACAGCTAGTGACTGGGTACGAACCTGATGTCTCGCACTTACGCATTTTTGGGTGTGCCATTTATGTGCCTATTACGCCACCACAACGTACTAAGATGGGTCCACAACGACGAATGTGCATCTATGTTGGCTATGAATTTCCAACTATCGTCGGCTATCTTGAACCCTTGACAGGCGATCTCTTTACCGCTAGATTTGTGGATTGTCACTTTGATGAGACTGTCTTCCCATCGTTAGAGGGAGATAAGAACACAGATGTTCAACAGGAATGACAGGAATTGTCGTGGTATGTCCCCACTATGTCTCATCTCGATCCCCGTATAGCACAATCCGAACTTGAAGTGTGACGAATAATCGAGCTTCAGAACGTAGCAGATACTCTACCTGATGAGTTTTCTGATGTTGCCAAAGTGACGAGATCACACATACCTGCTGTAAACGTGCCTGTAAGGATCGATGTCTCGAATACTGGACATAACGCCACTCCTGTGACACCAGGAGATGACGCCATTGCCCAGAATGACAATAATGTGGCGTCTATGGCCGTAGGTCCCACAAGGAAGCGCGGTAGACCAATTGGGTCGAAGGATACTCGCCCTAGAAAGAGAGCGAATGAGGCACAAACAAATCCTTTGATCATCAATGCTCAACATCCGTCCCATTAGAATGTTCCGGATTATGGTTATGTCCAAGAGACATCATTGGGGGACGCCTCAATATCAGAACCTATACTTGAGAACGTAGAGATCTCTGTAAATTACACTAGTGTACATGGGACGTGGGAAAGAAGCTCCATCATCGTTGATGATGTATTCGAGTACTCTGTAGCGCGTGAGATTATTGAGATCGATGACATCGAACCACGCTCCATTGATGAATGCCAACATAGAGCCAATTGGCAAAAATGGAAAGATGCGATCCAGGCAGAACTTGATTCTCTAGCGAAAAGAAAGTTATTTGGAAAAGTTATGCCAATACCGCCCAACACCAAACCAATTGGTCACAAATGAGTATTCATTAGAAAGCGTAATGAGAGAAACGAGATTGTAAGGTACGAACCTCGCCTTGTGGCGCAAGGCTTCTCACAATGCCCTAGAATCGACTAAGAAGAGACCTATTCTCCGTAATGGACGTCATAACATTTCGCTACCTTGTCAGTTTGGTAGTTTCCGAAAAACTGAATATGCAGCTTATGGATGTGGTTACTGCGTATCTATATGGTAATCTAGATACAGAGATATACATGAAGGTTCTAGATGGACTTCAGTTACCCAAATCAAGTGGCTCTAAACCACGGAGCGCGTTTGCTATAAGATTGAAACGCTCACTATATGGATTGAAACAATTCGGACGGATGTGGTATAACCGTCTAAGTGACTACTTGATTGGTAAGGGATATGTCAACAATGAACTATGCCCATGTGTGTTCATAAAAAGGACAAGTTCCGGATTTGCAATAGTAGCGGTTTATGTCGACGACATGAATATAATTGGCACCCTTAAAGAGTTAAGGGAAACCGCTAAACACTTAAAATCCGAGTTTGAGATGAAAGATCTTGGGAAAACATGGTTTTGCCTCGGTTTAGAACTTGAGCACCGTAGAGATGGTATCCTAATTCACCAATCAGCTTATACAAAAAAAAATGCTTAAGCGTTTCGACATTGACAAGATTAAGCCTTCAGGCACCCCAATGGTCGTCCGTAGTCTTGATCCAAAGAAGGATCTATTTAGTCCAAAAGATGACAATGAAGAAGTGCTAGAGGCAGAAGTACCTTACCTAAGTGCAATAGGAGCATTATTGTACTTAGCACAATGCACAAGACAGGACATCTCATTTGCTGTGAACTTGCTAGCTAGATATAGCTCTGCGCCAACATGACGTCATTGGACTGGTGTTAAAGATATCTTTCGATACCTAAGTGGTACGATTGATCTGAGCTTGTTCTATCCCTACAGATAGACGATGGATTCAGACCCATCCAATGCCTGAGACGTCACACATGGTGGACTTCGTTCCCTTTCCCCATCCCAAAACGATATAAGTGTTTTGGAAGTTTTTGCTGATGCTGGGTACCTCTCTGACCCACACAAAGATCGCTCCCAAACTGGTTATGTATTCACCATGGGAAAGACTGCGATATCTTAGAGGTCTACAAAGCAGACCTTAGTCGCTACCTCTTCGAATCATGCAGAGATTATTGCTCTCCACGAAAGTAGACCTTAGTCTCTACCTCTTCGAATCATGCAGAGATTATTGCTCTCCACGAAGCAGTTCGTGAATGTATATGGTTTCGATCCATAGTTACACATGTTCGAAGCAATTGTGGTCTGAAGTCTACCACAGATGAGCCAACGAGCATTTATGAGGATAATGCTGCTTGCATTGAACAAATGAAGCAAGGCTACATCAAAGGCGACAACACCAAGCACATATCGCCCAAATTTTTCTACAATCAGCAACAACAGAAGCTTCTCAAGATCAAAGTAAACCAGGTTCAATTTGAGGACGATTTGGCAGATTTGTTTACCAAGTCATTGCCCAAATCCACGTTCGAGAAGCATGTGGCAAGAATTGGCTTGCCGAAATTATATGAACTCCCATGATTGTAGTAATCAGGGGGAGGCGCAGACATCAGGGGGAGATGTCTACATGTTCGTCTCGAAGCGTGAAGGGTGTGTTGCGTTCTTTTTTCCCTTCGACCGAGGTTATTTTGTCACATTGGGTTTTTGTTACTCGGCAAGGCTTTTAGCGAGGCAACGAGAGAAGCACCGCATTTGGGCGACACAAGGGGGAGTGTATTCAAGTAAAACCTTATTTTGTGTCTAGCCCAAACTCTAGGTTACTTGATCTAGTGGTAATAGGGTTTGATTAGAAGAATCTAGAGATTCCTATTCAATGTATGATTATCTTTCCTTGTATGATTCAGATTCTATGCATTGTAATCTTCTATATAAAGAGGCCCCTATTATTAATGAGAATATACAGCGATTTTCTCTCAATTCCTGTTTCCCTAAAACAGAAGATATAATATCTCAAAAAAATCTAAAATTAACTTCAAATAAAATATAAAAATAGTAAATGGTGGATTGAAATATGAAATTTAATGCGCTTACGATGAGGGATTAGTTTGACTTTGTTAGGATTCTCTTGAGGACTTTGGTCTCAACAGTGACTGAGTGAGCGTATTACTGACTCTTTAACGTAACCGACGTGATTTTCTACCTCATTTCCGATTTAAAAAAAAAAAATCTAAAATTTGAAAAAAAGAATCGGAGAAAAACGAAGAGGGGCATTATTTTCTGTCCACTGAAATACCGACAGAGAATATAGGTGGCAGTCACGCCACTCTCAATCTCTCCCTATCTCTGTGTCTCTGTCTCTGTCTCTGTCTCTGTCTCTGTCTCTCTGTGTATCTCTAGCACTCGCTTAAACACAAACAGACGCTTCTTCTTCTATAAACAACAAAACCCTCTACGCTGCTCTCCTCTGTTCGCTTTAGCTTCTGCACATTTTGGTCTCCTTCTAGAGTCTCACTTTCTTCAACCCAAAACCCAGAACCCAAAATGTCAATCTTTAACTAAAAAAAACTGCTTCTTTTCCTCTCCCTTTTCCTCTTCATCGCTCTCCCCTCCGGAAACACTCACATTTCTCACACATTTCGAGGCAGAGGTACTCTGTTGAAGGGTTTTGGTTCTGTTCTTGTCCGGAATGTAATTCTGATGAAAAAAATTGGTGCTTTATGGTTTGGTTTTGAATTTTGTTGATTTGGTTTTGGTGTAGGTGGTGATGTTGAGAGAGATGTGATGACAATGGATACAAGAAGGTCTCTTGCGGATGAGAATCTGCAGAACTCGTCTCTGATTCTGGCGAAGGAGAGGACTCGCAGGAAGGACCCTCTTGATGATTTTCATAAGTACACTGGTGGATGGAATATCAGCAATGATCATTACTGGGCTGTGAGTTCTTGCAACCTCCAATTTGTTTTCGTTTCTGGGTTGTTTGCTGGTTTTGTTTTTGTCATTTGGGTTTTAGTTCAATTTATGAATAATTGAGTGGAAAGATAAAACAGGGCCCAGAAAGAAAGACTGGGACTTTACATATGTAATTGATTGGTTGTTTTCCTTAGATATGTTGTGGATGTTTAAAACCAATCATTTCTGGGTCATTTGCTTGTTTACTGTTTTGACATTCGGGTTTTCGTTCAATTTATGAGTAATTGGGGATGGTCAAGTTATACTGATGTTGGTTAAGACCAAAATTGGATGAAGAGTAGAAAGATAAAGCAGGGCCCAGCTAGAAAAACATGGACTTTTTATCTGTTATTGATTTTGTGGGTTTTGCTGATATTGTGTGGGGTCTTTTGTTTCTCAAATCCTGTTGTTATGTTTGTGATTGTTTGAAATATATGTGTTGATTTTGTTTCTCAGTGCGTATTTTAATGGTGATGTTTAATTTGTGATTTAGTCTGTTGCTTGGACTGCGGTTCCCTTCTTTCTCATTGCTGGTCTGTGGTTCGTGATCTTTGGGCTAAGCTTGACACTTATTTGTTTCTGTTACTGCTGTTGCCCAAGAGAGCCTTATGGTTATTCGAGAACAGCCTGTGCTCTCTCTCTCATCTTCCTTATCTTCTTCACTGTCGCGGCAATGTAACACTTCTCTCTCTCTCTCTCAATACACATACACATACACACAGAAGTACAGCCTATAATTCATATGAACTGATGGTTTCCTTCAATGCTTTTCTGGCCATTCTAGTGTTGGATGCATTGTTCTGTACACTGGTCAGGCAAAGTTTCACAGCAGTACAACAAAGACACTCGATTATGTCGTGAGTCAGGTGGATACAACTGTTGAAAGCCTCCGGAATTTGTCAGGTTATCTTGGTGCAGCTAAGCGGACTGGAGTTGACTCCGTCTTTCTGCCATCAGATGTTCAGAGTAACATTGACACGACTATAACGAAACTCAACTCTGCTGCCTCTAAACTTTCTAATACAACTGAAAAGAATTCAAATCGTATAGATGATGGATTGGATAGCGTGTAAGTAAAATCTAAAAGTTATTGAGCCTTGAACTTTGACCACATCGCATTGGATAAAATTTATTACCTGTTCTTTGCAACCCATACAACACCGATCTCACTGATCGCAAGTGTGCCTCTGGTGAGGTGGGACTGCAGAATGCCACACCGGTAATGTTAATGAAGTATTTACATGCTTCCTTCAGTTTCTTCAGGTTTGGTAATATTTATGTCAGCATTGTAAGGAGTAACACTTTGAACTTTGTCTTGAGCAGGTGTGGAAGAGTTATGTGTGTAAGGTTAACACGGCAGGCATCTGTATAACTCCTGGACGGTTGACTCCCATCTTCTACGACCAATGGAAGGTGCAGTAAATGTGAGTTATGGTCTGTATACTTATGGTCCATTCTTGGTTGATCTGCAAGACTGCACATTTGTCAGGGACACATTCACCGACATAAGTAATAGGAATTGTCCTGGCCTTTGAAAACATAGCAGCTGGATCTACATTGGGCTGGTAATGGTATCTGCAGCAGTCATGTTATCGTTGATCTTTTGGGTAATCTACGCAAGGGAACGAAGGCACCGCGTGTACACCAAGCAGTTTATGGCTGGAGGTGGAGGAACAGGGGGATTCCAAGTCCAAGACAAGGGTGCTTAGATTTTTCCATTACTCAGTGACTTGACCCAAAGAGTTTTCTGTACATTATGCCAGTTACCTGTTGGTTTGAGTTTGAATTGTTTGATTGCTTGTGCTTACTCAGGAGTCTGAACTCAATGAGACATAGTATTAGTATTGTGGAGCTAGCATTATCCCTCGCGGTGATAAAGTCAGAACTCAGTGAGATAGATTAGTACTTGTATTATTTTCGAGCTAGCATTATCTCTCTCTGATTATTGTTACTCTAAATGCCCATTGAAGCATAGTTGAGATAAATATGATATGCTTATACATTTTTTTGAAGTCAAAACATGCCCAATGGAAAGCCCCAAACCCAGGCAGAGCATGAGCGTAAGTTTTGAATTCTATGCGCTACTAACACGTGCTCGACTTCTTCTGCACAAACACTGTTTCAAGGAAGCTGTAGTAAATGTGAGTGAGACATGTACGAAACAGAGCATAGCTCACTTTTACTTAATTTTCCATTGGAAGCTTTTTTGGTGCAGACAGAGAGCTCGTCCTCGAGTTTCAAAGTGAGCCGTAAAAGGAAAAACCCTCTGCAGATTTAGAGGGTCCAATCTCCCAAGGTGTTTCATGGAAATCAGACATGTCTTGGTTGTGGTGGTGGTGGTGGTTGTGGAGTCTGCTACTCTACTTCGCCGTCACACTTAATGGGTTTGTTGACTCTACTTCGCCGTCACACTGGGTTTGTTGTTGGTTGAAGACGGCCATTATTATTATAACACTTGGAATTATCACACGGTCGCATTGCTCTCTCTCCCTCTCACACACTTGAAAAAGGCAAAGAAAATAGGAAGAACATAAACAACATTCAATCCAGAAAGCCAGAAGAGACTCGATCAATTTTCATGGCCACTGAGAAAAGCGAGAGCTTGGAAATGGACCTGTTATCATGCCCCGTATGCTATGTACCGCTAATTCGAAAAGGCCCAACTGGTCTCAACTTGTGAGTACTCAACTCAGTAGTCAATACTTGCTGAAAAAGGCAATGGCTTTATGCTTATGATTTTCTTTTCGTAGATTCAACTCGGAAGTTCGAAGCATTTTTTGTGAGTTTTATTAACCCATTTGGCCATAGAATAGCTTTTTGATGTGTTTTTTTTCTAGTACATTGTACTCAAAGCTTGAAACTTTTTGTGTAAATTGGTGAACCCATTTGTCCAAAATGGACCAGTGTTTTGATTGTTGACAAAGGCAAAGGCTTTGTGTTAACTTGTGAATTCAGTTACTGTTTTGTTCTGTAATTGTAGGCAAGCAATATACAGGTCGGTTTTCGAATGCAAGAAATGCCACCAGTCTTATTCAAGCAATATACAGGTCGGTTTTTGTGTGAGAGAGAGATAATAAAGCCTCTCTAAGAAAGTTGAACAGCACCACCCAGAGCAAGCAAGCTTTACCTTTTTAATCAGTCAAAACAGTTCACCGGCGATCATGCCGCACCTAGTTCGCGAGAATCTCTTCATCGGCAACATCACCGACGCCGTCGACGTACTCCAGAACGGCAGCGCCACCGTCACTCATATTCTCTCCGTTCTCAGCTCCGCCTCGATTTCCTTCTTCTCCGAATACAAGAAGGGTCTCACCATCCCCACCAAGGAGATAACCAAGGTCTACGCCGGCGGCGGCGCCTCCGCCTCCGAGGATGGCTCCGGGGGTAAGCTGCTGTACTTGTTGGAATATGCGGGGAAGGATTTGAAGCTGGTGAGAATGGGGGTTCCTGTTAGGGATATGGAGAGTGAGAATTTGCTGGATTATTTGGAGGTGTGTTTGGATTTTATTGATAAGAGTAGAAAAGAGGGGTCTGTTTTGGTGCATTGCTTTGCTGGTGTGTCTAGAAGGTACATATTGATATCTCAATTCTCTCTTTCTTTTTTGTATTGAAGTCTTTCATTGTTACGAAATGAGTCAAGTTCAGTGTAGTTAGCTCAAGTAAAGAAGGTACCTTTCTTCGGAATACCGTGTTTCAGCTCAATTGGAACAACCCCGGTTCCCATTTATCTTTCAATGCTATGTTGCTATTGGGATGGGAGCAAAGAAGTAAAGATTTTTCATTGGAGAAGTTCTAGAATAAATCTAGTGTTAAAGTAAAAATGACAATTGGAATGGTCTACTCATTTCATTTCATAGTCCCTTTATATAGGGATATAGTTACAACGGGAATATTAATTACATTAAATACATTGAATGCTGATTGATCTATAATTGTGCTGATTGATGGTAATCACTGATTCCTTGATTCCCTCTCCGTCAGTTGCTTTGACGAAGGCACACAATATGTTTTTCCTTTAACACTCCCCCTTGTGCCAAGTCAAAGACGAAATGGTGCATGAGTTGTTGCCTCACTAAAAACGTTTCCAAGTAACAATAAAAACCCTGTGGGACAAAAATACACCTTGGTCGAAGGAAAAGAGCACAACGGACATTCTACATTTGAGAATGACATGTGTGTGTTAGACTCCCCCTGACGTCTACACCTCCCCCTGATCTTTACATTAATCAAGTGAGTTTGGAAAGTCTTCGCATTCCTATGCTTTTCACATGTTTCTCAACTGTGGCCTTAGGCAGTGATTTGGTGAACAAATCTGCCACATTCTCCTCAGACCTTACTTGATTCACTTGAATCTTGAGGAGGGTATGTTGTTGCTGATTGTAGGAAAACTTTGGCGATATGTGTTTTGTATTATCCCCTTGATATATCTTAGCTTCATCTGTTCGATGCAAGCTGCATTATCTTCATAAATGCAAGTAGGCTCTTCAGTGGTAGAACTCAAACCACTAGTCCCTCGAATATGTGTAATGATAGCTCTTAACCATATACACTCACGAACCATCTCAAGTAGAGCAATGATCTCTGAGTGGTTCGAGGAGGTAGCCACAAGGGTTTGCTTGGTTGATCTCCAAGATATCGCCGTGTTCCCAATGGTGAGTACATAACCATTTTCGGAACGACCTTTATATGGGTCATAGAGGTATCCAGTATCAGCAAAACCAACCAAAACGTCATTTGGTGTTTCAGTGTAGTGAGTGGCGCTTTGGCCATCAACATTTCCTTTAAGGATTGCAGTTCCATCTGCGGTCCCTCTTGTCTCTCTGTAGGGAAAGAACAGTCCCAAATCAATGGTTCCTTTTAGGTATCGAAAATGTTCTTGATACCATTCCAGTGACGCTGCGTTGGCGCTGAGCTAAATCTAGCTAACAAGTTCACTGAGAATGCAATGTCTGGTCGAGTAAATTGGGCTAAGTACAATAATGCGCCTATTGCACTTAGATAGGGAATTTCAGCTCCCAACACTTGTTCGTCATCTTCCTTTGGACGAAATGGATCTTTCCTTGCATCCAAACTTCGACCGATCATGGGAGTGCTAGCAGGATGTGCTTTGTCCATGTTATATCGCCTGACTTTTGGACATATGCAGACTGGTGGATTAATATTCCACAAACTCGGTGTTCTAGTTCAAGACCTAGATAGAATCGAGTTTTCCCAAGATCCTTCATCTCAAATTCGGATTTCAAGTAGCTCGCGGTTTCTCTTATTTCATCAAGAGTACCAGTTAGGACATATACTACTACAATTTACAAATCCGGAACTTTTTTCTTTATGAATACGCAGGGGCATAATTCATCGTTCTTATATCCCTTCCCAATCAAGTAGTCACTTAGACGGGTATACCACATCCGTCTGGATTGTTTTAATGTAAAGTGAGCGTTTCAACCTAGTTGCAAACGCACTCCGTGGTTTAGAGTCACTTGGCTTGGGTAATGTAAGGCCATTAGGCACTTTTCATATATATCTCTGAATCTAGATCCCCATGGAGATATGTAGTAACCACATCTATGAGCTGCATTTCCAGTCCTTTGGAAACTACTAAGCTAACTAAGTAGCGGAACGTTATAACGTCCATTACGGGAGAGTATGTCTCCTCGTAGTCAATTCCAGGGCGTTGTGAGAAACCTTGCGCCACAAGGCGAGCCTTGTACCTCAGGACTTCATTTTCTCATTACGCTTTCTGACAAAGACTCATTTATGTCCTACAGGCTTTACACTTGGTGGGTTAGCACTACCAGACCAAATACCTGTCTCTTTGTCAGAGAATCTAATTCTCCTGGATTGTTTCTTTCCATTTAGGCCAATATGCTCTTTGTTGACATTTTGCAACAGAGCGTGGTTCGATATCATCGTGCTCTATGTTCCTTGAGCAACAGTATATATATCATCAATGTGTATGGAAGATCTTTCTATCAACTCATACGCACTCTCATAATCCTCTGAGATTTCTTTGTTCTCTGGAATCATTTTAAACATCGGAGCGTCCTCCAGTATTGATTCATGGACATAACTATAATCAGAGACAATCTCATGAGAGGGATTCTATACATTGATGATTGGTTTGTGCCTTACTCACCCTCTTCTTCCTTGGGTGAGTGTCAATCGAACCAAGTGGCCTCCCCCTCTTCCTTGGGGAGCCACGGCCTCAACCACACCTCCACTAAGTGCGGTTGCAGTGCCTCTATCTGTGGCACCGTGCCCCTTGTTGGGGACTTCTAACCTTGCAGGCACATTTGCAGCTGGTATATATGATCTCGTCACTTTTACGATATCAGTAAACGCATCAGGCATCGAATCTGCTACGTTCTGAAGATCGATTATTCTTTTCACTTCACTTTCACTTTATGAAGTGCGGGGATCAAGATGAGACAGAGTGGGGACAAACCACGATAATTCCTGTCGTTCCCTTGGAAAATCCTTTTTCCTATCTCCCCCTAACGACGGGAAGACTGTCTCATCAAAGTGACAATCCGCAAATCTAGCGGTAGAGAGATCGCCTGTCAAGGATTCCAAATAGTGGATAATTGTTGGGGATTCGTATCCAACATAAATACTTAATCGTCTCTGAGGACCCATTTTGGTGCGCTGTGGGGGCGCAATAGGCACATATACTGCTCAACCAAATATGCGTAAGTGTGAAGTGTCAGGCTCATATCCAGTTACCAACTGGTACGCAGAAAATGGTTGGCTAGCTGTGGGTCTTAAACGAATAAGTAAAGCTGCGTGCAATATTGCATAACCCCATGCAGATATAGGCAGGTTGGTGCGCATAACCAATGCCCTAGCCACCATCTGTAGCCTTTTGATGGTGGCTTCTGCGAGACCATTTTGTGTATGCACATGGGGTACAGGATGCTCTACATCGATCCAAATAGATATGCAATAATCATCAAATGCTTTTGATGTAAACTCTCCAGCATTATCAAGCCTTATAGACTTGATAGGGTGATCAGGGTGGTGAGCCCTTAAACGTATAATCTGTGCTAGGAGTATTGCAGCATTTTTGTGGACAATAAAACGACATGTGACCATATTGTCGAAGCATCCACCAGAACCATAAAGTACTTGAATGGTCCGCATTCTGGATGGATAGGTCCACAGACATTTCTTTGTATCCTTTGTAAGAATGGAATGTTTTGTTTTGTAGCTTTAGCATAGGAAGGTCTCGATCCTGTTTTTGCTAAAGAGCAGGCTTTGCAAAATGAGTGATGTGCGTTTGAAATAGTCAATGAGGCATAATGGGAGGGAGGTAGTGCTTCTGGTACTTCAGAAGGCAATGACTGCATTTGAGCAATACTAGAACCGACACCTTGCAGTGTGGCGGATTTTTCTCCCATGTTTCACTCGAAAGAAGGGATGTCCATGTGAGTTCTTTAAAAATACGGATCATCATGTCATGACCTCGGTGCCATAGGCGGTCATGTAGCCTGTATGAGTCAGGGTCTCACATTTCATTGTTGGTGACAATATAGGATTCAATGATCCGAATCGTAGTGAGGTACAGTCCACTAGATTGACTCATAAGTTTCTCTAAGATGCGTTTCCTTCCACAGTCATTAGATGTTAATATCAAGGTATTCAGTTCCATTCTCACGGTGTGTTGTTTACATGATAACCGTTGGCACAAATAGCTTTGAAATTTTAACAAGGTTCGATTAGCTCTTGGTGCATATAGAGCGTCTGTGACTTCAAATGTTGTGCCATTAAGCAGCAAAAATTTGGCAGTTCCTCGCCATTTTATTAGTTTTGATAATCCAATCATCGTAGTCACAGAGGAATTATAGGCTATTGGTTCAATGAATAATTGCCTATTTCTTAATATTGTGTGGGTAGTCCCACTATCATCTAAGCACTCAAGTTCTCCTCCATTCATTCCTACAAATAAATGGGAGGTATTTAGAAAATATAACTCATATTCTTTAGAGTATTTCTATTTGCGTAGAATGGTATTCTTTTCATTCTAATAATTTTTCTCTAGATGTATTGCTTTACACCTTTATAGTGCTATGTCGAACCATGTAAATATGTGTATAGAAAATAAATTTGAATAAATTCAGTGCTTCAGAATAAAATTCAAAATTTATTAATAAGCCAACGATAATCAAATCAAGGTCTTGTTTAGAAATCTTATTTATCAATCCATGATTGAAAATAAACTTTAAGACCAAACAATAGTCTAATTAAAAATGAGGCATTATGCCTTCACAACTGTCTTTGGAAAATAAAATGAATAAAGCAGATCAGTCAAGATTGAGAGCATCCATTGACTTAGCAAGTTCCTCTTTGCCATTGGAGTCTGCAACTGTAAGGTTGACGTCGAGGTCATGACCTCCTTCTTCCATATAGTGAGCCACTTGTTCTTTAGACTCTCTATACCTCTTGTAATTGGCTGCTACTCTGTTGTTTGCTTGGCAGTTCTTGTACCAATGCCCAATGAATCCACACCTATAGCATGGTTCATTGTCAACTCTTTCCTTTGGCATCTTGTTTCCATGATCCCCATGTCCCTTTCCACGTGGTGCATTGTTGTCACGTGGGTAGGGATCAGCACGTCTAAACCCTCTTGCATTGGAGTTATTTCCACCTTTCATTTTTCCATAATTAGCCTCGGGAATTTTCTTTGTCCCAGTGGGCCTGGCATTGCTATTCAAGAGAATCTTATTTTGTCTCTCAGCCACTTGCAGTAGGCTTATCAACTTATTGAAAGTTGTGATTCTTTTGTTGTCATAATCCAACTGATACTGGTTCGCTAGTATAAAAGCTGAATTAGGAAAGGTGGTAAGAGTCTTGTAGATCATATCATCTTCTGTGATTTCCCTTCCACAGAAATTGAGACGTGCCTTTAAGCGCAACATGTCCTTGTTGAAGTCATTGACCGTTTTATAGTCAAGCAAGCGGATTCCATTCCACTGAACAGCCAGTCCTGGGATCAAAGTATCGTGAATGTTCCCAAAACGTCCTTTAAGGGCATCCCACAGTGCTTTGGGTGTCTTCAACTGAAGGTACTCCCAGCGTAGGCTAGGATCAATATGTCGCCTCAGAAAAATTAAGGCATCTGCTTGCACCTTATTAGATAGTTCATCATCTTTGGGATCAGTAATAGTGGCAGTGTAGTCTTTTGCCACAAAGGCAGTTTCCATATCGGAAGCCCAACGATGGTACTCAAGTCCTTCTGAGTCCAAGATGTCAAACTCAGGTCGAGTTGGATCAGCCATCTACATAAAAACAAGATAGAAGATATAAATTACGCAGTCATAAAGACATCCTCGTAAATTATTTTCCAAATGTATGAATTAGATTTCAAGACCAAGATTCGTAATGGTCACACATTTTTTTTTCGATGCTATGTAAAAATACTTTATCACAGTAAGTGTGTGTATAATGCGCATGAATTTTCATTATCATGGCAAAATGGAATTGTATATGTTGCATTCTAAAATTAATAATAGCACATTTAATAATAAATAATAAAAACATAGCATATAATAAATTACATGGCATACTCAAATTTCACAAATATATACCAAAATATATGTATGTTACACATAATAACAGCAATAATATATCATGCGTAAAATAAAATATAAATAATAGTAAAATACAAAGCATGCGTAGCCATAATTTATATAAGCGTAAATAAAATAAAATAAAAAACATGCTCAAGATGTCATAGATAATATATAACAATATATATATATATATATATATATATATATATAGATATACAGATCCTATCCAGAGCGAGGCATCGCTTTGAAATTTTAGAGCGAGGTCAGGGTTTAGGGTCACTTTTCGGTCGCATATCCACATCTCAACCGTTCAGTTTCTAGGTACTAATGTATAGATCATCTCTGCAAAATTTCAGCCAAATTGATGGTCGTTAAGGCATTGATAACTGCCTTAAAGCTAGTACGGTTCAGGTTGGACAGATTCAGTTCGTCCATTGGTTTAAGCGAGTTAGATACCTTAAAGACCATCAATTTCGTTGAAATTTTGCAGAGATGATCTATACATTAGTACCTAAAAACTGAACGGTTGAGATGTGGATATGCGACCGAAAAGTGACCCTAAACCCTGACCTCGCTCTGAAATTTCAAAGCGATGCCTCGCTCTGGATAGGATCTGTATAGATATATATGGCATGCTCAAAAATCAAATATATAATCATGGCTTAAAGATAATTATATAAAGCATAAATGACAAAGCATGCGTAAAATAATTAATATAATCTAACTAAGCATGCTCAAAAAAATTTATAATAAAAGCATAAATAATAAAATATATTGCATGCTCAAGAAAATAAATAATGAGAATTTACCATAGTATGAAATTAAATAAATTAAAGAGAACATACTTGGTTTCGAAAAACAATCCTAGCACACGCGCGTGTTGATGCAGGCGTGCGTAGCGATGTTTTTGGGCTTGAGAAAAACTGGGTCGCTTCCTCTTTTTCAGTAATGGGCCTTGTTTTTTTTTTTTTTTTTTTTTGGGCTGCAAGCCTACTTTTTCTTTTTTCTTGTCTGGGCCGCAGGGCCGCTCTTTTTTTCTTTTCTTTTTCTGTTTTTTTTTTCCGTTTCTGGGCCGGGTGGCCTGTTTCTATATATATATTTTTTTCTCTCTTTTTTTTTTTCTTCTGGGCCGCAATGCCTCTTTTTTTTTTTCTGTGGGCCGCAGTGGCCTATTTTTATTTTTTGGGCCGGGTCTTTACTTTGGCCCGGGTCAAGTCTTTTTTTTTTTTTTTCCTTCTTCTTCCGTTTCTCTTCGCTTCCTTCTGGTTTGCAGAAACCCCAGTTGATATCGGGGCTGGGTGGAGACGAGCGACCAGGCTGCAGGGGTCGCGTTGCTGGGGTGCGTCACGGGTTTGCAGGTACTGCCGGGGGAGGCTGCAAGGCGCGGGTGCACAGGGCAGCGGCTGGAAAGCGCTGGGCTTAGGCAGCGACAGGATTGGTGCTGCAGGAAACGGTGAAGGGTGCTGCACTGCTGGGCTGGGGTTGCTCGGCTGGTGAAGGATCCTGGGGATGAGTGTGGATCGCGCCCGCGGCGATGATGAGGGAGAAGATTGACGAAGCCGGTGACGGAATTGAGGCTGGAGGGTGAGCACAGGCACGGTGATGATTTGCAAGGGTTCTCCGGTGCCTATCTGATGGCCGGTGAAGTGAGGACGGGGAAGATTTTTTTTTTTTTTGGATTGGAAGTGCGGCAGAAAAGAAGAAATTTTTCTTCTAGGGTTTTTTTTCTCTACGAAAAGAAATTAGAAAGCTTAGATTTTTTCTTGGCTATTGGCTCTGAGCGTGCTGATAACGTGTTAAAGTAAAAATGACAATTGGAATGGTCTACTCATTTCATTTCATAGTCCCTTTATATAGGGATATAGTTACAACGGGAATATTAATTACATTAAATACATTGAATGCTGATTGATCTATAATTGTGCTGATTGATGGTAATCACTGATTCCTTGATTCCCTCTCCGTCAGTTGCTTTGACGAAGGCACACAATATGTTTTTCCTTTAACATCTAGACAATACTAGTGTATGACAATTGTAATAAATAGATGAAACTAGGACTTCAGTTTCAGAATGGATTATGAATCAAATTAGGGGAAATTTGCAAAGTGTTTCAGTTGAAAAGCAATGATAGTGTAGGGTTAAAATTGATCCTTGCGAGCACAGCCAATCTTATGAGAACAGAACAGTTATCGCAAGAAGGTATGAGCAGATCATTGCTTGTTTTAAGTGTTGTCAGTCTATATATCTTTATCATCATCATAGCTGTTATATTTCGGAAATCCAACATAACTGTCTCTATGACTAGGGTAAATAGTAGTTTTTGGCATGCTTGAGTAGATAAACTTTAAACAGTTGAAGAGCAGAAACTGGAGAGCAGAAACTGGACTATACATGCTCAGTTGCTCAAGTATTTGCCTTTCTTTATTTCTTTGGAATAAATTTTATAAGGTCTAGAAAAACAAGAGCTTTTGAGTAGCTTGTATAATGTCCCAAGTAAAATAAAATGAATAATATTTATGAGTAATTCAAGTCAACTGAAGGGATAGGAGAATGGGCAATCCTTTGTTGCTTCAGCATTTACCTGGTTTTTTTTTTTTTTTTTTTGTTCTTTTTCTTACTTGTGCAGGCCTGCAGATGCACTAGGATCCCTGCGACAGAGCTGTGAGTTTGTTTGCCCCAATGATGGTTTTCTAAATCAGGTGATGCAAGGCTCTTCTATACCGCATTATTTACAAGGATTATACTACTGCATGCTGATTTCACTGTATATAACCTATCATGAATTTTCTATTTATCTTCTCTTTTATTATTTTTCAGCTAAAAATGTACGAAGATATGGGCTTCAAGGTTGATCATGCCAGCCCCATATATAAGTCTTTTCGCCTCAAAATATTGGGTACCTACTTTTCTTCTGTTTCGCCTATTTTCTGGTTGGTCTGCCTCAATCAAGGATATTGATTTATATGTTATGCATTTATGTCTGCATTTATGTGAGCGAAATGTTCCATGGCCACATAGAGTAGGCTCTAATGCATATGCTATCAGTTGATAAATGTATCATGGTCTTTTTTTTTTTTTTTTGTCAACTTGAAATACTCAATAAAACAAGGGGAAAAAGAACCCTTGACAGAAACAAACAAAGAGCCAGGACCAAACCAACTAAACTAGAGGTGGACCTGGAAGCCCATCAAACAACAAAATTTCAAATAAAGAGGAGGGAGGGTGACGAACCCAGTTGGAAGGACACTTCCCACTGTTAACTAATGAAGCAACATGATGAGCTGCTTTATTAGCCTTTCTACTGATCCAGGACCAGTTAAACTGCCGGGTTGAAGAGAGGTACCGGACTTGAGAAATAATGGTTGCAGCTTTCCAATCAGAGGCAGGGAGATTATGGGAGATGGAGTTGATCAAAGTTTGAGAATCTGAAGAGATAATGATATCCATATGAGGGAAGGAGTTTGCCAGAAGAATTGCTTCCCGAACTGCTAATGCTTCTGCTGCCAAAGGGGAAGGAGCGCGCATTTTAACCGTTTTACCCGCAATCAAAGAACCTTTCCAGTTTCTAGCCAAAGCTGCCACTCCACACATAAGGGTATCCTTCTGCCAAGAAGCATCAGTATTGATGAGGATGGCATTGACAGAAGGCGGAGACCACTTAACAGGAATAGTATTGGGAATAGTGTGACACCCAAAATCTGAATCTAAACTCGTTAATGAGTGAGCTGCAAGGAATTCAGTCGCCGCTTTGAAAGCAGACAAAGCAATCTTGATTGGATCTGGAGATAGCTTATTAAAAAAACAATCACATCTATGCTTCCAAATTCTCCACAGAAAGAACACAACATGGGTGACAAAATCAGCAGGGGTATCCATTTGGCTTATGTTGAAGAGCCAACTTTCAAAAGAAGTGATAGCTTGTAGAGGAACTTTGTAAGATAGGGGATGAGCAAACCAAGCACTTACAATCCAAGGACAAGTGAGAAGAGCATGTTCAGTTGTTTCATTTGGGTGCAGGCATAATTGACACTCAGCTGAAGATGCAATATGCCTTCTAAATAAATTGCTCTTTGTTGGAAGAATACCATGACAAGCACGCCATAAGAAATTTTTGACTCGAGGAATAGTTTGAAGCTTCCAAATCCAGGACCAAAGACTGCTAGGAATAGCATATGAATTATGAGGATGTTGCATTACTCCAACTTGAGAACGAGAGTGAAGGAGATGATAACCTGACTTAACAGTAAAACCACCGTTTCTGGTGTGAGGCCATATCAACGTATCAGAAATGTTTTTATCAGTAATAGGAATAGCAGAAATCAAGAGGGATTGTGCAGGTGTAATGAGGTCTTTGACTTGCTCCAGATTCCACGTTTTTGTGTTCCAATTGATGAGAGAACCAACCTGAAAGTTCCCATAGTCCAGCGGAAGATGGATCAATGAGGGAGGGTTGGAAGGGATCCATGTATCACTGCCTATCTGAACAGAAGTACCATTACCAATGTTCCAAAGAGATTCAGAATGAATAACATCTCTACCAATTAACAGGCTTGACCAAATCCAAGAAGCTGAAGCACCTTTTCTTGCGAAACGAAAAGAAGTCGATGGAAAATACAGTTGCTGCAGGACACGAGCCCATAAAGAAGTGGGATTGTGAGTAAGTCTCCAAGCTTGTTTAGCTAGCAAAGAATCATTAAATTCTACCAAATTTCTGAATCCCATTCCACCGTCTTGTTTAGGCAAACTTAGGAAATTCCAAGACTTCCAATGTAGTCCATTAGAATCTTGATTTCCCCACCAGAAATTTGCCAAAATACCATTCAATTGAGTGCAAAGAGAGACTGGAAATTTAAAACATGCCATAGGATACGCTGGGATAGCCGTGGCAATAGCCTTGATAAGAGTTTCTTTCCCAGCTTGACTAAGAGTAGCCTGTTTCCATCCCTGAACTTTCTTGGATATTGAGTCCTTGATAAAACCAAGAGCAGCCTTTTTTGATCGATGCCAGAAGGTTGGAAGCCCCAAGTATTTTCCTGGATCAAAAACAACTGGGATTTGCATAACAGCACTCAACAAATGAACAATTTCAGGTTGTGTATTTGGACTGAAAAAAATAGAAGATTTGTCCACATTTATCAGTTGCCCCGAAGCTACACAATAAGTATGGAGGAGATCAGACAACATTTCACAGTTCTGTAGAGTGGCTTGAAGGAAGAACAGGGAGTCATCTGCAAAGAAAAGATGGCTGATCCCTAATTCTTGTGGACCAATAGTCACAGGTTTCAGTAGGGAGCATCTGCAACATTTAATCACCATTTTTGAAAGAACGTCATTAACAAAAAGAAAAAGAAAAGGTGACAAGGGATCTCCTTGTCTGAGACCACGGGTTGGTTTGAAAAAAGGCCCTGGTTTCCCATTAAGAAGCACAGAAAGGGAGGAAGTTCGGACACAATTCATAACCAAAGTCACCCATTGATCTGCAAAACCCATCTTTTTTAGGACTGCCTGCAAGAAATCCCACTCAATACGATCATAGGCCTTATTCATATCTAGCTTTAAACCAAAAGCTGCATTGTTCCCTGATCGGCGGAGCTTTAACCGATGAAAAAGCTCATGAGCAACAACAATATTGTCTTGAATTTGTCTATCTGAGACAAAGGCCGACTGATTCTCAGTAACAAGGCTTGCCATGAAAGGTTTCAAACGATTCACAATGATCTTGGTTAGAATCTTATAAGAAAAGTTACAGAGGGCTATTGGACGAAAATGAGTAGCATTTGCCGGAGCTTTAACCTTGGGAATAAGAGCAAGATGGGAGCGATTCATAGTTTGTAGCAAGGCAACAGTCTGCTGGTGTTGAATGGTAGATTCATGTATTAAAGTCCGTACCAAGTCCCACTGATTTTGATAAAAAATTCCGGAAAAACCGTCAGGGCCAGGGGCCTTGGTAGCACCAAGATCAAAAACAGCTTCTTTTACCTCTTGGAGAGAAATTGGACTCAAAAGCTGTACATTCATATCAGGAGTAACTAAGTTGTCCACAAAATCCAGAACTTCTGCCCATTGTTGAGGACCATTTGAGGTGAACAAATCCTGAAAATAATCCAGAAAGTGGTTGGAAATGTCATTATGAGTTTCCAGCCATATTCCATTCACATCCTGAAGGCGGAGAACCGAATTGAATTGTCTTCTCTGCAAGGTGGAATGATGGAAAAAACTTGTATTTTTATCACCCAATTTCAGCCAGTTAACCCTTGACCTTTGCTGCCAATGCATTTCATCTTGCGTCCAGAGTTTTTCAATTTGGGAAGTTAAATTCTGGATGTCATGCTGCACATTTGGTTGATTTGATTCATAGAGCTTTTCCATGTCCGCTAGCAGTTCATTCACTTGAGCAGTAGGATTGAAGAAAGTTTTCTTACTCCAGGACTTTAGAGCTTTTCCACAGCGAGAAAGATTAGAATTCCAAACTGACATAGGTTGGTCATGTGATCGTTGATGCCAAGAATCATGGATAATACCAGCATAATCTTCATGAGTAGTCCAATATTGTTCAAAGCGGAAAGGGGACTGGGTTTTGACAGCAATAGGGTGAGTATCCAAAAGAATTGGCCTATGATCAGAACCAATTTTTGGTAGATGGAAGAGTTGGGTTCGAGACTGTGAGGAGCACCAGGCCAGATTACCTAGAGCTCTATCCAACCGTTCCTTTATAAAAACACGATCATGTCGCATTGCAAACCAAGTAAAATCAGGACCATTATAATGAAGATCTCTGAGTTGCCTACCACTTAAAAAGTCCCGAAACAACCTAAATCTCCACTGGGCAGAAATGTCACCTCCCCATTTCTCTGAGGTATCAAGAATTTCATTGAAATCTCCGATCACTAACCAAGGTTGAACCTCGCTAACAAACCGTCGGGACATCAAACTCCAAAAGGCTTTTTTCTCATTCTCATGAGGGTTGCCGTAAAACCATGTTATCTTACACACAAAAGCATCAGAAATAAAAGAAACAGTAGTATCTATATAGTTTGGAGTGGAATCGAGAATATGAACCTGGACATTTTCACCCCAAAACAGAGCTAAACCCCCTCCAGTGCGGAGGGGGTTTACAACATGATAATCTGTGAATCTCAATTGTTTCTTCCAGTCTTTGATAGTCTTCTCCTGTTGTCTTGTCTCCATTAGAAACAGAAAATCTGGTTTTTGTCTTCTGCAAATCTTCCTCAAAGCTTTCCTTGTCAGGGAGGATCCAAGCCCCTGACAGTTCCAAGAAATCAACCTCATGCCCGGATCTGTGAATGGCAAAAACAGCTACTGTCGAAATAAGCAGTGGGAGCTAAACCCCAAACTCTCAATCAAGCATAACAGCGATGAAAGAAGAGAAAAGAAAAGTGATTTCAGAGTGGTGGGTGGTTTGGGGATAGCTCTGAAACAGAGAGTAGTGAAGGAGGAAGTAATTGGGGGATGGAAAATGTTTAAAGGGACTGATTTTGGAGGAGGAGGCGGATTGGGTATAGTGGTGGAGGATGTCCGAATTCAACAGTGGATAAAGATGAAGAGAAAAATTACGGTACGGGTGGGTAAGGGGAGGAATGGAGATGGTTGAAAGACTGGAGGAACGGAGTATGGGGATGGGTTAATTGAGAGGAGCAGACGGATGGGGGCGGCGGAGGAAAAACCGTACGCGACGGTGGAAATTAGGAAATATCCTAAAGACGACACTATCCTAGGGTAGTGGGTTTGCTCTCAGGAGAGAGGAGAAAAAAAAAATATTAATGTATCATGGTCTTGAGCATTGTGATATTCTTATTTAAAAATCCTTATTACGTAGGTATTGAGGAGCACTGGCCTACCTAACAGGTTGTGTATCCTTGGAAGTAAGGCTAGCAGTAATCAGTGTTTCAATCCAAGTACTTTTTTTCCCCTTAAAATTCAACACAAGTAGTTTGACCAATTGAAACTATACAAGACCCATGAGATGTTTTTTGAGCATCAGAGGTGTAATCTATCCAAATATATGTTTTGTCTCATCTAGGTTGGAGAAAATAAGTTAAAGAGAAGCGGGTGAGACTTTTCAGCTGATAAATACTGGAGGCGTGGGATACTTTCATTTCAAAACTAATGACCTTTCTCCTCACTGGGGATGTTGGTTCAGCTTGTTGGTTGATTAGTGCTCAATAAATGTCATTTTGAGAAGTGGGATAATGAGGAAGTCCCAAAAGAAGTTGAATTTCTCTCTGCTCCCCCCCACCTCCTTCCATAAAGCGATATAATTATTATTTTTTTGTTTTCCTTTATATTCAAGACATATCTACCATGCATACTTATTTGTTACGTTTGGGCTCTAGAAAGAACTACAGGGTTCTCAGTCAATTTTAGCTTCTGGTACCAGCTGGTATTGCATATACCAGTTCAAAGACATCGAGGCAGCTATTGCTTATAATCTGGTACCAGCTATTGTATTGTAATACAATTCTTCGACACTCTGGTACGGTAGTACGGCACATTTCACCTGATCTGCAGCGCAATTTTTGGGGGAGGGGGAAACATGTTTGGAGGCTGCGGTCTATATTTCTGACGACGAAACTGTGTTTTGGCTGCAAGAAAAGAAATACCTCCCATAACAGCAGTAACAATTTTGGACAGCAGTAACAATTTTGGAAAGAATGGTAATTGCATGCGACTGTTCCTTTATGTTTACCATGTCAGATTTTGTTTTGCTCACAAGACATATTTAGTTCTGCTTACTTACTCTTCAACCATTTTGATGGAAGTCTCGAATATCAGTGGCTAGTGTGAATTTCCCTTTCAATTGAAGAATTTTTGCCCCTTTCAGGTGAATCTTATTATCGCGGAGATAAAATAGACAGCTCTAAATTTGGTGCTGATCCTGGTTTGCCCAGTGAAGTTACCTCTCAAGTGGAATCATCTCCAATCGGAGGAAAAAATGGGACATCTGCATTTCGCTGCAAAAAATGCCGAAGACTTGTTGCAGTACAGGATAATGTTGTGGACCACATTCCAGGTCAGGGTGAGACATCTTTTGAATGGCGCAAGCGGAAAAGTAGCAACGATAACAACTTTGAGGATTCTGAATGTTCATCCATATTTGTTGAGCCGCTAAAATGGATGACAGCAGGTAATTAGGTCTATCAATCCTTATTTCTAGTCTTTTTTTTTTTTTGAAATGATTTCTAGACTTCTTTGCTGGTCTATAATTTTGATGAGTACTGTTTTCTTAAGTTTTAACTGTACTACCTAAGCCTCTTGAAAAGCGATTCCTCGGTTCTTTTGTCACTTGAGATTAATGTATTTAGTTGCAGCCAAATTGTCAATTATTCTTGACAAATTTTACGGCTTTTCGGGTGCATCTTTTTTCTCTATATTTTGAAAATTAATAAAGCAGAACTTTTTATTTTTTTTTATTTGTGATTTTCTGTTCTTTGTGATTTAGCCTAGGAAATAATGTAATCTGTTTTGGTTGTTCTCTATCACCCAGTGGAAGAAGGTGCAATGGAGGGCAAGTTGTCCTGTGCACATTGTGAAGCTCGTCTGGGTTACTTCAACTGGTCAGGCATCCAATGCAGTTGCGGGAGCTGGATCACCCGGCCTTCCAGCTCCATAGAAGCCGAGTGGACATGAGCAGCGTCTAATATCTCTGAAGATAAAGCCTTTGGGAGTTGAGCCCACTTCAAAAGATTAGTTCAAATACCTCCAAATGGTAGTTTAAGTGTCAGTTACTATTTAACAATATATATAGTTTTCAAGATAACAGCAAGCATAGAAGAACAGGAGGTTTTATGGTGTTTTTCGCACTGTTTGTAACCCCAAGACCAAATTTGAGTAGCTGCAGCTCGAGAAAATGCTGCGCTTTTCTCCGATTCGTGTTGCATGAAATTTGAGTTATCATTGCAACAGGAACTGGTTTAATTTCTTGACTGATCCAATATTGTGCTGACATGTAGTTATATATTTGGCGTAATTTTTTTGTTTTTTGGGTCATTATTTGGTTTGGTTGCTATCTGAATTGGTCGGTTCTTGGAGAAGATCGATGTTACAGGGAAGTAATTGCTCTTCTTCTTGTGCTAACTATTTACATATTTCCTATGCTGTCTGTTGCCCGGTTCTGGGCGTCTGTTGTAAACTTAGTTGCTCATTTCTGGGCGTCTGTTGTACTTCCTCTGTTCTATAAATGAAAGTTTGCTCTTGTTCAAGATGAAAAAAAAAAAAAATGGTTTTGACAATTAAATGACAGCTATTCTCTTTATTTTGTTCAAAGTTCAAACTGTTATGACAAATGTTTGGCACTTCGTATGAGTTCGGATTAGAATGAATAGTTAGAAACATGTAGTGGCAACTGATCTGAATATAGAACTATGGATAAAAGTTCCAGTAAAAATGCATGAACAGATGCTGTGGCTTCCACAATCATGGAACAACCATGAATGCATACAAGTTGCTTATTGATGTTTGTTTGGTGGCTTCTCCCTCATGAAAGTCCGGTGGCCTCTCTTAAATTCTTAATTTGATGCATTGAGGCATTTCGAATGGTTGTATTTGGATGATTTGCTCATCCAGTTCCTCGACTTCTAGAGAAGCAGGATTCATTTACTTGCTCTCCCATATTTTCATCATGAAGTCTCTTAGTATTCAACTTTAAGCTTCGTATGATAATGCCTCAAGTGAAAAACCAGCTCGTTGAAAGTGAATCTGCATGTAATTGGTTCTGGTACCCAATTCCGCAGGAACCCCGAACTGCTAGATGCTTACAAGATCTAAAGTACTAAATAATGAAGAAAGCTTGGCACAACTGTACGTAAGCCATCATGTATTGTCACACAGTGTGATAAATGCATGTTTGTGAACTTCTCAACTGTTTATAAGCTATTCACTTCTGCAGACCTTTGGAATATGTGTGTTTCGGAGGCCAAATTTGTTTGTATTTAGGAACAGTAAAGCTTTATTGCTAGTTTCAACCTCATCAATTCTATTGATGATCATATTTGCAAACCTTTATACAAAGGGGGACAACCCCTCGGTGGGCGAAAAAAAGTTGCTGTCAAATATTGCACCAGATTGACAAGGCCTTTTAAGGGGAAAGATAATCATCAAGAGTTTCCAGTAGATATGCAAAGTTGGAAATGTAGACCGATCAAATTCAAGTTTGAAATGTACAGTTCTTAATCACTAGACAAATTTACCAAGCCATTATTAATTGCCAAGGTTCGTTGAAGGTTGCAACAAAATGAGGGTGGTCTATGGAGTTGTGTTTTTTAACATAAATATCTCGGAGGGGGTTCTATTGTTAATTCTGATTATAGAAACCCTGCTCAGTGTTCAAGCAAATGGAGGGGTTTGATGTTAGGAGCTGAGCAGCACCAAATTAGGCGTGTGCAAGGGAGTTATTTTGCATATATTCATAGATGAGCAAATGCAGGCCTTTTCTGTTATAAACGTCCATCAATTGAACAATGTTCTGATGATCCATTGATTTTAAGGTATAAAATTCATTTTTCCATTCGCTAATCCTTTCCTCTGAATGAGAGGAAAGTCTCTTCACAGCTACAGTTCGACCTTCCAATTCGGCATGCATGCAATTGCAACCAAACAAGTTCAATACGTTAATCTATGTCCATTACTTACTAAAACTGAACTTGCAAGTTCTAGATCTAAAATTTCAGATTTATTCAAAAAAAAAAAAAGATCTAAAATTTCAGATTGAAACTCCATATATACACAAGAAAGAGCAGAGAAAATCATTTACCTTGTATACGTACTGTCCCAAAACCCCCTCGACCAATCTCATTTTTGTGGCCAAAATTTCGAGTAACATCTTTTAATTGTTTGAGGATGACAGCTTTTTCTAGACCTATGTTTGTTTCTGTTCCACGAACAATTCATCTCAAGTCAGTATGAATTCTTGAAAGAGTGAACTTTTTCAAATATTGCTAGCTAGTAGCTAGTTACCTCGAGTGATCTGTATTCCCCAGCCATCCCATCATCCAGGCGAAAACCAATAAAAACAACACGAAAGCAATGGTTGAAGCCACAGTAATCAGCGAAATGTGCAAAGGAGACGGTTGTTTGCGTAGTTTGTACTCTGATATCTCAATTCAATGATGAACGATCAGTCCAACATGAGAAGAAAGTTAATTAAAGACTGTACATTAGATACGAGAATTGAGAGAGATTGATGAGAGAATTGTGTGTTCCACTATTGATAATAGGAGATAAGGATTACAAAGTACATAATCTAATGATATAAGGAAAACTATTCCGAATAGGACTAGGAATTCTAGAACCTTATTTCCTATTACAATCATAGAACTAATCCTAGTTTGATAAGGCACACTAAATGTCAACATTCTTCAACACTCTCCCTTGTGCCGTTCAAACTTGGTGGTGACGCTTCAATCATTGCCTCATTAAAAACATTGCTTGAGTGAAAAACCCTGTGGAAACAAAAAACAACCTCGAGGAGGAGAAAAAGAGTACAACATGTCTTTTACTCTTCAAGATCGAACATGTAGACATCATACCTCCCCCTGATGTAGACATCTCCCCCTGATTGTTACAATCATGGGAGTTCGGATAATTTTCTCAATCCGATGCTCTTCACATGTTTCTCGAAGGTGGATTTAGGTAACGACTTAGTGAATAAGTCCGCTACATTATCCTCTGATCAGATTTGATTCACTTCAATCTTTAGAAGTGATTGTTGTTGCTGATTATAAAAGAACTTAGGTGATATATGCTTGGTGACACATGAACCTAACTTCATATGTTCAATTCAAGCTGCATTATCCTCATAAATGCATGTAGGCTCATCTGTGGTAGACTTCAAACCACAAGTTCCTCGAATATGCATGTCTAATTACAGACCTTAGCCATATACATTCACGCACGGCTTCATGTAGAGCAATAATCTTTGCATGATTTGAGGAAGTAGCAACAATGGTCTGTTTTGTAGACCTCCAAGATATTGCAGTGCTTCCCATGGTAAAGACATAACTCGTTTGGGAGCGACCTTTGTGAGGGTCAGAGAGATATCCTGCATCAGCAAAACCCATCAAAATATCATTGTCATTTTGATGGAGGGGAGGATGAGGGTGCCGGCCACCATGGACGGCAGCAGCAACATAGCCGGTGGCTGTTCTATGGATAGCGTCACTGTGGCTAATGAGGTCCGATCTCATTCTTCCGTCATTCCTTTTCTCATTGTAGGGATAAAACGAGTCTATATTAATCATACATTTTAAGTATCGAAAGATTGTCTTTACACCAATCCAATGGTGGCGTGTTGGCGCAGAGCTACATTAAGCTAACAAGTTCAATGCAAATGAGATGTCCTGCAAATGAGATGTCCGGTCTTGTGCATTGAGCTAAGTACAATAATGCACCTATTTCACTCAAATAGGGCACTTTGGTCTCTAATAACTCTTCGTCCTCATCCTTTGGATGAAATGGATCTTTTCTGGGGTCAAAACTACGGTCAATCATGGAAGTACTCACAAGATTTGCTTTATCTTTATTAAAGCGCCTTAGAATTTTCTGAGTATATGCAGACTGATAGATCAAAATCCCATCATTACGGTGTTCAAGTTCTAAACAGAGACAAAACCATATTTTCCCAAGATCTTTCATCTCAAATTCGGATTTCAAACACTTAGCAGTTTCCTTTAACTCATCTAGAGTTCCAATTAGGTTCATGTCATCGACATAAACTGTTACAATTGCAAATCTGAAACTTGTTCTTTTAATGAACACGCATGGGCATATTTCATTGTTAATATATCCCTTCCCAATCAAGTAGTCACTTAGATGGTTATACCACATCCATCCGGATTGTTTTAATCCATATAGTGAACGTTTTAATCTTATTGAAAACATGCTCTGTGGTTTAGAGCCACTTGATTTGGATAATTGAAGTCCATATGGAACCTTCATATATATCTCTGAATCTAAATCCCCATAAAGATATGCTGTAACCATATCCATAAGTTGTATGTCAAGTTTTCCGGAAACTACCAAACTGACAAGGTAGCGGAACATTATAATATCTATTATGGGAGAATATGTCTTCTCGTAGTCGATTCTTGGGCGTTGTGAGAAACCTTGCGCCACAAGGCAGACTTTATATCTAACAACCTCATTTTTCTCACTATGGTTTCTAACAAAGACCCATTTATGGCCAACAGGCTTTACATTTGGGGGTGTCTGTGTTATAGGCCCAAATACCTGTCTCTTTGCTAGTGAATCTAATTCAACCTAGATCACATCTTTCCATTTAGACCAATCCGCTCTTCGATGACATTCTTCAGCAGAGCAAGGTTTGATATCATCATACTCTATAATTCCTTTTGCAACAGAATATGCAAAGGCATCATCAATAGTAATAGAGTTTTTATTCATCGTCTCATGTACACTAGTGTAATTCATGGAGATCTCCCTATTCTCTGGAATTGGTTCTGGCATTGGAGCGTCTCCCAATGATGTCTGTTGGACATAACCATAATCCAAAATATTCTCATGAGACAGATCATTTACATCGATGATTAATGGATTATTTTGTGCCAAACTCGCTTTCTTTATCGGGCGAGAATCCATCGAAGTTTTGGGCCTCTCGCGCTTCCTGACAGGAGCCATGTGCCTTGCCACAAGGTTACCATAGGAGGGGACGTTGGTGCCATCCTCAGGTTCCCTTGAGATGGTGTCATGTCCTCTAATTTTAGGGACATCAATCCTTGCAGGCACGTTTGTAGCAAGTATGTGTGACCTTGTTACTTTAGCGATATCAGAAAACACATCAGGCATTGAATTTGCTACGTTATGAAAATCGAGAATTCTTCGCACTTCAATTTCAGACTGTGTTGTTTGGGGATCAAGATGAGACAAAGTAGAGACAGACCACGACAATTCCTGTCATTCCTGTTGAACGTTTATGTTATTATCTCCCCCAAACGACAGGAAGACTGTCTCATCAAAATGGCAATCAGCAAATCTAGCGATAAAGAGATCGCCTGTCAAGAGCTCTAAGTAGCAGATAATAGTTGGAGAGTCATATCCAACATAAATGCCCAATCGTCTTTGAGGACCTATTTTGGTGCGTTGTGGCGGCGCAATTGGCACATAAACTGCACACCCAAATATGTGTAAGTGTGAGACATCAGGCTCATACCCAATCACCATCTGAGGCGTAGAAAAGGGTTGAGTGGCAGTGGGACTTAGACGAATAAGCACAGCTGCATACAATATTGCATCACTCCAAGTAGAAATAGGGAGATTGGTGTGCATAACCAATGCTCTTACAACCATTTGAAGTCGTTTAATGGCAGCTTCTGCTAGACCATTTTGGGTGTGAACATGAGGAACTAGATGTTCAACTTCAATCCTAATGGACATGCAATAATCATCAAAATTTTTTGATGTAAACTCTCCAGCATTGTCAAGTCTTATAGACTTAATAAGATGATCAGCCCTTAACTTAATAATTTGTGTTAGGATTTTAGCAAATGTAGCATTCTTTGTGGACAAAAGCATGACATGTGACCAGCGTGTTGATGCTTCAACCAACACCATAAAATATCGAAATTGTCAGCAAGGTGGTTGAATAGGTCAGCAAATATCACCTTGGATTCTTTGCTAGAATGGCATGTTTTATTTAGTGTCACTTGCATAGGATGGTCTCAATCCTAATTTTACTAAAGAGCAGGCTTTGCAAAACGAATAATGGGCTTTAGAAAGAACCAATGAGGATTTTGGTTGAGCCATGAAGTCACAATTGACTTTAGAAGTAGAAATTGGAGTCAAGGAAGCACATGTGGTGTCAAAGCCACGTTGTGGCTGCAGGGGGAAAGCAGCGCCAGCCAGTGATGGCCTCATTTCCATAGTGATGGAGCGGTGAGGCGCATGTGCTTTTGAGTTTTACTTCTTTTCATTCTGAAAAATGGATGTCCGTGTGAAGTATTTAATATACGGATTATCATATCGCGACCTGGATGTCCCAAATGGTCTTACCAAAGCCTATATGTGTTAGAATCCCATAAGTCATTTCTCATGACATGGTTGGTTTCAATAATTTGAATAGTGGTTGCATATAACCCACTAGAGCGACACATAAGTTTCTATAATAATCGTTTATGTCCGTAGTCATTAGAGGTGATGCAAAGGAACTCTAGCCCATTCTCACAATGTGTTTCCACATGAAAACTATTGGCTCTTATATCTTTGAAACTCAATAGGGTTCTTCCATCCCTAGGAGCATAAAGAGCTTTCGTGACATTAATATTTGTGTCATTTGGCAACATAAATTGGGCTGGTCCTCTACCATGAATCAATTTTGATGGCCCAGCCATTGTAGTCATAGAAGAACGAGTAGGCGTCATCCATAAGAAGAGTTGTTTATTTTGAAGTATAGTATGTGTAGTTGCACTATCCACGAGGCATTCTAGCTCTCCGGGAAACATACTAAAAAATAATAAAGTTCGAAATTAAAATATGTCCAAGACATGCAAAAATAAATTGATACTTTATTAATAAAATAGCCAATGATTACATCAAAGTTTCTTGACCAAAATCTAATCCAAAATAAAAAATCAAACTTAGACAAATTGTAGTCACTCATCTGTTTGGTAACTCAAATTTGGTTGTGACCATGTAAGGTAAGGTGAGATTTTGGTGGACCTGTGCTCACTTTAAAAACCGTTCTCTTAGTTCAAACCTTTCTTAGACATCACAATTAATTTTGGGTGAGCCTAGTGAGAAAGAGTTAATAGAAAATGTCATTTATTGACTTAAGGTATAGTTGCCATTACATAATTCTTGGAAAAATAAAGGACTACATTAACCAAAATCTGCGGCATCCTTGTGCACTTCTTTGCCATATTTGAAGTCAGCTATAGTGAGGTTGATATCATTGTCATCACCATCATCTCCTTCTTCGACAAGATAGACTTCTTGCTCTCTCAGGTCCCTATATGCCTTGTATCTTGCATCTCCTGATTGCTTGCTTACATTGTTTGAACCAATGCTCACTTGATCCACTTCGATGACACACGTCATTGTGGTTGCCTCCCTTCAATTGATGTCACGCCCCGGATTTTTAACACAGAAAAATCGATATATAATCCCATAATTACATATGCGTGATCGTTCAACCATCAATACCAAGTTCTTGGAAACTTTTTCCCTTTAAACTACATACATATTGATGCCTTGAACCCACTATGTCAATATTGACCCGCCCACAGAGTCATATATTACATAACCTTACGAATTAAATTGTCAACAACAAAATAAAACGTAAATGCTCATCAAAGTTTACAACATAGCGGAAGTCAAAACAATGGCAAAGCCAACCAAATTTGCTTCCTACTTGTTCTGCCGCCAACAAGCTACCTCAGCTTCAGCCACGATTTCCCTGACCTGCAGGATTAACCCCTACACCATTTGAATAGTGTATCGGGTTGTCACACAACAAACCCGGTAAGCTTTTGCAAGCCCGTATGAATAACTCAAAACAACTCACACAAAAATCACGGGATAAACCCAGCACGTTTCAATCGAGAAACCAAATCACGCTTTGATCCCTTAAAATATGAAATAAAGGAGAATAACTCACACTTTAAATTTCCTTTCAAATCTAAACATAGAAAACAACTCACTCCTTGGTTCCTATCAAATGTACCAAAATCGTACCATAGAAAACAACTCACACCTTGAATTCTATCAAATGGACCATAATCGTACCATAGAAAACAAATCACACCTTGATTTCTATCAGTACAACATAGAAAACAACTCACACCTTGAATTCTATCAAATGTACCATAATCGTACCATAGAAAACAACTCACACCTTGATTTCTATCAGTGAAACATAGAAAACAACTCACACCTTGAATTCTATCAATTGTACCAAATCGTACCATAGAAAGCAACTCACACCTTGATTTCTATCAATCGTTAATAAAGAAAACAACTTGCACTTTGTCCCCTTAAAAACCGTTAATAAGGAAGCAACTCACACCTTGTTCCCTAAAAACACGTAATGTCATGAGTTATCAATAACCAATTTCCGTTACCCCATGAATTACCTATATGGCAGACAGACTAGAGCTCTAACTGAAACGTAACCACTTGTCTGGCAAAAGACGTGATTACCTGATATTCTGCCCAAGGTCATAGACCTTCGTTCCTCGGGTCGCACAATCCCTTGGAGAAAAACATTAAAGGAGTCACACTGGACCCAAAATGTTACACAAATCGCAACGCTTTTGAAAACAATCGAAATCAACATTTCCATAATCATTGTTTTCAGAAAAGCCATAACACAAAACAATAAAAAGCATCATTCCATGCATATTGTTTTCATTTACAAATCTCAACACTTTTTCCAAATCTTAATGCTTTTCAAAACAAATCGAAATCAACATTTCCACAATCATTTGTTTTCCAAAAGCCACAACCCAAAGCAATAAAACGCATCATTCATGCCTATTGTTTTCATCAATCCACAAACCCACCAAAACATATATATATATATATATATATATATTTCACGTAAATATATATATATATATTTCACGTAAATATATATATATATATACGTAGTCATCTGCTCAGGAATGCCTACGAATATCAACTATAGTTTGCAGTTACTAAATAACTCTAAAAAGTAAAGGTATTCTGTTCATTAATGAACCTTGTGAGATTACTCACCTCGAAACTCCTGCTGCGTCTTCAATACAGAATAAAGCAGCCAAACCACCCAAAATAGCTGTCCAAAGACTACCTCGTCACGTACCTAAGGAATTACAGCTCTGATTCAGTCAACGAATCACAAGCAATAATATTCGAAACCCTAAATCGAACCAAAGTTCCCAAGGTGAAGCCAAATGAGGCGAAACCACATCTGAGACCATCCAATGTCTCCGGAATACTTATATGATCGATATGTCCGAACCACAAGTTGATCGGACGCTAGGATCCTCACGGATTGATTAAATCCACCAGTATGAAACAATGAAAAGCATAACAAATCCATACGAACTCCAAAATTTGCTTATTATATATTGAAACGCTTGTATCAACGAGTAGAACATATATAATACCAGAAACAATTACCTAGATGGCCAGAACATTCAATATTTCACAAAACTCCCAACATCAAAAAGTTTCATCTAAGCATGCTTGTGAATTTTCATAACTAGCTCGAAGTCAGAAAACAAGCATAATGGGTCGAAAACTACCTCACAAGCTTTGAATTTTTGCACAATTTGAGTTGAACAAATTTCCACGTAAATCGATCCAAACAAACACCATAGATCGATCAAGAAGGCTCCCACGAACCCAAAGATGGAAGCTTGAAGCCGTACCGTAGCTGGAGCTAGGATTTTCTGTCCGGTCTGAAAACACCAAACTTTGTCGACTTGCAGTGCCGCCGTGGAGGAGAATCGCCGCTAGAGGACACCAGAGGGACGACCAGACGGAGGAGACGATCTGATCTGGAGCATTTCACTGCCGGAGATCACCGGAAAAGCCTGGTCGGGTCGGTCGGGTTCAGGTCGGGTCAGTCGAATATCTTCGGTACTGATGGCGTCGACCGAGAGAGAAGAGAGAGAGAAAAATAACTTTCCGGAAATGGAAAGTGGAATTATGATTTCATTTTCTGATTTTTCATATTTATACTAAAACGGAAACTTTTTCCGATAGCCATAACTTTCTCATACGAGCTTCGAATGACGCGTTCCACATGTCCACGAACTCGTATCGACGCGATCTACAACTATCGTGAAGGAAGTTTTTGGAGAATCTCAACATATCAAAAGTCAACCTTGAACCCCCCCTAAATCCACACTTTTCGAATAAAAATTCATCCGAAACACTTCCGCTCCGTCCACGAGCCACGAAACCGTCCAATAACCACAAATTAGATTCCGGAAAATCCTCGGAAAATAAATACGAATTTCCGGGGCATCACATTACACCCCCCTTAAAGAAATTTCGTCTCGAAATTTAAACGTACAAAACCAACAAGTACGAATAAAGTCATCCCCAAAAATCCAATTCTGATTCTCCTGCAAGAAAAACACTCATTCCGAAGCCTCCACAAGGTATTGAACTAGTCAATTATCCCCGATCAAAGTTTCTCTGTAATCCATACAGAAAGTAATCCAAACACTAACGATAATTGCCACATCTTTTACTTCAACAACACTACGATCAACCACACTGGATCCATCGTAAACTTCATCATCTGCATAGACAAAATAAAATATGCCACACCACATAAAATCTTGGAGATAAGGCTGACCTAAACATCGAATCTCCACTCCCAAAGGTACAACATGCATCTCCCTCAACAGTCGATATAGGTACCTTACTTAATATCATTCAAATGCACCCTACCATCCCACTTGGAGGTAATCTAAACATCTCACCTGTTTCAATCACATACCAATGCAACAACAATTCTGCAAAACTACAGCACTTTGCACAACCACATAAGAGTCCAGAGTCCTGTCCTCACAGTATCTGCATCGATATATCATCTATTGTAACACTCTCATTGCTAAATTTAAAATGACATTTTATTTCAAATCAATTGATAAACTCTAGGTCTTGCCACAGTCAACTATTTGCAAAATCACAACAAGCATTCCAACTATCTCCGAACACAACAAGATGAGATTCAGCCTCGGCTGAACTACTCATCAATTGTCACATGTATTGCACATACAAACAAAGTTGTAAAAGACTCCTCTGTTACAACAATGAAAAATATATCATGCAACTTACCACATAAAACAGTACTTTACAAAAGGAAGCCACACGTAAAAGTCTAACTATAGACATCAGGCAAAGCTTGTCACAACACACAAAGGAATTAGATTCTCCACTATCACACTTCGCCTTAGCAAGAAAAGTCTTAAGGCCGATAAGATACCTCTATCCCTACACTTTGCTGAAATTAGCATCCACTCAGACATGCCCCAAAGGCTGCTGTCCTAAACCCTGATTTCCTTGTCCCCTACCCTGCTGCTGGGTACAATCCCTTGAGAAATGCTCTGTCTGGCCACAAGTAAAACATGCCAAGTTCTTCGGTTTCATACAAACCCTAGCAGTATGGCCAATCTTCTTACAGTTGTAACATCTTAGAGGTGCTTCCTGCCTAACAAGTACAACCCTAGCAGGTGCAGTCGCTTCCCTAGCTGGCGCCTGCTGATGAGTCCTGCGCCTCTTCTAGAACCCACCCTGAGCATTTGTCCCTTCACTGCTCTCAGCAGTTTCCTTTCCCTTCCTTCGGGAGTCCTTTTCAGCCGACTCCTGCTCCTAGAAAATCAAGTTCTCCTACTCAATGGCGATAGCCTTAGCCAAAATAAGCTCCATCACCTTCAGTTCTAGAACAGTGACATCGCGTAGGATTGAGCATTCAGTCCCCACTGAAACTTCATAGCTAAGCTCTCAGCATCCATCTGCCTCACAAAACGATACAACCTTGAGAACTCAGCCTCATACTCCCTCACACTCTTAGTCCCATGGACTAACGAGACGAATTCCCTTTCCAACTGCTCCTTCACTGAAGGCGGAAAGTACTTCTTCCTGAACAGTTCCACAAAACCATCCTAGGTCATGGTGGACACATCCATCACTCTCGGTGTGCCATTCCATCATACCCGTGCATCGCCTTGGAGCATAAATGTGGCAATCTTCCTCTTCTTAACGTCGTCGCAGACGACCATCTCGAAGTAGGTCTTCATGTTCTCGATCCATTGATCTGCCAACATGTGATCCGTACCTCCCTGGAATGGAATTCCTCCCTACCTCGAAATCTCCTTTGCCAACTTCAACAAATGAGTGGGATCTACAACATTTGCAACCTCCACAACAGGTGGAACAGGCAGCTCAACATTTGATGCCTCGATATCATTCTCAAACATCTCCTCAACAGGAGGAGGAATCCTGCCCCAACCTCGGGCTCTACCCTGCCTCTGGGTCTACCTCGACCCCTATCTTGGCCTCCCTGTGAATCCATCACCTAAGGAGCATAACAATCAGTGATTAATACTTGTACAACTTCCAACTACAAGTATAAGTCAACATCATGACCAAATCAACCGCAACACTACGTCAGAAGATACAATTCTATCCCGTACGTAAACAAGAGTTAAGTCTAAAGGTCCTCATTCCTCAAAAGATTATAACTCCTAGAAGCTACCTTAAGCTCCTACACTTTGTTCACTGAGCCAACACAACCCTGAAGACTCACATTCCAACGCTCATTGCATACCCAATGACTATATCAATATCGAAGAGCATCAGATGGGGATCCACTGCAGACGAGCCATCACTCGAGAAGTATTGATTGTCACCAAATATGCACCTTACGCTCTGATACCAATCTGTCACGCCCCTGATTTTTAACACAAATAAAAATCGATATATAATCCCATAATTACATATACGTGATCGTTCAACCATCAATACCAAGCACCTGGAAACTTTTTCCCTTTAAACTACATACTTATTGATACCTTGAACCCACTATATCAATATTGACCTGCCCACAGAGTCATATATTACATAAGCTTACGAATTAAATTGTTAACAACAAAATAAAACGTAAATGCTCATCAGAGTTTACAACATAGCGGAAGTCATAACAATGGCAAAGCCAACCAAATTTGCTTCCTACCTGTTCTGCAGCCAACAAGCTACCTCAGATTCAGCCACGATTTCCCTAACCTGCAGGATTAACCCCTACACCGTTTGAATAGTGCATCGGGTTGTCACACAACAAACCCGGTAAGCTTTTGCAAGCCCGTATGAGTAACTCAAAACAACTCACACAAAAATCACGGGATAAACCTCGTACGTTTCAATCGAGAAACCAAATCATGCTTTGATCCCTTAAAACATGAAATAAAAGAGAATAACTCACACTTTAAATTTCCTTTCAAATCGAAACATAGAAAACAACTCACTCCTTGGTTCCTATCAAATGTACCAAAATTGTACCATAGAAAACAACTCACACCTTGATTTCTATCTGTAAAACAAATAAAACAACTCACACCTTGAATTCTATCAAATGTACCATAATCGTACCATAGAAAACAACTCACACCTTGATTTCTATCAGTAAAACATAGAAAACAACTCACACCTTGAATTCTATCAAATGTACCATAATCGTACCATAGAAAGCAACTCACACCTTGATTTCTATCAGTAAAACATAGAAAACAACTCACACCTTGAATTCTATCAATTGTACCAAATCGTACCATAGAAAGCAACTCACACCATGATTTCTATCAATAGTTAATAAGGAAAAAAACTTGCACTTTGTCCCATTAAAAACTGTTAATAAGGAAGCAACTCACACCTTGTTCCCTAAAAACACGTAATGTCATAAGTTATCAATAACTAATTCCCGTTATCCCATGAATTACCTATATGGCAGATAGACTAGAGCTCTAACTGAAACGTAACCACTCGTCCGGCCAAAGACGTGATTACCTGATATTCTGCCCAAGGTCATAGACCTTCGTTCCTCGGGCCGCACAGTCCCTTGGAGCAAAACATTAAAGGAGTCACACTAGACCCAAAATGTTACACAAATTGCAACGCTTTTGAAAACAATTGAAATCAACATTTCCATAATCATTGTTTTCCGAAAAGCCATAACACAAAACAATAAAAAGCATCATTCCATGCATATTGTTTTCATACAAAAATCTCAATGCTTTTTCCAAATCTCAACGCTTTTCAAAACAAATCGAAATCAACATTTCCACAATAATTTGTTTTCCAAAAGCCACAACCCAAAACAATAAAACTCATCATTCATGCCTATTGTTTTTATCAATCTACAAACCCACCAAAACATATATATATATATATATATTTCACGTAAATATATATATATATATACACACGTAGTCATCCGCTCAGGAATGCCTACAAATACCAACTATAGTTTGCAGTTACTAAATAACTCTAAAAAAGAAAGGTATTCCGTTCATTAATGAACCTTATGAGATTACTCACCTCAAAACTCCCTTTGCGTCTTCAATACAGAACAAAGCAGCCAAACCACCCAAAATAGCTGTCCAAAGAATATCTCGTCACGTACCTAAGGAATTACAGCTCTGATTCAGTCAACGAATCACAAGGAATAACGTTCGAAACCCTAAATCGAACCAAAATTCCCAAGGTGACGTCAAATGAGGCGAAACCACATCTGAGACCACCCAATGTCTCCGGAATACTTATACGATCGATATGTCCGAACCACAAGTCGATCGGACGCTCGGATCCTCACGGATTGAATAAATCCACCGGTATGAAATGGTAAAAATCATAACAAATCCATACGAACTCCAAAATTTGCATATTATATATCGAAACGCTCGTATCAACGAGTAGAACATATACAATACCAGAAACAGTTCCCTAAATGGCCAGAACACCGCCACAGGAGTTGGCGCACTGCCGTAGGCCAAAACTCAATATTTCACAAAACTCCCAACATAAAAAAGTTTCATCTAAGCATGCTTATGAATTTTCATAACTAGCTCGAAGTCAGAAAACAAGCATAAATGGTCGAAAACTAAGTCACAAGTTTTGAATTTTTGCTCAATCTGAGTTGATCCGATTTCCACGTAAATCGATCCAAACAAACACCATAGATCGATTATGGAGGCTTCCACGAACCCAAAGATGGAAGCTTGAAGCAGTGTCGTCGCCGGAGCTAGGATTTCTGGTCAGGTTCGAAAACACCAAACTTTGCCAACTTGCAGCGCTGTCGTGGAGGAGAATTGCTGCTAGAGGACACTAGAGGGACGACCAGACTGAGGAGACGATCCGATTTGGAGCGTTTCACCTCCGGAGATCGCCGGAGATCCCCTGGAAAGCCTGGTCAGGTCGGTCGGGTTTGGTCGGGTCAGTCGAATATCTTCGGTACTGAAGGCGTCGACCGAGAGAGAAGAGAGAGAGAAAAATAACTTTCCAGAAATGGAAAGTGGAATTATGATTTCATTTTCTGATTTTCCATATTTATACTAAAACGGAAAATTTTTTGCGATAGCCATAACTTTCTCATATGAGCTCTAAATGACGCATTCCAGAAGTCCACGAACTCATATCGACGCGCTCTACAACTTTCGTGAATGAAGTTTTCTGAGAATCCCAATATATCAAAAGTTAACCTTCACACTTTTCGAATAAAAATTCATCCGAAACACTTCCGCTCCATCCACGAGCCACGAAACAGTCCAATAACCACAAATTAGATTCCAGAAAATCCTCGGAAAATAAATATGAATTTCCGGGGCATCACAATTGAGGTGCATTGTTTGCATTTGGTAAGCGTCCCCTAGAGGATTTGGCTCCATTACTATGGCCTTGGATGGCTCCTCCATGTCCTGGAGCTGCATTGTCCCCTCTCCCACGTTGCCATGTGTTTCCACGTATCCGTCCTTCATTTTGGCAGTTACCTTCCTTTGTAGAGCGGTTTTATGGACCTACACGTTCATTTTGTCCCTTAACTTTAGGGTTCTGCTCTTTGCGCCCTCCTTTGGGTGCATTATTATAATTTGCCTCGTGAACTGTCTTAGTTCCAACATGTCTTGAATTATAATTCTTCACGAGGATGTTATTATGTTTCTCAGCTACGGACATGATATTAATCAGTTGATGAAACTTTGTGATCCATCTAGCATTGTACTCACCTCTGTATTGCTTGGATACCAAAAGTGCTAAGACCGGGAAGGTGGAGAGAGTTTTCTCAATTAGCTCTTGCTTTGTCATGGGCTGTCCAGAGAACCCCAACATGGTTGTGAGGTGTAGAACTTTTGAATGATATTCAAAGATAGACTTGAAGTCAGCAAATCGTAGATTACTCCATTGAACCTTCAAGTCAGGGAAGAGGGAATCCTGGACATTACCAAAACGGTCTTCTAGCGCAACCTATAGTTCTCTAGCATCCTTGATCGCCATGTACTCCAATCGAAGTGATTTGTCCATGTGGCGTCTCATCAAGATGAGAGCAGTAGCATTGTTTGTAGCCGTAAGCTCAAATATGAGCTCAGGGTTTGGTGCCTGAATTATGGGTATGATCCCTTTCGAAGTGAGATGGTTCTCAACATCTGTGACCCAACTGTGGTATTTCAAGACAGTTGAATCAAGCATGGGAAAGTCGAGCTTCAGTTTCGACATCCTGAAAATAAGAAGGAGAAATAGATTAGTTTTGGAGTTAAAGCATCCATGACAACTAATAAATAATAAGATTTCCGAGCTATGCTATCAAGAAATCGATTTCCAAGACTTTTTTATTAGACCGAAACAATGATGTTTATATGGTATAAATTGATGCTTACAGATGCTTTTAGTCTGAAGTCTTACGAAGGCTCTTAGTTCGTTTAGCGTGAATCCCAATGATTCCCCTTTTCAAAGAATCGAACCCACATTATAAGAAAGGTGGGATGTAGAAGAAGGGTGGTTGCATGTCCTCAAGAAAAAGAAGAAGAAAGTAAATTGCAGTAAGCAGGAACTTTAATCTTGAATACTTACTTGGTTAAATTTGGAGCTTGAAACCTCGAATATTTGAAGGCTTGGTGCGTGGTAGGCTTGTTTCGGGGCTGCTAGGTAGCTTGGCCTAGAGTGTGGGATAGGGCTGAGATGTGGCTGGTGCGGTCGGGATGTAGGCTGAGGTCGCCGAATGTGCTGGCCAAGATGTGGCCGGTAGGTTTGGCCGAGAGGTGCTGCAAGGGCAGCGAGCTGCAATGCGGACCTGTAGGGGCAGCGAACTACTCTGCTATGCGCAGTAGCAAGGGCAGCAGGCTCACGATAGGTGAGGCGGAGGAGGCATGTAGCGCAAAGGACTTCGACGGTGATGGGGAGTTTTTCGGTTTCTTTGGTTTTTAAGGATAGGGCTAGGGCTCATGCTAATAGCGTATTTTAGGATACGAGAGTTGAGAGAGATTGATGAGAGAATTGTGTGTTCCACTATTGATAATAGGAGCCTTATATATAGGGATTACAAAGTACATAATCTTATGATATAAAGAAAACTATTAGGAATAGGACTAGGAATTTTAGAACTTTCTCTCTTATTACAATCATAGAACTAATCCTAGTTTCACAAGGCACACTAAATGTCAACATTCTTCAACATTAGGAAATTAATCCCCTGCCATGCAAGTACTAGTAGTAGAGATGGAAAGAAGCAACAACCAAACTAAGGAGACAACAAGTTCGGCCAAAATCCATGCCTACATCCTCAGAGAGCTTTCATCTTCACTTTGAGAGAATTACATAAGTACAAGAATGCACCGCTCAAGGTTATGCCCAACCCAAGCTCTTGTATCCAATAGGATACCCCTTGTACACCCTCTCTCATCCTAGAAGATCACTCTACCCCAAGAGCTATATATACACGCCCTTGAACACAACTCCACCTATCTTCTACATCTTGAAGACCCTTGGAGTTGCTCCTTGACCTCTTGCTTGCCTCCACACAGCTTCCCCTATCTTCCATACCATTAATAGAAGTCTCTAGAGCCACTTCATCAATGCACATTCATGAATCAACCACCCATCTCCCACATTAACTCCTTAGGAAGACTAAAAATGTCCATCATGAATTTAACCATGCATTTATTCCCAATGCATCAACTTGACCATGCATTTATACCCAATGCATGCACTTATCATGCCTTCATGCGATGCAAAATATCTCCACCAAGGAGAGATAGGCGCCAAACCTAATAGTAACAACATGTGGAGCTCACATATGCAGAAAATCATTGCTTAATTGTTTGGCAAGCGATAACCTTGCGGCTCAAATTGATTTCATTCAAAATGAACAGTCCACATGTTCATTCTAAAAATAAAAAAAGAAAGTAAAAATAAGTGAAAAGTTTGAATGTACCTGCTCCCAAGAAATTCTTAGGATTAAATTCAATGGATGATATTCAACTACATGATCCTCCAATAAAAAAAAAAAATTAAAAAGAAGTTAAATTTATTTTTCAGTTTTAATTAATGACTATATGATATTGTTCATAATATATCAATTCATATTATAGTTAATTATGAACTGAAATAAATATATAAAAAAATATAGGACCTTCATACAGGACTAATGTCTAATGGTTGGAGATGGATGGTCCTTATGAACAGTGTCGAGACTTGGAACCTCATAATAAAACTTAGAGGCCGTGACCACTTACCCGATTTTAGGCTAAAAATTGCCCACTTACTCCACTAAGAGTTTTTTAACCTCATTTACCTAATTCAACACTATTTGATAGTATAGCCCTCATTTTAATTTATAAATTACACTCATATCTATCTCTCTCTTTCATCCCTCCGATCTGCGTTTTCTCCCTCCTCTCTCTCTCTCACTTTTTTCTCTCTCTCTCTCTCTCTCTCTCTCTCTCTCTCTCTCTCCCCACAACGTGCCCGTTGCTGCGCTCCACAGAGACCGGACGACGCCGCAGAGGTCGGACGACGCCACAGAGGCCGAAGACGACGCCTCAGAGGCCTCATATCGATCTGCGTTCTCTCCCTCCTCTCTCTCTCTCTCTCTCCTCTCTCTCCCAGCAACATGCCCGTTGCTGCGCTCCACAGAGGCCCGACGACGCCGCATAGGCCGAAGACGACTCCTCAGAGGCCACATATCGAGGACTCTGTTGAGATCAGATGGCGACGAGCACGGTCGATTTTGGCGACCGGGCTTCTGATCGATTTCGGCGATCTGGACTTTCCGGTCTGTGGTGCCGATTGCAGAAGCAGCATCCACTCCTGAAGACGACAAAGCAGCTTTGGTCAGCCTACCTCGCCGGAGTCCAACACCTGGTAGGTGAGAAACGCGTCTGGTATTGATGTGGGTGCCCATATCATTTTTCTGGGTGCCAAATTAAATTTTTTTTTTTAAGTAACAGAAGGGGCAGAAGGAAAGAAAAACGAAAAAAAAATGTTTTGAATGTCAATTGGAGGGCAATAGAGAGAAGTTAAATGCCTATTGGGGGCAATAGACGTCTAAAAATCACATTACTTGGGGCAATAATATGTCTATTGCCCCCCAATAGACCAACATAGTACACTACATTTCCACTCTATAAACACAAATAAACGTATCAGCTATCAAAAACAAAATTCCCACAAATAATAACATAGAGTCAATAGATTATTGGGGGAATAACATAGAGTCAATAGATTATTGGAGGGCAATAATATGTCTATTGCCCCCCAATAGACCAACATAGTACAGTACAATTCCAATCTATAAATACAATTAAATGTATCAGCTATCAAAAACATAATTCCCACAAATAATAACATAGAGTCAATAGATTATTGGGGGCAATAATATGGTCACCGGTCGCCGGATTCCGGTCACCGGTCACTGGTCACCGGAGGCCGACAAGGTGGAGGATGACTTCTCCCTCTAAGTGAAAAAGAAGGAGAGGGCAAAAAAGTCCCCAAAAAAAAATAAAAAAGAATTAATTGGGTATTAGGGAAATAATCCCTTAGAGTGTTTTTGGTAAATGAGGTTAAAAAACAGTTGGTGGAGCAAGTGGACAATTTTTAAGCTGAAATTGGGTAAATGATCATTTTCCCTAAAACTTATAACATAGGGTCCAAATCAAGGGACACCAAATTTTACACAAATTTTGACACACCTCGTGAGCCGTTAGATTTTAAAATGTTCAATGGTTCAAATTTATTTTTTGAATGATGTCAACACATCACCAAGTGATGTGGAAATTACATGGCATTACATACTTCTTAAAATTAAAATTTTCTTCATTAAAAGATAAAACAAAATTAAAATTTAGAAAATCAAAATCAACAAAAACTAAAAAGAGAAAAAGAAGAAGAACGAGCAGAAGAACAAGAATTCCTAGTTCCCATCAAAATTTGGTTCAATTATATTTCTCCTTATTCCAATCCCAAGTCCCTTGTAACATGTGCAGACCTTCAATTATATTCCTCCTTATTTCAATCCCAAGTCCCTTGTAACGTGAGCTGATTTGCTGAGGGGTGATACTGTGTGGTCATGCCGGGCAGACCCATGAGAAGAATGTCATAATTGGGAATAGACAGCCATGGAACAAATAATAGAAAAAGCTTGCTGCAAAATTGCAAAGGCAAACAGAAATTGGTGATGTTGACGATGAATTTGAACAAGGGACTGGCCCCATAAAGTTTTTGTACGGTGATCTAGTTCAAGCAACTAGTAACTTTCAAGAGGAAGAAAAGCTTGGCCAAGGGAGGATTTGGTAGGGTTTATAAGGGATTCATAAAGGACTTGAACTCATATGTAGCTGCGAAGAGGATATCCAAAGGATGAATATAATTGAAGGCCTGCAGAATTTTGATGGGAATTGAGAGTTCTTGTTCTTCTTCTTTTTCTCTTTTTAGTTTTTGTTGATTTTGATTTTTTAAATTTAAATTTTGTTTTTATCTTTTAATGAAGAAAAGTTTAATTTTAAGAAATATGTAATGCCATGTAATTTCCACATCACTTGGTGTTGTGTTGACATCATTCAAAGAATAGATTTGAACCATTGAACATTTTAAAATCTAATGGCTCACAAGGTGTGTCAAAATTTGTGTAAAATTTGATGTCCCTTGATCCAGACCCTATAACATAATATATGAGACTAATGGTTGGAGTTGCCCTTAGGACGGGATTGTCCAAATATATATAGGTATTTAACAGAAGAAAAAAAAAAGTATATACTGACCTGAAGTTTCAGCAAAGTGAAGTGTTACACTGTATTTGCCTTTACGCAAACAGATCCGTAATATTTTAGAGAGATACGGGACGAGGGAGCTTTATCGTATAATAGTGCTTCAGAGGAAAATCCACATCTCAAGCTTTATAAGAAATCAACAAAATTGGAAGCAGAGATGATGTTTCCAGCACTACTTTGAGCCCAATATCCTTTTGGACTCATGTAAAACTGTGATGTATCATTATCTTGATCACAAACATTTCCATCTACTTTGTTAGTTGTTTTTCCCCACCACCACTATTTATAAACAATGACTGGTATGAAGAAATTAAACACATCTACCATTAACACACACACACACAGAGTCCTTCTCTGCTAAGGACCTCTGTATACTTTAAAATATGCGGATTTCCTTGATAGACCCACTTTTCGATCGCATAGTCACATCTTATCTGTTTAGTTTTTTGGTATATATAATCTGCAAATTTTCAGCCAAATTGATAATCATTAAGGCATTCAAAACTGCAATATATACAATTATGAACATGAATGGTTCAGGCTGGACAGAATTAGTTTGTTCATTGATTTAATATAGTTCGATACCTTAACGATCATTAATTTGGCAAAAAATTTGTAGAAGGATATATACATTAGGACCCAAAAACTAAACGGTCGAGATGTAGATATGCAATCTAAAAGTGAGTGTATTCAAAGAAATTTGCATATTTTAAAATATGTGGAGGTCCTTAGCAGAGAAGCACTGTGTGTGTGTGTGTGTAATTGTTAGATATAGATTACGAAGGGCGGCACCTGAGGACTTTTTTTTAATAAAGGGCAGGGCTGGTGCGGCACCTGAGGACTTTTAAAGTAAGGATTATATGAGGAATTTTAAATCAAAGGTTGGATGACTTATATGTTCAAGAAATAATATTTTAACTAAACTTTGAACCATTCATCCACTATAGACTTTATTTACGTAAGTCAATTATTTACATCTGCTGGAAACCCAACGACCACCATTGTGACCGGTAATTGATCCATTTTTTAATGGGCTAAATACTGGTTATTACCATGTGGTTTAGGTCCAAAATCAATTCAGTTCCTGGACTTCTAACTTCATCAAAACACCCCTGCACTTTCAATTTTGATCTAATAGGTCTAATTCGTTAATATTCTGTTATGGGTTCAAGTTATAGTTGGATTATTTGTTGAAAAACTATTTATTTTTAATAGTAGTACTCACTCCTAAATTGACTATGCAGGCCACCTCGACACCACATCATAAATAAATGCCATATATGAGCCACGATAACAACTTATATAACTCAATTGTCGGAAAACTAACAAATTGGACCTCTTAGATCAAAATTGAAAGTGCAGGAGTGTTTTTGATGAAATTAGAAGTTCAGGGACTGAATTGATTTTTTGACTCAAACTACAGGGTAGTAATCTGTATTTAGCCATTTTTTCAATCTATAATGATTGACATCCACAAGTAACATCTCATAATTATCATACCACACTAAAAATATAAACAAAGAAATGTGGGTATGGACAGCTGGTGCAGTGATAGCTGAAAAGCTGAAAAGCTAAAAAGCTAAAAAGCTAAGTGGTAAAATGACAAAACAAAGTATATCAAATTTTGTCATGATGAATCTAGAAGAATCAATTTCAAAGGTTGAAATTATTTCCATGCATGAAAAAATATCACGTGGTCAAGACTTTATTCTTGTATAAACAGTTGTCAAGACAAAGTGTAGTCACACCAATCAAGGTGCATCTTCTTTATGAAAAGAGCATTTTTTTTTTGGTGAAAAGACATTCATATACTACCAACCACAAGAGAAACAGTTTTTTTTTACACCCAATAGAGAAGCTCCAATATCTACAAGAGCCCTTGAGAATGACGAAAAGGAATTGCATTGTGGTGTAACAATTTGCTGCCCCTTATCGTCCTTCAATCATTGTAATGCTAGCTTCTTTTTTGGAGGAATTGGTATTCTCAGAATGTGGTTGATGATGAAAAGCTGAAATTTGGATAGTGAATAGAGGCAGCTTGGGTTGTGGACCATCTTTCTCACTATTTAACATCAAAGCTATATCCGCCATGGTTGGCCTATCCACAGCATTGTCTTGTACACACAAAAGCCCAATATGCACGCATTTTAGTACTTCCGATGAGGAATATGAATCACCCAAAATTTCATCTACCAACTCCAACCCACTACCTTCATTCCACAAGTTCCATGCCTATAAAGTTTCATAAAAAATAAGGTTTAAGCTATATGAAAGAAACTACTCATGAGTTCACATTTTACAGTAGAAGTTAAAGTATGAACTTACATAGGCTAGAAAGCCTAGCTGTTGGTCATATAAACAGAAGCTAGTATTCTTCTTACTGCTAATAATCTCCAAGACCAAGACTCCGAAGCTGTAGACATCAGATTTTTCAGAAAACATCCCCCCCATGGCATACTCTGGAGACATATAGCCACTGCATGGCAAACTAATTATTACTAGGTAACCAATTGACCATGTTGGGGATTAGTAAGGTAATGATTAATCTTACCGTGTTCCAACAACTTTCTGAGTATTTTCTAGATTTTGTGTTCCTTCAACTATTCGTGCTAGTCCAAAATCTGAAATTTTTGGATTCATTTTCTCATCTAAGAGAATGTTGCTGACTTTCAGATCCCTATGTATCACCTTCACACACGAATCATGATGGAGATAGAGAAGCCCTCTAGCAACACCATGAATAATATTAAAGCGAGTCGCCCAATCAAGAACTGCTCTCTTCCTCGTATCTGAAAATAATTAATGCACCAAGTTAGAGTCTAATATTAATGGTTGTTCATAAATCATGACTCCCATGCATGTTACAATGAAATGTCATGAGAATGCTACCCTTTCAAAACTTGGTTAAAACCAGATTTCTAGCATTCTTTAATTGCTAGGAAATGCAGACACAGTTGTATGACAAGTAGTAGTGAATGCAACATAAGGATCTGAACTGAACAGACAGCAGAGATTATATTGGACAGACATATTCAATATCTGACAGTATGGATCTAGAAAGTAGTCAATTAATGATGGATTGTTTGTCTCTTGGTAATCTATTTCATGTGAATCTATTCATCGCTTTATGTTAGCATGCAGTTGTGATTCCAAAACCCAAATTATGCTAATTATAAGGTTGAATTCTTTAGACTTTTTTATTCTTTTTCTTGTTAAAAAGAAAAAGACAGTGAGATCTTACTTTTCAAAGAAATTTTAATCGTTTCCCCAAGTTCGACATTTACAAACAGCAAAGATACTTTCATTGAAGTAGGTGAAGATGACTTTTTGCACCGCAATATATTGAACATAAAACACTAATGAAACTAACCGAACAGAAAAGTATCCAAGCTTTTGTTTGGCATGAACTCGTAAATCAGTAACTTCTCATCCTCTTTAACACAGCAACCCATGATCCTAACAAGATTTTTATGTTGAAGATTGTAGATCAACAACATCTCATTCTTGAACTCTTCAATGCCTTGTCCTGAGCTACTAGATAGTCTCTTTACTGCTACTTCCTTCCCGTCTTGTAGCATACCCTGTAAACCACGTGCTCTACAATTTATTATCTGAAGTCATGTTTGTTTCTTGTACTTGATGAAATGTATGAAAGAAAGCACCTTATAAACTGGGCCAAATCCTCCTTGCCCGAGTTTGTTTGCGACACTGAAATTGTTTGTAGCAATTAATATGCTATCAAAATCATATATCTGTAGCTCTAAGGGATCATGCTTTCCTATATATTCTTGGAGACCATCTCTTGAACTCTTAATCATACCAGTCGATTCAAAGTTCTGAGTCTGTCCTGTTTGCATATATAACATCAAACGGTGGGTTTGAGCGAAACAACAAGCAACATCCGGATACCAATCAATAAACCAAAAAAACAATAATAATCCTTTTATGAAGTTATGCATGAAGAGATATTGTGCTAATGCACGAATTGGTTCATCTCTTACTCTTCTGGTTAGCTCGCCTCCTGTAAAAACCGAATACTATGGCTGCCAAGATACTCAAAAAAACAATAGCTGTAAGGCTGCCAATTAACTTTATTGGCTTTCCTTCACCTGAGAAAAGACAAGAAAAAGTGAACTTATTATACAAACACAAGCATGAAAGAGAAAATTAAGAAAAGATATTGTTGTAAGAGTTGGGCAAGCACTACTATTAGTTACCTAGTTCAGAGCGTGCTAGGCGGATATAAAGATCTACTCCGACAGACGCCGAAAACTGCTGTATATCAATAAGATCTTTAGACCATACCAAACATCCTATATTATTAACAAATGCATAAGCCAGGCAAGAACAGTTGTTTAGGCAGCGTAATTTGCAATCGTTGGACGTTTCTTCAGCATTGAGAGCAGTAATGAACTCATGAAAATCTGGTATTTTCAACACCATCCTCCAAAACCCATCATCATCAACTTTTTTTCCTCTTGATGAGACTGACTTATTTGTTTGTCTCTCACAAAACAATTTCGTCTGCCTCATACACCCTCTTGTCCAGTTTCCTTTGCTCCATTCCGCACTTGACTTCGGTACAAAACCTTTCAAACACTTACAGATTGGAGATGCAGAAGCTTTGCAAACTCCGAAAGGTCCACAAGCTCCATAGATGTCACATGGATTCTTCGGTGTCTGCCAATAATCATGCCACTTCCCATCATTCTTCGAAAATCTAAGCCTCACTGTTCCTTCTGGAGAGATGTATATATACGACACAGGTTTGTCATATAAACTATAAGAGAAATCCACTGTGCCCTGCTTTAAGTTATCATCCACACTAAAGCCATTTATATATCGATGATCCATTTCTGGTACACCAATGAAACTCGACTTATCCCATGGACCACTTCTCCAGTAGGGAATTGAATGTGAATCATTTGATCCATTATTGATCCAAATGAACACTTGAGACGGCGTCTGTGGGGCCAATCCAAGTAAGAATTTCCCTGGTGATGGATCATTCTCTGCTTTCCAAGAGCTCAAGTAGTGCCCCTTTCCAGACTTACTGTCTCGCAACACCATGTTTGGTAGGACTGTGTCACCAGGATAATCAAAGCTCTTCCATAACTCAGCTCCCAGATGATCATTGACAACAAAGTTTCCATTATCTAAGAGAACTGCAGCAACTGAACTAGTATTCGATGATGACACCAAAGAAGCAATATTAGTAGACCATATAGACTTTTGTTTCCCATCCACAAGCTTCAGATTCCCATTGCTAGTAACTGTCAAACTCGCTGAGGTGTCTGCAACTGCAAGAGGCTTTTCTCTGTTGGCCACCCATACAACTTTACGCTGAGATATATCTTTGTGCCATATCCCCACATACTTCTTAGCAGAGTTATTAGGACTGAAGAAGCCCAACTCAAAAATGTGGCCAGGGGAAACTAGAATTTGTCCCTGCGCTAATGGTTGCAAAAGAGTTATCTGATCAACTTCAGCACAGTAATAATGTGATGGAAGCAAGCTGAATAAGAAGATGAAAAGGAAGAAGAACATGGAGCCATTTAATAAAGCACAAATGCTTCTGGTTCTAATGTTCATTGGCATCCCAATAGGTTTTCAAACAGTAATGAACATTAAATGCTACTCTTATATGTAGTGCTCAAGTCCAAGTTAAATTGCTCTCCTTCTGTCAATATCGAAGTAGATGCACATTTTGAAGCTTGTGAATTTCCTTGCGTAAATTGGGGACAAAGGTGACTTGTCTAAACATTCAAAGATCTAGAATTTTCACCGTCCCATCAACCATTGTAAGAACAATCAGCAGGTTGCTATAACATTATCGGGCCCATGCATACGCCACTGCAGTATTCCTCTTCAATGAACCACTCGCGTGGTATGTAGTTTGAAGTTGAATTAAAAGGTTCGCCAGTGCGTAGTCCGTGCGATCCTCTTTTTTCGTTTTAGTCAAATTAGTGTACAAAAGCATTCTTCTCGAAACCGTGCAGCAAAGTGCAAAACACACCGGGGCAGCACGTGAAATCAACGCATTGAACGAAGTCGACTGTTTCCACACTAACTAGATACACAAACTTACTAGGGAGTAAAGACTGGGGCACCAAGGAATAGAGACTCCAAAGTCAAGTCCTTCTAGATTTTTGCGAATCCGGTAAGAGCTTCATACAAAAAGCCTTGAATATTTTGAAGCAATTCCTCAAATATTTGTCTTTATTTATTTGCATCTTCTTCACTCCCTCGGCATCTCACGACCCATGTAATACCCTCTCTTGGACGTTTTAACAGAGTCCTTATCCTCATATTGAACAAAAGAAAGAAGATAGAGCAGAAAACAAGGTGCTATTCTAAAGGAGACTAGATAAAAATGATTGGTCTAGTGATATTTGCGCTTTAATTTGGAAATTCTATCAAACGGACGAAACTGATTCAATTTTTGGTCTTTGCTTAGAGGTGAAATTGTACATAATTACCTAGGGCTCGTCAACGGGCCTGACCAGGCCAGGCCCGGCCCATTCATAGCAGGCTTGGGCCGGGTCGGGTCTTATTATATTTTTAAATAATGGCGGGTCGGGCTGGGCCGGGTTTTATTGTAAATCGAATGATCTAAGCCTGTCCATATAAAGCGGGCCTTGCGGGTTTTTTTGGGACGGGTCTTGTGTAGACCTGTAAATGGACCGGATTTTGATCCGGCCCCGCTCTAGATCAGTGGCTATCGGACGGGTTTGGATCGAAAATTTTGATCCGTTGATCCATTAATGATCCGAATCCGTTAACCTGTTTATTTAACGGATCAAATACGGATTTAGGTCGATCCGATCCGTTAATGATCCGGCCCGTTTTCTGTAATAATAAAATATTATTTTTTATTAATATAATAGTATTTTTAAAAAATATAAAATATAAAATATGGAGAATTTCTAATACAAATTTTTTGTAGAAATCTAAGGGACAGTCCATCACTCAAGATTCCAATAAGCATTAAGAATTTTGATAATGTAATTCTACTTTTGGTGATACTTTTCATGTTGTTTTAATATTTTATTAATATCTTATGAGGTATCATGATATAAATTTAATATTACTATTTAAAATTTTAAAATATTTGAAATTATAAACGGGTCGGATTAGCGGATCGGGTATCCGTTAATCCGGCGGATACGGATTTGGATCGAGTTATCAATGATCCGCCGGGTTAACGGAGAGGGTTAACCCGCCGCGGGTTTGGATCAAATTTTTTTTTTTAAGTAAACTGGTTTGGATTTAGGTAGATCTGATCCAAATCCAGTCCATTTACAGGTCTAGTCTTGTGGGCTTTATTTATAATAAATATTTAAAGACACTAATTTTGTTTATAAATCTATATTTATATATCATACATTCCAAAGAGCAACCTCTATCAATTCAAAGGAAATGGGAAAACCGACCGTTGAATGTGATTATTACAATAAATTATGCGTGTGGAAAATGAATTTGGAGAAACCAACCGCTCGATGGAGAGATTGTAATGTTTTATGGTGGTTGTAAAAATTTCAGCCAATTTGGTTCTCGTTTCGAATTCGATCAACTAGGTCAAACTTAGTTACTCTTATAAACTTATATTTATATATCATACACTCTAAAGAGCAACCTCTATCAATTCAAAGAAAATGGAAAAACCAACCGTTCGATATGATTATTACAATAAATTATGAGTGGTAAAAAATTTAGCCAATTTCACCATATTTTCGAATCCGATCGAATTGGTCAACCGTCATCACTTGTATGTTTTCTTAGTTGACCGATGGCACAACGACCATGAAACGTGCTTATTTTTTCACATCACGTCTGCAAATATTCCATATATAGATGTGTGTGAACATAAGATAAAAACTTCAATTACAAAGACGTTGGCGTATACCAATTTGCTTCCTAAAGTTGTTAACTTACACATTGCATTTAAATTGTTAAGGTTCATTCTAAAGCAAACATGAAGTGAAAAATGAATTTGGAGAACCAATCGCTCGATGGAGAGATTGTAATGTTTGATGATGGTTGTAAAAATTTCAGCCAATTTAGTTCTCGTTTTGAGTTCGATCAACTATGTCAAACTTAGTTACTCTTATAAACCTATATTTATATATCATACACTCCAAAGGACAACCTCTATCAATTCAAATAAAATGGAAAAACCGACCGTTGGATGAGATTATTATAATAAATTATAAGTGTGGTAAAAAATTAGCTAATTTCACCATATTTTCTAATCCGATCAAATCGGTCAACGGTGTCATGACATGTAGAATATATATGCACATATTCTATACAAAAGTATGAGAACGTCCAGTTTCACCATAAGCCAAATTACAAAAAATTCACACTCACACAAAGAGACACACACACACACACACACACACACATATAATGATGATGTGACACACTGAAGATTTCTAAATATATTTGTTGGGCCTTCTAGATTCCCGTCAAACCTGAACTACCTTCACTTAAATTGCCATAACTCTTTCTAGAAAAGTCGGAATCGCAAACTGTAAAATTCTTTAGAAATAGACACATGGGGCATTCTGTACATATAGGGTACATCTCCTAATTCTATCTGAGAAGTTCTCAGTAATTCAGAGAAGTTTGGTTCTAGACATGAACTTGTAAAAGATGTTGCAGATTCCCGTCCAAGCAGAACTGCCTTCACTTAAATTGCTATAACTCCTACTAGAAAAGTCGGAATTGCAAACCGTAAAATTTCTCAGAAACTAGACACACGGGGCTTTCCGTGAATATAGGTACAGCTCCTAATTCCATCTGAGTAGTTCCCAGTAATTCAGTGAAGTTAGGTGTTCAGCACAACAGTTTCTGTATTGCAGATTCTCTTTTAAGCTGAACTGCATTCACTTAAATTGCCATAACTTCTTCTAGAAAAGTCAGAATCATAAACCGTATATTCCTAAGAAACTAGACACATGGGGCTTTCTGTGTATATAGGGTACAACTCTTAATTCCATCATAGCAGTTCCCAGTAATTCAGCGAAGTTGGGTGTTCTGCACAACAGTTTCTGTGTTGCAGATTCTTGTTCAAGCTGGACTGCCTTCACTTAAATTGCCATAACTCCTTCTAGAAAAGTTAGAATCACAAACCGTAAAATTCCTCAGAAACTAGACACACTGAGAATTCCGTGCATATAGGGTACAACTCCTAATTTCATCCGAGCATTTCCCAGTAATTCACAGAAGTTAGGTGTTCTGCACAAGAGTTTCTGTGTTATTTATATAATATTTTTTGTTTGCCGGCTTTTACAGGCCGGGCCTAACGGGATTTTGACAGGCGGGCCTCCATCGGCCCACTTGATCTGCTGGCTTTTTGATGAGGCCTATTAAATTACCGATCTGAACAGGATGAATTGCGTTTTTGATTGCCGAGGCAGTGCCTCTGTTTCACAAGGTTGCTATGTTTTCATGACTCCTCATAACAACCAAAGATTCCATTTCATGTTAACATGGGTCCTATGACCCTACGAGGAATGATGAAAACATGGGTCCTATGACCATACGAGGAATGATGAAAACATATGAAAACATGACCCTACGAGGAATGACTAACATAAGAAAATGAGGAGAAAGATCATAAAAAAAGTAAACATTACTTAAGGAATAATGATATCAATGCTATGCTGGAAAGCCAAACTTTTTCTGTTTCTTTTTCCAAGTAATTGAAATCATGCAAGAACCAGACAGTTTTTATATTTATTTTTATTATACAATTGAATTATATAGTTTTGACTCGAACATAGAACCCACAATTTATAAAGGAAAATTTATAACAATAGACTAGTTGATCAGACAGTTTTTATATTTATTTTTATTATACAATTGAATTATATAGTTTTGACTCGAACATAGAACCCACAATTTATAAAGGAAAATTTATAACAATAGACTAGTTGATCATGATAATTGAGTTTTAAGATAAAAGTACGTAAAAGAAAGGGCTAAATACTAGTTAGTACCGTGTGATTTAGGTCCAAAATCAATTCAGTCCCTGGACTTTCAATTTTATCAAAAACACCTCTGCACTTTCAATTTTGATCTAATAGGTCCAATTCGTTAATATTTTGTTATGAGTTCAAGTTATAGTTGGATTATTTGTTGAAAAACTATTTATTTTTAATAGTATGACTCACTTCTAAATTGACTATGCAGACCATCTTGACACCACATCATAAAACATAGGCCATTTATGAGCCACATTAACAAGTTAAATAACTCAATTGTCGGAAAAACTAACAAATTGGACCTATTAGATCAAAATTGAAAGTGCATGGGTGTTTTTGATGAAATTAGAAGTTCAGGGACTGAATTGATTTTGGACCTAAACCACAGGGTAGTAATTTGTATTTAGCCCTAAAAGAAATGTTTTTTTGGTAAATGATTTGTACTAATGAATTAAAAGGCACACCACACTCTAAAAGCGTGTGGAGGTTAAGAAAGTGAGTGTGTTTCGCCACTGAGGCGTGGAGGTGTGAAAGGCGCTGAGCAAGGCGGAGTAGGCGAAAGCCCAGTTTTTTTTTTTTTTTTTTTTTTTTAGTTTTTGGTTTTTTTTTTTAACACCAAAACGATGTCGTTTTGGTGTTTTGAGAGAGAGAGAGAGAGAGAGAGAGAGAGAGAGAGAGAGAGAGAGAGAGAGTCAATTAGGTCATGTTCTGAAGACTTACCAAGCAGCAAATCATTTGGAAGCGGCCTCTTTCCCGACTCCTTCACTCTCAAAGCAGCCCATCCCTAATTCTCAATAGCTTACTCAAAAATTTGATAAAATCATGAAGAGCCTATAAGTTTTCTCAAGAATTTGGTTCTAAAGGAGGCTTTTTGCAGAATTGGAGCAAGAAATACATTTGATTTGAAGAGAGTTAGAGAGTTGTTGTTAAATTTGAAGAGAAGGAGATTAAGGTATGATCATGCTTCAATCAACTTTCCTTGTTTTCTTTGTATAGTTTCGTGTTTCTTTGTTATGTGCAATTGGAATTTGGATTTTTAATGCAATGTTTGATTCACTACCTTGCAATATTATGAAACAGGGTTCCTTTTGATTCACTTTTTTTCCTTCCTTTCACTCCTCGATCATATGAAATAGGGTTCCTAATCAAAAAACTTCGGTTACAAATTTAGGTTTCTTTCTTTAGCCGAATGATCACATGAACTTTCTCTCATTTAGACTTTTATAGAATTGGTTATGAGTGGGTTATATCTTTAGGAGTTCACCATCACATGACAAAATCTTTAGTGTGAAATTAGCAAATAACAAGGATTAGCTTGCGGAGTCTTAGTTGTGCTTTTGGTTGGCTTTGTTGGTTCTTGGCTTGATGGTCTCTTACTGGTCCTGTTCGAGATTTGCCTTACAGTTAATCAATGAAAATGCAAAATGTTTTTGTCCAAAAATGAGAAGGATTGCCATATACTTTTACCTGCTGTATTTCTTTTTACAGATGTCTTGGTATATTATATTGAAGTTTCAAGCAGAAATCATGAAGAAATAAAAATGGAGCTGAAGAGATCACATTTGGGAAAGAGTTCTTTCTGAAGGTTCAGAAATAGAGTGTCCTAATAATTTTGTCACCATAGAAATGATTGTTGGTTATTTTGTCAATTATATTCATGGCTGTCCATTTGTTTTAATTAACTTTTGTATATTTTGAACATGGTTTAAGGCATTGTGTTTTGTTTTTATGGCATTGTTTTTTTTTTTTTTTCATTCATGACATGTTGTTCTGTTTATAATTGGCATTGTGTATTTAGTTGTCTTGCTCCCACTTTAAATTGATATAAGTTTTGAAATTGTGTAGTGTAGGCACAATGAGTTCTATTACTAGTGGGACAACAAAAAAAGATCATGCTTGGCGATGGATTAAACCAATTCCTGGGGAGTTGAAGTACTTCTTGTGTGCATTTTGTGATCAAAGAAATATTGGTGGCATATTCATGTTCAAGCAACATTTAGTTGGCACTCATAAAGGAATCAAACCTTGTAACAAAGTCGTTCCACCAAATATGAAAGATTGGTGCACTATAGCACTTAAAAGAAATGAAGAAGAGAAACGAGCAAGAATTGCTGTGTGTTGGGAGATAGGGGGATTGGAAAGTCTAGAAGAAGAAGATGCTTGGTGTTTGGTGATTTTGTTGAATCATATGGTTTTAGTACTTGCTTATTATGAATGGATGACAATTTATAATGTTATTTTGGTTACAATACATGTTCTATATATAAGACTAATAATTACATAAATACAACTCATTTATAAGTAAGGCTTACTCCTTACGCCTCAAGGTGAACGCCTTGCTGAGGCTCTCCCAAAAACTTCTTGGCTATGCAGCATCTTTTTAAAACATTTTTTGTACTGATACTGTATTACTGTAAGAACTCTTTGGATGACTTCTCCAATCAACTGTTTACCTTGCATATATAATAACTAATATAGCTAGTTATATTGTAGAAATTATGCAGTATATATTTTAAATAACAAAATCAATAGCTACAAAAACCTATTAACTATGTATATTACGTACCCTAAACCAAGACAACAAGTAGAACAACTTGCGACAAAAATAGAAAATATGACAACAATAACTCAAACCAGCTATTTTGATGCAAACCTACGGTTAACCAAAACAGAACCCTCTCTGCTAGGGTTTGAGAGAGTGCTGGCTATGGCTAATCGCCTCTGTACTTGCCTCCATCTTTGATGGAGAAAAATTCCGGCCCTTCCCCTGGTGTCGCAGCTATCGAGTACTTTTCAATCCACCCTCCTAGTTTTCTCCTTTAAGTCGAGATCGAGGGCTTTTTCTCCTTCTCAATATGGTTCGCATCAGGGTTTGAGGCTGAGCTTCGTTCGGCTGCCAACTGATATGGTGGTTGCTGGTGGTTGGAAGATTTGGGATCCATGGCATTTCACTGTTTCGACTAAGCCGGGATTGGATCGGGTTCGGCTGAAGTCCGCCCTCTAAGAATGGCAACGCGGGTGCATTCAAAGAGACCATGCTGTGGAGAAGAAGCAAGGTTGTTGGAGTTGTGGGGAAGTTGCAAGTCTGTCGGAGTCTTACTTCTTCGAGGGCTATATGGCTTCCCTAGGTGTTTGCTGTCGCCACATCTCTCCATCTGGGTAGTTTGTTGGTACGGGAGTCAGGGAAGTTTCACTGGTTCCACTTTGCCAGATTGCCGGCGGCTTGGTGGGGGGTTGGTGTGTCGGCGGCAAGATCACAAGCTCTGTGAAGTTGGCTGCAAGGGCAAAACCCAATTGCATTTGGGCTTTGCGATGCTTTCCAGATTTGGGCTTGGGCCCAATTGGGCTGTAACATGTGGGCTCTATTTGTTCTGGATCCGGATTTGGGATCCTGGTGAATTTTCTATAAAAATTTGGGATCCAGGAAGATTTACGTCTCGGTACCTGATTTTTTATCAGAATCAATGCTCGCGAGGAACTGCAGGGATTATTGGTCTGAGGTTGTCAGCGAGCTAGTCTACTGATGGATTCTGAGGAAAAAATTTATTGTTAGTTTCTTATTAGTTTACTCTTCCCTGAGATTCACTCAATAGGTGGAGTGATATTGCATTTAGCGGTGTCTCTTTCTGACGGTCACACAAGGGCGGTCACTATGTAATATTGCTTTTTTCATATTGAATAAAAATTGCTGACCTCCTTCTACTCAAAAAAGAAAAAAATGTATATTACATACCCTCTTTTTTTTTTTCCCTTTTTTTTCCCCTTCTTCTTCTAGCTACCTTGTCTCTCTGATCTGATTATATGTAGGTATTAATGTATCTACAAGTACAACACAACACAGCCAGGTCATACACCAAGAAAATATATCATTATATAACATCAAATTCAAACACTATATAGTTCATTAATTTCTCTGATCTCATTAATTTGGACTACAAAAACTCATAACAAGTAGCTATTTAGCATTTACGTAAAAAATTAAAAGAACAACACAAGATTGATCTTTACTAATTGAGAAAAGCCACCCAACAAGAGTAAGTTGTTAGGAACCCTAGGATCCAAGTCCAGAAATGACATTGTAAAGGAAAGGAAATAAGAGAAAGGTAAAGGAAATAAACAAGAGGACTAAACTTCAATATTCTCTAATAATCCTTGTAGAAATGCATCCCTACTATTTAAGCAACTGGGTGTAGAAATTACCTAGAACCCTCTATATGGACCATGGCCCAACAAAGCCCATGAGACAAAAATAGCCCATGACAAGAATAATAATCCTAACAAGAGGCTTCAAGACACTTTCACCAAAAGCTCCCTTGGCATCTCGAATATTCATAGCTCATCAACTTCCTTCTTCCTTTTCCATAGCTCGTATGTTTCGCATCTCTAGACATTTCATGTAAATACTCCTTAACAATTTTCCTCATCAACTTGCTCTTAATTTGGCCTGTTTGTTTTGTCGCTTGAAGATGGTGGAACCTTCTTGCAAACCCTAACTTGCTGGCTCAGTTTCCTGTCATCTTCTTTCTTCTCAGCCTCTTTCACTCTTTTTGATTTCTCCTGGTACAACTCCGACCACTTAAATTTGAGATTCCACTCCTTCATTATCTCTGAAACTGAATAGATTGATTCGATCTTCTCATAGAAGCTCTTCCACAGCTTATTAGTCACTGGACTCAGATCTCTGTCTTTTGTGGACTTCTTTATATGGATCAACTGCGACTTGAAACTGTGAGGTAAGATCTGCTCGAGAAGATCCAAGTCCATGTCGCTCACATCGCCGAGAAACATCCGATTATCTATGGCCATACTGACGCCGGCGAAAGACAGAGCCTTTCCCTTCTAATCATTTGTGTTAGCTTGATCCATTACTGAGTTGCTATTATGTTTCCGAATGAGATTGGATTTGCAGTGAGTAAGAGTTTCCATTTGGGTAAATGGTGGATAATTTATAGGCAAGTTTTTCCATGTTTTCATTTTCCTTGTGGGATTTGGAAATGAATCCGTGGATAGCTGGGACTTATGCATCACAACGTCTAGTTGAAGATCTTTTTTTTTGTTTTAAAACAAATTACATATAAGTTATTGACAAAAGATGACTCAACAATTACATCCTTTAAAGATTGAATTAAATATATAAGAACTAAATCTTACAAATAAGGAAAATATGCTCTCCACTTGCCACATGTCATGAGTTAATTTACTATTTTACCCTTAACTGCTTCTTTTGACTTTTAATCCTTTTATAAGGACTAAATCTTACAAATAAGGATAATCTGCTCTCCACTTGCCACATATCATGAGTTAATTTATTTTTTTTACCCTTAACTACTTATTAGAAGTCAAAAGCCCTTTATGTTACTTCTCAAAAACAAAAAACAAAAACAAAAAATCTCTTCCTTTTACACATTGCTAAGAGAGAGAATCTCAGAGCTCTTCGTCAAACTTCTTTTTCTTCTTTATTGCTAAACGTGTCCTTGGTTTAGTAGCAGCTTCATTTGCAGTAGCAAGAGCAGTAACAGTAGCAGTAGTAGTAGCAGGAGTAGGAGCAAGAATAGGAGCAGGAACAGTAGCAGTAGCAGGAGCAGGAGCAGTAGCAGTATCAGGAGCAGTAGTAGTAGCAGGAGTAGGAGAAGCAGGAGCAAGAACAGGAGCAGTAGCAGTAGCAGGAGCAATTAGATCAATTCAATTTGAATAGTAGTAGATCATATCATTGACAGTAGCTGATCATATCATTGAACCAAATAGCAGATCATATCACTGAACAGTAGCAGAGCATATCATTGACATAAACTATAAACTATATAGTAGCATATCAATGATAGCTTTTATCATAGTTAGAAAGATTGAAACTTTTGGAATGGGAACATGTAGATGTAGTCTATAATGTGATTGAACAAAAAACAGGTGATGAAGGATAACAATGATAAATTGAACTTTGATTTAATTAGCTACATCCTTTTTGTACCGACACTGTTAGACAAGTAATTATTATGTGAGCAATCAACTGGGCTGATGTTGTGACTAAAAGTTCCAACCAATCTCAGCAATAGCAGTATTAAGGTAGAGAATGAAGCCTCTTGATGCTTGAATGCATTATAACATATAAATTATTGTTGGCTCTTTTACTTTCCAAACAAATTTAAGTAAGTGATTGCATATCATTGAACCAAATAGCAGATCATATCACTGAACAGTAGCAGAGATAACATAAACTATAAACATATCACACATCCAACTATTGTAAGTGATTAACCAGCTGAATTTATTATCAGCAATGCAATAACACTCTTCTGAGCTAGCAATATATAAGTATAAACAGTACATAAACAACACGGCAAATCCAATCAGAAAGATTTGTAGAGACTAAGAACATTCACAAACTTTCCCGACATGGAATTCACAAGGTCCCAAGTAGTTAAGGAAGATCAATAGAAACTTATGAAGGACTCTTCCCAAGCTTTATTAAGAGTTCCTAACCAGTCTTTAAGATTCATACTTATAATACTACTTTAAAATTCCACAACAACCCATGTTAGATATGTCACAGTTCCTAACTTCTCAATTGACCAGCAAATCTCTCATTTGTAAACCAACAATATCAACTACTACCAAGTTAAGGTTAAGATAATTAACATTCCTCAATAGGCTGCACTCAAGCTGAAACAATCTACAATTAAGCAATTGACCAAGTGGCACTCATAATATCCAACCTATAGCTAATGCTAGAAATTAAGCTAAAACCAAAGGAATTAGTTCTGACAAATTCACCTGTTTTGCTTTTACCAAAATATTCATTCCAAGCTAGCATTAGCACAAACAAAAGGGTTTCTGTAGTAGGCTCAAAGATGCATATTTTTTCTTCACAAAAATGTTCTACATTGGAGACCATGTAAAACCATATATTCGTGCTCACAATCATATGCAAAACAACTTGACAACAATCACAACAAGACCAAAACTTACCTTCAGCAATCACAGGCATGGATTCCATCTTATGCGGCTGCAAAACTCGATCACTGAATATGGCCTTCTGTTGCTTACCAACTTGCTTCTCAATTGACAGAACTAATACAATAATAGTGGTGGCAACAGGGACCAATTCATCCATATATATATATGAGACTCATACCTCAAGAAGCTTCTCATTAAAGCAGTCCATATTGGACTAGGTTTCCTAGTTAGATCCTTTATGTAACACTTCATTGTAGTCTTTCTTGCAGACCAAGAATAGGATTATTAATTTTAATGAATTGATACACTCTTTCATTAAGTTACAATATTGATTTATAGTTTATGTCCATGTTGAACTAGTTTTGACATTAAGCTAATTATCAAATCACTTTATGTTAATGTGTGATAAGTCCATAATGATTCTAACATTCTCCCCCTTGGACTGACATGCATTAAGCTTGATAATTTACTCTAGAAAATGTCAGAAACTAATCAACTTACTGTAGTACACGCCAGACAACAAAATCAAACCAGAGATCCATTCCAACATGGTCAGATTACAGTCACTTATGCAGAGCAAGAAACAGTATACATTTTAACAAAAATTCAGAGTTTCAATACTACAAACACAAGCTCCTACAATCCACATATGTCAAACCAGAAGTGATACGATATATGCTAATGTGTATCAACAAGAAAGCACATACCAGGTCCTACTTTATGTCTCTTAAACCAGAAACGCAAGCAGTTTACTAAACACTGATGGCCTTACTACTTATTACTTGAACTGAACCATCATGCTTAAACATGATTCAAGGCCATCTGATTGCAAGTATGATATTCAAAACAAGATGATAATTTCCAACACAAAAACAATAAAGCTGCAGCAAAATCATAACTAGAAATACCTCAAAAATTATTGATAATAAAATCTGTCATTACCAACAAGTTATGATAAATAAGTTGAAAAATCACAACTCAAAAGATACAAGAAACCAGGAACCTTAAAACTTTAAATTGCTCCAATTGGACTAACTCTCTACTGAACCTAAACATCTAGATTAGCTAAAACTCCAATGCTTGTTGTATGCTTCTAGAATGCAGCCACTAACAATGCCTTGGTGAAAGGATCTGCTAGCTGTGAATTTGTGTTAATACTCAAAACAGTTATCTCACCTTGCTTTACTCTTTCTCTAACACTGTAATACTTCAAATCAATGTGTTTAGAATTATTTGATCTTTTACTATTTTTGCTAAAGAAAACAACTGCTTCATTATCACAATAAATCACAAGTGTTCCAGCCACAATGTAACTCAACACTTTGGTCTGCATCAAAAAATTCCTGATCCAAAGTCTTTCACACACAGTCTTATACACTGCAATAAATTCAGCTTGCATGGTGGAGGTTGAGACAAGAGTTTGCTTCATGGTTTTCAAAGCAATGGCACCTCCTACAAGCATGAATACATATCCACAAGTTGACTTCTTGGAGTCTGGATAATTCCTTGCAAAATCAGAATCTGAGAATCCAACAAGTTTCAGATCCTTCACTTGTCTATAAACTAGCATGTAATTCTTGGTTCTCTACAGGTATCTCAACACTTTCTTCCCAGCTACTCAATGCTCATGTCCTGGATTGGATTGAAACCTTGATACAATCCCTACTGCAAAAGATAAGTCTAGCCTAGTGCAGACTTGTGCATACATGAGACTTCCTACTAGTCTAGCATAATGTTTTGACTCCATATTCTCTTTCTCAACATCTCATTTGGGACTTTGCTTCTTGGTTAGCTTGTCTCCTTTGGACATAGGAACTTCTCTAGCTGTACACTTCTCCATACCAAATCTCTTTAAAATTTTGGTAACATAATTATGTTGAGACAAACCAAGTAATCTCTGTGCCCTATCTCCTTTAATCTCAATACCTAGTACATAGGATGCTTCTCCTAAGTCTTTCGTGTCAAAATTCTTTGACAGAAAGCTCTTGGTATCTTTAAGCAGTTTTAGGTTACTGCTAGCCAAAAGTATATCATCCACATAGAGAACTAGGAAAATAAATTTTTCCCAACTGTCTTCAAATAAACACACTCATCAACAACGTTTTCTGTAAATCCAAAAGTAGAAATCATAGAATCAAATTTCTTGTACCACTGTCTAGAAGCTTGTTTTAGGCCGTAAATTGATTTTCTTAACTTGCACACCAAATTTTCACTTCCAACTTGTACAGAACCTTCTGGCTGCCTCATATAAATCACTTCTTCTAGTTCACCCTTCAAAAAGCTGTTTTAACATCCATCTGGTGCAGCTCCATATCAAAATGAGCAACTAAAGCCATGATTATCCTAAACGAGTCTTTGTAGAAACTGGAGAAAATATCTCTGTAAAGTCAATGCCCTTCTTCTATGTGAAACCTTTGGCAAGTAACTTTACCTTGTGTCTCTCTACATTGCCATTTGCATTTCTTTTGGTTTTGAAAACCCATTTACAACCCATAGGCTTTGTTTGGGGTCAGGTTCAACTAACTCCCAAACTGCATTTTGGCTCATAGAATCAATTTCTGCTTCCATTGCTAGCTGCTGTTAATGAGATTCACTACTTTCAATGGCCTGATTAAATGTAGTTCGATCATTGTCTTCTGCACAGTCCATTTCGATTTCTGCCTCTTGCAAATAAACAATGTAGTCACTCTCTTCCCCTCCCATAAGTTGGTTTTCTTGCTCTCTGTGATCTTCTAGGTAGAGGATTTTTAGGATTAGGTTGAGCTACTTGAGGATTTTGAGGTTCTGCATCAGGGATTGGTTCAGGTAAAATTTCTGGTTCAGCTTGATGATCATCAAGATGCATTTCCTGATCAGGTACTTAATCTTGTGCATCTTGAGTTTCTGTAACAGTTTCTGTTGCTAATGGTTCTTGTTCTAAAGGCAATGCTATACTTATATTCTCATCTGACACAATTTCCTCAACATCTGAGGTTAAATCCTCAAAATTTGCATTGTGAACTTTTTCACTTATAAACTTTACTTGATGTGTTTCAAAAATTCTAGGTGAATGATGTGCAGAATATAATTTATAGCCTTTAGATTTATCTGGATAACCTATAAAATAGCAACTAATAGTTTTGGGGTCAAGTTTATTCAAGCTTGGATTATAAATCCTAGCTTCTCCATGGCATCCTCAATCATGGTAGTAATGAAGACTAGGTTTCCTGCCACACCAAAGCTCAAAAACAGTCTTTTCTATGGCTTTGCTAGGTGTCCTGTTGCAAATATAATTTACAGTTTTTAAAGCCTCACCCCACAGAAATTTAGGCAAACTAGCTGTACACATCATGCACCTAACCATGTTCAAAAGGGTTCTATTCTTTCTTTTCTGCACACACCATTCTGTTGTGGATTATAAGGTGTTGTGTACTGTGCTTTAATTCCATTGTCTTGCAAAAATAAGGCCAATGGACCCTTTTGTTGACCAGATTCAATGTCCTTGCCATAGAACTCACCACCTCTATCTGATCTCACTGTTTTGATTTTCTTTTCTAGTTGATTTTCTACCTCAGACTTAAAGATTTTGAAAGGCTTTCAATGCTTGTGCCTTTTCTGAAAGTAGATAAACATAACTGTATCACGAAAAATCATCAATGAATGTGATAAGATACACATTCCCACAAATAGTTTGATGACTAAAAGGACCACATATATCAGTGTACGTGTATGAGTTCTAGTAAATTTTGGCTTCTATATGCAATCTTCTTTCTTGTATTTGTTATTTTTCCCTTAAACAATTCCACACAGTCTGTTCGATCAGAAAAATTAAGTTAATTTAGGATTTTGTTTTTCACCAAAATTTTTAGTCTCTCTTTTGAAACATGGCTGAAACTTCTATGCCACAAAAATGCAGACTTTTCATTTAGTTTGGTTCTTTTAACACCTATTAAAGTGCTAGTACTGTTTGTGTTATTTTCAACAAGTAAAATTTCTTATTGAGCCATTGAACAATTTAACTGTAAATAATCATTCATAAGAGCATCTTTAGCAGACTCTCTATTTGGGCTCCTTAGCTATTTTGGAGAGCATGTTTAGCTTTTTATCTATTTTAGCAGCTGCACCAGACTCCTTAGTGACTCTCCATTATAACTTTTAGCTATCTTGCTCCTAAATATAGAGAATGAGATTAGGCTCACTATAATTTAAAACATTCCTTTTAAGTTATTTTTTGTAATTTATAAATACATTTAAACTATTTAATCTTCATTTAAAAAATAATATAAATTCAAAATTAGCTAAAATAGAGAGCATTGATGCAGACGTATTTCTAAAGTGGCTAGCTAAAATGACTTTTTAGCTACTTTGGCTAAAATTTGACTCAAAAATGGATAGCATTGCTAAACATGCTCTAATAACACCAGAACCAATTTGAACATAATTTTTAGAAATAAGAATTCCATTACTATCAATAACAAGTCTACAACCAGATTTGACTAAAAGAGAAACTGAAACCAAATTCCTTCTCATGGAAGGTACATAAAAGACATTGTCCAAAACTATCAATTTTCCTAATCCTAGATCAAAGCTTTAAGGTGCCAATAGCCTTGATTGCCACTCTCATGCCATTGCCCACACACAGGTTCACTTCATCACTTTTTGGGATTCTCCTCCTTATGAATCCCTGCAAAGAATTAGTAATATGAATAGGTGAGCCTGAATCTATCCACCAAGACTGTGGTTCAACATTTTTAAGATTAATTTCTAAAGAAAACACTGTATTAGAAAAAATCTTACCCTGCTTGGCTAACCAGTTCTTGTAGCTAGTGTAGCCCTTTTTCATGTGTCCTACTCTTTTTCAAAAGTAGCACTTGAACCTAAATGACTTATTTTCCTTAGCCATATTGCAGCTGTTGAACTCTTAGTGATGGCTTTGGTAGGCTTCAGCTTGTTTTGTGGATTTTTCTTCTTAGGCTTCTCTATGAGATTTATGGCTGTAACAGGTTCCTTTTCTTCCTTGATCCTAGCTTTCTCATCCACACAGATGGATATAAGTTCATCTAGAGTCCAGTTTCCCTTTTGAGAATTGTAACTGGTTCTAAGATAACTAAAACTATTAGGTAGGGAATGCAGTACATAATGCACTACCTGCTCATCCCTAACCCCCATCAAGAGCTCCCTGAGTCTGCCATTTATATTGATAATCTTCATAATATGCTCTCTAACTCCCCCTGAACCCATGTACTTCAAATCATGAAACTCCTTAGTTAGTCTAGCTGCTTCTGCTTTTTCACTTTCTTTAAACTTAGCAGCTATAAGTTCCAAAAAATCTGATGCTAGCTCAGGCTCTTCTATACTTCCTCTGACATTCTTAGACATAGAGGTACGGGTGAGGTTCTTAGCCATTCTATTTGATCTATGCTACTTCTTGTAAAGATTAGTTTCTTTTTTGGTGCTCTTTTCATTCAACTATGCATGCTTATCCTTAGCAAAACAATAGTCTATATTTTCATGCATTCCCCTATAATTCTCTACAGAGTCTAGCCAAGCTCTATAGTTGGTTCCAGTTAGTATCAAGACACTGTTCAAATTCATGTAGGAGTTACCTAAGGAGCAAAACAAAATTCATGTGAGTTCTCAATTTGTAAAGAAAATAACTTTAAGTTTTATGTGTTTTATTAAGCTTTAAGCAACCAAAACAAGAACAATCCAATACAAGATCGATCATACAGAAAACCTAATCAATCCATACTTGCATTCGTGTCAGTCCATATATAAAACAACATTAAGCATCACTTTTGAGCAGAAGCCTAATATCTTGTAGTTCTTTATCAATATGCCATGCTTAATCAAAATATGTTATCCAAGGAGACTCATCCACATATTTAGACAGAAGAAAAATTTCCAAGTATCCAAATATATTTCCATTAAGCATGCATACTATTGTCTTGCATTCTAAGACCATACTTGACCACTTCTTTGGAAGATAAACATAAGCATAGTCTTAAAACACAAGACAATTTTAGTTTTGTTGCACCATATGTTTTCTGCCAACATCAGTGAAGGATGCTTTATGCACCAAGTTCACTTATGCCAACAGAAAACCACAAAACTCATGAGCTTTTAACTTTATATTCTACCAAGATCATTGTCTTTATAAGAAAATTAAGCTCTTGCATCTGTCAATTTCTAAAATGTGTAAAGCTTTTAGGAGATTCTAATTCTTCATACATTGTCACACAATCACAAATACAATACCATATAAGCAATCAATTCATCATGCATATTCAAGCACAACCAAAATTGTTTCAATTCCAAGAAACCACAGAACAGTCAAGAAATTGTAAGTTAATTTCATCCGGTCACCATCTACTCTAGCCTAATGCACGCAGGGAATGCAACTACAGTTCTTGAGCACAATCAAAAAATCAATTATCATGCTATGAATCGAAACCAATTTTCACATAAAATGATTTTGCTATTTCCCCAATTTGCTGCAAAAAACTCAGCGGAAGCATGAACTTGATATCTAGATGTAGCGATCGACTCTATTGCCTTCTTGAATCACTGCAATCGGGATTTTGAATCCCTTCTCGAGATGAAAGCATCTAGCGCATTTCTGAATCCACTCCCAGACCTTTGTCTTGATCAAAACTAACCGTTGTGATACAATGGTCACTTGTTCTTGATGTTTTGGTCGAGTTTGGGCTTGGATAGTTCACGTACTGTGGCTGGGCCTAGAGTTGTTAACAGGCTGAACCCGTAAAGCAAATTTTTTTTTTGTTTGTTTTGCAAAACCTTAAAACGATTTTTATGTCAAGCAAAACTAAATTCATATTTGTGAGCCTATGCTCTTATACCAATTGTAAAACCATATATTCATGCTCACAATTATATGCAAAACAACTCGACAACAATCACAATAAGACCAAAACTTACCTTCAGCAATCACAGGCATGGATTCCATCTTATGCAACTACAAAACTCGATCACTGAATATGGCCTTCTGTTACTTACCAACTTGCTTACCAATGGACATAACTAATGCAATAATCATAGTGGCAACAGGGACCAATTTTATCCATATATATATGAGACTTAAACCTCAAGAAGCTTCCCATTAAAGCAGTCCATATCGGATTAGGTTTCCTAGTTAGATCCTTAATGTAACACTTCATTGTAGTCTTTCTTGCAGACCAAGAATATGATTATTAACCTTAATGAATTGATGCACTCTTTCATTAAGTTACAATATTGGTTTATAGTTTGTGTCCATGTTGAACTAGTTTTGACATTTAGCTAACTATCAAATCAGTTTATGTTAATGTGTGACAAGTCCATAATGATTCTAACAGACCAGCTCTATGGGAAGCCCATGACAAACCCATAAAACACAACATTGAATTCTTAGCAATATACTTAACACTAGCCCGGGCGTGATTGAAAAAAAAAATCATTATGTTCAAATTAATGAAGTTAATAAAGAGTGTCTGGATGAACATTGTTTATTTTCGAAATCACTATTGTAAAGTCCAATCAAATGAATCATTTAGTTTATAGTGAACATTAATTTCCTCATAAAAATGTTAATCAATCATTTATTTGATACAATTGGATGAATACATGATGTATGACTTGATTGATATTGAGCAACAATAGTCTATAAGACTATAAGGTCAATTCACAAAACGTAGTCAAACAATGCAGCACAACATATACGAATAATTCGTTCAAATGAGTGTGTTGAGATTAATTTTGGCAAAAGTAGGCAAAGTCCCATGAAACTTTCATTTTCATGTTTGTAAAAAAAAAAAAAAAAAAAAAAAAAAAAAAAAAAAAAAAAAACCTGATAAAAGTAAAGGGAAGGAATCGCCGAAAAAGGAAAATGGGACGAGAAGTGTATGGTTTCAAAAATAGCATACGACTAGAGCCAACGTCTGGCTGTAATCTGCGTTGCACTTTTGATTCATATCAGAGCGCTCAAAAGTGATCATAATTATTGTAGTTGACCTAAAAGTCTCACTACCTAATCACTCTGTACTCGCTGCTACTCTCACCATCTCAAATTATTTCTTGCTCTCTTCAAAGGTCATGTCTTTCTAGCTTTCTCTCATCCAGGTTTTACACTCCTTTGTTCTCTCTTCTCTGAGAAAGCTACACACAAACACAGGTAAGAATCTTCTAGCTTCTTGAAAAATCTATGTAATTTGTATATTGTTATTAGCATTACTCTGATTTATAGTGAAGCAGAGCGTGAAAATGCTACTTATAGTTATCAGATTTCTTAGGTACCTTTGAAGGAGCTATTTTACCTGTTAGTTTCTTTTGCAAAAGGTTGGACAATGTTAAATATAGAGCCAAATTTTGGCATATTCTTGGCTACGCCGAGTGTAGCATAGTCATTTAGGATCTCACAAACAACAAGCTCGATGTAGTGGGTAAAAGAACCCTTTACTACAGGCCCCATCCATCTCAACGGAGGGGCGAATCGGTCATTTAGTACTCTATTGCAGCGCCATCTTCTCAACTTCCAATGGTACTATTGCCGAACTGTTGAGGGGATCCTCACCGAAATTGAAGAGGAAGGGCAGAAAGGCAACGACACAAACCCTTTGAATTTCAAAGAGAGGGTGCAAAACCAGTCACAGTAAAGGAATCTGACAAGAATAGCTTGGATTGGGAATGGATTGGCCAAATCTGATCTTGTGTTTGGCACTTTGGCAGAAGATTGGATAGGAGACAGAGGCTTGGAGGTTAAAGGTTGAGACTCGAGGACGATGATGAAGGTTGAGTCTCCTCTGAAACTCTCAAAGCTCAAGAGTCTCTGATGAAGACGATGACAGTGGTTGATTTGGAATCTGAAGAAACAAGCTTAGATACCAAACTTAAGACATCAACAACGTGTCTGCAACAGTGGTGCGTTGGCAGGAGGCACTAAGGGTGGCAACCTAGGTTCGAGCCACATTAATGCATGTTTTTTTTTTTTTTGGTTCTAATTCATATTAACTGTTATAAACTAGAGAATATGAGAGAGATAGAATAGAGAAAGAAAATGTAGGAGGAGGTAGAAGTGTGTATTTTATTTTCATTAGACCCCTTTATATAGAGAAACAAAATGTACGAGGAGGTAGAAGTGTGTATTTTATTTTCATTAGACCCCTTTATATAGGAGTAATGTTTACATCATAAGGGCATAACTAATGAATATTTACAGTGGACAACCGCATTTATATAATATTTATAACACTCCCCCTTGGATGTCCACCACTAAATGATATGGTGTTGGACGCGCTTAATGTTGTCTCATCAAAAACCTTGCCAGGTAACAAAAACTCAGTGGGATAAAAACAACCCTGGTCGAAGGAGAAAAAGAGTGCAACGCGCATATGTCCTAGGTAGCATAATTTTGAATGCTCCCCCTAATTGTTGCAAGCTTTAATCATGTATGTAATCAAATACATGCACCATGTATATTAGATTTGGTGTGTCGATCACATAGGTGAGACCATGTGTGCTTTGCATAAAGGGGACTCATCATGAATTGTAATTCCTGCAAAAGTTAGGGCATTACCAATAAAACCATGATGTTCTTAATGAATCTTACTTGACATGATAAGAGTAGAACCAATTTCATTTGCTCAAATTATAGATAAAGATATTAGTTAAAGAATAATTGTCATGCCCCAAATTTTGAATAACAAATTCAAATCTGAAACATGAATAATAACCAATACAAATAACGTCCTGAATTTTTTTCTTAACCAACATAAATAAAATGTTAAATCCGAAAGAATCTACAACCACACCAAAATAGGATAAGTGCAGCACTTATCACCGATGCCCTACTCCGCTAGATCTCCACCCTGATACTCCTGACCTGCAGGGTTATCCACTACACCGTTTGAATAGTGTACCGGGATTGCAAACACAAAACCCGATATGCTTTTTTTAAAGCTCGTGAGTAAATAAGAAATGAACGGTTGATTTATTAAATCACAATTCTTTTCATTCAAGTAAAACAATCCAACAATCTGAACACACACAAAAACCCCAATAATTTAATCAACAACCCAACTCACGCGGCACAAAGTACTCACAATGCGATAACCTAGTTACTGTGATACCTCGGAAATTCGTATTTATTTTCCGGAATTTAAATTGTGATCACTACTAGAATAATGTCATTAGACATCGCCACTATTAAATCGGTCAGGATTGCACCTGATGTTAAAAATCGTGCTAACATCAGTTTGTGAAAAAACTGATTTCTATGATTATTATAGACATCGGTTACGAAAGTAACCGATGAGAAAAGTTTCGTTCGAAAAATTTTAAAAAACGCGGAGGGACTAAGTTTTAAACTTTGAGAAACGCGGGGACCAATTATTTCATTCCCCCGACACTTACTATTTTTTATCTCTTTCTCTCAAACTTTCGAACCCTAGCTAGCTAAAGACTGTGAGACTCAGCAGCTCATTCACCTTGCCGACCTCAGCCCTGCCTTGAGTTCCCGACATCCTTCTCCAACTTGACGTGCTCCAAGTCCCCGACTTCATTCTCCGACCTAAGCTGACTGGAGCCACCTTCGATCTGACCCAGAGTCCCCGACCTCGCTCTCTGACCCTGAGTTCCCGGCCTCGCTCTCTGACCCAACCTCCCTCTCCAGACCTCGAGCTTGAGATCCGTGGCTACTGTCTCTCCCTCATTAACCTCCTCCGTCCCCTCACCGGCGCCATCGCCTCTGCCGGCAAGCTCTCTTTGGCCGCAAGCAGATGCTTCTTGTCCAAAGACAGCACATCCTTGCTCTGAGATCCGAACCCCAACTAGTCCAAATGGCCTCCACACTTTGTTCTTTGTTTCTGGGTTTGCAGATTTCGGGTTCTTCTTGCTCTCTCTCTCTGTCTCTTTTGATTTTTATTTCTTTTTAGTCTCTGAAGGATTTTGTTCAAGATCTAAGAATTCACTTGTTTGTGATTGTTAGTGACACTGATATTGTTCTTTGTTTGATTTGACTGGGTTTACTTAGGTCTCTTTGCTTTGGAGAAATGAAGGCCACGATGCCCATTTGCAAGACTGATACTCCAACTCCGGTGAGTGCCTATATTTCCGAAGCTTATTGTTTGATGCCATTCTTGCATTCATAGTTCATTTCATCTTGATTGATTTTAGCTCACAAAGAACCCCAATCATCTTTAAAAAAATGTTATTTGAATCGTTTATCATGCTATCAACATCATCCCGAGTCTTGTAATTACTCCTTTAAGGTTAAATTATAATGTTACTGATTGAGGATATACTTATTTGACTGTTGGATCATTGTTCTATATGCTATGTTGTATATGCATTTGCACTTTTGTTTCAGAATAAGTGCTATTTTAACGTGAATTCTTAACAGAGATTAAACTGGAATAAATCCATTGCAGGTTTTTGTGAAATTTTGTCGGTTTAATTATCCAGGTATTCTGATTTTATGGTGAATGAAGTCGATACCGAAGGAAAGTGGTTCATTTGACCAACTTGGAAGCTCCACCAGAGGTAGATAAGATTTTTTTTGTTTTGGTTTGTTTTGAATGCGTTTTGAGTGTGTAATGTTGTTATGGGTGTGTGAAGGGCTTGAGTTTAGAATGTTAAACTAGACTGGTTCAAATGTGTACTATTTTGATTTTTCATCAGTATTAACGGAAGGGATATGTATGCTCCAATGAATTACCTCAAGTCACCAATATATGCATGGTTTGAAGCACACAGGAAGGTAAATCAAAGCACACAAACATCATATGCTTTGGTTTACTTTCCTAAAAGATCAAATTTCTGCAAGAAACCAAGCAGTATCCCTTTCTTTTCCCTTTCAGTCACTTGATCACGCTTCTCCTAGATTTAGTGTATAGAAGAATACTTCTTATAGACATTAGTATAACACTAGACATAGGCTAACCTTAGGGAGTTTTTGGTTTTCTGGACCATTGTCACCTTTTTCTTTTGAGGGTCCATGAATCTACTCTCAAAGTTAAGTAAATTGAATTTGAAAAGAAGAGAGGAAACTAGGTGTGGTTAAAGACCATTGGGGAGAGGAAGTGGTAAAATATTAGATACTGTAGACCAATATTTTGTTCCTATTTAGCCAAAAAAAAAAAATATAAACAGATCTTTATATGCAGTTTACCTTTATATGGTGAATATCCCGACCTTGGCATGGACATTTTAGTCTAATAAAGACTTCAGACCAATATTTTGACTTGTGACACAATTTGTTATTGACTATTTATTTAATTTTTTTTTTTTGAGAATGTGTTATTGACTATTGAATAAAGTTAGGCTCTAATAAATTGCAGGTAGTTTATATTGTAATTCATCGGCTATACTAGGTCTGGTAGGAAGTTTAGCATCTGTATTTTTTTTGGAAAGAGACTTGTAGAGCATTTTTTTTTTCACGGTCCTCTTTCAGTCATGTCTTCAAGTCAACAAAAAGATTGGACATTTCAGCAGCTTGATTTGGGGTTTCTGGGTTCCTTGATTAAATGCTTCAACTCTTTCTAACTTCTGTCAACATTCTGGCTTGGCTCGAGATTTTTTATGTCTGTTGTCTTGTTTATAGAATCTTGATAATGAGTCATCTATTCATTCTGAAGTTTGCTTGAAAATTCACATGGTAATTTCTCTTATGAAGGGCTTGCAATATTTTGCTGCATGCCAACTACGTTATCAAGTGGAGTGGCTCTTACTCGGGTATGCTTCCTTTGTCTACAATCTTATTTGAAGACTTCTGTAATTCGCCTAGTCTATATGCAGTTTTTACTAGGGTGTTGGGGTTTTAACAAAAGGTTTGCAACTTCAAATGCAGCTAGCTGGGGCCAATTCTGCTCTTGCTCTCGCAATGACTGTCATCTCTAATCTGTTGGGAATTTTGATTGTGAGTTTCAAAGTTGCTGTCAATCACTACAATATTATACTTGCATTTATATGTTTCTTTCGAATCTAAATCTTATTGTAATAAAAATGCATTTGCCTCCGTATGTCTTGTAGCCTCAGTTTTAGTTTTCTTGTGATTCTGTAAGATTATGCTTACGTCATATGATGCATTTCTCTTTCAGGTCCCATTTTCTGTATCAAAATTCATAGCTGATGGAGCTGGTTTATCTGTTCCAACTAAGCAGCTGTTCAAAAGTCTTTTTCTCACATTATTGATCCCCCTAATCTTAGGGAAGGTAAGAAACTCATTATGTTACTCATTTGTATTTACCTACGATATTGTTGCGCCCATAATACAGCACACACAGAGAGAGAGAGAGAGAGAGAGAGAGCAGTATTTTCAAAGTACAAATGCTGAATATACCACATTTTAGTGTGCCACAATTAAAACCGGACAAGGCAGCTGATGTGGCATTTAAACATTTGTCTAACATCATTTAGTAAGTTTAGCATTGTCGAATGTTTAAGGCCACTTCAACTGCCACATCATATAGTTTATTTATCATTATTCATTATATTCAAATAATAGCAATTACAGTATACATGGAATTTGAAAATTTGCTGCTGTGACCAGGCCACCAGTGGATATTGGACCAAGGAAAGTTGGGTCATGTGATAGAAGATTCGGATAGCATCATATTTTGAGTGGGTACTTTTGAGTAATGACTAATAAATATTCAAAAATACACTGCAATGTTTTCTGCTGTTTCTGGACTTGGCATGGCAAGAGTTTTCTATGTCCGAAAAGTATCAAAAATGTGAGTTCTTAAATTTTGCTCCTTTCTGGTATTTATTGGGCGTTTGTATTCTGCTCAGTAGTTTGAAATTTGGGTGATTCCGTTTTTTATTAAATTATTCTCAATCTGATCCTTTTCCTTTGAATTGCTGGGTATCAATGTATGATAGTTTATGTCAATTTGTGTACTCAGATTTGTAAGTCTTCAATATTTTTCTGCTTTAAGAATCAAAGCCATACAACAGGTGGACTGCCGACTTTTATTGATGTTGGGAATAGCTTTGGTGCTCTAGCAATTGTTGAAGATAATTTGTTACATCAGGTTGCTCTCTCTCTCTCTCTCTCTTGTGTTCTGTCTTCACTTGTATAGATATTTTGTTTTTCAAGCTATAGATTTCTTGTTCTTGTTTGTCTGATATATGGGCTTACTTGCAGTTGGCTCAAATTCTCAATATTAGCTAAAGTGCACTTCTATGTCATTGTTTTCTAATAGACAATGCCGGTTTAAACTTCATGTATATTTCTTTGTATCTTGTTTGTTGAAATAATATCTGATAAAACTCATTTTGTTGTTCTTCACTTCTTCCTTTTCTCTTAGTATTTGTTTCTCTATCAACTCATGAAATTAAGCACACAGAATAGAATGCAAATGCAAATATTTGTAGCTGCAATAATTTCGATAAAAGCAAACTGTAACCGATGAAAAGAACTAGGATTACCAGATATAAAGGCAGATCTAAGAATAATTTGAAAAGTGAACTGAGTTGGGCTTAGATCTCATTTCGACATTTCTACCTGGTAATTAGTATAATATTCATCTAATCATCTTAGTAGGCTGGAGCAAGAGCAACATATCGACACTATCACATCATTTGCTACCAAAACTCTGAAAATAAAGTACCTTAAATTGTGGTGAGAATGTGTTCAATTCAAGGGCATATCAAACAATGAATTTACAGAAATGAATTGCTTACAGTAATTTTTTTTTTTCAAGCATGTATGGAGAAAACTGCACATCGGTGCAGTTTAATACTTGCGCTCTTGATCGTAATAACTTTCTCTTTTCAATAAGAAAAACAACTTAACTTTTCTATTGTTCTTATACTGGTTTCTATTGTTTGCTCTTTCCAACCCATTTTCTATTGTTCATTTGTTGGTTTCTTAATCTGCATCTACTAATTAACTAAAGCAAAAATTGATTCTTGATTTCATATATACCAGTTCCATAGCCTTGCCTTTCTATCATAAGCTGAAATCAATTAAGGTGTGCCCCTTCCTCTTCTTCTTCTTCCTCCTCGGGGAACTTGGACGGCGTTTACATGACCGACACTTGTGTTCAGGTGCTCTTTCTCTCTCTGTTTCAGAATTGATGTGTGGGGCTTTGTTGGGTTCTCTTTTCTTGTTGTGAATTTGGGGTTTTTGAGATGATATGGTAATCCAGTGTTTAGGGTTTGTGAAAAGGTTTCAGTTTGCTTCCTTTTGTGTGCTAAGAAGACCAATGCCAGGAATTGAACAGATGAATTCGATGTCTGCATACTAGTTTTAGTTTTGAATTGATTATAATATGCTAGATTCTACATAGAGCATCCATTTTCTGGTGTGCTTTTAAGAAATTGAGATTTTACATCCCAGTTTGTTGTTATATGTAGTGAGCGGTAAAGGATCGGAAAGGGTTTACCCAACAACAACTTGACGAGGTCCGCATTGAAGTAGCCGACTACTTACAAACTCTGCTGTAGGTTCTGACCAGTTTCTTGATTTTGAGTTAGGCTAGCTTTTAATTAATTTTTTTGTAGCAATTATGAACAAACAAGAATACTAATTGCTAGGGCTAGCCTTGTAGTATATAGGTGCATGAATTGGGGTTTTATTTTGCCCATTTTGTAAACTGTTAAGGATGATGAATGTCAGATATAATACCCCAATTTGCAATTTATAATCACAGTTCTATTTTGTGGACATCATCCTCTTTATAGAATGTGATGTTTAGATATAAAGTTGAAATCAGTTTTAGCCATAAAAACTGATGTCCAGTAATATAGATACATCAGTTCCAAAATGAAAATCGATGTTACTAATATATCCAGACATCGGTTTATTGTTAAAAATGATATACTACCGAGTGCCAGACATCAGTTCTGAAATGAAAACCGATGTTACTAAAATATCCAGACATCGGTTCATTATCAGAAACGATATACTACCGAGTGCCAGACATCAGTTCCGAAATGAAAACCGATGTTACTAAAACATCCAGACATCGGTTCATTATCAGAAACGATATACTACCGAGTGCCAGACATCAGTTCCGAAATGAAAACAGATGTTACTAAAACATCCAGACATCGGTTCATTGTCAGAAACGATATACTACCGAGTCCCAGACATCAGTTCCGAAAGGAAAACCGATGTTACTAAACTATCCAGACATCGGTTCATTATCAGAAACGATATACTACCGAGTTCCAGACATCAGTTCCAAAATGAAAACCGATATCTGTAACAGTATTACTCATCGGTTCTTAAATCAATAACGATGTTAAAACTCAAACTTGTGTTATATAATCTATATTTGTTTAAGCTTTAAATACAATAAAATGTGGGTTTAACAATAGTAAAGCATGCAAGTTTGTTATCATTTAAACCTCTTTACATCGGTTTATTATAAGGAACCGATGTCTACCCGAATATTAGACATCGGCTAAAAACCGATGTCTGCATTTTCCGGATCTTTCTCATCACCCACAAAGACATCGGTTGGGTTTTTATTTCTCATCGGTTTTTGACCGATGTCTGGGGCTATAATTCTAGTAGTGGATTATTGGACGGTTTCGTGGCTCGTGGATGAAGCGGAAGTGTTTCGGGAAAATAATTATTTGAAGAATATGGTTTTTCGGGGGTTGTAAAGGTTGACTTTTTATCCATTGGGATTCTCCAAAAACTTCTTTCACGAAAGTTGTAGAGAGCGTCAATACGAGTTCGTGGACATGTAGAACGCATCAATCGGAGTTCGTATGGGGAAGTTATGGCTTTCGGAAGAAGTTTCCATTTTGGTATAAATAGGAATTTTCCGAAATTATTTTCATAATTTCCAAGTTTCCATTTTCGGAAACTCTCTTTTCTCTATGTTCTCTCTCTAGATTTTCGACTGACCCGACCCAGACTAGGTGGATCCGACCCAGATTTTTCGGCGAGCTCTGGGGACGGGAGACCACCAGACGAGCCGAGATTAGTCTCCGTGCGCTCCTCCATGTGGTGTTCGTTTGCACGGTGGTCCACTGGAATGTGGAGATCGGAGCAGCTACAGTCGACGCGATCGAGACCCGACCAGAAATCAACTTTTCAGGCGACGTCTCGGCCGATCCTTCTTTGGATTTGGAATCTCCTTATCCTTCTGATCATCCTCATACCCGCCTTGAAGGACGATTTTGTGAGCTTGATTTAGGACGATCTAGACCGATCTAAGCTTAGCTCCAGGTATGAAAGTTGCTCTACTCTTCATGATGATCATGTTTGTTGGCCTTGATTTTCCAGTGGTCGAGTTTGACCTGGCGGCGCCAGTGGCGGCGTTCCGGCCATGTAAGGGATAGTTTCTGGTATTATATATCTTCTACTAGTCGATATGAGCGTTTCGATATATAATATGCAATTTTTGGAGATCGTATGATTAAGTTGTGATTTTTACAGTTTCGGACCGTTTGATGATTCGATCCGTGAGGATTTGAGCATCCGATCGACTTGTGATTTTGACATATCGATCGTATAAGTATTCCGGAAACATTGGGTGGTCTCGGATATGGTTTCACGTCATTTGGCGTCACTTTGGGAATTTTGGTTCGATTTAGGGTTTCGAAACGTTATTCCTTGTGATTCGTTGACTGAATCAGAGCTGTAATTCCTTAGGTACGTGACGTAGTACTCCTTGGACGGCTATTTTGTGGATTGGCTGCCTTGTTTTGTACTGAAGACGCAGCGGAAGTTTCGAGGTGAGTAATCTCACGAAGTTCATTCACGAACGGGCTTACTATATCGTTTTGAGAGTTATTTAGTAACTGCAATGGCATGTTGTGCGATGCATCCTTCATTGTTGTCATAGTAGGGGATCTATACCACTTTGATTTTGATTGCAATGACAGGTGATTATTTATGTGTAGGGCAGGTGGGGCTAAACCTTAGATTGATTTTGTGTCCTAAGATGGGTAGACACTTATTGAGCTTTGACGCATAGGCATTGGCTGATTTGAATTGAATGACGGTTTCATTTTCAATTCTTGTAACACAAGGGTTACATTATCGATGAGTGATGCAGATACTGTGAGGATAGGACTCTGGACTCTTAGGTAGTTGTGCATAGTGCTGTAGTTTTGCAGAATTGTTGTTGCATTGGTACGTGATTGAAACAGGTGAGATGTTTAGATTATCTCCAAGTGGGATGGTAGGGTGCATTTAAATTGTGATATTAGGTAAGGTACCTATATCGATTTTATAGCTAGGCGCATGTTGTACCTTGAGGTGTGGAGATTCGATGTTAGGTCAGCCTTATCTCCAAGGTGTAATGTGGTGCGGTATATTTTATTGTTTCTATGCCGATGATGAAGTTTACAATAGATCCAGTGTGGTTGATCGTAGTGTTGTTGAAATAGAAGATGTGGCGATCAGTGTTAGTGTTTGGATTTCTTTCTGTATTGGTTGTAAAGAAACTTTGATCGGGGATAATTGACTTGTTCAATACCCTGTGGAGGCTTCAGAATGAGTGTTTTCTTGCAGGAGAATCAGAATTGGTTTTTTTGGAGATGAGTTTATTCGTACTTGTTGGTTTTGTACGTTTAAATTTTGGGACGAAATTTCTTTAAGGGGGGTGGAATGTGATGCCCCGGAAATTTGTAATTATTTTTCGGAATTTAAATTGTGGTTATTGGACGGTTTCATGTCTCGTGGATGGAGCGGAATTGTTTCCGGAGAATAATTATTTGAAGAATATGGTTTTAGGGGGGTCGCAAAAGTTGACTTTTTATCTATTGGGATTCTCCGAAAACTTCCTTCACGAAAGTTGTAGAGCGCGTCGATACGAGTTCGTGGACATATAAAACGCATCAATCGTAGTTCGTATGGGGAAGTAATAGCGTTCGGAAGAAGTTTCCATTTCGGTATAAATAGGACTTTTCCGAAATTATTTTCATAATTTCCAAGTTTCCATTTTTGGAAACTCTCTTTTCTCTCCGTTCTCTCTCCTGATTTTCGACTGACCCGACCTAGACCCGGTGGATCTGACCCAGATTTTCCGGCAAGCTCCGGCGACGGCAGACAACCAGACAAGCCCAGATCAGTTCGCCTCCTCCGTGCGCTCCTCCCTGTGGTGTTGGTTTGCACGGTGGTTCACCAGAAGGTGGAGATCGGAGCAGCTACAGTCGAGGAGATTGGGACCCGACCAGAAATCCACTTTTCCGGCGACGTCTCGGCCGATCCTTCTTGGTTTTGGAATCTCCTCCTCCTTCTGATCGTCCTCATACCCGCCTTGAAGGACGATTTTGTGTGTGGAGTGGAAGATCAAGGGTTGAAGATCAGCGGTGCACAGTGAATCTGGAGCTTGATCAGACTGCAGCGATTGGTCGATCTTGTGAGGTTGATTTAGGACGATCTAGACCGATCTAGGCTTAGCTCCAGGTATGAAAGTTGCTCTACTCTTCATGATGATCATGTTTGTTGGCCTTGATTTTACAGTAGTCTAGTTTGACCCGGCGGCTCCGATGGCGGCTTCCCAGCCATGTAATGGATAGTTTCTGGTATTATATATCTTCTACTCGTCGATATGAGCGTTTCGATATATAATATACAATTTTTGGAGATCGTATGATTAAGTTGTGATTTTTACAGTTTCTGAAAGTTTGATGATTAGATCCGTGAGGATTTGAGCATCCGATCGACTTGTAATTTTGACATATCGATCGTATAAGTATTCCGGAAACATTGGGTGGTCTCGGATATGGTTTCACGTCATTTGGCGTCACTTTGGGAATTTTGGTTCGATTTAGGGTTTCGAAACGTTATTCCTTGTGATTCGTTGACTGAATCAGAGCTGTAATTCCTTAGGTACGTGACGTAGTACTCCTTGGACGGCTATTTTGTGGATTGCCTGCCTTGTTTTGTATTGAAGACGCAGCGAGAGTTTCGAGGTGAGTAATCTCACGAAGTTCATTCACGAACGGGCTTACTATATCGTTTTGAGAGTTATTTAGTAACTGCAAACTATAGTTGGTATTAGTGGGCATTTCTGAGCGGATGACTACATATATATATTTACGTGAAATATATATGTTTTGGTGGTTTGTGGACTTATGAAAACAATATGCATGAAATGATGCTTTTTATTGTTTTGGGTTGTGGCTTTCGGAAAACAAATTATTGTGGAAATGTTGATTTTGTTGTAGGATAATAGAATTATGTTTTATCATTGATAATAGGAGCCCTTTAAATAGGGAGTTACAAGGTACCCAAAAGGTAATAGAATCTGATTACAATTGAATACCTAGAACACATTCCTATTACAACTCTAAACCCTAGTTTGTAGAGGCACACATAATGTCGACATCCTTCAACACTCCCCCTTGTGCCGCTCAAACTTGGTGATGACGCTTTAATTGTTGCCTCGCTAAAAACCTTGCCAGGTAACAAAAACCTTGTGGGACAAAAATAACCCTGGTCGAAGGACAAAAAGAGCACAACACGTCCTTCACTCTTCTAGATCGAACATGTAGACATCATGCCTCCCCCTGATGTCAATATCTCCCCCTGATTGCTACAATCATTGGAGTTCGGATAACTTTCTCAATCCGATGCTCTTCACATGTTTCTCGAAGGTGGATTTTGGTAACGACTTAGTAAATAAGTCTGCTACATTATCCTCTGATCGGATTTGGTTCACTTCAATATTTAGAAATGCTTGTTGTCATTTTGATGGAGGGGAGGAGGAGCACGGAAGGTGGCATTTTGCCTTATGGGGTCCGATCCCACACTTCCGTCGTCTCTTTTCTCTGTAGGGATAGAACAAGCCCATATCAATCGTACCTCTCAAATATCGAAAGATTGTCTCTATACCAATCTAATGGTGTTGCGTTGGCGCGGGGCTATGTCTAGCCAACAAGTTCATAATAATTGAGGTGTCCGGTCTTGTATTGTGCTAAGTACAATAATGCGCCTATTGTACATAAGTAAGCACTTCTGCTATTAACACGTCTTCGTCATCATCCCTGGGACGAAACGGATCCCTTTTAGGGCCAAGACTACAGACGACCATGGTGCATCTTTGACTTTATCAAAAATATCTCTTGACACGGTATACAAGTTCTGAATTTAGACAAAACCGTGTTCTCCCAAGGTCATTCCTCTCAAACTCGGATTTCAGGTGTTCAGCGGTTTCCCTTAACTCTCAAGGGTTCCAATTATGTTTATCAACATAAACCGCGACAATTGCAAATCCGGAACTTGTCATGGAAACGCGTGGGCATAGTTCATCATATCCCTTCCCAATCAAGTAGTCATTTTAGTGAGCATTTCAACCTCGTTGCAAATGCTCTCCATGGTCTAGAGCCACTTGACTTGGGTAAATACAGTCCACAAGAACCTTCATTATATTATGTATCTAGATCCCCATAGAGATACGTAGTGACCACATTCGTAAGCTGCATGTTCAGTTATTTGGAAACTACCAAACTGATAAGGTAGTGGAGTGCAATGACATCCATTACGAGAGAATATGTCTTCTCGTAGTCGATTCCAGGGCGTTGTGAGAAACCTTGCGCCATAAGGCGAGATTACCATCTCTTTTTCTCATCACGCTATCTAACAAAGACCTATTAATATCAATAGGTTTTATGTTATGAGGTGTTGGCATCTCAGGCCCGAAATCCTTCCTCTTAGTTAGTGAATCCAATTCAACCTGGATCGCATCTTTCCATTTAGGCCAATTTTCTCTACGTTGGCATTCTTCAACGGAGAAAGGTTCGATGTCATTGGTCTCAATAATTCCACGTCCTCATGTACACTAGTGTAGTTCGTAGAGATCTCTATATTCTTAGGAATTGGTTCTAACATTGAGGCGTTCCCCAACGATGTCTCTTGGACATAACCACAATCCAAAATATTCTCATGAGACGGATTATGAGTATCAATGATCAATGGATCAAGTTATGCCAAACTCGCTCTCTTCTTAGGGCGAGAATCCATCGAACCTATGGGTCTCCTACACTCTCTAGCGGAACCCATGGCCTATGACGCCATTATGCCACCTTTGTGGCGTCACCATACTACCATCCATGGTAGTGGTGCAGTACCCATCTTCTCTGGGTGGCACCATGTCCTCTTGTGGGGACATCAATCCTTGCAGCAGGTATATGTGATATCGTCACTTTTAGGGGATCAAGATGAGACATAGTGGGGACAGACCACGACAATTCCTGTCGTTCCTGTTGAACATTGACGTTCTAATCTCCCCCTAACGACGGGAAGACTGTCTCATCAAAGTGACAATTCGCTAATCAAGCGAAATAGAGATCGCCTGTCAAGGGTTCTACATAGCGGACTTATAGTTGGAGACTCATGTCCAACAAATATATATATGCATTCGTTGCAATGACTCATGTTGATGCGCTGTGGTGGCGCAATTGGCACATGAAACGCATACTCAAATATGCATAAATATGAGATATTAAACTCGAACCCAGTCACTAGCTGTAACGCAAATAAAAGTTGAGTGGCTGCTATGAGTCGTAGACGAATTAGCATAGCTGCATGCGATATTGCATAACCCAAGCGGAAATATTGGTGCGCATTACCAATGTCCGGGCTACCATTGTAGTCGTTTAATGGTGGCTTTTCCGCGATGGGAATATGATACTTGATATCAATACCCAATGATATGCAATAGTCATCGAAAACTGTCGATGTAAACTCTCTAGCATCATCAAGTCAAATTGACTGAATGGGATGATCTGGGTAGTGAGCCCGTAGCCATATGTTATGTGCTAGGAGTGTAGTATAAGCAGCATTACGAGTGGATAATGGCACAACACGTGACTAGCGTGTTTGCGTATCAACCAACACCATAAAACATCTATATGGTCCGCAAGTTGGTTGATCAAATCCAAAGAATTCCCTTAGATTCTTTGTGAGAATGGAATTATTTCCTCAATCTCCTTTGCATAGGATGGTCTCAATCCTAAATAACAGGCTTTACAGAATGAAACATGGGCTTTATAATCAACCAATAAAGGTTTTGGTGAAGCCATAGTGTCACAATAGACTTGAGAAGTAGAGAGAGGAGTTTATGGCGTCAATGCCATGTATTTGCCGCAGGGGGTAGGCGGCACCGGCCATGTATGGCCTGTCTTTGCACAATCATGGCACCATGAGGTGCATGTGCAGCTCCTCGAACCAATTCTTGGTTCTTACTTTTCTTCGTTATGAAAATGGATGTCCGTGTAAAGTCTTTAATACACGGATCATCATGTCAAAGCCTATATGTGTGAAAATCCCATAAGTCGTCTCTCATGACATAGTTGGATTCAATAACTCAAATAGTGGTTGCATACAACCCACTAGAGCGACACATAAGTTTCTCTAATACTCGTTTATTGTCCGTAGTCATTAGAGGTGATGCAAAGGAACTCTGTCCATTCTCATAATGTGTTTCCACATGAAAACCATTGGCTCTTATATAATAAAGTTTGAATTAAGGTATGTCCAAGACATTAAGTAAAAGAATTGACACTTTATTAATAGCCAATGATTACATCAAAGTTTCCAAAGTCTAATCCAAAATAAAATCAAAGTAAGCCACATTGTAGTCTCTCTATCCGTTTGGTAACTCCAATCAAATATGACCAGGAAAGTAGAAAGAGATGTTGGTGGAGCAAGGCTCTCTTAAGTACCAATAATCTCAATGACTTTCCTAGACATCACATTTTATTGGGTCCGCCACATAAGAAAGAGTTTAAGACAATTGTCATTTATTGACTAAGGAAAATTGCCATTACAAAATTTCTTGGAAAAATAAAAAGGACTAATCTAATCAAAGTCTGTTGCATCCATGTGCACTTCATCTTCAGCTTTGAAGTCCTCTATGGTGAGATTGACATCTCCACCATTTTCTTCTTCTTCTGCAAGGTACACTTCTTGCTCTGTCAGGTCCCTATATGCCCTGTATCTTGCAGCTAGTTGCTCACTTGCCTTGCATTGCTTGAACCAATGCTCAATTGATCCACATCGATGACATTCATCATTGCGGTTGCTGACTTGACTCATAAACTTTCGCAAGCGTACGAATCGTTGTCAAGTAAGGGAAATATTGAGCCCAAAGATTATCGTATCACGGGGATTAGTGGCTAACCCACAATCCTTGAGTGGTCGGAACTAAAGTCACTAAGCAAACAAAATAAAAATAAAGTGAATAAAAAGGCTAATCTAAGGCACCAAGCCTTAGCAATGCTCGGCTTTGGTTTTCACCAAAGCCTAATCAAAACTAAGAGCCTAGCGGTGGTTATGCACAAATGAGTCGAAATTTGTAGGGGGTTTTGAAGTGGGAATCAACTAAATTAAACGCAACCGAAAAGTAAACTAAACAACTAATTAACGAACTAGAAAATTAAATTTGGGTTTTCAAATTAATGGGAATATGGAAGCGTCGGGTGATTCACACTAACTATCTTGCAAATATCGGTGCCAATTTCATAAATGCATGCATTTCCTATATGTGTTAAGTCCCGTATTTAGTACCGGTCAAGGCTACTAAACCAATTATCCTTTCGGTGTATCGATTATGCCGGTTAGGGCCACAATCAACTCTCTAATTTAGGCATTACGCCGGTTAAGGCCGCAATATCTAAAATTAGAGGCCTAGAGTGCAAGATAATAGAGACCCAAGCAAGCTTAGCTACAATTAAGCTAGCTAATGGTTACCACACTTAAATCCTAGATGCAACAAGACCAATAAGTTGTCAATTTATCAATCTATTCATCACAATTGCCCACAACATAATTTCAAAGGGTGACAAAGCCTAGAAACATGCTTCTAAGGACCAATACATTCGGATTTAAAGCATACACAATGGAAATTGCATTTATTAAAATTAAAGCATCAATATTTATACAAGATTAGTTAAGGCTTCACAACCCTAACTCCCAACAAAGAAATTACTCACAACCCATAACTATGAACATCAAAGATACAAAATTCAAAGAGAAAAGATTATAGAAGTGTAGGAGAATACAACGGTAGCCGCAATTAGCTAGGAAGCTAATATGACTTCCCTTGAATTATAACTCCCACAAATACCTAAAGCTTGAATCTTGTAGCTCTTGATGAATCCTTGAAGGTTGTGTGAGAAATTCTAGGAATACTCAAAAGAAAACTAAAACTATTATGAAAAATAGAGGAGGAGGAGAGGAGAGAGAGAGAGCAGCCCAAAAGGGCTGCCTCTGTTTTAGGCTTGGTGCGGCAACTCTAGGGTTAGAGATCGGGATCAACAGTGGTCTATATATATATATATATATGTACATCGGGTAGAATGGGTGGCGTGCTTGATAGAGAAGAGCATGTGTGGATTTAATGGTTGAGATTGATTTTTTTTCTTTTTGTCCTCTCGGTGTGTGGCTGCCAGCAAAAGAAGAAGAGGAAATTGAGTCTCCCTCGTGCCGCGTGCGTGAGAAAAGAAAAGGTGCATCAAAGCATAATTAAGCAATGCTTAATTAATAGAGCAACACGTTGCAGCTTTCATTCTTCTTCTTTTAATTTTTTATTTTCTTTTCTATTTCTTCTTTTCCACCAACACATGGGTTTCAATCTTGGTGACCTGCGTTGACCTAGGTCAACCCATTGACCGAATGTTGACTTTTCGAATTTGCTTCAATTTCGCACTCTTTTTTCTCGGTTTCTGCAATTCCGTTTATTTTCTACAAAATAAATAAAAATGGATTAATTGCATATTAATTGGTATGGGGATTTGCTTATTTATAGTGTTTTAGATATAATTACACGCATATAAATGCGTATAATCACACCCCCACACTTGAACTTTGCTTGTCCCCAAGCAAACTAAATGTAAATTAATTGCCAAAAATCTATTAACTCAAACACAAATGCTCAAACATAAAGAAAGTGTGGTATTAGCCTTTCCAACCATAATCCTCGGAAAACTAATTATGTACATGACCATGAAGTAGATGTAAGCACAACATAAGATTTTTGAATTTTTGAGGCAATTAACAAGCACATGTGAAAAATGCTCAAGTAAATGCATGTGTCGACCATGTGTCAAATCAATCCACCACAATCAAATAGGCACATAGAAGACCCGATATAACCCACTAAACTCACATAGGTTCACTACATATTACCGCTCAAGTGTTTAGGAGCTATAAGTGTTTCACTCAAAAGCAATTTCACAACACGCGCCGCCATATGCTTGCTCTTCGATCTCATCTCCGCTAGGTAGCTCACAACATTCAAGATTAAGAGGTCTTTTATTTGGTTGTAATGGGGCTAAGGGCAACTGGCTATAAGAAATGAAGGATAGGGAAAGACAAAGTCCATGAAAATAGGTGAAGCAACTCTCTCTTGTAGAGATATACGACTTTTGCTTTCAAATGCTAACTCACTCACTCTAATCCCGATGTACAACCCACACTACACTATACTACTTACTATGTAATACTTTTTTTTTTCTTTCCTACTTTTCTTTTCCTTGAACTTTCTTTCTATTTGCACAAACTTCTTTTTTTCTTTTTTTTTCTCCTTTTTTCTACGTAATACTCTTTTTTTGTTTTCTTTACACAACTTTCTTCTTCTTCTTCTTCTTTTTTTTTCTTTTTTTTCTTTTTTTTGAGAACTTTCTTTTCTATACAAATCACTCACCCCCACACTTATTCTTTTGTAACCTCACACTTTTGACTTTTCTTTTCTATACAAATCACTCACCCCCACACTTATTCTTTTGTAACCTCACACTTTTGACTTTTCTTTTCTTTTGAAGCACTCAAACATAAAGTCATTCTCTCGAATCGCTTCACCAACTACCACGGAAGGGTAGGATAAAAGTGTTTAGGCTAGGTAGGAATTTGTGGTGGTAATGAACAAAAAGGCTAAATTATATAAATAGGCTCAAAGTGGCAATCTAGTGGTAAATATTTTTGGGCACATGCTTCTTTGGCCATGGTGGTATATAGTCCTAATGCCTCCATCCTTTCTATCATGTCGCAAGCTAAAAGTAGCCTCGATAGGTCTCAAGCAAGTTCTAGATACGCATTGTCATGAAATTGTACACACATGAAAGAATAAGTGAATGAACGATGCATACACTATGAATATAGGCACAAAAACTCACAAATAAGGGCATGCAAGTTAATCGAATTATCTATATGCTTCTCTAACTATGATGAACGAACCTAACAAAGGCTATGTGCACACATATAATCAAGCATAGATCACATATACACTCAATCACAAAACAAATTCATAGTCCTAGATCATGCTCAATCTATCCACAATCATAACAAGTTAAGTCCATGGCTCGTCATTGGGGTTGGAAAAGGCATTAACCACTAAAATATAATTACATAAAGCTAACTAAAAAGGAAAATCTTTTTTTTTTTTTTTTTTAGGCACCCGAGCCCTCACCCCCACACTTAAAACCAACATTGTCCTCAATTTTGTAAAGTGAGCTCGAAAGCTAAAATCCGTGTCGGATTTAGGCATGAGAGTGAAGTCCGGGCGAAGGCACACAAATTAACTATGAAAAGAAAAATCTAATTGCGGAGAAAAGTTACGGAAAACTCCCTTTGTCGACCCTCCATTGCTCACGATCCTTGGAGAAGACTAACATGAGACACCAACCTCAAGGCACAAGGCCTTGACTTCCTTAACGTATGCTCCAAGCTAGCTCTAGGTGCTCATGAAAGGTCGACTCCATTGAGACATATATAGTGTCCAAAAAGCAATGCGTCACAAATAGGCCACCAAAGAATAAGGACAAGGTCCTTCATTAAGCACATGGCCTTGATCACCTCCAACACACCTCACAAAATCCCTATAATGACCTCCATTGAAGAATTGAAGTGCAAGAAGTCCAACCAACCTGAGTGAACAAAATTAGTGAGTGTAGAAAACTATCAGCAATGACCTTTCTGTCTTCAAATGCCCATATCTCAAACTCAGAAAGAGAAAAATATGTGAGACCACTTGGAATGGAAAGTATACTCAGAGAGCTTTCTATCCATATAAAGCGAGCTACCTATCTCCAACTGAGATGAAAACCAAAACTGGTCAAAATTGCCAATATGTCATGAAGACTTCTTCTGACCCTCAGTCACCAACACAGAAATATCTAAAGCTCCAGAGGTGCAAAGAGGGTGAGACCAACTGGATATAAAACTAGACTCATGAAGCTACCTTTGGTTAAAATTTTAATTGAAAATCAATTATGAGTCAAAAATCGTTGGCCTCCATACTCACTGATATGTTCTGCAGTTTCTGCTGTGCCCTGTTTCTGACCTCTGTCACTTGGAACACAATATCTGAAGCTAGGCAGGTTCAAATGAAAAACTGTTTCTTCTTCATATAGAGGACATGAGAAAATACATCTCTGAAAATTTTTAGCTCCAAATTGCTTAGGATGTAGAAGGTGTAGCTTCCCAAAGTCACTCTACAGTAGCTGCCTCTGTTCTGAACTTCATGCATTGACCATTAAATAAATAGAGCTCCAGTGACTGAAAGTGGTTCAAATTTTGGCACAAGACAGTAGACATATAGAATAATAGCTCCAAAAAAATTCAGATCAAAATAGCATGTATAATGGAATCTATAATCACCCAAATTCAACTGAATTTTCAGGACAGAAACTGCTCACCGCCACATTCATTCATTCTCCACATTTCAAACTCCGGACACCTCCCATCCTCCAAAAAGATGGCCAAATAGCCTTATTGATGAAAAATAAACCAGGAAATTTCAAAACCACCTAGGGTTGCCTCCCTAGAAGCGCTTGTTTTTAAAGACTCCAAGCCGGTCTATAGAACATGATCGTTGTCAAGGTGGATACTTCTCAAGTACGACCACCCTATTGTTTGGGGCTAAGGGACTCATCGATGTGTCATAGAGACAAGACCAAGAACTACCTAAGAATACTCCAATTGGTGGCCAAAAGTGTAGCTTTTTAGTCTTCCCCCTCTTCTCAATTTTTCTTCTAGGAGCCAACCTTACCTTCTCCTTCTCAAGTGGATTAGAAGTGATGCTCATAGGAACAATAGGTGGTTGAAGCTCTTGAGAGTGATGGGAAAGGGTGAGTGCAAGTGCTTGATTTCCTTTCCAATCCATCACCTCGTTGTAGAAACATTGACCACTTAATGGTGGATTGAGAGGTGAAAGTACCTTGATCTCAATCCTCTCATTAAGAATGTAAGTGCTCAATATTCTACAATCCACCTTAGGAAGCTCATGATGGATCTCCATGGATATGGGAGGCAAGAAAGTCCTTGGCTCTTCAATTTCTTCATCATCACAAGGTATTGAAGGACTCTCTTTCTCCTTGGGAATATCGACCTCAACGATTAAGGGATCAAGGTGTAAGTCTTCAAGCTCCACATCTTCCTCACTAGACAAGCTATCCTCTTCTTCAGAATCAACTTCATATACCTCCTCTTCATTGTGAAGATTAGATTTCCAATATTGCACCGGTTCGTCTGAAGTGTAGTCTCTCACCCCACTTGCATTGAAACTTTCATAACCAACCTCAATTTCTTGTACATCAACATCACTATCATCATTTTCAACTTGCATAAAGGATTCTTGCTCAAGATGCTCGATATACACTTCTTCTCTTGAAATAGGCTGCACTTGGTCAAAGAAAGATTCATGTTCATAAATTGTGAAGGGTGGCTCTTGTGCAAGACTAGTCTCAAGTTGCTCATTGGTATGTATAAGTATTTCTTGAGAAGCTTGCAATTGAGCTTGTGAGGCTTGCAATTGGGCTTGGGAAGCTTGCAATTGAGCTAGCAATTCTTCAAGAGAAGGCTTCCTAGACTCATACGCTTGCTCATGAGGATATGCTTCGGAAACCATAGTCTCTTGTGAAATACTAACTTGAGAGGCTTGTAATAGAGCTTGGGAGGCGTGCAATTGAGCTAGTAGTCCGTCAACAAATTCCTTACTAGGCTCATAAGCTTCTTCTTGTGGATATGTATTGGGTATAAATGTCTCTTGATACATGCCCATCTTGTACTCACACTCTTGCATAAAATCCGGGCACTCAAATCTCAAAGAGCACTCAAAAGATGAATGCCAAGGAGAATTACACAAAGCACAAGTTTCATTGCAAGAAGACATAGAACCGATCGCATGAGATTTCCACACTTGATGACCTCCACCATAAAAACTTTCTTGCTCATATCCCCTTGGGTCTTCCCATCCATTGCTCCATTGATCCATAACTCAATATGATAAGAAATATGCACCTATATAAATGTGTTCCCAAAAGTAAGATTAGTAACCAAAAAAAAAAAAAAAAAATAGAAATTATAAAATTAAAGAGTAATTTTTTTTTTTTTAATAAAGAAACAAAAATATGCTAAAGTGACCTAAAGAACCGATTCACCAAGGGATTAAGGCTATTAAACCCTAATCCCCGGCAACGGCGCCATTGACTTGACTCATAAACTTTCGCAAGCGTACGAATCGTTGTCAAGTAAGGGAAATATTGAGCCCAAAGACTATCGTACCACGGGGATTAGTGGCTAACCCACAATCCTTGAGTGGTCGGAACTAAAGTCACTAAGCAAACAAAATAAAAATAAAGTGAATAAAAAGGCTAATCTAAGGCACCAAACCTTAGCAATGCTCGGCTTTGGTTTTCACCAAAGCCTAATCAAAACTAAGAGCCTAGCGGTGGTTATGCACAAATGAGTCGAAATTTGTAGGGGGTTTTGAAGTAGGAATCAACTAAATTAAACGCAACCGAAAAGTAAACTAAACAACCAATTAACGAACTAGAAAATTAAATTTGGGTTTTCAAATTAATGGGAATATGGAAGCGTCGGGTGATTCACACTAACTATCTTGCAAATATCGGTGCCAATTTCATAAATGCATGCATTTCCTATATGTGTTAAGTCCCGTATTTAGTACCGGTCAAGGCTACTAAACCAATTATCCTTTCGGTGTATCGATTATGCCGGTTAGGGCCACAATCAACTCTCTAATTTAGGCATTACGCCGGTTAAGGCCGCAATATCTAAAATTAGAGGCCTAGAGTGCAAGATAATAGAGACCCAAGCAAGCTTAGCTACAATTAAGCTAGCTAATGGTTACCACACTTAAATCCTAGATGCAACAAGACCAATAAGTTGTCAATTTATCAATCTATTCATCACAATTGCCCACAACATAATTTCAAAGGGTGACAAAGCCTAGAAACATGCTTCTAAGGACCAATACATTCGGATTTAAAGCATACACAATGGAAATTGCATTTATTAAAATTAAAGCATCAATATTTATACAAGATTAGTTAGGCTTCACAACCCTAACTCCCAACAAAGAAATTACTCACAACCCATAACTATGAACATCAAAGATACAAAATTCAAAGAGAAAAGATTATAGAAGTGTAGGAGAATACAACGGTAGCCGCAATTAGCTAGGAAGCTAATATGACTTCCCTTGAATTATAACTCCCACAAATACCTAAAGCTTGAATCTTGTAGCTCTTGATGAATCCTTGAAGGTTGTGTGAGAAATTCTAGGAATACTCAAAAGAAAACTAAAACTATTATGAAAAATGGAGGAGGAGGAGAGGAGAGAGAGAGAGCAGCCCAAAAGGGCTGCCTCTGTTTTAGGCTTGGTGCGGCAACTCTAGGGTTAGAGATCGGGATCAACAGTGGTCTATATATATATATATATATATATATATATGTACATCGGGTAGAATGGGTGGCGTGCTTGATAGAGAAGAGCATGTGTGGATTTAATGGTTGAGATTGATTTTTTTTCTTTTTGTCCTCTCGGTGTGTGGCTGCCAGCAAAGAAGAAGAGGAAATTGAGTCTCCCTCGTGCCGCGTGCGTGAGAAAAGAAAAGGTGCATCAAAGCATAATTAAGCAATGCTTAATTAATAGAGCAACACGTTGCAGCTTTCATTCTTCTTCTTTAATTTTTTATTTTCTTTTCTATTTCTTCTTTTCCACCAACACATGGGTTTCAATCTTGGTGACCTGCGTTGACCTAGGTCAACCCATTGACCGAATGTTGACTTTTCGAATTTGCTTCAATTTCGCACTCTTTTTCTCGGTTTCTGCAATTCCGTTTATTTTCTACAAAATAAAAAAATGGATTAATTGCATATTAATTGGTATGGGGATTTGCTTATTTATAGTGTTTTAGATATAATTACACGCATATAAATGCGTATAATCAGTTGCCTCCCTTTAATTGAGGTGCACGTTGTGCACGTTGAGGGCGTTCCCTAGGAGGGTTGGTGCCACCACCACGACCCATTGAGCCACCATTACGGCTAGAGATACCACGACCCCCTCTCCCACATGTGGCATTACCACCACGTGTATCCGCACCAAACTTGCAGTTTCATTCCTGGTTAGGGCGGTTATATGGGCCTATACGTCCCTCATGTCCCCCATTCTTAGCGTACCGCTCCTTGCGCCCTCCTTTGGGTGCATTATAATTCGCCTCATGAACGCTCTTAGTTCCAATGGGCCTTGAATTATAATTCCTCACGAGTATGTTATCATGTTTCTCGGCTACAGAAATAATATTGATAAGCTGATGAAACCTCGTGATCCGTCCAGCATTGACTTCCGTATGGTATTGCTTTGATACCACAATGGCTAAAACGGGGAAGGTGGAGAGAGTTTTCTCAATTAGCTCTTGCTCTGTGACAGGTTGTCCACAAAACCTCAATATGGACTGTATCCGAAGAGCTTCTGAATTATATTCAGCAACAGACTTGAAGTCAGCAAAGCACAGATTGTTCCATTGAACCTTCAAGTCAGGGAGGAGGGAATCTTGGACATTGCCAAAGCGCTCTTCTAGCGCTACCCATAGCTTTCTTGCATCCTTGATCGACATATACTTCAATCTGAGTGCCTTGTCCATATGGCGTCGCATCAAGATAACTGCTTGAGTATGCTTTGTAGATGTTCGGTTGAACATAAGATCAGGGTTAGGTGCCTTGATTATGGGTAATATTCCCTTGGAAGTGTGATGATTCTCAACATCGGTTACCCAACTGTGGTAATCCGAGCCTGTTGAGTCAAGCATGGGAAAGTCGAGTTTAGGTTCATTCGACATCCTGAAAATAAGAAGAGAAGATATATTTGTTTAGGAGTTAAACTTCCACGAAAACTAGAATAATAAGATTTCCGAGCTATGCTACCAAGAAATCAATTTCCAAGAATCTCTTTTGGATTAGACCAACAATGATGTTTTAATATGGTCATAATTTGATGCTTACGGACGCTCTTAGTCCAAGCATTGTGAACGCTCTTAGTTCACACGAACACTCTTAGTTCGTTTAATTATGAACACTCTTAGTTCGTTAAGCGTGAATCCCCACAATTCCGCTTTGTTAAATATCAAACTCATTTGGCAACATATATTCCAAGATTATGCAGAAAATAAAAGGGATTTAAAATACATGAAAGCAGCAACTTTAATTACAAAAACTTACGTGATTGTTCTTGGTTTGAAGACACGCGCGTGTTGGAGAAGGCGTGTTAGGGCAGCAGCAATTTTTTTTTCTTTCTTTATTTTTCTGGGCTTTCTTCCTTTTTCTTTTTCTGGTCCGGGTCCCTCCCTTTTCTTTCCTTTTTTTTCTTTCTTCATTCTCCTTTTTTTTTTTTCTTTCCTGGCCCAGCCCTTCTCCCTTTTTTTTTTTTCTTTTTCTCTTCTCTCCTTTTTTTTTTTTCTGGGCTGGCCGGGTCCTTTCCTTCTTCCTCTGGTTCTTCTCTCTTTTTCTTTATTTTTTTTCTTGTGGCAGTGGGCCACGTCTTCTTCTTCTTTCTCCGATTTGCAAGTGGTTCTCTCTTCTCTCCTTTTTTTTCTTCTTCTTGTGGTGTTGGTTGGGTTTGCAGGTGGTATCGATCAAATTTGCAGGTGGAAGCGACGAGAGCGCTGGGGTAGGCAGTAGCTGGGGTGCGTCACGGGCTTGCAGGTACTGCTGGAGCGAGGGAGGCAACGCGGGGCAGGGGCGTGGGCTGCTGGTGCGGTGGCAGTAGCAAGTAGAAAGCTTGCGTCTGGGCGCGGAGGGGCCGTGCAGAAGGGCAGCGACGCAGGAGGGCGTGTGTGCAGCGTGGGCTGCTGGTGTGGTGGCGGTAGCAAGCAGAAAGCTTGCGGGTTTGTGTAGGATGCAGGGGAGGAGGCCGGAAGAAGGATCTGGAGGTCCAGCCGGTGAGGTGATGTGAGGCTGAGGCCGGGTTGGGATTTTTTTTTTTTGTGTCTTTTTTTTTTTTTGGGTTTTTGGGTTGGCGGCAGAGAAGAAAAATGTTTTTTTTCTTCTAGGGTTTTTTTTTCTTTTTCTAAAGTTAGGGTTAGAACTCGTGTTGATAACGTGTTGTAGGAGAATAGAATTGTGTGTTATCATTGATAATAGGAGCCCTTTAAATAGGGAGTTACAAGGTACCCAAAAGGTAATAGAATCTGATTACAATTGAATACCTAGAACACATTCCTATTACAACTCTAAACCCTAGTTTGTAGAGGCACACATAATGTCGACATCCTTCAACAGATTTCGATTTGTTTTGAAGAGCGTTGAGATTTGGGTATGAAAACATTATGCATGAAATGATGCTTTTTATTGTTTTGTGTTATGGCTTTTTCGGAAAACAATGATTATCGAAATGTTGATTTCGATTGTTTTCAAAAGCGTTGAGATTTGTGTAACATTTTGGGTCCAGTGCGACTCCTTTAATGTTTTGCTCCAAGGGACTGTGCGGCCCGAGGACTGAAGGTCATGACCTTGGGCAGAATATCTGGTGATCACGTCTTTGGCCGGAAGAGTGGTTACGTTTTCAGTTAGAGCTCTAATCTGTCTGCCATATAGGTAATTCATGGGGTAACGGGAACTGGTTATTGATAACTCATGACATTACGTGGTTTTTAAGGGGACAATGTGCAAGTTGTTTTTCCTTATTAACGATTTGATAGAAGTCAAGGTGTGAGTTGCTTTCTATGGTACGATTATGGTACATTTGATAGAATTCAAGGTGTGAGTTGTTTTCTATGTTTTATTGATAGAATTCAAGGTGTAAGTTGTTTTCTATGTTTTACTGATAGAAATCAAGGTATGAGTTTCTTTCTATGATACGATTATGGTACATTTGATAGAATTCAAGGTATGAGTTGCTTTCTATGTTATATAGATAGAATTTAAGGTGTGAGTTGTTTTCTATGTTTTACTGATAGAAATCAAGGGGTGAGTTGCTTTCTATATTATATTGATAGAATTCAAGTGTGGGTTGTTTTCTATGGTACGATTATGGTACATTTGATAGAATTCAAGGTGTGAGTTATTTTCTATGTTTCGATTTGAAAGGAAATTAAAGTGTGAATTATTCTCCTTTATTTCGTGTTTTAAGGAATCAAAGCGTGAGTTGTTTTCCTTATTTCTGGTGTGAGTTGTGTTAACTATTTTGAGTTACTCATACGGGCTTGCAAAAGCTTACCAGGTTTGTTGTGTGACAACCCGGTACACTATTCAAACGGTGTAGGGGTTAATCCTGCAGGTTAGGATAATCGGGGCTGAAGCTAAGGTATCGCCTTTGCAGCTTTACGGTAGGAAGCCATTTTTATGACTTTACCGTTGATAAGGTTTTCCGTTGTAGTTAAACTCAGAGAAGCATTTACGTTTTATCTTGTTGTTGACAATTTAATTCGTAAGTTTATGTAATATATGACTCTGTGGAGCGGGTCAATATTGATATAGTAGGTTCAGGGCATCAATATGTGTGTAAATTAAAAGGAAAAAGTTTCCAGCTATTTGTTATTGATGACTGAACGTTCACGCATGTATAATTATGGGATTATATATCGATTTTTATTTGTTAAAAATCAGGGGCGTGACAGTTTGGTATCAGAGCGTAAGGTGCATATTTGGTGACAATCAATACTCCTCGAGTGATGGCCCGTCTGCAGCGTATCCCCTTCAGCTATCATAGTCTTGACATCTTGTAGCGTGAACTCATTTGAATCAGAATGACAAGATTTCTCGTCGTTCTTTTTCTTTTTGTCCTTTTCATTCATAAGGAGAGCACACTTTGCCACTAGGTCAGCAATTTCAGCATCTTTAGCGGCTAACTGTCTAACTACTTCGGCCTCCACATCAGCACGCTTCTTGGCTTCCAGTTCTTTGTCAGCTTGCCTTCGAGCTACTTCCGCTTCAGCTTGAGTTAGTCTTGCTTGTAATTGTTTCATTTGCTCCTCAAGTGTTAATGTATTAGTCATCATAACTGACACAGTCTCAGACTTTATGTCTATATTTTTCTTGGACCCATTTAGAGGTCTCTGTTGACCGAGTATGAGGTCTTATTTTGTCTTGAAACTCGGGAAATGCCCCTGTGATATATTACATTGAAGTGCCCCCACCATTTTTCGGGCTTGGAATGCCCCCTGTGATATTACAACACTTTTCTCTTCCTTGGACGAACTGTCAGAGGTTGAAATGAACCTAACAGTTTGAGATTGTTTGGAAGTTGCAGACTCTTTGATGAACATCAATGTCGGTTATTGTAGTGTTTGTTGTGAGGACTTGAGGGTCTGGGCTTCAGGCCTTATTAGAACCTCATCTTCTTTCTTGATGGATGCCACCACTACATTTTTCGTGGAAAATATACCAGTTTGGGTATCCACGTGTACTGATGGTGTAGTGATCAAATTGATTGGAATTGAGCCAATCCGAATTTGAGTGATGACAGGGGCATGATATGTCTCAATAGTTGAAGCCTGTATGACTTCCAAAGTTGTTGATGTATTTTGAGTAACTACTGTTGATTGGACAGCTTGAGCAGCTTCCTCTGATTGAGCCTGAGTGGCGTTTCTCCGTTGAGCTCTTGCAACCCTCTTCCTTGCATGGTAGTTTTAAGTGTCAGTTACTATTTAACAAGATATATAGTTTTCAAGATAACAGCAAGCATAGAAGAACAGGTTTTATGGTGTTTTTTGCACTGTTTGTAACCACAGAACCAAATTTGAGTAGCTGCAGCTTGAGAAGATGCTGCGCTTTTCCCTGATTTGTGTTGCATGAAATTTGAGTTATCATTGCAACAGAAACTGGTTTAATTACTTGACTGATCCAATATTGTGCTGATTGTGCTGTCATGTAGTTATATATTTGGCGTGAGTTTTTTTTTCTGACTATTGTCATTATTTGGTTTGGTTGCTATCTGAATTGGTTGGTTCTTGGAGAAGATCGATGTTACAGGGAAGTAATTACTCTTCTTCTTGTGCGAACTATTTACATATTTCCTATGTTGTTGTCTGTTTCCCAGTTCTGGGCATCTGTTGTACTTCCCTTTTCTATAAATGAAAGTTTTCTCTTGTTCAAGAGAAAAAAAAAAAAAAAAACTTTGACCCTTAAATGACAGCTATTCTCTTTATTTTGTTCAAACCGTTATGACGAAAGTTTGGCACTTCGTACGAGTTCGGATTAGAATGAATAGTTAGAAACATGTAGTGGCAACTGACCTGAATGTAGAACTATGGATAAAAGTTCCAGTAAAAGATGTATGAACAGATGCTGTGACTTCCACAATCATGGAACAACCATGAACGCACACAAGTTGCTTATTGATGTTTGTTAGGTGGCCTCTCATGAAAGTCCAGTGGCCTCTCTTAAACTCTTTATTTGATGCATTGAGGCCTTTCGAACGGTTGTATTTGGATGATTTGCTCATCCAGTTCCTCGACTTCTAGAGAAGTAGGATTCATTGAGCTTCGTATGATCATATTGCCTCAAGTGAAAAACCAGCGCTTTAAAGAGGAATCTGCATGTAATTGGTTCTGGTACCCATTTCCCCAGGAACCTCGGACTGCCAGATGCTTACAATAAAGTACTAAATAATGAAGAAAGCTAGCTTGGCACAACTGTATGCAAGTCATCATGTATTATCACAAAGTGTGTGATAAATGCATATTTGTGAACTTCTCAACTGTTTATAAGCTATTCACTTCTGCAGACCTTTGGAATATGTATGTTTCGGAGGACAAATTTGTTTGTATTTAGGAACAGTAAAGCTTTATTGCTAGTTTCAACCTCATTCTATTGATGATCATATTCGAAGACCTTTATGCACCGGGAGACAACCCCTTGGTGGGTGAAAAAAGGTTGCTCTCAAATATCCCGAATGCGTCCTAACATTGCGCCAGATTGTCAGGCGTTTTTAACGGGAAAAATAATCATCAAGAGTTTCTGGTAAATATGCAAATTTGGAAATATAGACCGATCAAATTTAAGTTTGAAATGTACAGTTCTGAATCACTAGACAAATTTACCAAGCCATTATTGCCAAGGTTCGTTGAAGGTTGCAACAAAATGAGGGTGGTCTATGGAGCTGCGTTCTTCAACTTAAATATCTCGGAGGGGATTCTAGTATTAATCTTGATTATAGAAGCCCTGCTCAGTGTTCAAGCAAATGGAGGGGTTCGATGTTAGGAGCTGAGCAGCTTCTGAGGCCAGGGCTGGTATGATTTGGAGAATTAGTGATGGCAAGTCCATAAACTTTGGACAGATAAATGGCTGGAATGGGGCTTTGATTGATGGTGTCAGTGATCATGCTATGTCAACTTAGATTTTCTCCAAGGTTTCTATGATTCAGAAACCATTGATAAAATTGTCGAGTTTCCTGTTGGACTTGATGGGTATGGTTCTGATAAAACTATTTTGAGCTATACTTCACACTGAAGAAAATGTACTTCCCCAGTTTCTGATTACCAGAGAAGATGGAATCACTATAGAAGTCACTGGGGAATACAAAGAATGGAAAAAGGATAACAAGGCCCTGACGACTTTCATCACAGCTAGGCTAAATCTGAAGGAGAGATGGGCAATACTGCTCAATGTGACACATGCAGCAGAAGACTACTCTTTCAAAATATTCAAGAGGTTTCTGATTCGATAGTAGGTGTTGAAAGTTAATGTACATTGAAACATAAAAAATAGTCTACATCAATCTAGAGAGGTGTAGAGCTCAAGAGAAGTCTAAGATCAGATGCTAGAATAATCTAGAATATGATCTAGAATGATCATGTTAGTGTAGGAAGTCTCTAGAATTATCATGTAATTGTGGTAAGGCTCTACATTGGCCATGGAATTATAACTAAGATCTAGAACTATCTAACAAGTCTACCAGGGTCCAGAATGATCCATCAAGATCTATAAATATGTAATATAATCAAGCAAACAATGAAAGTAAGAAGAACAAGCAAGTTGAGCAATACAATTAAGACTTTCAAAGTACTGCTCTGTTTTAGTATTCTCGTCTCCTCCTAACCTAATAATATCTTGTCTCAACTTCTAGCTCCTAAACACATTGTCCTAGCCCACTATTACTAAATGCTTCTGCACCAAATTCAAACAGTGGTATCAAAGCCACCTTTTATTTTTCATCCTTATTTTGAATATTAGCCTTCTTTTCTTATCATATATTTTGCAAAAGTCCCCATGAAATAGTAGAGCATATCCATTTTCCTTCATTTGTTCGACACTTGGCAGATTATGTTTCAAGCTAGGAACTAATAGAATATCATTAATATATTTAATTCATAAATTTGTCGGGATGGAAATTGTACATTTTCCTTTTGTCTCGACCATTTCTCCCATTCCCAATTTCACTTGAAACTTTTTCGAAGTATCTAGATTGGAGAATATGGTTTTCTCTCCCGACATGTACGTGGATGTTGCAGCCGTTGTTGACTTACCACTTCTTCTTTTCTCAGTAAGCTATACTCCAGAACAAAATGGAGTCTCCGAAAGAAAACGAAGAACTGCAAAGGTACGTTCCGTCAAATTACAAACTATGAATACAAATTTAAAAAATTTGAAAATGAAAGATGATGAGATTGTTAAAGATTACTATACCATACTAAAGGAAATAGTAAATCAATTCAGTGCCTATGGTGAAAAAATTAGTAAGACTAGAGTAGTAGAAAAAAAATACTCATTAGCCTTACTGAAAAATATAATCCAATAGTAACTGCCATCGAACACCCGAAAGACATATCAACTCTTTCAGTGACAGAATTGATAGGCTCTCTAGAAGCTTATGAAAAATATTGAGTAGTTGAAATGAAGATCCTATAGAAAGTGCATTCCGATCTAACCTCAATATGTGATCTACGAAATATGAAAAAAGAAAAAAAAAAGTTTTAAGAATTTTCTAGAGGAGGAGATAGACCCAAATATTGGGAAAATTAAAAAGATTATAAGAAAAAAAGAAATTATCCTCCATGTGGGATTTGTAAAAAGAATAATCACCTAGAAGTAGACTGTTGATTTTAGGGAAAACCAAAATTCCGAAACTTCGATAATTTTGGTCATATATATAAAGGAAAATTGTTTACTAAAAAAATCACTGACCATACTTTTCAAAAGAAAATCAATAAGATAAGCAGTTCTTCTATACATGTTAGAGTTTAGATCGGAATGCACTTTCTGTAGGATTTTCATTCCGACTACTCAATATTTTTTCATAAGCTTCTAGATAGCATATCAATTTTGTCACCGTAAGAGTTGATATGTCTTTCGGATGTTCAATGGCAGTTACTATTGGATCATATATTTCAGTAAGACTAATGAGTATTTTTTCTACTACTCTAGTCTTACTAAGTTTTTCACCATAGGCTCTTAATTATTGGTTTACTTTTTCCTTTAGTTTGGTATAGTAATTTTTAATGATCTCTTAATCTTTCATTTTCAAATTTTCTAAATCTCTTCTCTATAGATTGTGATTTGAAGGAACGTACCTTTGCAGTTCTATTTTTTTCTTTTGGAGACTCCATTTTGATCTGGAGTATAGCTCACTGAGAAAAGAAGAAGTGGTACGTCAACAATGGCTGCAACAACCACGTACAAGTTTCAAGTGAAATTGGGAAAGGGAGAAATGGTCGAGACAAAAGGAAAATGTATGATCTGCATCCAACAAATTTAGGAACTAAATATATTAATGATGTTCTATTAGTTCGTAGCTTGGAAATAATCTCCTAAGTGTCCGGACAAATGATGGAAAATGGATATGCTCTATTATTTCATGGGGACGTTCGGAAAATATATATAGGATAGAAAAAGAAGGAAAATATTCAAAATAAGGATGAAAAATAGAAATTTTCCAATTCATTGACAACATATGGCCATAAAAGCAGAAATCAAGAACAAAACTATTGTCCTAAAGAAAAAGCAGCTGAGGAATCCACCACATTAAGCAAAGCAGTCGAAGACTTCACCGATTCAAATAAATGAAGAAGGAAATTCCAATACTCCACAACCTAAAAGTTGTGAAGTTGCAATGAAGGGGAAAAAACAAAAAACAAAGGAACGCAAACATTCTCCAAGGCAATTCCAAGATCGTGATTTGAATTACTATGAGATTTCTTGGTGTATCATCAAAGTGCATTAAGGAGGAGTGTTGAAAGTTAATGCACATTGAAACATCTGAAATAGTCTACATCAATTCAGAGAAGTCTAGAGAAATCAAGAGAAGTCCAAGGGTTGGTAGGCTATAATAATCTAGAATATGATCTAGAATGATTATGTTGGTGTAGGAATTCTCTAGAATTATCATGTAATTGTGGTAAGGTTCTGGATTGGTCATGGAATTGTAACTAAGATCTAGAACTAATGAACAAATCTAGCAAGGTCTAGAATGATCCATCATGGTAAGTATGTAATGTAATCAAGCAAGCAATGAAAGTAAGAAGAAGAAGCAATACAATTAAGAGTTTCAAAGTATTGCTCTCTTTCCCTAGCCTCCTCTGCTTCTCCTCCAAATCATAACCTCCTAACATAGTTGTTCTAATATATAACATCTTCTCCCAACTTCTAGCACATAAACACATTGTTCTAGCCCACTATTACCAAACTCTCCCACACCAAATTCCAATAGTGGTATCAAAGCCACAAATTCTAAGAGTAGAGCTTTTCTATAATTAATTAAAAGGTGTTCCTCGTTCATAAAAACCAACTTGAAGAACAATCAAGGACAATATATGATAAAAACTCTAGCTATAGGTCTACGCATCTTTTCCCAAATCCCTGCTTATTAGTTCTAGCTAGCTAGCTACTTGGCTCTTGCAAATTTGAATCACAAAGTTTAACTGGCAAGAGGTAAACTTTGTGTGGACAATTTTGGAGCACAGTTTCTTAGACACTCAACTCTGAAGTCCACACTCCAATACTCTTAGTGCATCAAGAGTTTGATTACACATTGCTGAGGATGCTATCATCATTTTGGCTCTGAATGCTATATCTTGCTACTGAATACAATCCCATCATCAAGCCTGCAGTTATAAGGCCTTTGACTTTCGTCTCACCGAAGGAATTTCAGTCTCTATTAGCTGTTCATGGAAGAGTGCAACGTTGATTACAATAATCAAATCCATTTTCATTTTCCATTTTTTGCATGGCCCCTGCATTTTGACTGAGAGCTTAACTGCATAATCAACAGAAGACAGAAGACAGCCCTTGAATCCATTGGAATGGGTTATTTCTTCAAAAGATGTGATCAGTGATCACAGGACCAGAGGCATGATATATATCAAAGACCAAGAATTCAAGATGGTAGTTCTTTTGAACTCAATCTTGCTAGGTTTGTGAAAAAGAAAGAAAAAAGAAGAAGAAGAAAGATTATAATATATAACAAACAGCTAAACTTTTCAGAAGCTCACGCATTAGATTAGGTGAGCCTTCGTTATAGTTTCAAGTTCAAATATATTAAGGTCCTAATATTGCGGGCAGACCAGGACATGCATCGAGCATTGGGTCAATAAAAAACCAGCTCTTTGGCTGTAATAAATGAGATAACCCAAATTAGTTAATATGTCAAGTGACGTCAGTTACAGCATAAGGTGGTATTCAAAATTGTTAAACAAGTTGTTTGAGGCTCAAAGTTAATTAATTGCAGTGAATAAGTTTAATTAGCATCCCTTTTGGGTCAGGATTTCAAATTTTGTGATCATGCATTGGTGATACCTAATAATATCCAATATGACAAGGCAAGCCACTTAAGGCCAAGAATCAATCTCATGCAAGTTAAATACAATCGTGGCAATAGAGTTTAGAAGTTCCGAAAACGAGGAGAAGAAAATAGGGAATAGATGCAGCATAGATTGCTCTGTTTCATTTGGAATTCTCTAGGGTGTAGTTTCAGAAATGTGTTCTGTTCCATCTTCTCCTTTGATAAAATTGGACGACGTTGATGGCCTCCAGAGGTCACTTCTATAAAGCAGAGGAATCAACTTGAGTAATGGGATTATCATTTGGGGCAGAAGGGCAAATCTCATCGATTCTTTTGTCACCAACAATTACACTAACAACATCAGACATAGTACGTAGGCCTCACGGCTGGAGCTATACTGGTGCACTTAACTGCTAAGTTCAAGATGATAATGGCTTCTTTTGCGTCATAACTGCCCGACAAGTTTCTGTCAACCAAGTCCAACAGCCTTCCTTTTCCATGTAAATGATAAGCCTGCATTTCCACAATATACACATTTTTTCTCATTACAACATACTTTCATACAGAAGTTGAACAAAAAAAGGCAGAAAACATAGCAATGCTGATCTAGCTTCCTTTTCTTTTACCGTATAAGAGAATCCACTTTCTAGGCTATCTCGCTTGGTTCCTGCATTTGTCTTTCCACTAACAGTTTCATGTAGAACTAACCCGAAACTGTAGACATCAGTTTTAAATGTTACAATTCCTCGAACATACTCTGGTGCTATATATCCCCTGCGAAAAACAAGAGGTTACTTATGACCAAATTGACTGTAGCATTGCAGTTAGGTAGTAGGGTGCTACTACTTTACAGCTTTACGTACTGTGGCATTTCTACTTTGATGAACTCGAATTGATTATCTTCAGTGTAAAGGCTTGCCAATCTGAAGTCTGAAATTTTAGCCTCAAGTTTTCCATCAAGAAGAATATTCGCAGCTTTAATATCCCTATGAACCGTCTGCAGCCTATGCTTGTGTAGATACAGCAAGCCCCTTGCTATTCCCAAGCAAATTTTACACCTTGCAATTGCTTTCCAATCAAGTTGCAATCTGAGCTTTGAGTCTGCAATCAATAATTCAACAGTCACAACATCAATATATATTCTCCTAAATTAGTATGTTACAACAGAAACACAAATATAACAGAGATAAAAAAGAAAGGGAACTGATCGATAGAACTGAAAGACAAAAAGGACTTGCCAAATTAGGCGTGCGCAAGGGAGTTATTTTGCATATATAATCATTTGCAAGCCTTTTCGGTTATAAACGGCCATCAATTGAACCATTGATGATCCATTGATTTTAAGGTATAAAATTCATTTTTCCAGGAAAATTCTAGTATATGTTGACGTATGCCATACATCAAGTTTTTTGAATATTTTAGACCGTTGGATTTAATTAAAAGTTGAATATATCTGACGGTTTGAAATATTCAATAGTGGTAACCTACTTACCAGGTAACCTGTATCTTCTTTTTTTTTTCTCTTCTTTTTTTAAAGATTCCTACTTACATATCGGGGTCGTCTTGGGTACCTTGGTGTTTATCATACCCTTATTTTTTTATTTTTTTTACTTTTAGTAATTAATATAGTGGAAACCTACTGAACTGGTCAACGGGTTACCCAATTAAATATCGACATGTGTCATTTTTAAAAATAAAATTTACCATATTAACAACACTCTTTCTTGATATGTAACATTGTCAAAATAATAAATTACACATAGTTGAACTACAATTACGACTTATAACAATAGTTGTCGTGGTTATTGTAATTGAGTGGTCAAAGATGTAAATATCATATTTGGACAACTTTTATCAAATTTAGAACCTTGATTATCAAGTGGAGAAGCTCCTTACAATACTGAGTTGTTACATATCTTTTGGTCTAATTTTAATTTTACCATGTTCACAACACAAATGTTGTCGGAATTGTAAAATGGTTGGTAATCTTGTAAATGGTATAGTTTTTGAAGTAATTACTACAATCAGAACAAAAGTTATCGCTTTTACACCAATAGTTACGAGTTATGGTAAAATATGTAGTCATTGAATAATTATTCCATTAATGATAAAAATTTAAAAATTTACCACTTTGACAACAAATTTGTTGTTGCACTTGTTAAATTGTCCATAAATTAGTACACTAGTTTAGGTTGAGTAATTACTATAAATAGGACAAAAGTTACCGTTTTCACATCAATTGTTGTGATTGTGGTAAAATGTGTAGTCATTGTAGTAATCATTTCATTAATGATAAAAACATAAAGATTTACCACTCTAATAAAAAATTTGTTGCCATACTTGTTAAATTGTCTATAAATTAGTACATTAGTTTAGGTGGAGTAATTACTACAAATAGAACAAAAGTTATTGCTTTTACATCAAGTGTTGTGGGTTGTGATAAAATGTGTAGTCATTGTAATAATAATTTCACTAATGATAAAAAGATAAAGATTCATACATTTTCTATTTTATATAATATTTATCACTTTGAGGACTCATGTAACCACTTTGAGGACACATGTGGTAACTAGAAAAAAAATCCGCATTAATGTAAATAAGGTCTTCATTAGAGAAAAGTAGGTTCTCATTTGAGTAATTAAGTCCTAAAAGTGGTAATTGTAATAAGTTCTCATTAGAGTAAAGTAGATTCTCATTTGAGTAAATAAGTCCTAAAGTAGGTTCTCATTTCACTACATTTAAAACAAATATTATTTATTTTTACACTAATTGTTGTCGTTGTAAAATGCATGTAAAAAGAATTATATTTGGTTAAGGAAACTACTAATGATATAATTAATTGGTAATAAAGATTACTTAACTAATACTAATTTTGCGAACTTAGGTTAGAAGGTTTTTGTTTTTAATAAAGAAAAAATGTAATTTTCAATTGTGTAATATATTGTCCATTAATAACAAGCATTAATTCACTAATAATAAAATTAATTAGTAATATAGACTATTTAACTAAAAGTAATTCGGTGAACCTAGGATAGAAGGTTCTTTTAATTTGTTTTTGAAAAAGGAAAAATCATAATTGTCAATTGTCAATTGATAATCAAACATTAATTGGCTTTATTGTTTTCACTATCTTTATTGTTTTCAATTCAATTAGTAGTTTGCGTTACCAAAAAAATTAGAAAGGCTAAGGGCTAAACAAGTTACCAATTTGTTAAATATTTTGAACCATTGGATATATTACTAATCCAATGGTCCAAAATATTTAATAAAATGAGGGTATGGAAAACACCAAGGTACCCAAGAATTCTCCCTTACATATCAAAAAAAAAAAAATTAGAAAACCCTAAATTGAAAAGGAAAAGAAGAAGTTTAAAGGAAGAACATTGTCCCGTCCAGATTACTCGTCCATTTTTTACAACTGTCATTCAATTTCTGTCTAATTTTGTTCTAAGAGAAAACCCTAATTTGAAGAGGAGAAGATGATAGGAAGTCAAAATGCTTGACGAGTTCAGTTGTGATTGCACCAAAACTTCTCATGTGCCGGTAAAAAGGAAATTTTGATTCGCAGCAGTACGGTGTTGTCTGTGTTGTCTGTATGTTTGAGATCGTTCTGTTGTATGCAAGCCCGTGTTTGCTTCCGGTGTTTTAGTTCATGTGGCTAGCATGGTGGAATTTGGGTGTGGGAACTGTCATCACCCTTCCAGTAAGTTTTTTCAATTAACCTCGTTTTGCTTCCAGTAGATGCGATTGGTGTAAACATGTTTTCTTCTAGTTTTTGGATTGTCTTAGTTTCCAGTTTCCCTTGGGAATTAAGTTTTCTTTTGAATGACAAGGAAACATCTAGCATATATAGGAACTTATCCTAATCTAGTATGAATAGAATTATTAAGTTCATCGCGAAGACACAATAAACCATTCGTTGAACCATATATCTTGAAGTAGTCTAGTCGGGGATTTATAGTCTAGTTGGGGATGAAAGGGAGGTTTTAACTCCAGGGACTGCTCAAATCTTTCAAAAGGAAAAAGAGAGTAGCAAAGCTCAACTTGGTCAAACCTTGAGAGATTTTACTGGGAGCCTTTCTAAAATTTCCAGGTGGAGCCTTACTAAGATTACAAGATTTCTAGGTGGAACCTTACTAAGATTTCTAGGTGGAGCCTTACTAAGATTGTTGGGAGCCTTACTAAGATTACTAAAATTATATTTATCGGTCTTAACCAAAGGCATGCCTTATAGGGCTTCTAGGCCATGCTGAGATCATTTCTATAGTAGAAGTTCAGGGCTTTGGTATTAATATTTTGTTTCCAGAGAGACACTGATATTGGATTAGTAATTAGCTTAACAGCTAGGGTCAAGTAACTGAGTGGATTCTGTTTAATATAAGCTCGAAATAAACTAGGCAAAACGATGTTGAGGATGGATTGGATCGTAACTTAACTCCTAAATTTGTAAATGAGGTATTTATCAGTAACAAAACATGAAAATTCCCCATAATGCAGTAATTGGATATGAGGTTTAGGGTTTGGACATGACAAGGAAAATTCAGCCAAGTTAATAGTGCTTTGTTTTTTTGTTCTTTTGTTTTTTTGTACTTCATCTTCAAATCGTTTTGAGTGAACATTATTTCTTCTATTCATACTAAGCTTCTGATATTGATTGGTTTGCAATTCTTCTTTCTTATCCTTAAGGTCACAGATTCTAGAGTAGGTGTATTTCATCACAAAACATAACTTTGACCCATGCGAAATCGACATCAGCTAAAATTTAACCTATTAAGGACCCATTTCATAACGTGCTCTCAAATCCAAGCTATAGTTCTTGGTTTAGAAATAGAAAACTCATTAGGGCATAAAAAAATGACTAGTTTTTCTGGTATTCTATTTGAGGATTGGACAAAAGGGTGCTTCTGCTTTTTTACATAAAAAGTAACTGTTTCGATGAATGTGAGCATGTATTGTAGTCCAACCTGAAGGTAAAAATTCTTTGTACTTTGATAAAAAGGCCTAGCTACTGATTCATTTATTGTCATGTAAGGAGATAATAAACTAAAATCTTTTTAGTTTGATCTTTCATATAAATCAGGAACTAGCTTTCGTTTCACCATCACCTACTTCACAATTCAAAACACCCAAAAGACCCCATTTTACAAATCCCAAACCCTGTTTCTTCCTTAAATTGGTCTACTATGTACGTACATATTGTTCCCAATACAATAATTTTTTTTTAATAATCCTACAGGTTTCAATTTGATATAGATAATCCATCTAATTATATGTTGCATATTAGTTTGTAATCTCAGTCTCTGTAATGAAAGGAAAGTCTTTCCACAGCTAAAGTTCGACCTTCCAATTCGGCCTGCATGCAATTGCAACCAAACAAGTTCAATACGTTAATCAATGTCCATTACTTATTAAAACTGAACTTGCAAGTTCTAGATCTAAAATTTCAGATTTATTTCAAAAAATAAAAAAAGGTCTAAAATTTCAGATGAAACTCCATAATATACTGTCCCAAAACCCCCTCGACCAATCTCATTTTTGTGGCCAAAATTTCGAGTAGCATCTTTTAATTGTTTGAGGGTGACAGCTTTTTCTAGACCTATGTTTGTTTCTGTTCCACGAACAATTCATCCCAAGTTCAGTATGAATTCTTGAAAGAGTGAATACTTTTTCAAATATTGCTATCTAGTAGCTAGTTACCTTGAGTGATCTGTATTCCCCAGCCATCCCATCATCCAGGCGAAAACCAATAAAAACAACACGAAAACAATGGTTGAAGCCACAGTAATCAGCGCAATGTGCAAAGGAGACAGTTGTTTGCCTAGTTTGTACTCTGATATCTCAATTCAATGATGAATGATCAGGCCAATTAAAGACTGTACATTAGATATGCATAAAATGATTTGATCGACGATATATTGAGCCCTAAGTTACCTCACGGGATCTCCAAGTCTCTAACCATGTCTTAAGTCTCAAAATGAGACTGCCATGGTCAAAAGATCCTCTCCAAGACTCCAACCACGACAAACAGCAATCTGATCGATAATGAGCTTAGGCTCATAATTCGTCTCAAACACTGAAGAGCTAATTATCCGTCTCAAATTGAGACACGGTGTTGAGAGAAAATCTTGCACACTGCGAGCGTAAATGTCACCCAACATAATTTCATTCGTATTCATTTAGTGAATAGAGTTTTTATTATTTTGGGTTCGACCCATTCAAGACAGAATGTGTCTCTTAATTACAATCTCTTGTTATAGGGAAACACCCTTTGATTTCATTTATGAAGAAACCAATTGATGGGATGTGTGTTTATTTGTTTTTGCGGCTGCACCCGGATATTTGAATGGGTTGCCTACGTACCCTTGGAGAGGGATCAAGCCACTCGTAGTTCAAGAGTTCCAATGGGTGAATGACCCATTGGAGGGTATGGCTTTTTGGAATAGGAATAGTGTTTGGACGAATTTGGTGTAAGTGAACCAGAGATTCGATTTGTTTTGGATTTGTTTGGAAAGGTTGTGACGTTTCCTGGTGTTTGGCGGAATTTGACTGATGAGGTCAGGGATTCGGATTGGATGAACCAGGGAGTCATGAATTTTATTTGGAAAGGCTGTCACTACAAAAAAAAATTGCAATGGCCACGGCGCAATGCCGTAGCTAAAACTTCATTTGCCGTCGCAAATGACTTTTGGCGACGGCTAGGCGACGGCAAAGCTTCTGTCGCCGTTGGTGGCGTCGCCAATGCTGTTTGCTACGGCAAATGCGCCGTCGTAAGAGTATTAGCGACGACAAAAGGTTTGCCGTCGCAAGAATCATGCGACTGAAAAATGCCGTCGCCAATACCAATAACGACGCCAAAAGTCATTTGCGACTGCAAAAACGCCGTCGCAAAAGTGTTATTTATGAATAAAAAAAATTTGGCATGCAAATATGCATGCCAAATTTTTTTTTTTTTTTTGGATAAAAGCTATACAAAAAAAAATAAAGCTTATACAAAAAGGAATGAAGCTTATACAAAAGGGATACATTTTAATTTTTCTCATGAATGTTACAAAAGGAATGAAGGTTCTACGAAAGTTTACAAGATGATTAAGCTTTACAAGGAAACAGACACTTTTGTTTAAATCTTCCTCGACTTCAAGATTAAAACAGAAGCTGCTCACCAAGCCTGACTGGGAAGAAACATGAGCTTACCAAGCTGCTCACCAAGCTTGAATTGATGCTTTAAAGCCCTACCTATATGACAAATTTTACCCAGTCAAAATGTTAAATATATACAACCTTGAAGAAATATATAACAAAGCAGCAGCTAACAATCTTCAATTATATAACAAAGCAGTAGCTAGCTAGAAGCTAATGCTACCAAAAGCCTGAACTAGATAAACAAAAGCATAAATGCATCTAGGTATATATATTTCCAGATGGTGTTACAGTTACTTGGTCAATGACCATGTAACTGACCAAGTAACTGACCATGTAACTGACCATGTAACTGGTCAAGTAACTGACCATGTAACTGGTCAAGTAACTGACCATGTAACTGGTCAAGTAACTGACCATGTAACTTGGTGTTACAGTTACTTGGTCAGTTACATGTAACTGACCATGTAACTGACCACGATATTACATCAAGAATAGTATTTATGAATTACAGAATTTTAGATCTTTTGGTCTGAAAGGAAAAAGCAACCCAACATGAAACAGAGAAACCACTCAATATTGTAATAGCATCTGCAGTGCTTTCACTCTTAAGTTCTTCTTCAATGGAACTCTCCGATGAGAAAGCATTTGCAAGTTTTAGATTGCACCATTTGCAACAGCTCATCCTATCACAAATGCAATACAAATCTTAGACTTCAAAACAATAAATTATTCATACTGAACAACCAGGAAAAAACAATTACACAAAGCTAAACTATAACTTAATTACAGAGAGGTAAACCTTTGCTAGCTCAATGAAGGCCTTCTCCCATGCCCCTCTTTATTAATAGCATTGTTTACAGAATAAGTTATTATAAATGTTGATGCCTGTTTTGGAAATATCAAAACGTATGTGTACAATATCCGAAATCAATTACGTATGTGTCTTCTAGGTCGATGAAAGAATGGCTAATATTTATCACAACTCTTAATCATTTAAGTGTCATCAGTAGAACATAAGTATTTATGATAATTATGAATGAATAAAAATGGACTTTCAAAACATAAAGTATAAAACTGTACAAGTTTTCATGAGAGGGAGGAGGGGGGTATTCACATCACTCACCTCCCTTTAATGACCAACTACGGACATGCTTGTTACTGATGTTGTCCCAGAGATTCCAAGTATTTAAGAAGTGACTGAGCATCACCAATAGAACCAAATGCACCTTCATGGACCTAGAATTATTCAAAAACAGTAAACATTGAATGTAAGAGGCAGATAAAAGCACAAGTATGCTGGTGTTCTGATTTGATTGTCAAAATTTTGGTATTCTTTTGCAAGTATTCAGGATTAGGGTGAGCTACAGCTACTTGATCAGTTACATGGTCAGTTACTTGGTCAGTTACTTGACCAGTTACAGTTACTTGGTCAGTTACATGGTCATGTAACTGACCATGTAACTGACCAAGTAACTGACCACGATATTACATTAAGAACAGTATTCATGAATTACAGAATTTCAGATCTTTTGGTCTAAAAGGAAAAAGCAACCCAACATGAAACAGAGAAACCACTCACCAATATTGTAATATATAGCATCTGCAGTGTTTTCCAGGTTAACAATTTCTTTGTCAGACAAATCAATGGTGTCAAATTGGTCCTGTTCAGATTAAAAGCAAAACCCACTCAGTAACTTCAAGCAACTCAACATAAAACCCAATAACTAAACACACTCAGGATAATACTTCTTTTAAAGTAAATTCCATACCTCTGTAGCTCCCAAGTTTTTTATTACAAGTATCTTATTACCTGAGAACAAAGAAAGGGGAAAACAATTAAATTCACCAACCCAAAAAGTGGCTAAAACCCTAATGCGGGATCAGAATTTTGAAATTTCGAATGTTTCAGAGGAAAAAAGCCCTCAATTCTAAAATGAAATTCACTTTACCTTCTAAATGCATTTACATTTTGTAAAAAGATTCTCTACCACACAGGTCCTATTTACAAATTTGTAATTACAAGAAAGCAAATCTCACACAAGTAATGACTAAAGGTTTCAGTCCACAATGAATAAAATGACAGCTTCGACTGAAGCAAAACCCAGTACCTATCCTTGAAGCACGGTGAAAGAAATTTAAAGTGTAATAATAGACTGTAATTATGACGAAATGGTAATTCAATATCTTACCTCAATTTCAACCTTATCAACCGATTAGGTACAGCAAGATCTACATAATAAATTTGTATTACTTTAGAAGTTTATACAAGGGGACGAAGAACAAATTTAATCTGCAAACATATTGAGTCAAGCATGTAGAAAGGCGAAAGGGATTTTATACCTAAAACAATCATACAGAAAGAGGTAATGAGAACTCAAATTCTAAGCACGACCTACAATTTCAGTAAAATAAAGTTTAAATAAGCTAACAATCCACACCCACACCAAGTTTACCATTCTAGGAATGCTACTGGAACTATTCTTGCTAGGCCAAAGCCAATGCTTAGAATAAATTGTAATACTTCTGAACTCAATTGAAAACCAGAAGAAAAGAAGAAGAAAAAAAATAAGGAATGTTTTATTTCTTTTGATTCTGCAATACATTCTCTAACTGCATTGAACCCCATTCTGCTGGTATTGTACCACTAAGATAATTGTAAACCAAATCACTGCACAAAGATGAAAAAAGTTGGAAGGCATTCAGCAAAAAATAACTATTTCAGAAATGTCATCAGACATCATTTTTCAAGTCTTGAGCTATATAAATGCTCTTACATTTCTCTAAGGTAATGTAGTTTCACCAGTTAAGGTGGAAGCATGCCAGGTAGACTAAACCTCTTGAGTCTTGACTCTTGAGGACCATTTCAGATTAAAATATATGAATTCAAGTACTAATCAGAGAACAATATTAACAAGAAAGCAGAATGATAATAACAGAGATTGCTTTGAAATTAATGATTGTGGTGTTCATTTACAATTATCTTCTCTTTGTGAGAAAATCCTTCTTTTGTACGGTAATAATATTGGCAACTATACTAACCTCCAATAGATTAAGGTGAAAATCATCAGAAAATTAAACTTCTACCTCCAATGCCAAACCACCTTGGCACCTACCATTAGATCAGTTTAGCTGAGAACTTCTAGCACCTAGTAGATAAGGAAGGTCAAGGTAAGTTCTCGCAATGCAAGGAGGTAGTGTACTTCACTTAACCCCATCAGAGGTCAGTATAGTTTACCTTATGCAGTATAGATATCAATCAAATATAACAACCTCAATCGTTTTTTTTTTCCTGGTAAAGTTAATATCAAAATACCAACCTGTATCCTGATGTACAATCATGTATTGAAATATAAAAGCATCTAGCAATAAGATGAGAGAAGTATACAGCTTTACGACGTGACGGATAGTGCTGTTGCCTTCACATTCAATGCTACTCTCAGATTAAGAAGAGAGGCCACCTTCCTAGCACAGTTGATCGAGGTTACTTTGTACATACCTTGTTATTCTTAGCAAAGGAATAGTCACCAGCAGGCAGGACGCCATTGACAACTCTAACCTGCAAAGTAGGTGTTACCATAAACATCTTCTAAGTAGAACTAGCATTAGGAGGCACGCTTAATGTATAAAAACTCACCCAATGGTAAAAGCTGTAAGTCATCATTCTGTGCAGAATTTGTAAAAGGAATCCACTGCCAACACCTACCACTAGCAATTCAAATCCGACACATCGACAGAATGCATACTGCCATATCCAAATTCTACTATCTTTTGCATTACAAATATGAGTAAATGAACTATCAGAAAACCTAATAACCTTCTCAACTGGTTGGAGGGCGTTTTCTGAGCTGCGACAGCTCAATTGCAGGCATAAGAGGTGGCGCACCGCCAATTAGGGTATAGACCTACAATTCAACAAGGCCAAACACAAGCCATCAGTTCAACTCACCATTTATTACATCAAAATTTGAGAAAACTAGCATCAAATAAATCAAAATTAGTTGATTAAAGTGAAATTAGAGATTACCTGGCGTGAAATGCCATAGGGTTTGCGCTGAGACTCGTTGCGAGGTCGCGATTTCTTCTCCTGCTATAAGGGATGCGTGGTTTTGGGCAGACCCAAGATGTCCTTGACATTCATTCTGATTTTCCCCAAAAATCTAGCTAGGGTTTTCTTTTTCTGTTGTGAAATTGGATGCACAGAGAATAATCGTGATAAAGGATGGGCGGGAGATTGGAAGCTTCTCGTTTAGCAAACTAGAGTGAAATGGGAATTCGCAGTGAAACCCAGCCAACGAAATTGAAGCATGTTAGTTTACTAGAGTTCAACAATAATGGAAAAGGAATGATAGGAGATCGAGGAAATTAATTGAAATACACAAGCAAGAATAAGCCCTGGATCTGGATCCAGATCAACCCAATGGCAACCAAGTTCTTCGAACCTCAATTTGGTGAGTTGGAACAAGAATGGAGAAAAGGATATAGAAGGTTGTGGAAGAGGAAGAGGGTTGAAGAAAATGGGGCTTTTTCGATTCGAAATCAGATTTTCTTAAAAGAATCTCGTAGCTTTCTTATGCGACGACATGTATGTTGCAGTGGCAAACTTTTCATACCTTGCGACAGCTAATCTTTGCCGAAGCCAAGTTCTAATCTTTGGCTACCCCCATGCGACGGCATATTTACTCAGTCGTAAGACGTGCGACGGTGTAGCTTTGCCGAAGCGAAATGCCAGTTTTTGGCGACGGCAAAAGTGTGCCGACGCAAACTTCCGAAGCCATTGCAATTCTTTTTTGTAGTGTGTGACGTTTCCTGGTGTTTGGCAGAATTTGACTGATAAGGTCAAGGATTCAGATTGGATGAACCAGGGAGTCAGGCATTTTGTCTGGACTTGCGGTTGCATCTAGTGGGTCGCTAGATTGCCTACATACCCTGTAAAGGGATCAAACCGTTGTAGTTCTTGAGTTTGTATGGTGTTGGAAGAATTTGACTGGAGTCAATGATTCAATTTAGGACCGGCTGAATTTTGACTAGTGGAGTCAGGGATTCTGTTTGGACTTGTGGTTGCGTCTAGTGGGTGTTGCTAGATTGCCTACGTACCCATTGTGGGATCAAACCGACCGTAGTTCATAAGAATTGTATTTCTGGTATTTTTTACAGACTTTTGTGTCTGACGGATGTATAAATATTTTTTTGGAACCCGACAAATGTATTTCTTTTGGACACGTAATTAACAGAGTGTCTGCTAATTTGATTTGGGCACCCGATGTGTTAAATCTTGTATTCGGCAGTGTAAATGGGCTTTTGTGTTGTCTCCTTTACTTGTTGATAACAAATTCGACTGGGCCCGAACTTCTGAGGTAAACTGTCTTCAAGTGGGCTTTGTAGTGCTTCGGAATTCGTAGGCAAACCCATAAACTGACTTGGACACCCATCTTTTCGTTCTAAGCCTTTTAGCTTTGTTTCGCGTCAGGCCCGAATGATTTGGGCACCCATCTTTCTTTCCAGGCCTTTAGCTTTATTATGCGTTAGGCCCAATTGAAACGGTCCACTCCATCCATGAGACTAAACTGATCTCTATCAATCTTTACATCAGAAAGCTGGAATCCTTGTTGGCGTAGTTGCCTCGAGCTAATAGAAATCATGTTGGAGGTGAAGCTAGCTCTTGCAGCTCATTTCGGAGAGGGAGACTTGAACTGGGTAAAGCTTTTCAATGGGCTTCGATCAATCGAAATACCGACTAAGATCCCCAAATTTATTTCCTTGTTGTTGCAGTCTCAATTCCCCATCACAGCAGTAGATTGATTAGCCGGTGTGCAGGGTTGGAAAGCTGGTGCAATTCCTCTTCTGGTACGACCCTTCTGTGAATGCTACAATCCATCAAATATGATTTCCTTCCTTTATTGACCATGTACACCACCTTCAAATATTCAATTATACTTGCCGACATACAGCAAGTTCAAGATGAAATTTTGTCTAAACAATTAAGCTTTGTCTTATTGTTAATTATGTATGGTACTAGTTCTAGAAACAAAGCTTATTTGTTTCCATTCTGTTGTCTCTTACTAATCAAACCACTGCTTCAACAAAGAAATATTTTAATCATTCTTTGTTTTGATTCTGAGCATCTGAGCCATGTTCTTCCATCCATAACAATTCGACAAATGCTTTTTATTGATTTTAAAGCTTCTGTCCACACTCAATTGTATTGCTTTAATTTAAACCCTTCTGCAGGCTTTGGTTACTTCACTACCGCCAAACTCGACCGCCAATTTTGGGTGACGCTTCTTGGTTGGAATTGCCTGTCAGCTTTGGGTTTTGTATGGCTTGTTTTGGAGGTGGTGATTCAGCAGAGGCTTTGACAGCCGTGCCTCATGCAGATTGTGGCTTTGAAACTTGGCCGTTCATGAACGACCATTTGTTCCAATGCTTAGAAATTGCAGCATATAAGATTGCATTAAGACTCTGGCCATTCATGAAGGACCGTATTTGCCTTAATGCCTCAGACAAAGAAACTTGCAGGAGGTTGTTCATGAACAACCTATTCCCATTCATCAGGGAGAGCTTTGAGCATTGAAATGAGGTCGTTCGTGAACAACCGTTTTGCTTCAACGCGTTAAAGTATTTGCGAGCAGCAACGATGTCATTTCGACGAAGAACTCTAATAACAGTGGTCGTTCATGAACGGCCTATTAGAGCTTTGGAGGTCACAAGACATAGAGGATTAATTGGAGAGGCTTCACAGGGAAGGCAGATGTATACCTGCATATTGCTTTTCTTTTCTGTGCGTCTCCTCCTCTCTGTATTTCTTTTCTTCTTTTGCTCTATAGCGTCTTCCTCTCTCCTCTGCTGCGTATCTTTGTATTTCTCTCTCCTCTGTAGCCTTTTTTGCTCAGTGTTTTCTGCCCTCCGTAGTGTTTTTTTTTCTGTTCTCTTCACACCACTACCTTTATATAGTAGTGTACTTGCTGATCGGATAGCTACCAGCCTCCCCATACTTGTAATTTAAAATTTGAATGAGATGTGTTTATCTCCAACTATATTGCATGTCAGTGTATCTATCTTTGACGTTTAATTGGTCAAACTTTGACTAGCAATATATCTTCTTTGCTTGCCGTTTGAATTTATTCAAAGCCAACCGAAATCTTGAATGCAATTATCCACATTTGCTTGCCATTCAAACTTTTGAGCTTATCAACAGATATGTATGAATGTATTTCCCTTTTCTTTTCTGTTTTTTTTTGGTCTTGCAACAGCTTATACAAGCGTATAATTGCGCACCAATATGGGCCCTTGGTTTTTCTAATTTAAAAGACCAATTTTTGGACTTGTGATTTTTTTCGGTTTCAACACACGGGACGCAGCCCACTGACTGGCAGAGGGGAAGGAAAAAACACACACTTTTCTTATGAGGTTGGAGAAGAGAAAAGGGAAAGTAACTGTTAGGAAATTAATCCCCCGCCATGCAAGTATTAGCAGAGCCGTCTCAAACTTTTCGGAGGCCCTGTGCGAAAATTTAAATGCGGCCCTCCAAGTTTTAGACTTATATGAAATTTATACTTGAATAAATTCAAAATGTAAAATCAAATAACCAACCATGTATCATCAATATCATTAGATGAGCCTACAAAAGAGGCTAAATATTCAATACAAACATAAAGTTTGCAGCAAAAAATAATTACAAAAAATGCTTGATCTAAAACCCTCAAAATAACACATTCTAGCAGTGTTGATTGATATTAATTTGAAAATCCATCTCCTTGCCTTCTTACCTGCAAACTGATCAATTAGCTTATCACAATTGAATTTTCCAAGATATTCGTTCTCAATCGAAATCAAAGCAATAGAAGAAACAAGCATTCAATAGAAGAAACCCCAAAGTTGACCTCCACAATAAACCCTGCAAATTGTGTCAATAAATCATCATTACTCAAAAACCCAGAAACAAAAATCTGTACTAAGAACCTATAAACAATGAGCAATATGCAAAATTGATTTCAGTACCTGAAATTAAAGGCGGGAGCTTGCGAATCAATCACATTATAGACCAAATGGGTATGACCGTATGAGCTTTCTTCTTGTGCAGAATCAATTCAATCAGAATAATCTGACAGTGCCCAACAAAAATCCCCAAAAAAAGAAGAGAAAAAAAAAGCTTCAATCTTTGTTGAATTGTGAAAACGAAAATGAAGAAGAAACCAAGATAGAAGCTTACTATGGGCTCGCACTTGGTCTATTCACATAAATTGAAACCCTTTTTTCAGCTTCATCTCTCTATTTTTCTCACTCAATCTTTGTGTCTAATGATCTATCTAGCGCGCGCACAGTACTTTGAGACAGAACGCAGAAAAAAAATAGAGGAGGGTAAGGTTTGGTTGTGTGGAGTGTGGACGGTGTGGTGCACTGGTGCCAAATTGGCTAATTTTATATTATCTTCAATTTTTAATATTTATTTATTGAAATATAAAACCATTAAAACAGAAAATGGGCTCTCTACCTCTCAAAATGTGTGGAGTTGTGAACGTAACTGTTGCAGCAAAAGGGATCCTGGGCCCTATTTTATAATTTTTTACAGTTTTTAATATATACATAAAACTAAAAAATAAAAAAAATTGGGGCCCTCTCAATTAGGGGCCCTGTGTTGTCCCTCTCATTGCACACCTTGAGAACCGGCCCTGAGTATTAGTAGTAGAGATGGAAAGAAGCAACAACCAAACCAAGAAAACAAGTTTTAACGAAATTCGGCCAAAATCCATGCCTACATCTTCGGAGAGCTTTCATCTTTACTATGAGAGATTCACATAGTACAAGTTTATGCCCAACCCAAGCCCTTGTATCCAATAGGATACCCCTTGTACACCCTCTATTATTCTAGAAGATCACTCTACCCCAAGAGCTATATATGCACGTCCTTGGACACAACTCCCCCTGTCTTCTACGTCTTGAAGACCCTTGGAGATAGAAGTCTCTAGAGTCAGGGGCGGAACCAGAATTTAAACATTGGGGGGGGGGGGGGGGGGGGGTGTTGAGACATAGTGTAAAAAAAAAAAAACACATACATAACTGCCCATTCAAAAAAAAATAGAATCAATTCAAAAAACGCCTTTAATTAATCTGATTTGTATTAGTGTATTCTTATTGTTATTGATTATTTTAATAGACTAATATATATATATATATATATATATATATATCAATCACCTTGGTTTGGGGGGGGGGGGGGGGGGTGGGGTGTGTCCGGACCCCGTCAAACCGGAAGGTAGCTCCGCCCCTATCTAGAGTCACTTCATCAATGCCCATTCATGTCCATCATTAATTTAACCACGCATTTATTCCCAATGCATCAACTTAACCATGCATTTATACCCAATGCATGCACTTAACTATGCACCAATTTTCCATGCATAAGTCATCACCATGAATGCACAAACTATAAATATCATGCCTTCATGCCATGTAAAATATCTCCACCAAGTGGAGATAGGCGCCAAACCTAACAATAACAACATGTGCAGAAAATCATTGCTTGTTTGGCAAACGATAACCTTGCGGCTAAAATTGATTTCATTCAAAATGAACTTAACTATGCACCAATGTTCCATGCATAAGTCATCACCATGAATGCACAAACTATAAATATCATACCTTCATGCCATGTAAAATATCTCCACCAAGGATAGATAGACGCCAAACCTTGATTACGCTAAAAGTAAGCGCGCAATTTAGCCCTATAAAATATCATCGTTAGTATATGGTAAATAAGGATGGTTCAAATCCAAGAATTGAGGGTACACCTGTCATTGTAAAACACTTAAAGAATTAATAAAAATACAAAGTATAATATTTACAAAAATAAAACAAAGGATATATACAAAATAACAAAATAAGGGGGGTTTTAACATTAGGGTTTCAAAAATTAAAATAAATAAAATAAATAAAATACAAAAACACATGTACAAGAATGAAATGTAAGAAACAAGGATCAAAACCAATTCCATATGATTAAACTCAATTCAAATCCTATAATTGATCATCTAAGTCATGAGAAAGAAGTTGATCATATGAAACATTCGAAGCAAATGATTTCCCATATTTTACTTTCCTTTACTAATTAACCTAAGTGAATCGAAAGCACCTAGATCAATTCTATTAAACATGCAATCAAAGTCTAGAAAGCTAGCTAATCAACACATGTTCAACGCAATACACATAGAGAAAGGTTATCAACTTAAGTGCACAACCTAGTATGAATAAGTTCATCTATTTGCAATCCTCTTCAATTGAATTCGACCTTTGTCCAAAGCCTTTACTACTTGTGATTTAGGTTCACAAAACTATTAGGTGAGTTGTTTACCTAAATCTAGCACCAATTACATGCAAATTCTATAAGTGTCGACCCAAATAAGATAAACATATAAAAGATTTCTATCAAGCAAATTCAATCGAACAAACTCACATAAGCGACTTAGAATCACAATTATGGAATTCGAAAACTTTATTTAGACATAGAATTGGGCTTAAACTTTGCCCTAAACGTTATCGTTAACTAGAAACAAGTTCCTACGAATTCAAACAAGAAAATCAAAAGATTACAAGGAAAAAGAATGAATTACACCGTGTAGGGAGATGGAGATAGAGAGCTTGAATGTTGGATCTTGAATCTTGAAAGCAAGTCTTCAAGGTGGATGATGGAGGCTATGATCTTCACGGCTCCTTCTTCTTCTTCCTCTCCTTGCTTGAAAACACAGGACTTGCAACTAGAGAATGGAGAGAGGGAGAGATCTTTCTGACGTTGAGAGAATTTTCTGAGGGGAAGTGTATGTTGAAAACGTCTACCATAGGGGGGTTTATATAGGGGACGGCCAAGCACTCCCAAAGCTTCATGAATCTTCTTTTTAATTCCTCAAACAATTATCCGATCATGCCACACAGCTTCGACCAATCACGTAGCGCCACGTTAGCTCTGTTGTGTCATCCAACCAATCAAAAAGCTCCAAAACAAGTCCATAATCTTCTAAATATATTTATTTGCCGAATTTCCAATGATTCACTCTGATTTTATTCACAATTTTCAGCCAAATATCTAGGCATGAACCTAGACAATGTATCTGGACGCATTTTAGACTTTTTCTCCCTTAAATCTCTCCATGGCGTCATTATCCTTGATCTTCTCTTGATTTTTGACATTAACTCCATGATTTCCATCCATTTTTCACGGTAAAATCAAGATTTAATCCCCCAAAAATATCTGCAACGTCATCTTCTATGATCCTCTCTTGACTTTCACAGCAATAAAAGATTTATTCTTCCAAAAATCCCTCTTTGACATTCACAAAACCCTAAATCCAATGGGCTTCATCCATTTGCCGAAAATCCAAATTAATCCAGAAGATTCTTGGGGCTCCATGTGTCATCTTCAAGTTATGTGGTTTCCTAGTGCTTCCAGGACTCTTCTCCCAACGTTCCCTAGCTTTTCTTTCTCCTTTGAGCTCATTTCAGATTTTTTTCTCCATAAGACCTGAAAATAGAAACTATTACTGAAATTACTAAAAATAGAAACTTTCCTAAAGAAGAAGGATTTATTTAAGGAAATAACTCAGTAAATATGAGGAAATAATGTTTAAAACAACGCATTAAAATGCTCCTATCAAACCTAACAATAACAACATGTGGAGCTCACATGTGCAGAAAATCATTGCTTGTTTGGCAAACAATAACCTTGCGGCTAAAATTGATTTCATTCAAAATGAACAGTCCACATGATGAACAATCCAAATATTCATTCTAAAAAAAATATATATATTAAAATAAGTGAAAAGTTTGAATGTACAGAAATTCTTAGGATTAAATTCAATGGATGATGTTCAACTACACGATCCTTTAATGGAAAAAAAAAATAAAAAGAAGTTAAATTTATTTTTCATTTTTAATTAATGACTATATGATATTGTTCATAATATTTCGATTCATATTATAGTTAATTCTTAACTGAAATAAATATATAAAAAAATATAGGACCTTCATACAGGATGTATAATGGTTGGAGATGGATATATTGGTGTCGAGACTTGGAACCTCATAATAAAACTTATAACATAAATATGAGACTAATGGTTGGAGTCGCCCTTGGAACCAGATTGTCCAAATATATAGGCATGTAACAAAAGGAAAACAATAAGCATATACTGACCTGGAGTTATAGATATAGCAGATACGAGACTATGAGAGGTCCCAGATCAAGAATTGACCCTTTTCCAGACAAGTAGAAGTGGATCTCTAATGCACTATCAAATCCATTAACACCTGAGAAATTTTCTTTATGTACTTTATTTGAATCCCCTGCCTTGTCTACAATGTTGAAATCCTTTAGGTTCGTCTCACCTTGCAGCAATCAATCACCATTTATATTTATTAATTGGTTCAAATGACAATGCCTGCAATAGTAGTAATGCAAATGGGTGGGTGATGAGTATTGGTGACAAAACTAAGAAAACATTACCTGAATATAAACATCAAATAAGCGTTTATATGTACTTCTAAATTGATTATCCTCACCAAAAATTTCAACAAAGTGAAATTGTTTAGTGGTTGGAAAGGAGTCGGCGATTTTATCTCCTTCTTTGTTCTTTCTACTTTAGAGCAGCTTACTCTTACATAGAGCTTTTGCACTGTAGCTAGTGCTTCCTTCATTTCTTATATTCCAGATCCCTTTTCTACAAGTTTCCACTCCTTTCCTCTCGAATTTTCCTTTTCCTATCCTAATTCCCCCTTCCCCACCGTAATCATTGTTAGGATTACTTGGCTTCACCCGGTTTCATTTGGTAATACCCTTGTTCAATCACCACAACACCTGTTAAACATGCAAAACCTCCTTCATCTTTGCCATCTCTAATCAACACACCTGTTCAGTTTTTCTACCACTGCCGTAACCCCGTTTTATTTCCCTTTTGATCTTTCTTACGCGTGGATTCCTCTATCGGATTGCATGGCCTATAAATCCCTTTTTCATGCAGGACGATATTCATCGAAGCGTTTTCAACATACTATCCATGTACAACATGGTTGCCTCGATCACCGTCAAATTCTCCTACCTCAGTCTTATCCCCTCCTGCTTCTCCTTCAAAACCCCTTCAACCTCTATTCCTTTGAATCCAGTTCTCCCTCCTGCTGTGGAGGTTCCTGAGGGGGAGCTTTTTATTCAAGTCCCACCCCCAGTCCAAGATCAAGTCCGAGATGTTCTTTTGGTGGGTGTGGTCATCACTGATCGTACGCTTCATGCTCCCTCGATGATCCGCAATCTCCTATCTGCATGGATTGAGATAGGACGGTTTCGGGTTGAGTTGATAGGCAGGAAGTCTATCTTTGCTATCACAGCTCCTTCTGAGGCTGCTGCAGACTAACTACTGGAGAGGGATCCCTGGTCCGTTAAGGGTTATACTATGTCCATCCATCCTTGGCCTTTGTTGAGTAGACTGGAGGATATCCCTTTGCACTTGGTTACTTTTTGGGTGCAGGTTCATGGTCTTCAACGTGGTCATATGACGGAGGATGTGGCTCGTATGCTGGGAACCAAGATTGGTACGGTGGTAGCTGTTGATGATCCCAACTCTCCTGTTGGTAATCCAGGGTACCTGCATGTTCTTGTTCAGGTGGATTCCCGGTATCATCTATCTCCGGGGTTCTGGTTCTCTAACTCTCTTACAGAAGCAACTTAGGCTGAGTTTCGGTATGAACATCTTTCAGATTTTTGTTACCGTTGTGGCAGGTTGGGTCATATCATTAGTACTTGTACTTTCCGTCGTCACCCTTCTTCTGATAAGTTGGGCTCTTGGATGGCGATTCCCACTCCTCCTCGTCTTCCTCTAGATGGTCAGCACAGTTGGGATAGTGTCCAGCATCATAGTTTTGAAAATCGTCGCAGTCAGTATGTGGATCGGAATTACTAGCAGAATGGGATTTAATGTTCTACACTGCGGTCCTGTCACCCTGATACGTTGGCTGGTCCCTATCCGGGAACCCTAATTCTCGCCCATCCAAGGCAGGGCTTCTGGCGTCCATCTGTTTCTGTTTCAGCCGTCACTTCCTCAGGAGAGGTTCCCTCAAACACTAAAACCCTTAATAAGGGTAAGGATAAAGTGGCTGACTAGTCATCCCCGTCACCTTCGGAGTCCCCTCCTTTGCCTGTTTCTCCTGACGTGGAGGACATGCAGCTTGCGATTTCTCTATCCTTGACTGATCTGGCAATGCAATCTTAAACTCGGCATGATTTTGTTCAGGACATGGTGGGATCTTAGCTTATGAGTGTGGACCCTTTTCTTCAGTTAGGCCCTAACCAGGACCTGCTTACTCTCCAAGCCATCCTGGCCTATCATGAGGTCTTCCTAGACCCAACAATTTTATTACCTAACTTACCTGACCCACTCCCTATCCCCCCTTCACAACCTTATCTTGACCATTTTCTTCTTCAGCCAAAATTACTCTATCCCACTCACATTCCCACATACGACTCTCCCCAACCTTTCCTTCCCATTTTCCCTGATGTACTATCGTCTTTACCTACAGTGGATCCGCCTTCAATTCCTCCTCTGGGATCCTTGGCTCTTCTAGCCACCCAATTCCAACATCTTCATGTCAGGAAAAGGTTACAGGAGGCTTTACAGGAAAATTCAAGGCAACTGAAACGGCACCGGACAATGATCCCAGATCTGGAGGTTTCTGTTCCCCCTGTTCAGCGGTCTCAAGCATCACCTAAACCTCAGCGGGGCTGTCCCCCATTGGCTACAAGTCTCCATGGTCATCCCAAGAACCTTCATGTTTCTCAAATTGCAGCCACAATTGAAGTAACACTTACTTTAGCAACTTTGGTGGGTACCACTCTGGACTCTGTTTCTTCAACTGATATGGAAATATCTTCTTTGGTCCAATCTGCTGTTTCTATGGTATTAATTAATTTGGAGACTTCATCCTTTGGTAATCTCAATCCGTCCTCTGTCTCCTCTGGTAGCAAGGGCGATGGCATAGGTAGCTGGCCAGGTGCAGTTACGGGTTCCGAATGAGGCTCATCTCTTGGAACTATCAAGGTTTGGAGTCCTCCTTGACAGCGAAGGCTCTTCGCAGGCTATGGCTAAAGTATGACCCTGAGATTATCTTCCTTATGGAAACTCATCAACAAGAAAAGATAGTCTCGTTTTGGCAGACTCAACTTAAGTATGATAACTATGTAGTAGTTGATCCTGTAAATACTAGTTCTGGCGGCTTGGCCATTTTGTGGAAATCCTTTGTTCAGGTGTCTGTTGTACATAGTACCCCTAATGTCATCGACACTGAGGTGTATTTTGTAAATGAGGACTTCCATTGTAAAATATCTTGGGTGTATGGCAACCCTACTGAAAGTTTGAAGCAGTTGTTTTGGTGTTATATGTGTCGTTACTTCTCAGTTCAAAGTTTACCTTGGATTTGTTTGGGGGATTTCAATGATGTTCTTTGGTCAGATGAAAAATGGGGTGGTTGTCCTCCTCATAAATGGAGAATGGATCTTTTTCACAACTTTCTCAATCACACAGGTCTTCGTGATCTGCATTTTCAGGGCCCTTGTTTTACTTAGTTTCGTTTCCAACATGATCAGTTGGTAATGAAAGAACGACTGGACCGTTGTTTAGGAAATGCTGAGATGTGTGCTGCTTTACCTTATTCCCAAGTTTTTAACTTGCCTATTGTAGGATCTGATCATCGTCCTCTGCTCTTTGATTCTCATCTAAAGGAGACTCACTCTCCCAAAATCTTTCGATTTGAACATATATGGACTTCAGCAGCTTCTTGTGAACATATAATTTCTCAGGCATGGCTCTTTGCACCATTAAATCTAGCTATGCCTATTTGGGTTGCCGATCTAAAAGCTTGTCAAAAGTCCTTATCTACATGGTGCCAGAAGACTTTTCCTAATTCTCATAAGCAAGTTGATCAATTGCTTACACAGCTCAACCATTTGCACAACAATCCTGTTCCAGATGTTGCCCCTCAAATCAGACTCATTACAAAGCATATTGAAGAGCTATGGCTTTTGGAAGAGAAGTTTTGGCATCAGCGATCCCGGATCTCTTGGTTAAAACTTGGAGATAATAATACCAGGTTCTTTCATCAATCTGCCACTAAGCGTCGACAACGAAATCACATTCTTCGCCTTCGAAATGCCAATGGCTTGTGGATGGACTCAGATATATCCATTGCTGATACTTTTCTATCCTACTATAAACAACTTTTCACCGCAGCAGGAGCACGAAATTTATCTGATATTCTTCTCCTTGTTGACCCAGTGGTTACTGCTTCAATGAATCAATCTTTGTTAGCTGCTGTTAGTTTGGAAGTGGTTAAACAAGCTATCTTTGGTTTGGGATCCCTCAAGGCACCTGGCCCAGACGGTTTTCCTAGTCTTTTTTATCAGACTTATGGGACTATTGTTAATAAGGTCATCCATCAAGCTACGGCTTCCTTTTTCCAAACTGGTAACCTTTTATCGGAGCTTAACAAGACTCATTTGGTACTACTTCCAAAGATCCCTCATCCTGAGCATGCTTTCCAGTTTCGGCCAATTAGACTATGTAACTTTTCCTATAAAATCTTGTCAAAAGTTATGGCTAATCGCTTGAAGCCCTTCATGCCTGAGTTAATTTTTGAAAACCAAGCAGCTTTTGTGGTTGGCAGGAAAATTCAGGATAATGTGGTGGTAGCTCATGAAATGTTCCATCATCTCAAGCTCCTACGCCGTATGGGATTGGGAGCTTTTGGATTGAAACTTGATATTTCTAAAGCCTATGATTCTGTTGAGTGGGACTTTCTTCATGATGTGCTTCTCAAGATGGGTTTCCATGTTCATTGGGTTATGCTTATAATGAACTGTGTCAGATCGGTGGCACTTTCAATTTTGGTTAATGGTAAACCTTCTGCCTTCTTTGCTCCTACTCGTGGTTTACTACAAGGAGATCCCTTATCTCCGTACCTCCTTTTTGTCAGTGATGTTTTGTAGGTACAACCCTTGTACCTGTCGGATTGACATTCCCATACAAATAGTCCCTTTACTGATCTCGGAGAATCAGGTATACATGCGTTTGCATCTGAGTCAGTTTTATGTGGAGTCAGTTTTTAGGAAGTTGGTTTTGGGTTTTATGGAATTACATTCTTAAAAGATTTTCTCTGATAAATAAAAGGGTAGTTTTTAAGTCCTAGGTATTCTAGGATTTTCTGGATATCTTGGAATAAAAGCTCTTTCCTAATTCAAGTCGACTTAGGGTAGAATCTTTGTTTGATTGAGTAGTTGCCGTAGGTCTATTATATTAGCTGAAGAAATACACGGTCTGCGGCACACATTCAAAAACGCAAGAATTTGTGATAGGGTCTTGCATGTTTGTTTGAGTTTGTGTCTTCACGAAGAGTCAAAACACTTGGTCCATGTATAAGTGTTTGTGATCATAGTTTCATATACATAATACTCTCTTGAGATCAGTAGAGAGACTGTGAAGAAAGAAGAACAAGATTTGAAGATCATTCAAGTGAAGGAGTTCTCGAAGGAAGACAAGCTTAGAGTTAGCTTTTATCTAAATCTTATAGCCGAGCAAGTGCTATACAAGTTTGTACAAGAACATATCCTTTTGAATAAGATGATTATTATTTTGGGTTCTCAAGAGTAAGAGCCCCGCAGTGTTTTTAATCTCATATTTGAGGTTTTCACTGCGTAACCAAAATCTGGTGTCTAGTTTGTTAGTTTGGTTTCTGCTGCCCAGTAAGGATTGATCAGTGTACTGCAATCCCCATTCTCCAGAAAATCACATTATGTCCTTGTATTTTCATGTTTTATCAACAATGGTGTCCAAAGCTTGTGCTGTTCATTGCCTTACTCCTCTGCAAATCACACCCTCTGCACCCAAGATTAGCCATCTCTTATTTGCGGATGATTTGATGTTCTTCTTTGATGCTACACAAGTTAATGCTTCTCATCTTCTGTTTCTACTTCAGTCTTATGGTACTGCATCAGGTCAACAAATCAATTACTCCAAGTCAACATTATTTTTCAGCCCCAACACGGATGCCAATTTGATTACTCATATTTCTGGTATTATTGGAGTTTCTTCTGTCTCTAATCTAGGCAAATACTTGGGTCTCCCCACTGTTTGGGGTAGATCCAAAGTCTCTGCTTTAGCTTATGTCAGAGACTCTATTAATCGTAAGCTTCAGGGTTGGAACAATAGCTCTTTAACACAAGCTGGAAAGGAGATTTTGATTAAGTCAATAGCTATGGCAATTCCATCTTATCCCATAATGTGTTTTCGGTTTCCCAAAACACTTTGCCATTAGATTGATTCTCTTATTGCACGATTTTGGTGGGGAAATAATGGAGACTCTGGTATTCATTGGATGAGTTGGTCAAGTTTAGGGCTGTCCAAAGCTAAAGGTGGGATGGGCTTCCGTGACCTCCAAGATTTCAATCAGGCACTTTTGGCTAAACAAGGATGGCGTATCCTAACAAACCCTTCAGCACTTTGGGTTCGTATTCTTAAGGCACGGTACTTTCCTCTAGATACTTTCTTCACTGCTCGAAAAGGATCTTCGACTTCTTGGCTATGGTTAAGTCTTCTTCATGGAAGGGACCTTCTCACTAGCAATGTTGCTTGGCAAATTGGGAATGGCCTTCATGTTCCAGTTTGGCATTCTAATTGGATTCCTCATCTCCCTAGTATGCATATGATCCCCCATACACCAGTTGATGTTCAACTTCATGTTGACTCTTTAATTAACTGGAATTCTCTCACTTGGGATCTTACTGCTATTGAAGCCTCTATCACTGACTCATAATTACAGGCTATTCAGGCTATTCCTTTAGTCTCGCCTAATCGGCCTAACCGATTATTCTGGCCTTTGGAGAAAACAGGTTCTTATACAGTTCGTTCTGGTTATCATGCTGCCCATTCTCTTACTTCTGTCCATCCTATTCCCCACCCTCGTTCCTCTTTTTCTATCAACCGTCTTCTTTGGAAACAGGTTTGGGCACTTAAAACTCTTCCAAAAATTAAAACTTTTCTCTGGAGAGCTATTTCTAATTTTGTTGCAACTAAAGCTAATTTGTTTCGTAGAAAACTGGCTAGGGATCCCTTATGCCCTCTTTGTCATCTTTTTCCAGAAACAATTGAGCATATACTGTTGGCCTGCCCTTGTTCTCTAAAGACTTGGTTTATCCATCCACTTGGTTACCGCCCTCCTCTCCAACAGCTCACCACTTTGGATAAATGGTTTACCCATTTACATCTTCCTCTCTCAACCACTTCTTCTTTTCGAAGCACCGTTTATACTCATATCAGTTTTCTTCTTTGGAACATGTGGAAACATCGATGTCACTGTGTTTTTAATGATGTTCAACCTAATCATTTCTGTTACGTCCCGAACCTAAATTTATCGGTTTACTAGTCATTTGGACGGTAAACGACAATTACTTTCACTTTTTACTTTGTTTCGATACTTTTAGTGGCCCTAAAAAGTTAACTTTTCTTTCGGGTCAAAATTTGAGAAAATGTTCTTCATGGAAGTTGTAGAGGACGTTAAACCGAGCACGTACATATGTGATACATAAAAATCGGAGTTCGTATGCGAAAGTTATAAGAGAAATGGTAAAAATTACTGTTCACGGTAAGTTTCTATAAATATAGGAAGTTACTGTGGTAAGTTTCCATTTTTGGAAACCTACCGGCTTTTCTCTCTCCTCTCCCCCGACCCTTTCTTCCTCTTCAGTCCTGTTTCTTCTTCCTCCGATTTCTCCCTTCTCCGGCCGACCCACGACCGAATCTGGGCACCGGCAAGCTCGCCTTCTCCTACTTGTCACGCTTGTGGTGGTGTTTTACGGTGGCTTGGGCGGAGGAGCTCAGAACTGAGCCGTGAAGATTACTGTAGCCGAACGGAGGTTTCGTCGATTTCCGGCGATTCTGGCCATATCCTGCCACCAAACCAGATCGAATGTGCGGTTTTTGCCAAGGATCATTTCCCCCCTAGTCTTGAGCCACGATTTGCAGTGTGGAGGTCGAATCGACGATTTCAAATTCTAGGGTTCTTGGGTTTTTCTGGAAAAATTTCACTGGCCAATTTGGATCACTTACAGGTAAAATTGGAACTTGTTGTAGTTGTGAAAAATGCTTGGACTGTTGAGTAGGTGGTGCTGCCAAAATTTGGTGGCCGCCGGCGCGTGGGGCCCACGCGCTACCACTGTTGGTGGCGCGTGGAGGCGTGCAGGGCAATGTTTCAATTTCAGTTTTAGCCCATTAAATTGTAGAAATGTTGTAGAGCTTGTATGTGAAGTTTGGTGAATTTTGGAGGAGTTTGGAATTGTTTGTGATTTTCCGAAGTTCGGAGTTTTGAGATTGATTTATGGGAAATCCGACCGTCGGATTTCCCTCGTTTTCATTGTGGAATATGTTAATTGAGGAATTGGTGTTGTGGGAGAGATTTGGGTGGAATTTGAGAAGTAATGGAGATTGGGATTTTCGGGTTTCGTTTAGGTTCGTATTTATTTTATTGGATTTCCGTTTACGGAAATATAATTGTGTACAAGACGATGTCGCGAGCTACGGTTAAATGAAGGAACTCGTTTGCATGGTCGCCCAATAGTACTGTGAGTGGACTTTTATTGTTAAAGAATGATGCATGCATTTATTTTTCCTAAAATAATAATTTATTTATCATTTTACTATCGAGCATAATATTTTGCCTTGGATTATAATTTTGACATTGTTTTTCTATATGAATTTCGGTTACGAATCTATTATGCTCAGGTTTGGATTTATGATTTATTTTTGGAAATCATGACTTTCGACGGATTATTTTCCGAGGTGATTTTAGGAAATTTATAATACATTTCATTCGTCGATATTGAGATTTCGGAATATTTATCGAAAATGGGATTTTCGATGGAATTATATTTATCGATTATTTCTCGCCTAATGGTTTATGAGTTCGAGAATATTCTGGCGTGCGGGGTCACGTCGTTGGATTATGTACTTTCTCGTGAGATGTTGGGGAAGCCTCACAGATTTTCGAGTTTTCGTCTGGTTTTAAACCACCATACCTGGGTTGTCATTTTTGTTGCTAGCTAGCCTATTAGTACTCCTCACTTACTATGTGTTCGTGGGTGAGTAGAGCAGAGCATGGGATGCTCCAGAGTGTGGGACACTCCGACCCGAGCCTGGGAGGCTCCCTTATTTGTATGGTGAGAACTTCTTCCCCACTTTTGATTGATACCTTCAGCTAGCGGGGCTAGCAGTTTTCTTTTGACCAACGGGGCGGGAATGTTATCACGAATTTTCGTGTTGCGAGCAATATGTTTTATCCACGTGCATGCATCGAGTTTTTAAAGGAACAAATGTGGGAAAGTATTAAAGCTTTTTCTTTCGTTTGAATTATCTTACTTATATATTTTTGTCCACTCACTCTAACGTGTTTTACATTACTTTCCCCTGGGCCCTTCAGTTTCAAATGCCCAGCTTGCAGGCGAATTAGTGGAGGTCGGGCGTACATGGCATTTGAGGCATAGTTGTCACTACTTCCGCAGTGTAGGATCCCTTGATCCTTTACTCTTCTTTTTATATCCCTGTGTATTAGTAGTATTGCTCTGATAACCTCTGGGATTAGTGTTGTTGAGTTTTGTGTTTTGTGTTTTGTGAAAGTGGAGTTGTTGGTAATTGGGAGCAGGGGGTGCTCCAGGAGTATAAGGTTGGTTTGCTTGAAGTGTTTTGTGTGTTTACAGGTTTTTGGGTAGTCCATTTTAGGGGTGACTCTGCCGAATTTTTGGTAGAGTTATCCCTAAGGTGGGCCCACAGGGCCACCTCGGATTTCAGGGTGAAATTCGGGGCGGGTCCTGTCACTTTTTAGTGGCCTCTCTTTCTTTCGATGCATCTTCAGAGTTTTTGGATCAGTTTATGGATCCTTTTCTTCAAATGGATAATCAGTTAGTGTCTTTGCGTCCCCTCCCAAACCAAAATGGTCCCCTCCTTTGCCTTCCAGATAAAAATAATACTGATGCTTCATGGACTTTGGAAGGAACAGGACTAGCTGCTGTGGCTAGGAACTCTTCTGGTTCACTTGTATCTGGGAAGGTTTTATTTACCCATGCTTCTTCGTCTTTGGTTGCAGAAGCATTGGCAGTCAGATTGGGTGTCCAGTTAGCCCTGTCCATACCATCTAGTCATTTTCTGTTTGAGATTTATTCTCTCCAACTTGTTAAGCTCCTCACCCATTCCACCACATCCACAGATTGGGCTATGTTGCCTCTTGTGGATCATATCAGAGCTTTAACAGTTGATTTTGGTTCTTTTAGCTGGGGTTGGACTAGCAGAATAGCTAATCAGGCAGCAGACCACATCGCCTTGTTAGCTCGCAGGAGGCAGTGTCCAGCTGATTGGGTTTGGTTTCCACCTTCCTCTTTGCTCATATTCTTTGTATGATGCAGGACATGCTCCAACTTAGTTTATTTCGTGTTAGCTCCCTGTTCCCTGCTTGTTTTGGGCAGGGGTTTAGCTCTGCTTGTTTTTTTTTTTTGTTCTTGGTTCCCATTTTTATGCTTTTATTTCTGTTAAAAAAAAAAAACAATTCAGCAAAGTGAAGTGTTACACTGCATGTATTTGCCTTTACGTAAACAGATCCGTAATATTTTAGATAGATAGGGGAAGAGGGAGCTTTATCGTATAATAGTGCTTCAGAGGAAATCCACATCTCAAGCTTTATAAGAAATCACCAGAATTGGAAGCAAAGAGGTGTGTTTCCAGCACTGGTCCAAGCCCAGTATCCTTTTGGACTCATGTAAAACTGTGATGTATCATTATCTTGACCACAAACATTTCCATCTACTTTTTTTAATTTTTTTCCTCCCACCCCACAATTTATATAATAATGACTGGTTGAAGAAATTAAACATATCTACCATTAATACACACACACACAGAGTCTTCTCTGCTACGGACCTTTGCATATTTAAAATATTTGGATTTCCTTGATAAACCCACTTTTCGATCACATATTCACATCTTTACAGTTGAGTTTTAGGTATATATAATCTGCAAATTTCAACTAAATTGATAATCATTAAGGCATTCAAAACTGCGATATACAATTATGAACACGAACGGTTCAGGTTGGACATAATTAGTTTGTTCATTGATTTAATCTTGTTAGATACCTTAACGATCATTAATTTGGCTGAAAATTTGTAGAAGGATCTATACACTAAGACCCAAATTGAACGGTCGAGATGTGGATATGCGATCGAAAAGTGAGTGTATTCAAAGAAATTTGCATTTTTAAAATATGTGGATGTCCTTAGCAGAGAAGCAGTACTCTGTGTGTGTGTCTGTGTGTGTATTGAACCGTGAGATGTGGATATGCGATTGAAAGTGAGTGTATCAAAGAAATTTGCATATTTTAAAATATGTGGAGGTCCTTACAAGAAGCAGTACTGTGTGTATATATATATATATATATATATATATATATTGAACCGTTGAGATGTGGATATGCGATCGAAAAGTGAGTGTATTCAAAGAATTTGCATATTTAAATATGTGGAGGGTCCTTCGCAAAGAAGCAGTACTACTTTTAAAGTAAGGATTAGATGAGGAATTTTAAATCAAAGGTTTAGAAAATCATTGCTTGTTTGGCAAACAATAACCTTGCGGCTAAAAATTGATTTCATTCAAAAATGAACAGTCCACATGATGAACAACCAAATATTCATTCTAAAAAAAAATATATATTAAAATAAGTGAAAAGTTTGAATGTACAGAAATTCTTAGGATTAAATTCAATGGATGATTCAACTACACGATCCTTTAATGGAAAAAAAAAATAAAAGAAGTTAAATTTATTTTTCATTTTTAATTAATGACTATATGATATTGTTCATAATATTTCGATTCATATTATGTTAATTCTTAACTGTAAATATATCAAATATCGGACCTTCATACAGGACTGTCTAATGGTTGGAGATGGATATATTGGTGTCGCGCTTGGAACCTCATAATAACAACTTATAACATAAATATGAGACTAATGGTTGGAGTCGCCCTTGGAACCAATTGTCCAAATAGATATAGGCATGTAACAAAAGGAAAAAATAAGCATATACTGACCTGGAGTTATAGATATAGAGCAGATACGAGACTATGAGAGGTCCAGATCAAGAATTGACCCTTTTCCAGACAAGTAGAAGTGGATCTCTAATGCACTATCAAATCCATTACACCTGAGAAATTTTCTTTATGTACTTTATTTGAATCCCCTGCCTTGTCTACAATGTTGAAATCCTTTAGGTTCGTCTCACACTTGCAGCACAATCAATCACCATTTATATTTATTAATTGGTTCAAATGACAATGCCTGCAATAGTAGTAATGCCAAATGGGTGGGTGATGAGTATTGGTGACAAAATAAGAAAACATTACCTGAATATAAACATCAAATAAGCGTTTATAATACTTCTAAATTGATTATCCTCACCAAAAATTTCAACAAAGTGAAATTGTTTAGTGGTTGGAAAGGAGTCGGCGATTTATCTCCTTCTTTGTTCTTTCTACTTTAGAGCAGCTTACTCTTACATAGAGCTTTTGCACTGTAGCTAGTGCTTCCTTCATTCTTATATTCCAGATCCCTTTTCTACAAGTTTCCACTCCTTTCCTCTCGAATTTTCCTTTTCCTATCCTAATTCCCCCCCCTTCCACCGTAATCATTGTTAGGATTACTTGGCTTCACCCGGTTTCATTTGGTAATACCCTTGTTCAATCACCACAACACCTGTTAACATGCAAAACCTCCTTCATCTTTGCCATCTCTAATCAACACACCTGTTCAGTTTTTCTACCACTGCCGTAACCCCGTTTTATTTCCCTTTTGATCTTTCTTACGCGTGGATTCCTCTATCGGGATTGCATGGCCTATAAATCCCTTTTTCATGCAGGACGATATTCATCGAAGCGTTTTCAACATACTATCCATGTACAACATGGTTGCCTCGATCACCGTCAAATTCTCCTACCTCAGTCTTATCCCCTCCTGCTTCTCCTTCAAAACCCCTTCAACCTCTATTCCTTTGAATCCAGTTCTCCCTCCTGCTGTGGAGGTTCCTGAGGGGGAGCTTTTTATTCAAGTCCCACCCCCAGTCCAAGATCAAGTCCGAGATGTTCTTTTGGTGGGTGTGTCATCACTGATCGTACGCTTCATGCTCCCTCGATGATCCGCAATCTCCTATCTGCATGGATTGAGATAGGACGGTTTCGGGTTGAGTTGATAGGCAGGAAGTCTATCTTTGCTATCACAGCTCCTTCTGAGGCTGCTGCAGACTAACTACTGGAGAGGGATCCCTGGTCCGTTAAGGGTTATACTATGTCCATCCATCCTTGGCCTTTGTTGAGTAGACCGGAGGATATCCCTTTGCACTTGGTTACTTTTTGGGTGCAGGTTCATGGTCTTCAACGTGGTCATATGACGGAGGATGTGGCTCGTATGCTGGGAACCAAGATTGGTACGGTGGTAGCTGTTGATGATCCCAACTCTCCTGTTGGTAATCCAGGGTACCTGCATGTTCGTGTTCAGGTGGATTCCCGGTATCCTCTATCTCCGGGGTTCTGGTTCTCTAACTCTCCTACAGAAGCAACTTAGGCTGAGTTTCGGTATGAACATCTTTCAGATTTTTGTTACCGTTGTGGCAGGTTGGGTCATATCATTAGTACTTGTACTTTCCGTCGTCACCCTTCTTCTGATAAGTTGGGCTCTTGGATGGCGATTCCCACTCCTCCTCGTCTTCCTCTAGATGGTCAGCACAGTTGGGATAGTGTCCAGCATCATAGTTTTGAAAATCGTCGCAGTCAGTATTGGATCGGAATTACTAGCAGAATGGGTTTAATGTTCTACACTGCGGTCCTGTCACCCTGATACGTTGGCTGGTCCCTATCCGGAACCCTAATTCTCGCCCATCCAAGGCAGGGCTTCTGGCGTCCATCTGTTTCTGTTTCAGCCGTCACTTCCTCAGAGAGGTTCCCTCAAACACTAAAACCCTTAATAAGGGTAAGGATAAAGTGGCTGACTAGTCATCCCCGTCACCTTCGGAGTCCCCTCTTTGCCTGTTTCTCCTGACGTGGAGGACATGCAGCTTGCGATTTCTCTATCCTTGACTGATCTGGCAATGCAATCTTAAACTCGGCATGATTTTGTTCAGGACATGGTGGGATCTTAGCTTATGAGTGTGGACCCTTTTCTTCAGTTAGGCCCTAACCAGGGACCTGCTACTCTCCAAGCCATCCTGGCCTATCATGAGGTCTTCCTAGACCCAACAATTTATTACCTAACTTACCTGACCCACTCCCTATCCCCCTTCACAACCTTATCTTGACCATTTTCTTCTTCAGCCAAAATTACTCTATCCCACTCACATTCCCACATACGACTCTCCCCAACCTTTCCTTCCCATTTTCCCTGATGTACTATCGTCTTTACCTACAGTGGATCCGCCTTCAATTCCTCCTCTGGGATCCTTGGCTCTTCTAGCCACCCAATTCCCATCTTCATGTCAGGAAAGGTTACAGGAGGCTTTACAGGAAAATTCAAGGCAACTGAAACGGCACCGGACAATGATCCCAGATCTGGAGGTTTCTGTTCCCCCTGTTCAGCGGTCTCAAGCATCACCTAAACCTCAGCGGGGCTGTCCCCCATTGGCTACAAGTCTCCATGGTCATCCCAAAACCTTCATGTTTCCAAATTGCAGCCACAATTGAAGTAACACTTACTTTAGCAACTTTGGTGGGTACCACTCTGGACTCTGTTTCTTCAACTGATATGGAAATATCTTCTTTGGTCCAATCTGCTGTTTCTATGGTATTAATTAATTCGGAGACTTCATCCTTTGGTAATCCCAATCCGTCCTCTGTCTCCTCTGGTAGCAAGGGCGATGGCATAGGTAGCTGGCCAGGTGCAGCTACGGGTTCCGAATGAGGCTCATCTTTTGGAACTATCAAGGTTTGGGGTCCTCCTTGACAGCGAAGGCTCTTCGCAGGCTATGGCGAAAGTATGACCCTGAGATTATCTTCCTTATGGAAACTCATCAACAAGAAAAGATAGTCTCGTTTTGGCATACTCAACTTAAGTATGATAACTACGTTGTAGTTGACCCTGTAAATACTAGCTCTGGGGGCTTAGCCATTTTGTGGAATTACTCTGTTCAAGTGTCTGTTTTGCATAATACCCCTAATGTCATTGACACTATGGTGTACTTTGTAAATGAGGATTTCCGTTGTAACATATCTTGGGTGTATGGCAACCCTAATGAAAATAAAAATAAGTTGTTTTGGTGTTACATGTGTAGATACTTTTCAGCTCGATCTCTACCTTGGCTTTGTTTGGGGGATTTTAATGATATTCTTCGGTCTGAGGAAAAATGGGGAGGCTGTCCCCCTCAACAATGGAGAATGGCTCTTTTTCACAACTTTCTCAATCACACAGGTCGTGATCTGCATTTTCAGGGCCCTTGTTTTACTTAGTTTCGTTTCCAACATGATCAGTTGGTAATGAAAGAACGACTGGACCGTTGTTTAGGAAATGCTGAGATGTGTGCTGCTTTACCTTATTCCCAAGTTTTTAACTTGCCTATTGTAGGATCTGATCATCGTCCTCTGCTCTTTGATTCTCATCTAAAGGAGACTCACTCTCCCAAACTTTCGATTGAACATATATGGACTTCAGCAGCTTCTTGTGAACATATAATTTCTCAGGCATGGCTCTTTGCACCATTAAATCTAGCTATGCCTATTTGGGTTGCCGATCTAAAAGCTTGTCAAAAGTCCTTATCTACATGGTGCCAGAAGACTTTTCCTAATTCTCATAAGCAAGTTGATCAATTGCTTACACAGCTCAACCATTTGCACAACAATCCTGTTCCAGATGTTGCCCCTCAAATCAGACTCATTACAAAGCATATTGAAGAGCTATGGCTTTTGGAAGAGAAGTTTTGGCATCAGCGATCCCGGATCTCTTGGTTAAAACTTGGAGATAATACCAGGTTCTTTCATCAATCTGCCACTAAGCGTCGACAACGAAATCACATTCTTCGCCTTCGAAATGCCAATGGCTTGTGGATGGACTCAGATATATCCATTGCTGATACTTTTCTATCCTACTATAAACAACTTTTCACCGCAGCAGGAGCACGAAATTTATCTGATATTCTTCTCCTTGTTGACCCAGTGGTTACTGCTTCAATGAATCAATCTTTGTTAGCTGCTGTTAGTTTGGAAGTGGTTAAACAAGCTATCTTTGGTTTGGGATCCCTCAAGGCACCTGGCCCAGACGGTTTTCCTAGTCTTTTTTATCAGACTTATTGGACTATTGTTAATAAGGTCATCCATCAAGCTACGGCTTCCTTTTTCCAAACTGGTAACCTTTTATCGGAGCTTAACAAGACTCATTTGGTACTACTTCCAAAGATCCCTCTTCCTGACCATGCTTTCCAGTTTCGGCCAATTGGACTATATAACTTTTCCTATAAAATCTAGTCAAAAGTTATGGCTGATCGCTTGAAGCCCTTCATGCATGAGTTAATTTCTGAAAACCAAGCAACTTTTGTGGTTAAAATTCAGGATAATGTGGTGATAGCTCATGAAATGTTCCATCATCTCAAGCTCCTACGCCGTATGGGATTGGGAGCTTTTGGATTGAAACTTGATATTTCTAAAGCCTATGATTCTGTTGAGTGGGACTTTCTTCATGCTGTGCTTCTCAAGATGGGTTTCCATGTTCATTGGGTTATGCTTATAATGAACTGTGTCAGATCAGTGACACTTTCAATTTTGGTTAATGGTAAACCTTCTGCCTTCTTTGCTCCTACTCGTGGTTTACTACAAGGAGATCCCTTATCTCCGTACCTCCTTTTTGTCAATGATGTTTTGTAGGTACAACTCTTGTACCTGTCGGATTGGCATTCCCATACAAAGAGTCCCTTTACTGATCTCGGAGAATCAGGTATACATGCATTTGCATCTGAGTCAGTTTTATGTGGAGTCAGTTTTTAGGAAGTTGGTTTTGGGTTTTATGGAATTACATTCTTAAAAGATTTTCTCTGATAAATAAAAGGGTAGTTTTTAAGTCCTAGTATTCTAGGATTTTCTGGATATCTTGGAATAAAAGCTCTTTCCTAATTCAAGTCGACTTAGGGTAGAATCTTTGTTTGATTGAGTAGTTGCCGTAGGTCTATTATATTAGCTGAAGAAATACACGGTCTGCGGCACACATTCAAAAACGCAAGAATTTGTGATAGGGTCTTGCATGTTTGTTTGAGTTTGTGTCTTCACGAAGAGTCAAAACACTTGGTTCATGTATAAGTGTTTGTGATCATAGTTTCATATACATAATACTCTCTTGAGATCAGTAGAGAGACTGTGAAGAAAGAAGAACAAGATTTGAAGATCATTCAAGTGAAGGAGTTCTCGAAGGAAGACAAGCTTAGAGTTAGCTTTTGTCTAAATCTTATAGCCGAGCAAGTGCTATACAAGTTTGTACAAGAACATATCATTTTGAATAAGATGATTATTATTTTGGGTTCTCAAGAGTAAGAGCCCCGCAGTGTTTTTAATCTCATATTTGAGGTTTTCACTGCGTAACCAAAATCTGGTGTCTAGTTTGTTATTTTGATTTCTGCTGCCCAGTAAGGATTGATCAGTTTACTGCAATCCCTATTCTCCAGAAAATCACATTCTGTCCTTGTATTTTCATGTTTTATCAACAATGGTCTCCAAAGCTTATGCTGTTCATTGCCTTACTCCTCTGCAAATCACACCCTCTGCACCCAAGATTAGCCATCTCTTATTTGCGGATGATTTGATGTTCTTCTTTGATGCTACACAAGTTAATACTTCTCATCTTCTGTTTCTACTTCAGTCTTATGGTACTGCATCAGGTCAACAAATCAATTACTCCAAGTCAACATTGTTTTTCAGCCCCAACACGGATGCCAATTTGATTACTCATATTTCTGGTATTATTGGAGTTTCTTCTGTCTCTAATCTAGGCAAATACTTGGGTCTCCCCACTGTTTGGGTAGATCCAAAGTCTCTGCTTTAGCTTATGTCAGAGACTCTATTAATCGTAAGCTTCAGGGTTGGAACAATAGCTCTTTAACACAAGCTGGAAAGGAGATTTTGATTAAGTCAATAGCTATGGCAATTCCATCTTATCCCATAATGTGTTTTCGGTTTCCCAAACACTTTGCCATTAGATTGATTCTCTTATTGCACGATTTTGGTGGGGAAATAATGGAGACTCTGGTATTCATTGGATGAGTTGGTCAAGTTTAGGGCTGTCCAAAGCTAAAGGTGGGATGGGCTTCCGTGACCTCCAAGATTTCAATCAGGCACTTTTGGCTAAACAAGGATGGCGTATCCTAACAAACCCTTCAGCACTTTGGGTTCGTATTCTTAAGGCACGGTACTTTCCTCTAGATACTTTCTTCACTGCTCGAAAAGGATCTTCGACTTCTTGGCTATGGTTAAGTCTTCTTCATGGAAGGGACCTTCTCACTAGCAATGTTGCTTGGCAAATTGGGAATGGCCTTCATGTTCCAGTTTGGCATTCTAATTGGATTCCTCATCTCCCTAGTATGCATATGATCCCCCATACACCAGTTGATGTTCAACTTCATGTTGACTCTTTAATTAACTGGAATTCTCTCACTTGGGATCTTACTGCTATTGAAGCCTCTATCACTGACTCATAATTACAGGCTATTCAGGCTATTCCTTTAGTCTCGCCTAATCGGCCTAACCGATTATTCTAGCCTTTGGAGAAAACAGGTTCTTATACAGTTCGTTCTGGTTATCATGCTGCCCATTCTCTTTCTTCTGTCCATCCTATTCCCCACCCTCGTTCCTCTTTTTCTATCAACCCTCTTCTTTGGAAACAGGTTTGGGCACTTAAAACTCTTCCAAAAATTAAAACTTTTCTCTGGAGAGCTGTTTCTAATTTTGTTGCAACTAAAGCTAATTTGTTTCGTAGAAAACTGGCTAGGGATCCCTTATGCCCTCTTTGTCAACTTTTTCCAGAAACAATTGAGCATATACTGTTGGCCTGCCCTTGTTCTCTAAAGACTTGGTTTATCCATCCACTTGGTTACCGCCCTCCTCTCCAACAGCTCACCACTGTGGATAAATGGTTTACCCATTTACATCTTCCTCTCTCAACCACTTCTTCTTTTCGAAGCACCGTTTATACTCATATCAGTTTTCTTTTTTGGAACATGTGGAAACATCGATGTCACTGTGTTTTTAATGATGTTCAACCTAATCCTTTCTGTTACGTCCCAAACCTAAATTTATCGGTTTACTAGTCATTTGGACGGTAAACGACAATTACTTTCACTTTTTACTCTGTTTCGATACTTTTAGTGGCCCTAAAAAGTTGACTTTTCGTTCGGGTCAAAATTTGAGAAAATGTTCTTCATGGAAGTTGTAGAGGACGTTAAACCGAGCACGTGCATATGTGGTATATAAAAATCGGAGTTCGTATACGAAAGTTATAAGAGAAAATGTAAAAATTACTGTTCACGATAAGTTTCTATAAATATAGGAAGTTACTGTGGTAAGTTTCCATTTTTGGAAACCTACCAGCTTTTCTCTCTCCTCTCCCCGACCCTTTCTTCCTCTTCAGTCCTGTTTCTTCTTCCTCCGATTTCTCCCTTCTCCGGCCGACCCACGACGGAATCTGGGCACCGGCAAGCTCGCCTTCTCCTACTTGTCACGCTTATGGTGGTGTTTTGCGGTGGCTTGGCCGGAGGAGCTCGGAATTGAGCCGCGAAGATTACTGTAGCCGAACGGAGGTTTCGTCGATTTCCGTCGATTCTGGCCATATCCTGCCACCAAACCGGCGTCGAAAGTGCGGTTTTTGCCAAGGATCATTTCCCCCCTAGCCTTGAGCCATGATTTTCAGTGTGGAGGTCGAATCGACGATTTCAAATTCTAGGGTTCTTGGGTTTTTATGGAAAAATTTCACCGGCCAATTTGGATCACTTACAGGTAAAATTGGAACTTGTTGTAGTTGTGAAAAATGCTTGGACTGTTGAGTAGGTGGTGCTGCCAAAATTTGGTGGCCGCCGGCGCGTGGGGCCCACGCGCTACCACTGTTGGTGGCGCGTGGAGGCGTGCAGGGCATGTTTCAATTTCAGTTTTAGCCCATTAAATTGTAGAAATGTTGTAGAGCTTGTATGTGAAGTTTGGTGAATTTTGGAGGAGTTTGGAATTGTTTGTGATTTTCCGAAGTTCGAAGTTTTGAGATTGAATTGTGGGAAATCCGACCGTCGGATTTCCCTCGTTTTCGTTGTGGAATATGTTAATTGAGGAATTGGTGTTGTGGGAGAGATTTGGGTGGAATTTGAGAAGTAATGGAGATGGGGATTTTCGGGTTTCGTTTAGGTTCGTATTTATTTTATTGGATTGCTGTTTACGGAAATATAATTGTGTACACGACGATGTCGCGAGCTACGGTTAAATGAAGGAACTCGTTTGCGTGGTCGCCCAATAGTACTGTGAGTGGACTTTTATTGTTAAAGAATGATGCATGCATTTATTTTTCCTAAAATAATAATTTATTTATCATTTTACTATCGAGCATAATATTTTTCCTTGGATTTATAATTTTGACATTGTTTTTCTATATGAATTTCGGTTACGAATCTATGATGCTCAGGTTTGGATTTATGATTTATTTTTGGAAATCATGACTTTCGACGGATTATTTTCCGAGGTGATTTTTAGGAAATTTATAATACATTTCTATTCGTCGATATTGAGATTTCCGGAATATTTATCGAAAATGGGATTTTCGATGGAATTATATTTATCGGTTATTTCTCGCCTAATGGTTTATGAGTTCGAGAATATTTTGCTGTGCGGGGTCACGTCGTTGGATTATGTACTTTCTCGTGAGATGTTGGGGAAGCCTTACAGATTTTCGAGTTTTCGTGTGGTTTTAAACCACCATACCTGGGTTGTCATTTTTGTTGCTAGCTAGCCTATTAGTACTCTTCCCTACTTACTATGTGTTTGTGGGTGAGTAGAGCAGAGCATGGGATGCTCCAGAGTGTGGGACACTCCGCCCTGAGCCTGGGAGGCTCCCTTATTTGTATGGTGAGAACTTCTTCCCCACTTTTGATTGATACCTTCAGCTAGCGGGGCTAGCTCGATTTCTTTTGACCAACGGGGCGGGAATGTTTTCACTAATTTTCGTGTTGCGAGAAATATGTTTTATCCACGTTGCATGCATCGAGTTTTTAAAGGAACAAATGTGGGAAAGTATTAAAGCTTTTTCTTTCATTTGAATTATCGTACTTATATATTTTTGTCCACTCACTCTAACGTGTTTTACATTACTTTCCCCTGGGCCCTTCGGTTTCAAATGCCCAGCTTGTAGGCGAATTAGTGGAGGTCGGGCGTACATGGCATTTGAGGCATAGTTGTCACTACTTCCGCAGTGTAGGATCCCTTGATCCTTTACTCTTCTTTTTATATCCCTGTGTATTAGTAGTATTGCTCTGATAACCTCTGGGATTAGTGTTGTTGAGTTTTGTGTTTTGTGTTTTGTGAAAGTGGAGTTGTTGGTAATTGGGAGCAGGGTGGCTCCAGGAGTATAAGGTTGGTTTGCTTGAAGTGTTTTTGTGTGTTTTACAGGTTTTTGGGTAGTCCATTTTAGGGGTGACTCTGCCGAATTTTTGGTAGAGTTATCCCTAAGGTGGGCCCCACAGGGCCACCTCGGATTTCAGGGTGAAATTCGGGGCGGGTCCTGTCACTTTCTTAGTGGCCTCTCTTTCTTTCGATGCATCTTCAGAGTTTTTGGATCAGTTTATGGATCCTTTTCTTCAAATGGATAATCAGTTAGTGTCTTTGCGTCCCCCTCCCAAACCAAAATGGTCCCCTCCTTTGCCTTCCCAAATAAAAATAAATACTGATGCTTCATATGGACTTTGGAAGGAACAAGACTAGCTGCTGTGGCTAGGAACTCTTCTGGTTCACTTGTATCTGGGAAGGTTTTAATTACCATGCTTCTTCGTCTTTGGTTGCAGAAGCATTGGCTGTCAGATTGGGTGTCCAGTTAGCCCTGTCCATACCATCTACTTATTTTCTGTTTGAGATTTATTCTCTCCAACTTGTTAAGATCCTCACCCATTCCACCACATCCACAGATTGGGCTATGTTGCCTCTTGTGGATCATATCAGAGCTTTAACAGTTGATTTTGGTTCTTTTAGCTGGGGTTGGACTAGCAGAATAGCTAATCAGGCAGCAGACCACATCGCCTTGTTAGCTCGCAGGAGGCAGTGTCCAGCTGATTGGGTTTGGTTTCCACCTTCCTCCTTTGCTCATATTCTCTTGTATGATGCAGGACATGCTCCAACTTAGTTTATTTCGTGTTAGCTCCCCTGTTCCCTGCGTGTTTTGGGCAGGGGTTTAGCTCTGCTTTGTTTTTGTTTTTGTTCTTGGTTCCCATTTTTATTGCTTTTATTTCTGTTAAAAAAAAAAAACAATTTCAGCAAAGTGAAGTGTTACACTGCATGTATTTGCCTTTACGTAAACAGATCCGTAATATTTTAGATAGATAGGGGAAGAGGGAGCTTTATCGTATAATAGTGCTTCAGAGGAAAATCCACATCTCAAGCTTTATAAGAAATCACCAGAATTGGAAGCAAAGAGGGTGTTTCCAGCACTGGTCCAAGCCCAGTATCCTTTTGGACTCATGTAAAACTGTGATGTATCATTATCTTGACCACAAACATTTCCATCTACTTTTTTAATTTTTTTCCTCACCACCACAATTTATAAATAATGACTGGTTTGAAGAAATTAAACATATCTACCATTAATACACACACACACAGAGTTCTTCTCTGCTACGGACCTTTGCATATTTAAAATATTTGGATTTCCTTGATAAACCCACTTTTCGATCACATATTCACATCTTTACAGTTGAGTTTTTAGGTATATATAATCTGCAAATTTTCAACTAAATTGATAATCATTAAGGCATTCAAAACTGCGATATACAATTATGAACACGAACAGTTCAGGTTGGACATAATTAGTTTGTTCATTGATTTAATCTTGTTAGATACCTTAACGATCATTAATTTGGCTGAAAATTTGTAGAAGGATCTATACACTAAGACCCAAAAATTGAACGGTCGAGATGTGGATATGCGATCGAAAAGTGAGTGTATTCAAAGAAATTTGCATATTTTAAAATATGTGGATGTCCTTAGCAGAGAAGCAGTACTCTGTGTGTGTGTCTGTGTGTGTATTGAACCGTTGAGATGTGGATATGCGATTGAAAAGTGAGTGTATTCAAAGAAATTTGCATATTTTAAAATATGTGGAGGTCCTTCACAAAGAAGCAGTACTGTGTGTATATATATATATATATATATATATATTGAACCGTTGAGATGTGGATATGCGATCGAAAAGTGAGTGTATTCAAAGAAATTTGCATATTTTAAAATATGTGGAGGTCCTTCGCAAAGAAGCAGTACTACTTTTAAAGTAAGGATTAGATGAGGAATTTTAAATCAAAGGTTTGATAACTTATATGCGTCTTCTCTTCATCCTGTTTGGCTCCAGTTTTTCTTGAGCTGGTCAACAGTCTCTTTTCTTGCGAGGGCCTGCCAGCACCGTTCCGGTGCGGTCGTTGGGGGTGTCCGATGACCTGACTTCTTTCAAGTGATTGTAGACGAGGAGAGCACCAACCTCGTCCCAGGGGTCTTTGTGCCTCGTGATGAGGATTTTTGCTTAGTTTCTTCAATATCACACAATCGATACTCGACGTCGTAGATCAAGCAGAGCGAAAATCACTGGGAAGTGGGGACAACTTGCTAAAGCGTGACTTTAGCTTAGCTGGTTCCGTAACCGTTGTGGTCGTTGTACTACAGTCGGTTCCCGAGGAGACTAGGACCGAAGCACGTTGACAGAGGGTTTGGTGGCACTGGCAGTCGGCTCTTAAGAAGACTAGGAATGGAGTGTGATCACCGGTAAGAGAGAGATGAGTTGCTCTAGAGATGCTTGGATAATCTTAGAGATTGTTGTTGAATTGTGTTGTTTTTTGTTACTTGTTGTAGCCTCTACATATAGGCTACCAAGCCATAGTGGTTGGCCTTAAACAAATCATGATAGGTTAGGTTTGAGCACTTAAAACACTAATGGAATGTTAGGTTTAAGCACTTACTGCTCCAATTTTTCTTCAGCTATATCTCCACCAAGAACTTAAAATAGGCCTTCGACTTCTTCATATCAAATGATCCACAATGAGTGTAGATCATTGTGGCAAATTTTCAGAGCTTTTTTCCATGTGGTTGGGTCGGAAATGCTGCTGGACTCCTTACAGGTCCAGTTTTCCAGTTTTGCTTCTGCAGAAAATTGGACTGATTGTTTGAAGGCTTTCCACTCATAAATAGCTCTGGAACTCTTTATAAGAAATGATCCTTGGGATTTCTAGAATTAATCTGGAAAGCTTAATCCCATTTGGATTTCATTTGGTTAGTCTGCCGCCCCTCCTTCCTTGTTTAGCTTGGTTTCTCCTAGCCGAAGTAGGAAAATGTGCTAAAGTTGACTTTTCATTTCCATGCTTCCATCATTTCCTTTTCTTGCAGCTCGCATAATCTTCCGTAATAGGCTTTATTTAGCCTCTAAATAATATATTTTGAACTTGTCGACAATATATAGCTTGAGCCACTGACTTTGGCTCAATTTCTCCAAGACACGCCTTGTCATGCCAAAATGCTCATTTTGGGTCCAAACACATCCATCTGTTATCGTCAATCGAAGAGTCTGGAAGAAAATATGGCAGGCCAAGATGCCTAATTCTGTGAAGGTGAATGCTTGGAAGATAGGTCACAATATTCTTCATGTAACGTCCCGACCTCGAATTTATTTGAGAATAATCAATATTTTTTTAAGTGGAAAGGAAATCTTTGCCCAAAAACGCCAACTCGTTCAAGACTCAATTAAATTGAGAAACAACTATACCAGGACCTAGATCTTGACAAGAGGACCAAGTTTCTCACCTCATGCATAGTCAACCGTTGCCGGAATATGTAAACGAACCGCCCGATTACCCGGATCTTTCAAGCTTCGATTCTCCTTCCTCTCCCATCAATCGAGCAAAACATGACTGGAGATAGAGCCATAGTAAGAAGAGGAATCAAATATAAGACCAGTGCATCACCACATCGTGGCCGGATGGAGGATTTCCAATCGGGTTCCATTGCGGGTCGTCGAGTCACCGAACGGGGTCAGAAGCCTTGAAGCTTCTGGAGCTCTCTCTCACTCGCATCGATCTGATCTCCCCTCTATATAATGCTCCATTAATTGATTTTCAATGGCTGTGATCAAGCGATGGTCAATTTCAATGGCCTAGATTGCACCACGAAATTTCCCTTTTTATTCTCTTTTTCTCAATTAATTATTCATAATTTTGAAACTTCGAAAAGTCATAATAAATAGTTCAGGTGTCCCAAAACCTCCCGAAAATTCTTACAAACTCGGTGCCTCGTGTGCTTTATTATCGAGTCCACAATTTGAAGATTGCACCTCAAGAGAAATTTAAAACACATATTCCCAAGCGTTATCTAATTACCTAGCTCATAAAATAATCATCAAATAATCTTATCCTCTCTTTATTTTATATGTCCAGAAAACTAATGAAATTTCTACTAATTCCCTCGCAATATTTATTCAATGTTTTTATATACCTCGGGTATTACAAATCCACCCTCTTAAAAAAGTTTCGTCCTCGAAATTAAAACAAATCCTTATCACATACAAGTACGTTGTCAAGTTTAGGAATTAGCCTATCGATTAAATTCTATTCGGGGAAATATATGCACATACAATGTCTTGTAACAAATATCATTCAGTCGTATAATGATGAGTCAATTGTGGGTGCTGCAGCTTTCAAAGCATTGCTGGGGGCACAATTTATTGTCTGCCGATTGAAGTTTTATCAAAAATTTATCCTACATTTTCAGCGTTGTGCACTTGCACATCAACCATCAGTTGCAATTCAATAAACTCTTTTCTCCCCCATTTTCCCAATAGAAATTTTAAACAATGTGGGAAGTGTGTGAACCCGATGTGAATTTTGCGTATCACATTCACATGACATCCTCTTTTAGAGTAGCTCATAAATTAATTCGGAACTCATACCAGGCAAGTATCTTCTTGCTGGTATCAGCAATAGTGTACCCAAGTATGCTATCATCAAGAACAGATAACCTCATATTCATGAAATCATCAGCTCAGGCAAAATAGAAGTAGATTTAGTTCTACTTTATGTTAGCTTATGCCCTTCCAACCATCGTCCCATAATAAAAGCGTTTAGTCACTGACCACTAAAATATAGGGCTGGCCCTGGTACGGTTACCGGGTTTTTGGGACTGAGCCGACTACCGACCAGAACATGTCGGTTTGCTCAAATGCAGTACCAATACCGTACCAAAAAAATTGGTACCGAAACTGTCGGTTACCGACTTTCCCGGTCGGTATAATTTCGGTTAAGGCCCAACCGAATTGGATGAATGGGCCTACTATTTATTGGTATTTTTTCAGCCCAATTATTCATTCTTAGCTGAATACTCAACTCTTTCTGCAATTTTCTGAATAATACATCTTCATCAAGTCTATTCCATATGCAAACTGATTTCACAAAACATATGCAACTGATTTCTGAGTCTAAAACTACTTAAATATTACATAACTGCAAATAGGAACTAGAAATCTGAAATAAACAAAAATCTACAGATGGTTTGATGATTCCAATCACTTAACAAAAAAACAGCAATATATCTTTGAACTCCAATCCCTTCGGACTAATGCTTGCACTTTGCACTTTGCACTTTGCAGCATCCAAATCTTCAAGCAGCAGTTGTTGTAGAAGAGTTCGCACCTCCCAAATTTAGGCTAGCAGTTTCTGCAAAGTAAACCACAAAAATAAAAATAGCCAAGTCAATAATGCGAAATCATAAGTTGATGAAAAATAAAAACATGCAAGTTAATGTTACTAGATTATAACCTTTTTGCAGTTCTTCTAGATCACTATACAAGGTAAGCTCATCCTTTGTTGGTTCTGAATAGAAATTAGGTTGCTCAGCCCTCAACCAATCACTAGTGCAGACTAGTGCCTCAACCATTTGAGGAGTTAGTGAACTCCTAAAGGGATCAACTACTCTTTTTCCCAAACTAAAAGCATTCTCACTTGCCACAGTAGAGCAAGGAATTGCAAAAATGTCTTGCGCAAGCTTGGAAAGAATAGGATATGCAGCTGCATTCACCCTCCACCATTGTGAAACATCAAAGCCCTTGACTAAAGGATTGACATATCTATCTGCGAGGTACTTGTCAACCTCGTTGGATATCATTTCATGTTCATTTTCAAGCCTTTCTTGCATGAGATCAGCAAGTATCTCAGCTTGTCCATCTTCTAAATCATCAAATTCAACCCCTTCCATTCCTGCAACACCATCTGATTGAACAGATTGGGTTATACCTCCCTCACAGCCCTTATATTCATCATACATTCTCAACAGAATGTTCTTCAAGTCCCTAGTTATCATTTCAATCTTCGCAGGTCTAACTCCCACCCTTGCAAAAGCTTTTTTTTGATATTGAAGTTTCCAACGAGGGTCTAAGACATTTGCAATTACCATGATTGGATTCATGGTTTCAAAGTTGCCCCAATATTTATTGAATTTTACTTTCATTCCCACTGCCACCCTCTGCAGAACCAAATCAGAGTCATCTTTTGCCTTCTTATCAATCTCTGTTTGAAGGCCAATCATCTCACTGAACTGCAAGTTTGCAGTCACTGATTTCCAAGCACTCAATTTGAGTGTTGACTCGTAAAATTTTTTTAGAAAATGCACAAATGCTTTAGCATTTCTCCAATCTTCCTCTACAGGAGGGCCAACCCTCTTCCTACCTTTACTATCTTTCTCCTCAAAATAATGCCTAAACTGCTGATCTTCATCACCCATCCTATCAAACACTTTCTCATATTTTAATGCTGCCTCAAGCATTAAATAAGTGCTGTTCCACCTAGTAATCACATCTAGGGGAACGTTAGCATTCTTATTCAAGTGCTCAAGGACAGAAAACTCCCTAAACTTGTCTAGTCGACTTGAACTTGACCTAATAAACTTGACACAATGCCAAATTGCATCAATTCCATTCTCTAATTCTTTGATTCCATCCTTGACAATCAAATTTATGATGTGACATGCACATCGCAGGTGCAAAAAGTCCCCATCAAAGCTCAAAGTGTTCATGTTTCGGAGCCTTTTTTTCATGTATACAACTGCTAGGTCATTTGCACTAGCATTGTCCACTGTGATAGTGAACACCCTATTGATATCCCATTCCCTCAAACACTGCTCCAGAATCCTCCCTATATCTTCCCCTTTGTGACTGGTAATTGAACAAAAGTTAATAATTCTTTTGTGCAACTTCCAATCACTGTCCAAGAAATGGGCAGTGACCACCATGTAGTTAATGTTTTGAATTGATGTCCAAGTGTCAGTGGTTACACTAACTCTTTTTGCATGGTGTGCAAAGATCGACATCATCTTGGTCTTTTCAGATTTGTACAATTCCCACACTCCCTTGGCCACTAACTTCCTACTTGGTTGAATCCATTGTGGCTGAGCTTCTTCCATAAATTCCCTAAACCCAAAACCCTCTACATGCCTAAGGGAAGTTCATCCCTTATGATCATTTTGTACAACTTCTGATCTATCCTACCCTGATTGAATCTGTGATATTGTGGAGCCCCAGTTATATTATCCCTACATAAGATAGTCTGCCCTTTGTCGATTGGTTTCTCAAAAAGAGGATTAACCTTGCAGTTTCTAGCATGGGACCAGCAAGAACTGGTTCCATTTTTGGAACTAGATGCAGGAACTATTGCCTTACAATAGTTGCATTGGGCATTATCTGGGTCAGCCTTGCCATCAGGGAGCAAAGGCCTAGTGAAACAATCCCAGACTTGACTCTTTTTCCTACCCTTTGTGGTCTTTTCTTGTGTTTTCCTTTTCCCCAGCCCCGCAGTGTCTTCCACTGAGGTAGGATCTAAATTTGGTGTAGTATTTGGGGTTGGAACAGGAACTGAGTCCGGGGTAATGTTTTCTAATACTGGTATAGGGTTTAGGTTAGTATTTGGGGAAACCATTGTTGGTTGAGCACTTTCACTAACCATGTTGGATGTTATGGACGGGGATGAACAACAACGACTTCCTGACCTACTTGTAGAAGCCATGGTCTACAACGAAAAAATAAAGTTTTAGTTTTCATATGTTTTATGTAAGAGATGCATTTGCAATCATGTAATGCTGCCTCAAAATATGTTTTGTAACTTTTGTTTATCAATAATCAATTACAATCAAGCTACACATTGCAACCAACCAATCAATCAATCAAAAATGCAAAACAGTTCAAAGAATCAATCAATCAATCAAACGACCAAAACCTAACAGATCTGGAGCAGATAGTGCATGCATGAAAGAATCAAAAGTTCAAAACCCATCGAAGCACACACAAGTTTAGACGTTTAGTTACCTAATCAAATACCTTGATCACTCTCTGTCAATAACTCAATATGTTGAAGCTTCGGACTTTCCTACCAAAACACATATTAACATATATATTAGATAACCACGATCAATTCATCAATTGCAAACAATCAATTAAAAATAACAACAACAGACTACAATTTTTTTCATAGAAATTAGACTAAAATGAGTAACAACAGTTCAAGACTAAAAGGATATAGATTTTACCTAATTTGTTGTGCTCTGAACCACCACTTCAACACCGTATACCACCACTTCAACACCGTATACGCCTAGGGTTGGGTCGAAGGATTTGGGGATTTCGAAAATCAAATGATATTGGGGTTAGATCGTGGTGAGGTTTGCATCTTGCGTCGAGGGAGGGTTCTGAGAGGAAGAGAGAGGAACAGTCGAGGGAGAGAGGAACAGAGGGTTCTGAGAGGAAGAGAGAGGAAGAGAGAGGAACAGTCGAGGGAGAGAGGCTACGGGCACAAATGAGTGAATGACTGAAATGAGTCTACCCTAACTGACCCCCTAGGGTTATCTCAATCGAAACTAACATCCAACGGCTCTTGTTTACAGATGCTATAAATCAACGGTTCAAAACATACCTTGTATTAAAAATTAAATAAAAAATAATAAAATTAGATATATACGGCTGGTTCGGTAATACCGTATATATACATTTAGCCATACCGTTACCGAGCCGAGTAGGTATATACGGTTCGGCAGAACCGAACCGGTCATTCGGCTACCAGTTTTGTCGGCGCCGACGGCGGCGGTTCGGCCGGTTTGCGGCTGGTTTCGGTAAGTTCGGCATTTTCAGCCAGCCCTACTAAAATATGCAATGAGTTTGAGTCACTGGCCACTAAAATATGCAAAGAGTTGCATTTACACCATCTTTTCATATCAGAATTTCACACTTTCTTGGGCAATTTCATTGTCCGAAATCACTACCAATTCGTTCATCCACATTCTGAAAATGCTTAATCAGATAAGCAACATTCCACAACTTGCCATTTCTAACATTCAATTCACTAAGTTACTTTCAAAATTTATCAGATAATATTCTCTTTTCTATTACTCTTTTCCCGGTTAGGCCCAATACCTCTCGAATTAAGGCCATCGAGAACACCCCATACTAAGCGGATTACCGATTGGGTTTTGGGTCTTTCACCCTAGGGAGGCACAATCCCTACTTAATTATCCGCTCGAATCCACGAGCCCCAATCAGGTTTAGGGTCTTTCACCTAGGGGAACTCGATCCCTCCTTAATTATATCCCGACCCTAACTGGATTATATTCATTGCAGCTCCAATCATTCTTTACATTCAATTAAATTCTGCCATTATTATCAACTCATTTACTACCGAGGTATAAATGAATAAAGAACATAGAACATACCTACAACTGTAAAAGTGGTACAGAAACTAAGGAGGGATTTACCTGAGTATATCTGCTTCCCAGAGATTATTGCATCCTTCTCGGGCTTCCACGTACTGACTCGTTACATATAATTTACATATACAAATTCTTAAAGAGATGATACATTGATATGGCTACATATACCAGTACAAGAGGCAGCATCGTAAACTTTCGAACACTAACAAATGAAGACTGCCCTATATACAACATTAAGGAGAACAAGCACCTTACAAGAACAGTCCACCCCAACTAATTGATAAACTCTCCTAAATGATTACCAGAGTTACTTCACTGTATCCTTTGCATTACCTGCAATCATTACTACCATGTAGTTCCACAGAAACTAAATGATTCAGTTCATATCAGACTAAATAATAAACAAGCACCTTTCAGTCTACTCGTGTAGATTCTTCAATTATAGGCATGCTAGAAGATTAATCTTCCAAAAGAGAATAAGTAGAGTACCAAAATAGTCGAACAGAAACAAACCATAACAAAAAAAAGTATGACGATTGCAACATATTTTGTTAAGTCTGACATGTACAAAATTTTTTTTTTTTTTTCATCTCCACAACCAAGTTGCAAAGCAAAATAACGACTCAAGTAAACATTCAACAAATATAATCAAATTATGAACTTACAGCTCACCCTCCGCTAATCAGAAAAGAATAAGGATTAATTTCAGTTTACCCCCCCCTGAGGTTTGGGAGTGTCATCATTTCACCCCCTTTACTTTCAATTTTGAATTTTTACCCCCAAAACTTTTCAATTTCAATCAGCCGTGTCCAATTTCTACCATTCCGTCCAAATTAGACGTTAAGTTTGACCCTTGAGGGCTAAAATGGTCATTTCAACATAAAAAAATATTTAAAAAATTAAATTTTTTTTTCTGTTTTTTTGTTTTTTTTTTTTTAGTCTTCAACTTATACACCACAAGTTATAATAGGTTTATAAAAACAAAAAAAATACTCTAAGGTGGTTGAAATCCACTCACTGGTCTACGATATTTGTGACATATGTCCAATAAAGTGAAGAATTTAGAATATATCAACAATAAAGTAAAAAAATATCTGTAAAAAATAATTTTACACTTTATCTGTAAATAAATATCTATATATCCCAATAAAGTGAAGAAATATCTGTGTAAAATCATTTTTGGTCTACGATATTTGTGATATATCTCCAATAAATTGAAGAATTTTAGGATATATCCCCAATCATTTTTTACAAATATTTATTTACAGATAAAGTGTAAAATTATTTTTTACAAATATTTCTTCACTTTATTGGGGATATATCCTAAAATTCTTCATTTTATTGGAGATATATCACAAATATCGTAGACCAACGACCGGCTTTCAACCATCTTAGAGTATTTTTTTTGTTTTTATAACCTATTATAACTTGTAGTGTATAGGTTAAAGACAAAATAAAATAAAATAAAAAATAAAATAAAAACGAAGAAAAGAAAAAAAAAAAAAACAAGTTTTTTTTTAAAGTTGAAATGACCATTTTAGCCCTCAAGGGTCAAACTTAACGTAACGTCTAATTTGGACGAAATAGTAGAAATTGGACATGACTGATTGAAATTGGAAAGTTTAGAGGGTAAAAATTCAAAATTGAAAGTAGAGGGAGTGTAATGATGACACTCCCAGACCTCAGGGGGTAAACTGAAATTAATCCAAAGAATAACTTACCCAAAATAATGAGCTAAGCATAACACTCAAGTGATTTTCATACATGTCTTCATCCCAGGCCACTTCAATGATTCTCAATCTGTCAATAGTCAGTAGCTTACATGCCAACAAATATGAATACAAGTGAAGTAATGGAGAGGAGGAAGCCAAGCCAAAAAGTTCTAGTCCCAACTTGTACTCTTGCAACACATTAACATTAATTTTGATCTGTCCAATTTAATACATCTAAACAACTATCATATTGTAAACTGAGTACTAGTAGTGGCCAAAGAACTAGAGTCATCAGGACAGCTAGCTTCTATAGGGGCAAGAGAAAACATAGAACCCAAAAAAAAAAAAAAAAAGGAGGCTTTCACCTAAATAACAATGATCAAGTTTGATAATTTAACGATGAACCATTGCATAAAGTTAATGGTACGAAAATCAAGAACTATTTTTACAGAATTCCAAGATACTCTCCAAGAGGTTAAAGTTTGACTTTGCCACCAACAAAGAAATTTAACACACGGGGATACTAACAAATGTTCTCAATTCCAAGTGCAAATCAACAACAAACGGTCCAACAATAAGCATAGATCCGTCAGATCATAATAAAGATTTCTACTGATGACTCATAACATAGATAAAGCAATAGAAGAACAAAATTAGACAATTAATCAAACTATCATAAACCACTTAGTAATTTGACCGACCACAACAAGAAAACCTAAAAATAATTGTCCAAAGTCCAAACAATTATTAAAAACAGGAAATTAAACTCAACAATCCTTCCTGCTCACTCCATTCATACCACTCTATTTGACAGCACAACCCAATAAAGGTTCAAGGACTTGTCAAGCACATAAGAAAAAGAATATAAAGATCGAAACCTTCCGTTACCACTACTTCACCTCAGAAAACTAGCTATTCTAAAATCACAAAATACACAAGAATTTGGTTCGAGGTTTTAACCTAAGCTCTGATACCATTTGTAACTTCCCGACCTCGAATTTATTTGAGAATAATACAGATTTTTTTTTAAGTGGAAAGGAAATCTTTGCCCAAAAACACCAACTCGTTCAAGACTCAATTAAATTGAGAAACAACCATACCAGGACCTAGATCTTGACAAGAGGACCAAGTTTCTCACCTCATGCACAGTCAACCGTTGCCGGACTAAGTAGACGAACCGCCCGATTACCCGGATCTTTCAAGCTTCGATTCTCCTTCCTCTCCCATCAATCGAGCAAAACATGACTGGAGATAGAACCGTAGTAAGAAGAGGAATCGAATATAAGACCAGTGCATCACCACATCGTGGCCGGATGGAGGATTTCCAATCGGGTTCCATTGCGTGTCGTCGAGTCACCCAACGGGGCCAGAAGCCCTGAAGCTTCTGGAGCTCTCTCTCCCTCGCATCGATCTGATCTCCCCTCTATATAATGCTCCATTAATTGATTTTCAATGGCTGTGATCAAGCGGTGGTCAATTTCAATGGCCTAGATTGCACCACGAAATTTCCCTTTTTATTCTCCTTTTCTCAATTAATTATTCATAATTTTGAAATTTCGAAAAGTCATAATAAATAGTTCAGGTGTCCCAAAATCTCCCGAAAATTCTTACAAACTCAGTGCCTCGTGTGCTTTATTATCGAGTCCACAATTTGAAGATTGCACCTCAAGAGAAATTTAAAACACATATTCCCGAGCGTTATCTAATTATCTAGCTCATAAAATAATCGTCCAATAATCTTATCATTTCTTTATTTTATACGTCCAGAAAACTAATGAAATTTCTACTAATTCCCTCGCAATATTTATTCAATGTTTTTATATACCTCGGGTATTACACTTCCAACTTTGGATAGACTTTCTTCACGACAGGTTGTTTTGGAGTCCTGTACATGTGTGCTCTGTAATGCAGAGGATGAAACCATTATCCATCTTTGTCGAAATTGTTCTTATTCTCGGGAAGTATTGACTACTAACTCTTGTTTAGGTAGTCACTGTTTTGGAGTGGAATCTGATCATCTTGATGCCCTGAGTTGGCTTACCTTTTGTTCAGACAAGCTCTCGAAGACAGCATTTGCACAGTTGTTATTCTACATTTGGGGTTTATGGAAAGAGAGAAACACTCATGTATGGGAGAACAAGACGACCTCTTCAGCTAATGTTGCTCTTTTGTGGTCAACAAGACTTAGTAATTATGTCTTTTACAACTCCAAGGTTATGAGGGTTTATAATATGAGAAGAGTTCACAAATGGAAGGCTCCTCCACAAGGTTGGTTGAAGATAAACTTTGATGGGGCTTTCAATGGCGGAAATGGCAAGGCTGTTGTGGGTGTGTTAATCAGTTACGAATTAGGAGCTTGTTTGGGGGCTATGGGGAGGGCATTCCCTATTCTTCAATCTGCAGAGCATGCAGAACTGATGGCTTGTAGGGTAGCAGTGGACTATGTTATTAGTCATCAACTTCATCTGGTTATTTTTTAGACCGATTGCTTGAATCTGCAGCAGCAGCTCTGTCAAAGGGTGGGGCAGAACTTCTCAACACTTGGTAGGATTTATGATGATATTAGGGAGGATCTGGAGACTTTGCCTAATTCTAGGCTTGAGTATGCAAGGAGCGAGACCAACAGAGTTGCACATCTTCTGGCAGCTCATGCATCTGCCAATGATCAGAATTTTTTCTGGATAACAGCCCCGTTGTTTATACAAGATGTAATTGCATCTGAGATGATTGTATCCTAAGTTTTGCTTATTAATAAAGTCCAACCTCATTCAACTAAAAAAAAAAACTTATATGTTAAAGAAATAGTGTTTCAACTAAACCTTGAATCATTCGTCCACTATAGACTTTATTTACGTAAGTCAATTATTTACGTCTACTGGAAACCCAACAACCACCATTTTGACCGGTAATTGATCCATTTTTTAATCTATAATGATTGGCTTCCACAAGTAACATCTCATAATTAGCTAAGTTTTCATCTCATACGGCGGTAAAAATATAAACAGAATTGTGGGTATGGATAATTGGTGTAGTGATAGCTAAAAAGCTAAAAAGCTAAGTGGTGAAATGACACCACAATATATATCAAATTTTGTCATGATGAATTAGAAGAATCGATTTCAAAGGTTGAAATTATATCCATGAAAAAATATCACGTGGTGAAAACTTTATTCTTGTATAAAAAATTGTCAATACAAAGTGTAGTCACACCGATCAAGGTGCATCTTCCTTATGAAAAGACATTCATATACTACCTACCACAAGAGAAACAATTTTTTTTTTTTTTTTTTTACACCAAATAGAAAAGCTTCAATATGTACGTGAGCCCTTTAGAATGACGAAAAACAATTGCATTGTGGTGTAACAATTTGCTGCCCCTTATCGTCCTTCAATCATTGTAATGCTAGCTTCTTTTTTGGAGGAATTAGTATTCTTAGAATGTGGTTGAAGATGAAAACCTGAAATTTGGATAGTGAATAGAGGCAACTTGGGTTGTGGACCATCTTTCTCACTACTTAACATCAAAGCTATATCCGCCATGGTTGGCCTATCCATAGCATTGTCTTGTACACACAGAAGCCCAATATGCATGCATTTCAATACTTCCGTTGAGGAATATGAATCGCCCAAAATATCATCTACCAACTCCAACCCTCTACCTTCATTCCACAAGTTCCATGCCTATAAGGGTTCATAAAAAATAAAGTTTAAGCTATATGAAAGAAACTGCTCATGAGTTCACATGTTACAGTAGAAGTTAAAGTATGAACTTACATAAGCTAGAAAGCCTAGCTGTTGGTCATATAAACAAAATCTGGTATTCTTCTTACTGCTAATAATCTCCAAGACCAAGACTCCAAAGCTGTAGACATCGGATTTTTCAGAAAATATCCCCCCCATGGCATACTCTGGAGACATATAGCCACTGCATGGCAAAACTAATTATTAATTAGTAGGTAACCAATTGATCACGTTGGGGATTAGTAAAGTAATTAATGATTAATCTTACCGTGTTCCAACAACTTTCTGAGTATTTTCCAGATTTTGTGTTCCTTCAACTATTCGTGCTAATCCAAAATCTGAAATTTTTGGATTCATTTTTTCATCCAAGAGAATGTTGCTGACTTTCAGATCCCTATGTATCACCTTCATATACGAATCATAATGGAGATAGAGAAGCCCTCTAGCAACACCATGAATAATATTAAAGCGAGTCGCCCAGTCAAGAACTGCTCTCTTCCTCGTATCTGAAAATAATTAATGCACCAAGTTAGAGTCTAATCATTAATGGTTGTTCATAAATCATGACTCCCATGCATGTTACAATGAAATGTCATGAGAAATTGAGAATGCTACCCTTTCAAAACTGTTTGTAGCCTTCTTTAATTGCTAGGAAATGCAGACACAGTTGTATGACAAGAAGTAGTGAATGCAACATAGGAATCTGAACTGGACAGACAGCAGAGATTATACTGTACAAACATATTCAATATCTGACAGTATGGATGTAGAAAGTAGTCAATTAATGATGGATTGTTTGTCTCTTGGTAATCTATTTCGTGTGAATCTATTCATCGCTTTATGTTAGTATGCAGTTGTGATTCCAAAATTCAAATTATGCTAATTATAAGATTGAATTCTTCAGACTTTTCTATTCCTTTTCTTGTTAAATAAGAAAAAGACAGGTGAGATCTTTCTTTTCAAAGAAATTTTAATCATTTCCCCAAGTTCGACACTTACAAACAGCAAAGATACTTTCATTGAAATAGGTGAAGATGACTTTTTGCACCGCAATATATTGAACATAAAACACTAATGAAACTAACCGAATAGAAAAGTATCCAAGCTTTTGTTTGACATGAACTCGTAAATCAGTAACTTCTCATCCTCTTTAACACAGCAACCCATGATCCTAACAAGATTTTTATGTTGAAGATTGTAGATCAACAACATCTCATTCTTGAACTCTTCAATGCCTTGTCCTGAGCTACTAGATAGTCTCTTTACTGCTACTTCTTTCCCGTCTTGTAGCATACCCTGTAAACCACGAGCTCTACAATTTATTAACTGAAGTCATGTTTGTTTCATGTACTTGATGAAATGTATGAAAGAAAGCACCTTATAAACTGGGCCAAATCCTCCTTGCCCGAGTTTGTTTGCGACACTGAAATTGTTTGTAGCAATTAGTATGCTATCAAAATCATATATCTGTAGCTCTAAGGGATCATGCTTTCCTATATATTCTAGGAGACTATCTCTTGAACTCTTAATCATACGACTTGATTCAAAGTTCTGAGTCTGTCCTGTTTGCATATATAACATCAAACAATGAGTATGAGCGAAACAACAAGCAACATCCAGATACCAATCAACAGTGGCGGAGCCAGAAAATGATCTCAACTGGGGCACTCAAAAGTTTAAAAAAAAATTTAAAAAAAATTGAAACTTAAACTTAAAATATATCAAAATTGTAATAAAAATAATAATTAGAATAAGGTTAGGGAAAGATCAATATTTATTTTTGTACTAAAAAAGATCAATATATTTTTAGATTACATATTGAGAAGTTTTAAATACACACCCTTCATTACTTAATACACACTCCTTACTCAATACACCTACCATTTAATTTCTCATTATAATATTTTACTAAATACACAACCTAAATTACCTAAAATATTCTTAACCTAAAAAACCATGAAATACACTATTATTTAACTACATTAAGGCTACTATGTAATTTGATTAGTATATATTAACACATTAGTGTTTTATAATTGACCATATTAATTAATTGTGTTAGAAACAGGTTTTGTATTATTAGAGTTCTCATCCACCAAACACCATATTGATCAAGTATAAAATTTTGAGTCGAACATTCAACCAAAACTGTATCAGTAGTTTATCTACAATGGCGGAACTAAGAAATTGTCATTGGATGGTTAAACAGTTTTATAATTAGCAGATTGCTGCTACTAGCAATCGAACAAGAGACCAACCCAAGACAAGAATAAGCCTCTACCACTACGGCAAGACAGCACTCAAAGTTATTATGAAACCAAATTTATATATATATATATATATATATATACGCTGTTCTCCACTGCGGACGTCCGCAGTTTTTCGATCCGTACGGATTTCCAGTTTGGACCGACTTTTCGATCATATTTTCACATCTTAACCGTTCAGTTTTTAGGTCCTAATGTATAGATCACATCTGCAAAATTTCAGCCAAATTGGTGATAGTTAAGGCATCCAAAACTTCAATTTACATCAATATATATGAACGGTTCCGGTTCGACAGATTCGGTTCGTTCGTGTAAATTGCAGATTTGGATGCCTTAACGATCACCAAATTGGCTGAAATTTTGCAGAGATGATCTATACATTAGGACCTAAAAACTGAACGGTTAAGATGTGAAAATGTGATCGGTACCGAAGCAAAAAGGTGCGGATATCCGCACCGAAGCAAAAAGGTACGGATTTGCCATTTTTTCCCACTTTACGATTATATTTTCACATCTTAACCGTTCAATGTTTAGTTCCTAATGTATAGATCATCTCTTCAAAATTTCAGCCAATTTGGTGATCGTTAAGGTATCCAAAACTGCAATTTACACGAACGGACCGAATCTGTCGAACCGGAACCGTTCGTATTTATAATGGTAAATTGCAGTTTTGGATGACTTAACGATCACCAAATTGGCTGAAATTTTGTAGAGATGATCTATACATTAGGACCTAAAAACTGAACGGCTAAGATGTGAAAATATGATCGGAAAGTGGAGAAAAACTGGAAATCCGCACCGAAGCAAAAGGTGCGGACGTCCGCACCCAAGAAGGCCTGTATATATATATATCAAAATCTCACTGGGCCACGGGACCCACCGTGCCCCAACGTGGCTCCGCCCCTGCCAATCAATAAAACAAAAAAACAATAATAATCCTTTTATGAAACGAAGAGATAATGTGCCAATGCATGAATTGGTTCATCTCTTACTCTTCTGGTTAGCTCGCCCCCTGTAAAAACCGAATACTATGGCTGCCAAGATACTCACAAAAACAATAGCTGTAAGGCTGCCAATTAACTTTATCGGCTTTCCTTCACCTGAGAAAAGACAAGAAAAAGTGAACTTATTATACAAACACAAGCATGAAAGAGAAAATTAAGAAAAGATATTGTTGAAAGAGTTGTGCAAGCACTACTACTAGTTACCAAGTTCAGAGCGTGCTAGGCGAATATAAAGAACTACTCCGTCGACAGACGCCGAAAACTGCTGTATATCAATAAGATCTTTGGACCATACCAAACACCCTATATTATTAACAAATGCATAAGCAAGGCAAGAACAGTTGTTTAGGCAGCGTAATTTGCAATCGTTGGACGTTTCTTTAGCATTGAGAGCAGTAATGAACTCGTGAGAATCTGGTATTTTCAACCTCACCATCTTCCAAAACTCATCATCATCAACTTTTTTTCCTCTTGATGAGACTAACTTGTTTGTTTGTCTCTCACAAAACAATTTTGTCTGCCTCATACACCCTCTTGTCCAGTTTCCTTTGCTCCATTCGGCATTTGACTTCGGTACAAAACCTTTCAAACACTTACAGATTGGAGATGCTGAAGCTTTGCAAACTCCAAAAGGTCCACAAGCTCCATAGATGTCACATGGATTCTTCGGAGTCTGCCAATGATCATACCACTTCCCATCATTCTTCGAAAATCTAATCCTCACTATTCCTTCTGGAGAGATGTATATATATGACACAGGTTTGTCATATAAACTATAAGAGAAATCCACTGTGCCCTGCTTTAAGTTATCATCCACACTAAAGCCATTTATATATCGACGATCCATTTCTGGTACACCAATGAAACTCGACTTATCCCATGGACCACTTCTCCAGTAGGGAATTGAATGTGAATCATTTGATCCATTATTGATCCAAATGAACACTTGTGATGGCGCCTGTGGGGGCAATCCAAGTAAGAATTTCCCTGGTGATGGATCATTCTCTGCTTTCCAAGAGCTCAAGAAGTGCCCCTTTCCAGACTTACCGTCTCGCAACACCATGTTCGGTAGGATTGTGTCACCAGGATAATCAAAGCTCTTCCACAACTCAGCTCCCAGATGATCATTGACAACAAAGTTTCCATTATCTAAGAGAACTGCAGCAACTGAACTAGTATTCGATGATGACACCAAAGAAGCAATATTAGTAGACCATATAGACTTTTGTTTCCCATCTACAAGCTTCAGATTCCCATTGCTATTAACTGTCAAACTCGCTGAGGTGTCTGCAACTGCAAGAGGCTTTTCTCTGTTGGCCACCCATACAACTTTACGCGGAGATATATCTTTGTGCCATATCCCCACATACTTCTTAGTAGAGTTATTAGGACTGAAGAAGCCTAACTCAAAAATGTGGCCAGGGGAAACAAGAATTTGTCCCTGCGCTAACGGTTGCAAAAGAGTTATCTGATCAACTTCAGCACAATGATAATGTGATGGAAGCAAGCTGAATAAGAAGATGAAAAGGAAGAAGAACATGGAGCCATTTAATAAAGCACAAATGCTTCTGGTTCTAATGTCCATGGGCATCCCAATAGGATTTCAAACATTAAATGCTACTCTTATATATAGTGCTCAAGTCCAAGTTCAATTGTTCTCAAACTTCTGTCAATATCGCAGCAGACGCACATTTTGAAGCTTGTGAATTTCCTTGTTTAAATTGGGGACAAAGGTGACTTGTCTAAACATTCAACGATCAAGAATTTTCATCGTCCCATCAACCAACGTAAGAACAATCAGCAGGTTGCTATAACCTTATCGGGCCCATGCAAACGTGACAGTATTCCTCTTCAATGAACCACTCGTGTGGTATATAGTTTGAACTTTGAAGTTGAATTAAAAGGTTCAACAGTGAGTAGTCCGTGCGATCCTCTTTTTTCGTTTTAGTCAAATTAGTCAACAAAAGCATTCTTCTCGAAACCGCGTAGCAAAGTGCAAAACACATCAAACATGTGAAATCAACGCGTTGAACGAAGTTGACTGTTTCCACATTAATTAGAAAATGATGTACATAAGAAAATGAAGAGAAAGATCATAAGAAAAGTAAACATTACTTAAGGAATAATGATATCAATGCAAGAACCAGACTTTTTTCTTTTTCCAAGTAATTGAAATCATGCAAGAACCAGACAGTGTTTATATTTATTTTTATCATACAACTGAATTATATAGTTATGAGTTAAACATAGAACCCCCAATTTACAAAGGGAAAATTTATAATAGTAGACAAGTTAATCATGATACCATTGAGTTTTAAGATAAAATACGTACAAGAAATTTTCTTTTAGTAAATGATTTGTACTAATGAATTAAAAGGCATGCTTGATGAGGTGCGTCTTGAGGCTCTAAAAGCGTGAGGTGGTGAAGAAAGTGAGTGTGTTTTGCTACTAAGGCATGGAGGAGTGAAAGGAGCTGCACAAGTTGGAGAAGGTGTGCAAGGGGGAATTCGCCATTATTTTTGTTTTTTTTTTTAAGTACAAAAACGACGTCGTTTTCGTGTTTTGAGAGAGAGAGAAAGAGAGAGATAGTCATTTAGGTCATGTTCTGAAGACTTTACAAGCAGCAAATAATTTGGAAGCAGCCTCTTTCTCGACTCCTTCACTCTCAAAGCAACCCATCCCAAATTCTCAATAGCTTACTCAAAAATTTGATAAAATCATGAAGAGCCTATAAGTTTTCTCAAGAATTTGGTTCTAAAGGAGGCCTTTTGCAGAATTGGAGCAAGAAATACATTCAATTTGAAGTGAGTTAGAGAGTTCTTCTAGTTGAAGAGAAGGAGATTAAGGTATGATCATGCTTACTTTCCTTGTTTTCTTTGGATGGTTTTGTGTTTCTTTGTTATGTGCAATTGGAATTGGAATTTGGATTTGTAATGCAATGTTTGATTCATTACCTTGCAATATTATGAAACAGGGTTCCTTTTGATTCACTTTTTTTCTTCCTTCCTTTCACTCCTCAATCATATGAAATAGGGTTCCTAGTCAAAAAGATTCGGTTATAGATTGGGTTTCTTTCTTTAGCCAAATGATCACATGAACTTTCTCTCATTTAGACTTTTATAGAATTGGTTAGAATTGGTTATGAGTGGGTTATATCTTTAGGAGTTCACCATCACATGACAAAATCTTTAGAGTGAAATTAGCTAATAACAACTAACTGCTGGTCTAGGCATTAACTTGCAGAGTCTTAGTGTTGGCTTTGTTGGTTCATGGCTTGATGAGTCTCTTACTGGTCCTGTTCGAGATTTGCCTTACACACTACTACAAAAAGGTCATCAGACGACAGTGGATTTGTGTTGTGTGATGACCAAGCTCACCGTGGTCTAAGTGAGTGTTGTGTGATTGAAAAATCAGACAACGGTGATTTCACTGTTGTGTGATAATAGTTTGCTAAACAGAAATACCTATTTCCGTTGTGTGAGTTCTGCGCAGCATGTGCCTGGCATGACATGCGCGGCGATGCCTCGGCCCATTCAGACAACAGAAGATGAAATTTTGCCGTTGTCTGAAATTCATAACACACAACAGGTATGACTTATTCTTTGTTGTCTGAGATTCATAACACACAACGGATATAACTCATTCTTTGTTGTCTGAGATTCATAACACACAACGGATATAACTCATTCTTTGTTGTCTGAGATTCATAACACACAACGGATATAACTCATTATTTGTTGTCTGAGACTACTAACAGACAACGGATATAACTTAATATTTGTTGTCTGAGGTAAGTAACACACAACTGAAGTAAAATGATTTGAGTGCTTGAATGCAACTTACGCGCAATAAGGGCACGGTCATCAAAGAAGTGGGAAATATTTAGACCCGAAATTATCGTACCACGGGGATTGAAAAGCTAACTTTAATCCTTGGTTATGCCGATTACTAAGTCACCAACAATTAACAAAGAACCTAAAAAAAAAAAAATAGCACCAAGCTATTTACATGCCCGGCTCGGAACAACCAAGCCTAAAATTGGTCAAGAGAACCACAAATAAATGCGGAAACTCACAACCAGTATGGACAATGAAAGTGGTTTGTGAAATTTAATTTTTGATTTTGAAAAATAAAAATTGACAATTGAAAATTAAAATTGCGACTAAAGATAAGGATAATAGAAACTTATCAAGAAATGAAAATTAGGTCACTAGGGTATCCTCCTAGCCAAATTCAATGCACAAATTAATATGCTTCGATATGGTCATTTAATTCATAATGGCATCAAGAACCGTACCCAAGGCTTTTCAAGGCTCATAGGTCATTAGATTCCTTAAAGGGTATTCCTACTCCGGATCAAGGGTCGTAGAAACTCAATTGGGACAATAATCTAGAGCCTTGTTAGGGCCTCTAGTTGCACCAAAAGGCGAAGAGTCCTAGAATCAAAGTTCCCAAGCTAGCCAATACGGCAATCGAAATTGGTATTGTAACTAACCATGTTCTAAACAAGTGTCCTAGCCATAAATTAGAGAATTGATTAGGTCCCCTAATTTTTACTAGATATGCTCATCTACACATTCAAGAGTTAATCAAGCTCCTAAGCATGCATCTAAGCCAAATATTATAGAATCGAACATATGCCAAACACAAAATTGAAAACCATTAAATCAAAACATATTTATTACATTAAATTCATGCTAGGGCTCAAACCCTAGATTTCTAAATAGACTACTCACAACCCATCAATAAATCAACAAAAATATACATCAATTAAAGAGAAAAAGGTGAAGAGGAGTGAGAAGCAACAAGAACAAGTCACAAATTGCTATGGAGCAAGTATGACAAGCCTTGATTTATGATTTCCCACTTTTACCCAATCTCAAATATTGGTGCTCCTTGAAATCCCTTGAGAAATTGATTAGGATTTGATGTAGAGTAGTGAAAATTAAAAGAAAATATAAAGTGGGTATGGATGGTGGTGTGGTGTTTTGAGGAAGAAGGGAGGAGTGATAGGTGGTGTGCAGCTGAAGGGTGAGAAGGAGAGAGAGTAATGGGATCTGGTGGTGTGTGCGGCTCTGTCCCTGTTCGTGTGGTAAGGTGTGAATATATATATTTAGGTCATGGTCTGATGGGAGAACAGAGAGAATAGGATTGGTTTGTGTGGCTGCAAGAGGAAGAGAAAATGATACAAATGAATGACATGTGGCAGCAAATGATTGGAGAGAAAAATATATATATATATATAATAATAATAATAAAAATCAAAAGAAGCTGCAGCACAACGTGGGAAAAAAGGATGATATTGCTGACGTCATCATGACGTTAGCACAGTCCAGAATTTTTTTTTAATTTTTTTTAATTTTTTTTCCTTCTTTTTTTTTGTTTCTCCTTTCTTCTTTTCTTCATCTTTCTTTCTTTTCCCCATTTTTTTTCTTTCTTCTCTTCTTCCTCAATGCACTTCCACACATTATCAGAGATGGTTTGATTCCGCTCCCTTGATGGTGTTGACCCGTGTTGACTTTTTCGTCCTTTTGTCGGAAACTCCAATTTGCTCCAATTTCGCACAATTTTCTCTCGTTTCCGCAATTTCGCTTATTTTCTACAAAGTAAATAAAAATGGATTAATTACATATTAATTTACATGAGGATTAGCTTAATTCTAGTGTTTTAGATACAATTACATGCATATAAATGCGTGTAATCACACCCCCACACTTGAACTTTGCTTGTCCTCAAGCAAACTAAATGAAATATAATCCAAAAATCTAATAACTTACTAACATAAGTAAAATGCGGTATTAGCCTTTCCAACCATAACCCTCGGAGAACTGATTATGTACATGATCATGAAGTAGATGTAAGCACAACATAGGATTTATGAATTTGTAAGGCAATTAAAATGCTCATGTGAAAAATGCTCAAGTATATGCATGTATTGACCATGTGTCAAATCAATCCACCATAATCAAATAAGCATATACAAGACCCGATATAACCCACTAAACTCACATAGATTCACTAAATATTACCGCTCAAGTGTTTAGGGGCTATATGTATTTCACTCAAAAGCAATTTCACAACACGCGCTGCCATATGCTTGCTCTTCGATCTCATCTCCGCTAGGTAACCCACAACATTTAAGATTAAGAGGTCTTTTATTTGGTTGTAATGGGGCTGTTAATGTCTAAAAGTCCGGCGGTAGCTGGACCTTAGTTAACGCTGATCCGGTGGGCGGATCGATACTTGTGTTGTTCTCGAAGCTCCCGCTGCCTGTCAAATAAAATACAATGGGCGTCAGAGGGAGACCGCGCCGGGCGGTCTTCAACTCTCTGATGCCTAAGTTAGTCAATGTATTTGCGTTGACAAGGTAACAGTAGGTAAGTATTGAATGCGTGTCATTAATGAGGAGAGAGGAGAGAACCTTTTATAGGTGAGGAAGAGGTTGATCTTCTCTTAGTTTTCGATGTGGGACTGAACTGCTTCAGTTCCCAGTTCCAGAAGCTTCTGATGCCATCTTGGCGTGGCGCGTGGCGGCGCGTCGGCGGCGATCTGGAGGTGGTCCGACGCCGAGGTTGTAGCCCGCCTGGCGGTGTGTCTGCATGTCATTCCTTTGGCTGGAATTGGTACCTTTGGCGGTACAATGAGCATGGCCCATTATAGCTAATTATGCTTGCAAATGTACATGTATGTACAAGTCCCCCAAGTCCCCAGTCAAGGAGGGCAATCTTGGTTGGGGAGTTGTTCGGCTGTTTGAAGTGTTTTCCTCCGCTAGACTTGCAAGAGCATAATTAGCGTCAGTGCGTTGTCAACCGTTGGTTTTACTGAGCAAAAGCTTTATACCCTTTCGGGTGGGCCCCTGCTGGGCCCCCCAGGGAGTCCCCCACTCCCCGGCGAAGATAGACCTCCGGATGGTCCGCAAATTGTTTGTTGAGGGGGAGCTGCACGGAGCAGAGGGTGTTGGGTAGCGAGCCCAATGTTTAGCACCCAAATCCTACGAGTTGACATACATTATCGGAGCACTTTATCCACCAAAGCAATGGACCGCCATGTTCGGCCAACTCCGCTAGCCTCCAAGTCGGCATAAGATAAGTCTTATCTCTTCCTCTCTTGCAATTAGAGCTATTGCCATGTCGATACATGTCTCTATAACCCTTAAGCATGCCTACAACATGTTATTAGCAACTTTCCTACAAGTACATGCTACACACATACATGCTTAAATTCACTTTCATGTGACATTCATCTAGAACCTTGTGACACTTATAGCTCAATTAAACATGCTCGGATAAACGCTTGCGAAACGGTTATGACTCGCTTAGGTATCAAAGCATGGCCGCGACTCGCTTGGGCTACGCCCCGCACGCTCATACAGCGCCTACACCCAACTTGCTCGAACACCTAACTCGCTCCACTTATCCAACATGCTTTAGTTACGCTCTCGGTTCACAATGCTTCATACATATGGTCTAGCCTCCGGGCACCACACTTTTTCACGTTTTCTTACATATGGTCTAGCCTCCGGGCTCCACGAGTCTATGATCTACGACCTACCGCCATGCGGCAGGGCGACACCCCATTATCTCATGCACTTCATACATTAGTGCACCTCCGATGTAACTACATATACGAATTTTTGTCTTTTGTGATACAGGATAGCGAGTCCCTTCTTGCTTGCGGAGCTCGGGGACTTGTAGGGGCCGTGCGCCTCTCGGATATTACTTATGCTTGATGACTTCATGATTTGAACTCCCCAACCAAGAAGCTACTCTTACTCGGGGACTTCGGGGACTTGTTTATACCTACACTAGCAAGCTAGTTCTCTACATCACCAAGCATAAGTAACACCCACTTTGGGACATCCACGAGACATGGCAAGGCCCAACCGCGACATCCATCTTGTAGCCCTATGTTCAAGCTACGCTACGGTATCCGGAAGTCGCAAATCCGTCGCCGGGAAGCCACCTTTCCGGCCTTGCCAAGTTGCCTCCACACTAGGCATTTCTACACTAGAATAGTTATCTTTGCTTGTCCCACATCTAAGAAAATGTAAAGGAGATGGCTTCCTTCACCTATAAAAGGAACTCTCCTCCCACAACTCAAGACACTCCATTACATCTCTTGTAATCTTGTTGGGCCGCAGGGCTCAACACACTAGTATAAGCTTTCAAGTGGACGTAGTCTCCCGCTAAGGCGGGAGATGAACCACTATACTTCGCTTGTGTCTCACTCTCTCCCTCTCTTTTACTTATCGTTAATTAGATCCCCACGGATCCAAGCATTAACAGGGGCTAAGGGCAAGTGGCTAATAGAAATGATGGATAAGGAAAGACAAAGTCCATGAAAATCGGTGAAGCAACTCTCTCTTGTAGAGATTTAAGACTTTTGCTTTCAAATGCTAAGTCACTCACTCTAAAACTCAATGTACAACCCACACTATACTACGTAATACTCTTTTTTTTTTTTTTTTTTTTTTTTGGAACTTTGTTTTCTATCTAAAATCACTCACCCCCACACTTATTCTTTTGTAACCTCACACTTTTGATTTTTTTTCTTTCTTTTGAAGCACTCAAATATAAAGTCATTCTCTCGAATCGTTTCACCAACTATCATGGAAGGGTAGGATAAAAGTGTTTAGGCTAGGTAAGGATTTGTGGTGGTAATGAACAAAAAGGCTAAAATATATACATAGGCTCAAAGTGGCAATCTAGTGGTAAATATCTTTAGGCGCATGCTTCTTTGGCCATGGTGGTATATAGTCCTAATGCCTCCGTCCTTTCTATCATGTCGCAAGCTAAGAGTAGCCTCGAGAGGTCTCAAGCAAGTTCTAGATACGCAATGTCATGAAATTGTACACACATGAAAGAAAAAGTGAATGAACAATGCATACACTATGAATATTAGGCTCAAAAGCTGACAAATAAGGCATGCAAGTTAATCAAATAATATATATGCTTCTCTAACTATGATGAACGAACCTAACATAGGCTATGTGCACACATATAGTCAAGCATAGATCACATATGCACTCAATTACAAAACAAATTCATAGTCCTAGATCATGCTTAATCTATCCACAATCATAACAAGTTAAGTCCATGACTCGTCATTGGGGTTGGAAAAGGCATTAACCACTAAAATATAATTACATAAAGCTAGTCTATTTTTATTTTTATTTTTTTTAGTCGCCCGAGCCCTCACCCCCACACTTAAAACCAACATTGTCCTCAATGTTGTAAAGTGAGCTCGAAAGCTAAAATCCGTGTCGGATTTAGGCATGAGAGTGAAGTCCGGGCGAAGGCACACAAATTAACTATGAAAAGAAAAATCTAATTGCGGAGAAAAGGTACGGAAAACCCCCTTTGTCGACCCTCCATTGCTCACGACCTTCGGAGAAGACTAAAATAAGACACAAACTTCAAGGAACAAGGCCTTGACTTCCTTAACGTATGCTCCATAATAGCTCAAGGTTCTCAAGAAAAATCGACTCCATTGAGAAATATATAGTGTCCAAAGAGCAATGTGTCACAAATAGGTCACCAAAGAATAAGGACAAGGTCCTCCATTAAGATCATAGGCTTGGTCACCTCCAATACACCTCACAACAGCCCCAAAATGGCCTCCAATGAAGAGTTGAAGTGCAAGAAGTCCAACCACCCAGAGTGAACAGAAACTAGTGAGTGCAGAAAACTTCCAGCAATGACCTTTCTGTCTTCAAATGCCTATATCTCATACTCAGAAAGTGATAATCAGGTGATGTCACTTGAAATGGAAAGTAGACTCAGATATCTTTCTATCCATATAAAGTTAGCCACCTATCTCCAATTGAAATGAAAATTAAAGCTGGTCAAACTTGCCAATCTGTCATGAAGTTTTCTGCTGACCCTCAGTCACCAAAACCGTAATATCTGAAGTTCCAGAGGTGAAAAGAGGGTGAGACCAACTGGATATAAAACTAGACTCATGAAGCTACCTTTGGTTCAAATTTCACTTGAAAATTAATTATGAGTCAAAAATTGTTGGCCTCCAAACTCACTGATCTGTTCTGCAGTTTCTGCTGTGCCCTGTTTCTGACCTCTGTCACTTGGAACACAATATATGAAGGTAGGAAGATTAAAATCAAAAACTGTTTCTTATGTGTATAGAGGACATATGAAGATACATCTCTGAAAAATTTTAGCTCCAAATAGCTTGATATGTAGACGGTATAGCTTGTCAAAGTCACTCTACAGTAGCTGTCTCTGTTTTGACCTCCATGCTTTGACCATTAAATAACTTGAGTTCCATTGACTGAAAGTGGTTCAAATTTTGGCACAAGATAGTAGACACCCAGGGATATATGTCCAGAAAATTTCAGCTGAAATTATAATGTTTATTGGAAGTTATAGTCAACCAAATTCAACTGAACCTTCTGGACAGAAACTACTCACCACTACATTCTTACTTTCTTCACACTTCCAACTCCAAACACCTCCCATCCTCCCAAAAAGATGGCTAAATAGCCTTATTGATGAAAATGAACAAGTAAATTTCAAAACTACCTAGGGTTGCCTCCCTAGAAGCGCTTGTTTTTAAAGACCCCAAGCCGGTCTTGTAGCTTGGAGGTGGAGGCCAATCATACCTCTTTGGAATTTCCTTCTTCTTCACAACTCCGCAAGTGTCCCTTAATTTCTTGATGGACTCCTCTTGTGCTTCACTCAATGGTGAACTTTTCTTCTTGTGTTGCTCATAAGTCTCAAGAGTAGGGGTTGTTTGCTTTTCAAGCTCAATAGTAGCCTCCAAAGTAGAAGTAGGAACTACATCATCATGCTTCAATGGTGGCTCATGGTCATAGCCCCAAATAGGTGAGAAATGATCTTGTGCACGGATTATAGGCTTGGAAGGATTCAAGGGTCCAAAGATCCGCTCACTCTTGGCTTCATTACCCTTCACCAAATCAATAGAGAATACCTCATTCATAATGTCCGGCGGATAAAATGGATTGCATAGTTTGATCTTTACTTTGTCACCCAACACCTTGAGTCTAATGGTACCCTTCAACACATTGATCTTCACACCCGCCGTTGCCATAAATGGTCGGCCTAGAATGATAGGTAACTCATTATCAAGGTAAGGGTCTTCACCCATATCCAACACTACAAAGTCGGCCGGTAGAATAAATTTATTTACTCTCACTAGCACATCCTCTACAACTCCCACCGGACGCCTTGTGCTACGATCCGCTAATTGCAATCTAATCGATGTGGGCTTCAACTCACCAATTTGTAGCTTCCGATATATAGCCAAGGGCAACAAATTGACACTCGCCCCTAAGTCCATGAGAGCTCCTTCAAACACTTTCTCTCCTATGGTACACCCTATGGTAAAGCTCCCCGGATCTTGCATCTTTGGTGGTAGTCTTCGTTGGATAATTGCACTTACTTCCTTCTTCAACTCAAATGTCTCATCGGCTTTAAATTTCTTTTTATTCATGCACAAGCTCTTGAGAAATTGAGCATACACCGGCACTTGATGAATGAGGTCTATCAATGGGATATTGACATCCACTTTCTTAAATATTTCTTGTATCTCCCTCATCAAGCCACTCTTCTTCTTACCTCTCTTTGAATTATCTCTTCTTGCGGCATTAGGATAAGGAAGTGGCGGTTCTGGTGTATTCAAATCAAGAGGTGGATCAAATGTGAGACTTCCAGTAGTGCCCCTAAGGGTAGTCACAGTCCCACTAGGGTTCTTAGCCCTCAAGGCCTCGCCTAGATCAACATGTGACCTGCTATGAAGATTTTCAGACGCCAAAGTGCTGGACGACCCAGGATAGCATTATAGGACGAGACGCAGTCCACTATGATGAACTCTGTCTTGATGGTTGAACATTCGGACTTTCACCTATCGTGATCGATAGGTAATCTGATCCGAGTGGTTGGACGATATCTCCTGAAAAACTAATGAGGGGCTTATTATCCTGTGACAGTTTGGCTCTTCCTCTGTTAAAAGCTTTGTATGCATCGCGAAATAATACGCTAACTGAGGCCCCGGTGTCTACGAGGACATTATATAGTGGTCCATTTGGAGTGTGATTAGGAAGGGATCATCATGGGGCATCCTCAGATCGGCTTCCTCCTCCTGCAGGAATGTTACCGATGTCCACTTGGTGCCACTATTTTGCTGCGCGGCTTTGTGGAAGTTGAAAACTTCCGGACGGCCGAAACTAGAATTTCGTTTCTTCCCCTGGGGGGCGACTCTTTCTGGCCCCCACCGTGGATCGTGAATATCTGGCTGTACACGTTTACAGCTCCTATCTCCTTAGCAGGTAGGTATCGTTGAAGCTTGCCTCTCTGGATGAGGGACTCGATGGTATTTTTTAAAGCAACACACAGATTGGTATTGTGTCGGCATCCTCATGATAAGTGCAGAATTTTCCGGTATCCTGCTGGGTAAGTTTGCTCTTCGGGAATTTCCTTGGGGGTGGTCCCGGTATCTCATCCCTGTTTTCGTTCCAGATAGTCTCGTATGAAGCGTTCAGGATTGTGAACACCTCATACCGGGGTAGTGGTGGTGTCCTTGGGCCCTGCTGTGCCCTCGGCTCTCGGTTAGGGTGGGTGGTCCCGTAACTGTTTGACCTGGACGAGGATTCTTTGCTTCTTTTGTTCGAGGTATGGGGTGACCCGTCATGACTGTGGGCCCACTCCCTCTTTCGTGGCTCATCCCTAATCGTCGAAGCTGGTGTGGAAAATCTTAGCTCTGGTCTGGGGGTGTCCCCGTATGTTTCGAATTCGGCCTGAGCGTGTCTGATGGCAGTGGCCATCAGTTCGTCGTAGCTAGCTGGAGGATTATGGTTGATCCCGTAGAGAAATTCTCCTCGCCTTAGGCCCCTCCTGAAAGCCAACTCAGCAAGTTCCTTATTAAGGTCCCTGCACTTAGCGGTAGCCGCCTGCCATCGATTTACAAAAGACTTCAAAGTTTCATCTTCTCCCTGCTGGACCTTCAATAGGCCCTTTGGTGTGTGTATCCCATCAGTGCGTAAGATGAATCGAGTGACAAATTTGTCACCCAACTCCTTAAAATTCCCTACAGAACCGACCGGCAGTTCGTAGAACCAACTTAAAGCCTCCCCTGACAGGGTTTCCTGGAACATGTTACAACACACTTCGTCCGTATATCCCTTGGCGTTGTTTGCGATCGGAAAGCTTGTAAATGCTGGTAGGGGTCTCCAACTCCCGTATAGTCGATCTTCAGTGGTTTCGATGTATTCGCTCGAATGGCTCCCCTAACCTGTTGGGTGAAAGGCCCCGGGCGGTCCTCGTAACTGTTCATAGCTCTCCAGGTGTCTCTATTTTCTGTGGCCTGTACCCTTGCCTGCAGGGCATGTAAGGAGTTGCCCATTTGTACGAGTAATGCCGTGTTTGCGTCAAGTACCGGTGTGATACTGTGAACTGGCTGTGGTAACGGTGGTGGTGGTAGATGCCTCAAGCTTTCCGGGAATAAGTCTACCGATACCTGGATTAACCTCTGACTGCCCTCCGTAGGAGGTGCCGGTGCGGTGCTGGTGTCTCCTGTTATCGGGGCAGCGTTCATGCCTGCTAGCTAGGATGCTCTAGCCAGGGCCTGAGTGAGTGCCTTGTTGTGCTGGTGCCTCCTGTCTAGTGCTCGGGCCAGCGCCGTGTTTTCATCTTCCAAATCCTGCATTCTCTGTTGCGTGAGGCGGTTTGTTTCCCTATCGGTACTCCGTTGTTCCCGATCGATTCTGGACTGCTCCCTGAAGGCTGCGATCTCAGCTCGCATAGACTCCAATTCCGATACCGGAGTCACCTGATCCGGGATTATCGGGTCCAAGGATCCGAGACCATGGATTTCCCCCTGAACAGCTGGTGCCTCTACTGACGAAGTTCCCGGAGAGAATATCAGTGCCCGGGCGACACTTCTCCCCTCTCCTGTCACTTCTGGCTCATTCATGTCCGGTACCCCTATCTGGCGCGCCAATGTTTCTGGTGGCTTTCTCCGGGTACCTCACACAGAATGCTATACTGTCTGGGGTACCGATCAACTCCTAAATCCTGTATCAAGAACACAGCGTTAGAGGGATAAACTGTTCCGGACGGTTTATACCTCTCCGATGTCTAAGTGAGAAACTAATAGATGTATGGAGATTCAATTGTGTATATATGAGTTATTACCTGTAAAAGGTGGTTGTGCTAATGTTTTTATACTCAAGCATAGGAAGGGAGTCTCCCCTATCCTCGATGTGGGACACAGGTTCTTCTGAGGCCATATCAGTCCTCTTGTGGTGTAAATAGATGGGCTGTGCTGGCCTTGCCCAGGGTGGCCTCCCATGTGAGACCCGCCATGGTGGGGCGTGAACCCGGCCCATAGCGTAGTACCTGGGAGTACCGATGCGGCTCAGGGGCTAATGCTAAACTTAGTTGAGACTCCCCAGTATGTACATTCACAATGATGCAAGGAGTTGAAAATGATGGTTGGGCCGAACAAAATAAAATATGACCCTTAATATGGAGACATAAGGTGAATTGTAAATGCTTTGCTCGGTTTTTAGGATACTTTGTCATTCCTTACCCTTTGTTTCTTAAAACCTTGAGCCTTGGCCCCATTACAACCCTTTATAAGACCTTTTTTATCCTTAAGATGGGACAGCCTTTGATTTGTGGAGATGAGTTGTAAGAGTTGAACCTATGGCTTGGGTCCATTTGTGCAAGTAGTTAATATCTTTCATGAGATCTTGAAAAAATTATATTCACAAAGTGCTTTTCGTTTCTTATATATGTGAGCTATTTGATTGACTCCAAATATTTTTTCTCACATATAATTGAGTGATTATAAGCTTTTAAGCATTGCTTTGATCTGAGTGAATAAAGAGTGGATATACCTTGTGAGGATATGAATCATACTTGTCTGAAACATGCTGAGCTCCACCCATCACCATTGTTACAACCAAGTCCTACTTATTTATATGTGGATTATATGCTTCAATTAACTCTCGAATATCTAAATATTGATTCTTGATTAAGTGCTAATTTTGATGCCATGAGAGTAAGGACTTATGAGACAAATGTTAAGGGCAATATAGTATGTGTGTGTCACTTGTGCATAGTCTAGTAGTGATTTGTTTGGTTTGGTTGAGTCTTTCGTTTTGATTCTGCTAAGGGACTAGCAAAAGCTAAGTGTGGGGGAATTTAATAAGAGCACAAAGTGTGACGTTTTTTATATATATTTTCCCACATTTGGTTAAGTTATTCTCTTAAAATTACAAATTATAACATAGTTTCTATTTTTAGGTACTTCAAGGTCGGAAATGGTGAAAAGAGGTAAAAAAAGTAGAAATGAGCATAAATGAAGGATGAGTCATTTTAGAAACTTTCCTCTTTCGTTTTAGGAAATATTTCCTATTTTGTTTTAGGGAAACTTTCTTCATTTGAACTTTTCTATTTCTGATTTTCTTGTTTTAATGAGAGTCCATCCCATTAAGAACTCTTGAGTGATGAAATCAAGGAAACATTAAGGATAAGATAAAGCACAAAAATAAGGAGGAAATCAAGGAATTTTCATTCACATAAATTATTCTTATTTCGTGGAGATAAAAATGGGAGTTTTCATTCAATATTTATCCTAATTATCTTATTTCCTATTGATTATAACTCTAATTAAATTCTGATTTTTCTTGATTATAGGAGTTCATTATGTGCACAATTCTTGGAAGAAGAAGTTAGTTCAATTCAAAGGAGAGGAATAAGAGATGTATCTGGTTACTATTTAAGAGAAAGAGAATGGGCATTTTAGGGAAAAAGATATCAGAAAATTCAAGACTCTATCATGCGAAAATCAAGGAAATTTGGAGGAGAAATCACCTCTAGATGATTGGCCATGATTGCATCACAAGAGAGGAGGATCCCTCTATAAATAGCAGCCATTCTTCACACCAAGAGTATCACTTCTTGGCCTATCACTTCCTGACCAAAAACTATTCCATAACTCTGCCCAATTCACTTCTCAAACTTCCATCACCTACAAGACTGTGACCACCATCCATCCATCAATCTACGAAGCTCTTAGGCGCTAAGTTAAGGACGCTCCACCACCATAGCAGAGACAAGTTCATCATGTTGTTGCCAAGCCGCTAAGGAAAACGCTTCAAAGTGTAACTATGACTCTACTTACAATTTTTGTTTCGGTTTTGTGTGTTTGGATTTGTGAGTTGTGCAATTGGAGACATGAAATTTTCAGAATTCTTATTAATATTTTTGATATTTTCAGTTTATTATTGAGTTAATTTTGAGAATTATTTGATGCCCTTTTACATGTTTAGGTAATTTTCAGAGTTAGGTTAATAAGTTTGCATGCTAGAATTACGCTAAGTGTTCTTGTGTGTTTTCTTAATTTGCCAAGAGTAATTGTTATTTGTTAAGGCTCTAAGTTAAATAAGTAGCAATTAGTTCTAAAAAGTGGTAAAAACCATGTTTCAATGGTTAAACGAGTCTGAAAATTACGTGTTAAATTCTATGTGTAATGGTTAATTTGCACGTGTGATTTGATTCAAGGGTTAGATAATACTACTAGTTAAGAGAATTACGCTAAGAGTTTTTGAAAATTAGTAGTATTGGGCTTGGTAAAGACTTTTCTGATCCAAGCCCACATTAGAATGAATCAGATAAATGGATTGGACCGTGACAACTTTTCATTTGGACTCTTATCCAGGCATTTAAGATGGGCACATTTTTGTAGCATGTTGAAATGAATTTTCTGTTTTTACACTTACTAATTTTCGAGTGGTTGTGGTCTAGGTTAGGAAGTCGATCATTGTAGATAGTTTTATTTGTTTTGTTTTTATTTTAAGTAGATTAGGAACCAAATTTCAAAACCCTCATTTTATTCTTTTATTTGTTAATTGACATTTTTGTGTAGTTGTACCCTACAATCCCGGACTGAACCATCCCTGATTATCCTATACTGACAACTACATTTTACAGGGTTAAATTGTGAGGCTATTTCATCCGCATCACTTTGCATTTCTATTTTTTCTTTTGAAGACTCCATTTTGTTCTGGAGTATAGCTCACTGAGAAAAGAAGAAGTGGCACGTCAACAATGGCTGCAACAACCACATATCAGGAGAGAAACCATCTTCTCCAATCTGGATACTTCGAAAAAGTTTCAAGTGAAATTGGGAAACGGAAAAATGGTCGAGACAAAAGGAAAATGTATGATCTGCATCCAACAAATTTAGGAACTAAATATATTAAGGACTAAATTCAGTTTGCCCCCTCCAACTTTGGGGCAAACATCAGTTTGGTCCCTGATGTTTTTTTTTAATCATGATGGTCCCTGTACTTTCAATTTCCATCACTAAGGTCCAAATTTCAAATTTGNACACCTAAGATGAAGTCAGAAGCTGGCTTGGCACCGACATAAGGGCCCTACTTTTCAGCTGTTGACCCTTAATTTGGACGAAATGTCCAAATTACCCCGTTGTAAACAAACAGTACTACTCCTTCCAATTTCCACTGCTTCGCTTCTTCTTCTTCATAGAATTTAGTCACTCTTTCACTCTCTTCACTCTTGCACTCACTCATTCATACTCTCTTAACATGAGCAAAGACAGTAGAGTGGGAACCAAGGACAAAAGCCACCGCCGGTTATGAATCCCATTACGGACCCACCACCACCACAAAACTCGCCAGTTTTGCCCCTCATACCTCTGCGAACGACTTGCCGTTTTGCACCCTTCAGAAGCCTAGAATTCATTTTTCATGTGTTATGTGTTTCCACAATTAATATAGAGTAGTTATCAGCAGAACATAAAGTGGTAGATCAAAGATACAAGAACAACAAAAAGATGGAGATGGAGATAGTTACCAAGAAAATCAATGTTGTCGAGGGCTCTAGCATCAACAAGAATAACTTCCAAGTGTTTCTCGATGCATGATCGGATTAACCTCTATTGATTTTACCAATCAAACCATGAACACGAAGAGCAAATCTCTGAGACCACGAATCCAATTCGAGGACTGCTCGTCTTCCAATTACGACCTCAAAGCCATACCTGGAAAAACCATTTTCAGCCAAACTCAGTTCGATTCTTCCCCCAGAGACCTGAAACGACTCAAACCCTCTTCAGATTTCTCCTCCACCACCACCACCACCTCCTATCTCCAACCCGTCTCCCTCCTCCTCACCAATGAGTCAACTCGCTCGGTGGTATTTGTCGACTCGCAAAAGAACGACGTCAGACTCGTCCACGACCTGCACCGAAGCAGTTTCGAAGGCACGTCGAGGGAGCAGCAGGCCTTGCTGGAGTTGGAGGACACGTCAGCGAGGCTGAAGAGGGAGAAGGAGGCGCTAAGGAACATGCTCAGTTACTTGACGTAGTCGTCTTCTTGATGGGGTCTAATTTCCGGTAAGGTCTGATTGCAATGCCAGCTTTGTGTAACATCTTTCAATTTTGCTCTACATTTTTACATTCTTAATAGAGGATTGGGGATCGGTGGGTATTTCGGAATTGGGATCGGCGGAGACTGGAGGCGACATTGGGATTTAGGTCAAGTTAATTTGAAGGGAGAGAGGAAAAGAGATGGAAGCCAACCTAATTTTTTTTTTTTAAATCTTTTGATTGTGAAATGTCTGTTTTGTACTTCATGTGGGCCCTTATGTCGGTGCCAAGTCAGCTTCTAACATCATCTTTGGTGTCAATTTTGAAATTTGGACCTTGGTGATGGAAATTGAAAGTGCAAGGACCATCAAGATTTAAAAAAAAAAAACATCAGGGACCAAACTGATGTTTGTCCCAAAGTTTAAGGGGGCAAACTGAATTTAGTCCATATATTAATGATGTTCTATTAGTTTGTAGCTTGGAGCATAATCTCCTAAGTGTACGGACAAATGATGGAAAATGGATATGCTCTATTATTTCATGGGGACTTCCACAAAACATAGGATAGAAAAAGAAGGAAAATATTCAAAATAAGATGAAACATAGAAATTTTCCAATTCAATAACAATATATGGCCATAAATCAGAAATCGGGAACAAAAATATTGTCCTAAAGAAAAAGCAGCTGAGGAATCCACCACATCAAGCAAAGCAGTCGAAGACTTCACCGATTCAAATAAATGAAGAAGAATTCCAATCCTCCACAACCTAAAAGTTGTGAAGTTGCAATGAAGGGAAAAAAAAACCAAAGGAACGCAATGGGAAAAGAAGACGAGAGTGAATACCTTCTCCAAGGCACTTCCAAGATCGTGACTTGAATTACTATGAGACTTCTCGGTGTATCATCAATGTGCATCAAGGAGGAGTGTTGAAAGTTAACTCACATTGAAACATCTAAAATAGTCTACATCAATTTCGAGAAGTCTAGAGCAATCAAGAAAAGTCCAGGGGTTGCCAGAATAGGGAAATTCTACAATGTATTAACGTATGACAGGCATACAATTGCCTTGAAGTGGTAAAACGAATCCTCAAAATAGTAATATTAGTCCTCAAAGTGGTAACATGAGTCCTTAAAGGGGTAAACTTTCTTAGTTACCACATTAGTCCTCAAGTGGTAAAATAAGTCTTCAAAGTGGTAAAAGTAGTTGATGTATGAGAAATATTAACGTACCATAGCCTTACCCACATTAATAATCTAAAATATGATCTAGAATGATTATGTTAGTGTAGGAATTGTCTAGAATTATCATGTAATTGTGGTAAGGTTCTGGATTGGTCATGAAATTGTAACTAAGATCTAGAACTATTGAACAAATCTAGCAAGGTTTAGAATGATCCATCATGGTCTATCAGTATGTAATGTAATCAAGCAAGCAATAAAAGTAAGAAGAAGAAGCAATACAATTAAGAGTTTCAAAGTATTTCTCTCTTTCCTTAGCCTGGATCCTTTCTTCTCCTCCAAATCATATCTTCCTAACATAGTTGTTCTAATAACATCTTCTCCCAACTTCTAGCTCATAAACACATTATTCTAACCCACTATTACGTACCAAACGCTTTTGCACCAAATTCCAACAGTGGTATCAAAGCCACAAATTCTAAGAGTAGAGCTTTTCATTATAATTAATACTACTACAAAAAGTTAATCAGACAACGGTGGATTTCTGTTGTCTGATGACCAAGTCCACCGTTGTCTAAGTCAGTGTTGTGTGATTGAAAAATCACACAACAGTAATTACACCGTTGTCTGACAGCAATTGGCTCAACAGAATAGCTATTTTTCCGTTGTGTAAATTCTGCGCAGCAGGTGCCAACCATGGCATGCGTAGGAATGCCTTGGCCATTCAGACAACAGAAGATAATTTTTGCTGTTGTCTGAGATTCATAACACACAATAACTATAACTCATTCTTTGTTGTTTGAGATCAATAACACACAACAAATATTACTCATTCCTTGTTGTCTAAGATATGCAACACACAATAGATATAACTCATTCTTTGTTGACTGAGATTAATAATACACAACAAATATAATTCATTCTTTGTTGTCTGAGATATGTAACACACAACCAAAGTGAAATTATCTCCCTTGTCTGTTGATTCACTCAGACAATAGAGATTTTATTTCTATTGTGTGTTATGAATCTCACACTACAGACTTTTATTTTATTTTGTTGTTGGTTGTTGGTTGTTCGTTCACACAACAACTATATTTAGTTAGATGTGGTGTGAATATTGTAATCAAATTGGATAACAACCAGTGACTGTTGTAGGAGAAGCCTCAATTTTAAACTCTTTTACAGTCATACAACACATTGTTTTGTATTGTGTTGTATGACTTAACCTTGGAAACAAGAAGAATATCCATATAAACGTTTGTCCAGATATAATGCTCGATACATTACCATATAAACAATACTCTAATCCATAAAATTCAACTACCGTTATTCAAACATCTATACATTCAAGTAACTAGATAATGTACCAAACGAGCATTCCTAGCTAGTCATACATGAATAAAAAACATTCATATTCTCGATGGAATATGACTCTTAGCCTTCAGCAGCCTTTGGCTTCAATAAAACCTAGAAGGACCTGGCTCCAATTGCTTTACACAAACACACACTAAATCTATGTGTGTGTGTGTGTGTGTGTGTATCATCAGAAATCCATGAAACATTTCATACCAAGGGTGACCTTCCATCATAATCTGTCTTGTTGGATCAGCTCCAGCTCGGATCAAACAATTTAGCTAATGTGGATCTCCATGATAAGCAGCACTATTCACCTTTAAAGCAAGTTCAGCTTCTTGCTTTCCAATATGGAAAGTAATGTCTGATTCTAGTTGCTTGATATGAGGTCCTTTACCCTGTAAAAATTTCAGCCATGTGATTGACACCTACTACAAATATACTCAACTTTACTCAGAAAACAGAAAATGTGTGTGTGTGTGTGTGTGAATGAATTAGATATAGAGAACTAACCTCTACAAGGCTGTTCAAGATTCTCCGCCCATCATAAAACTATATGTCAAGGATACTTGTAAATGATTGTTTATCTAATCGCAGAAACCTGCAGAGTTCACACACCCTAACTGTATAAGGTTGGGGAATGTTGCAAAGGATGGAGACTTGTCCAAATGAGTTGTTCAGTTGCAAAAGCAAATTTTTTTATTCTGATCCATCTTCCCCTAAACCCACCTCCTTTTGTACAAGAATAACTTTGATCATATCAAAGGGGTCATGTAGGTCAGAGGATTGTGCAATGTGATCAAAATATCAAATAAAACTAGAAAAAGAGAATGAGATAGTATTACCATACTATCCTTGTTATTGCTGGACCATGCTATGGTAGTATCTCTAGTCTTTGATCTACTATTGAAATAGTTTGAAGTGACAAGGATATGATCCTCTAAAAATTGGGAAAGAGAATTCCTTCAATCATTTCATAGATTTACAGATAGGCATCCATTTGTTGAAAACATCACAAGCCACATTCCATGTTGGCTCTTAGGAGAAATAAAATGCAAGATCCAAATATATTGGAAACTGCAAGAAGGAAAGAGACTTTCAAATGCAAAGGGGTGATCTACTGGCGACATCAGATGTTATTGTATGCGCTTAAAAGTTCATATCACCAGGGCGAAGCAATATAGACATGTAACTAGAATGTATATGGCATGCTAACATTATATTTACACATAAACTGAAAAAGTGTCTTTTTTTGTGTTAGCAGCAAGTAGTTGAACTCAATAATATGAGCAGAAATATTTAAGCAACTAAAAGGACGAAGGAAAACCCAAGAAGGCTGATGCAGGGGGATGGTTTCCAAAAGCTAGGTTTTTAAAATAATAAATAAATAAATAATTAAAAATTTAGTTGGTAAACCCTTGAAAATAAATTAAACTTTTGGGGCTAAAACAATCAGGGAAATGTTTACAGTACACTAACGTATCCATACATCAATAGTAGACCAGCCCTTACACCAGTAGACAAGCTCCATGCCATGAAAGTATAAACTATCTAGAGACCAGGCTGAGCTAGCCTACCACTGATTGCAGCCAGTCTACCAACATGAAGGCAATGTAACCAAACCCAAAGATCAATTCAAAAGCAAACTGACATAAGTTTACTGAACTAACTAAATTAGATCCACCGGTGAGTTAAGAAACTAAAACGTACCAGTACACCATGACAGACAAAATAAATTTGATCTACCACATTTCCAGGTTCCTTTATCACTTCTCCTGGGAGAAAAAATTCCTCGTGTAGCTTAATAACCTGCAAAATAAAAAGAATAAGAATACCAAATTCATTAGTACACATTATGCAGAGATATCCATGAACCAAGGAAGATTTTATTTGACAATATATGTGGCGTTACACATGAAAACTCCTGAATGTTTGACACAATTACACCACCAGGTGCTTCTTTAAGGTGGACTAATTGACATTACACACAAACAGGGACATTACAGCACACACTTATACATTTGTTATTGACTTTGAAATAAGGTTCCAGGTCACAGTCATTTACATGCAAGATAGTAAACACTATTTACAATGTTTCCATAAGTGCAATTAATTACCAATTTTATTTTATTTTTATTGTCGATGATGAACTACCAGCTGGCCTACAAACAAATTCAACTTTGTACAAAGTAGTAGTCAGCCATCCTTTTTCATTTGAACATTAATTATATAAATGGAAGAAAAAAAAAAGGACATACAATCTGAGTGATGAATTCCGTTGAGCATCCCTTGAAGAGAGGAACATTTACAAAGTTTGGAAAATATAAGGCTTGTGAAATCTGCAATGAAAAAGAAAAAAAATGATGATACAGAAATCTCTGAAAAGAAAAGCCTAACTAACCAACAACCCTATGTTATGCAGTAGTCTGGATAATGCATATAAATTGAAATGAAAGTAAGATCCTAATTTATATAAGTACTTTGCAGCCTACAGATCCATTATGGACGTATCTATGCCATTAACATACAAACAATATAACACAAATAAAGATATTATTCTCAACAGCTTTTTCATAGGGGTAAGCAACTAAACAATTTTCAGATGGTTATTTAGTGAACTATTAGTAAGATTTTTTCAATATTTGATAAGGAGAACAGCGTAAACTAATGAATCCATATAAGGAGGTCAGCAGAAACTAAATTGAAGAACAAATAGGAATAAAAAAACAAACCAAATTCAGGCGTGAATTTCTGTGATTTCAACAGCGTGACTTCCTTATTAGAAAACCCTGTGTCATGATCATCTGCTGTATTATGTTGAATACAATTTCAATGAAACATTACATAAAGAAATATAATATAGAAACTGCTCCACACTATCAACAATCAGGTTTCTGTCAATTATGGATTAAACTCTCCCTAAATCATATCTCCAACTCATTGAAATAGTTAAAGTAGATCAACTTTACAGAAGTCACTGTTGCTCCACCAATCAAGTCCAGTTCTTTGGACACAAAACACCATAGCCTCTTCTTCGAAACTAAATCATACCGATCTTTATGTCTCACAATAGAGAAAAATCTGAACAAATCCACATGTTGCCTATTACTAAAAACTGCAGACATATGGGGTATAACAACATATCTATGACCAATATCCATGAGAAAAACAGAAGAATTTGATCAAATGTATATCTCTGCCTACACCTACAATCAATATTGTTATCATGAATACATTGTACACTATCTTTTACAGTATCCAAATCAGTACCCTTATGATGATTACCATCAGCATCACCAAATTCTACATCATTTTTTACACATTTCATACCACTGCTAGATTATAACCGTTAATTAGATACTTCAAAAGCAAGGTTCAGTAAATCAAATTAACCTCTGTTAATGTTCCGTCATAAATTAGTAACTCGCTATAACCATAAAACAAAGCAAGAAAAACCACGTACCATCCAATGAAAAAGGAACACCAAATACCATCGAACGAAAAAGGAACACCAAAAGTCCAAAAGTGCAATTGGAAAGAGTTACAGATTATGGACCATCCAACATATAAGAAAAGAAAAAGCAAAAGTGTAATAGGAAAGCTTCTACACATTATACAATTAGCTATACAACTACAAGATTTCAAAGTTGTGAATGCTTACATCTCGCATATATTTTTGTTTTCCAACCTCCACCTAGAGAACACAGAAGCAGATCGAACAGTCACAATTGTAACTTGAACAATTTAGTTAAAGAAACAAAGAGAGCTATAGAAAGTAAGGGGCTAAATATGTGTTTATGTGCTAAAAAACAAATGTGTAATATGAAACCAATAGAAACTCAATATCATGATAATTCACTTCTGACCCAAAACACCCAGAAAACAAACACACAACATGAAGCATCCGATATGGATACGTGGTTTAATTTTTTCCCTTTCTGTCACACCAAATAGGCCGGGCTATGTTTCTTTTCTTTTCCCTTTCTGTTGGACACGATGTGACAAAATTAAACCTAGCTAAAAATTCTCAAAGTTATTCACACAACTGATATCTCATCGACTATCGTCTGAAGGCAGCACTAAAAATCAAAATGTGAAATAATGGAGGGAAGTTCCAAGTTCACACAACAGAAAATTTTAAATCTGTTGTACAATTAGAACAGCTTATTGCACTAGGCCTATCTAGGGGATGACACTCAAGCAAGCCTCTTCAAACTTTGGTGCTTAGTTTTTCAATCACAACACGGAGATCATGAAATCCGTTGTACCTAGTAGGCCAAATTTCAATGTTTCAAGAGCCAACCAAGACGCCAAAGTTGAGGGAAATCTACCGCTAAATTTTTTAACACTCAGACGACGGAAAATACCAAACTCCGTTGTGCAATGTAGTTCTGATAAAAAAGTTATCACTTTATTGACACTCACACAACAGAATATCCCTAATACCATTGTACAATCAAGCTTACTCAAACACACAACAGATGATTTAAGTTCTGTTGTGTGATTAGTGTTGTGTGATTAACTTATTGTAGTAGTGATATATAAAAGGTTTTCCTCGTTCATAAAAACCAACTTGAAGAACAATCAAAGACAATATATGAAAAAAAAAAACTCTAGCTATAGGTCTACACATCTTTTCCCAAATCCCTGCTTATTAGTTCTGGCTAGCTAGCTACTTAGCTCTTGCAAATTTCAATCACAAAGTTTAACTCGCAAGAGGTAAACTTTGTGTGGACAATTTTGGAGCACAGATTCTTAGACACTTGACTCTGAAGTCCACACTCCAATACTCTTAGTGCATAAAGAGTTTGATTATACATTGCTGAGGATGCTATTATCATTTTGGCTCTGAATGCTGTATCTTGCTACTGAATACAATCCCATTATCAAGCCTGCAGTTATAAGGCCTTTGATTTTCGTCTCGCCGAAGGAATTTCAGTCTGTATGAGTTGTTCATGGAAGAGTGCAACGTTGATTACAATAGTCAAATCCATTTTCATTTTCCATTTTTTGCATGGCCTTTGCACTTTTACTGAGAGCTTCACTGCATAATCAACAGAAGACCAAAGACAGCCCTTGAATCCATGGGAATGGGTTCTTTCTTCAAAAGATGTGATCAGTGATCACAAGACCAGAGGCATGATATATATCAAAGCCCAAGATGGTAGTGTCTTTTGAACTCAATCTTGCTAGGTTTGTAAAAAAGAAAGAAAGAAAGAAAGAAAGAAAAAAAGATTATAATAACCATATAGAACAAGACAAAAATTCAGCTACCGTCCCCAAACTATACTGCCAAGGCCAATTTGATACCCGAACTCTCAAAAGTATCAATGTGATACCCAAAGATGTATTTTGACATCAACGTGATACTTCGGTCAAAAATCTCTAACGGCTCCGTCTGTTTGCTGACGTGGCAAGCAAGTGTTACGCACATGATATTTTTATTGAGGGAAAAATTGTCTTTCTTTACTAATTAATTAGAAGAAGAAGAAAAAAAGGATCTCTCTCTCTCTCTCTTGCTTTTCCTCATTCCTTTCCCAATCTAATCCTTTCTCCTTTCTATCAATCTATGTCTTGTTCTTCCAATAAAATGAAATTATTGTTTATCTTTTGGGAATGAATTTGTGGCTTTATGAAGAACAGCCGAAACGGAGAAATTTTTCTTGATCAAAAGTGTTTGTGGCTTATGAAGAACAATCGGAGCATCGGATGGAGATCGTCGTCGGTGACGGCGACAAGGAGGAGGCTCTAGGGCCGGAGCACGTAAGTGTGGAGTAATTTAGCTATAAATACGGAGAAAGAGTACGTGAGGCATTCTAACTCGCTCCACTCTCTTGTTTCATCTCTGAAACGGACTGGATATAGAGAAGTAGAAGAGAACCGATAACAAAGAACCAGTTAAGTCCTCCCCCTCTCTACCTCTGAAAGATACGAGCTCTCTTTCTTTCTTTCTCTCTTTTCCTTTTTGCATTAGATCTGAGTTCACTAGCTTCTGTGGAGTGTTCAAGTGCACTACAACCTTGAGCTCAAAGACATGTCTCTGTCAAACACGATTCCCAAGTAGATTGAGTACTGCATTAGTTTGCAGAATCTAGATCTATGAGGTAATGATCCTTCACACAAATCCCATTTGGCTCTTGTTTAATACGCACTACTCTGTAACTTTGTTCATCACCCTTGTAAATTTTCGATCCAAAGTTTTAGTCTTTTTCTGGTTTGTTTGATCTGATCACTTGGGTACAATCCTTGATTCAATTTGGGATTTTGAAGATAGAATTTGGGTCTGCTCTGCTGGTTTTGGTTAACCCAGAAAGGGAAAGATATCAATTTTGTTTCCTTCTGTAAAACTTTGACAAAGGTTAAAAACCTCAGCCTCACTGAGCTCCCAAAACCATTTCATTTGTTTTCTGAGTTGGGTTTTTATCCATTTCATTAACTAGGGAAATCAGATAAGTAAAGAAAAAGGGTATAGGGTATTTGATGGTTTCTTGTTTAGTGATTGTAATTTCCTCTGTTTTTGTGATCACAAAAATGGAGGTGTTGGTTCTGATTTTCTCGAGCTTAAAGTTTTGAGCTTTTGAAAATGTTAGGTACAAGATTACAGTTTGGAAATGTTAGTGGAGAGGATAGGTTTTACATTGCTGGGAAAGCAAGAAAGAGATACAATCAGCAGCAAAAGCAGGCCAGGAAAGCAAAGGATGATGCAAACCAGAGCCCCAAAGAGAGCAAACTTTGCGGTTTCTGAGAGCAAAGAGACTCAAAATTGAAAATTCAATTGCAAAGCCCTGTACTGATCCCATATTAATGCCAAGGAGTAATCTTGACAGGTTTTTGGAATTGGAATTGGTGGTGGGTACAAAATACAGCTGTAGATCGGAAGGCAAAGAGAGGAGATGAGATGGGTTAATTGTTGAAGTGGGGATTCGATTTTCTCATTTTTACTTGGGTTTTACCATTATAACGACTTCACTCTGACCAAAGGTTGTTGAGTGCTTGGTGACTTCACTCCGACACAGAACACGGAGTTGGAATTCATTTTAGGGTGGCGGAGGTTGCAGCGGTTTGGCTAGAACAAAATCCCAGAAGAAGAAGAAAAAAAAAGAAATGAATTAAAAAAGAAGAAGGGTAAATTGGTCATTGCATTTTTTTTGGGGTCCACATGCTTGCCACGTTAGCAAACAGACGGAGCCGTTAGAGATTTTTAACGGAAGTATCACGTTGATGTCAAAATACGTCTTTGGGTATCATATTGATACTTTTGAGAGTTCGGGTATCAAATTAGGCTTTGCAGCATAATTTGGGGACGGTAACTGAATTTTTTCTCATATAACAAACAACTAAACTTTTAAGATGCTCAGCCATTGGATTAGGTGAGACTTGGTTATCGTTTCAAGTTCAAATATTTTAAAATCCTAATATTGCGGGCAGACCAGGACATGCATCGAGCATTGGGTCAATAAAAAACCAGCTCTTTGGCTGTAATAAATGAGATAACACAAATTAGTTAATATGTCAAGTAATGTAAGGTGGTATTCAAAATTGTAAAACAAGTTGTTTGTTTGTGGCTCAAAGTGAATTAATTGCAGCGAATAAGTTTAGCATCCGTTTTGGGTCAGGGTTTTGGATTAACAGAATTTCAAATTTCGTGTTCATTAGCATTGGTGATACCTAATATCCAATAGGGATAGTTTTCCCTATAGTTTGCCTCTCTCATCGTTTCAGTCCCTGACATTCTAATTTAATCTAAAAACTCCTTGACCTCACAATTTCCTTCCAATAGGTCCCTTCCGCGTCAAATTAGGAGTTGGCATTGGGTGAAATGTCCAATATACCCCTCTGTTATTTCTTTTTCCTTTTTAATTTCTTTTTTTCTTTTTTTTAAAAGGAAAAAGAAAAGAAAAAAAAAGGAAAAAAGAAAAATAAAAGAAGGAAAAAAGAAATTAAAAAGAAAAAATTAAAAATTAAAAATTGAAAAGAAAAAAAGAAATTAAAAAGGAAAAAGAAAAAAGAAAAAAGAAAAAAAAGAAATTAAATAGGAAAAAAAAGTAATTAAAAAAGAAAAAGAAAAAGAAATAACAGAGGGGTATATTGGACATTTCACCCAAGGCCAACTCCTAATTTAACATGGAAGAGTCCTATTAGAGAGAAATTGTGATGTCAGGGAGTTTTTAGATTAAATTAGAATGTTAGTGACTAAAACGATGAGAGTGACAAACTATAGGAACTAAACAGATTTTATCCCTATCCAATATGACAAGGCAAGCCACTTAAGGCCAAGAATCAATCTGATACAAGTTAAATAAAATCGTGCCAATAGAGTTTAGAAGTTCCGAAAACGAGGAGAAGAAAATAGGGAATAGATGCAGCATAGATTGCTCTGTTTCATTTGGAATTCTCTAGGGTGTAGTTTCAGAAATGTGTTCTGTTCCATCTTCTCCTTTGATAAAATTAGACGACGTTGATGGCCTCCAGAGGTCACTTCTATAAAGCAGAGGAATCAACTTGAGTAATGGGATTATCATTTGGGGCAGAGGGGCAAATCTCATCGATTCTTTTGTCTCCAACAAGTACACTAACAACATCAGACATAGTAGGCCTCACGGCTGGAGCTATACTGGTGCACTTAACTGCTATTCAAGATGATAATGGCTTCTTTTGCGTCATAACTGCCCGACAAGTTTCTGTCAACCAAGTCCAACAGCCTTCCTTTTCCATGTAAATGATAAGCCTGCATTTCCACAATATACACATTTTTTCTCATTACAACATACTTTCATACAGAAGTTGAACAAAAGAAGGCAGAAAACATAGCAATGCTGATCTAGCTTCCTTTTGTTTTACCGTATGAGAGAATCCACTTTCTAGGCTATCTCGCTTGGTTCCTGCATTTGTCTTTCCACTAACAGTTTTATGGGGTGGATCATGAGGGGCATTATTGGTGGGACTCTTGCCCTCCTTGTGCATCAGCTGCCTTTGTTCACAATCTGCAAGGGTTACCGAATTTCCGTATTAGCTAATTCGGAAGTGCTTGATAGATTTCATGCAACGGTGGTTTATGCTGCATGATTGCTCTATTCATTAGTTTGTAACTATTTTAGCTCAGTGCTCATTTTGAGTACTTTATTTTGTTTTCAGAGAGGTTTTGGTTCTTGTCCCCCTCTCTCTTCTTGTGTTTTCTTTTCGTTTTTTAATAAAATAAAATAGAGGGATGGGCGGTGGGTTCCCGGTTGCGATGGCCCCCTTTCTTTCGAGATTGTGGGTGGGTGCCAGTCACCCCAAATCGGCTGTCGCAGAGGAACTAATATCGCCTAATCCTCTATTTAATTATGTAGAACTAACCCGAAACTGTAGACATCAGTTTTAAATGTTACAATTCCTCGAACATACTCTGGTGCTATATATCCCCTGCGAAAAACAAGAGGTTACTTATGACCAAATTGACTGTAGCATTGCAGTTAGGTAGTAGGGTGCTACTACTTTACAGCTTTACTTACTGTGACACTTCTACTTTGATGAACTCGAATTGATTATCTTCAGTGTAAAGGCTGGCCAATCCGAAGTCTGAAATTTTAGCCTCAAGTTTTCCATCAAGAAGAATATTCGCAGCTTTAATATCCCTATGAACCGTCTGCAGCCTATGCTTGTGTAGATACAGCAAGCCCCTTGCTATTCCCAAGCAAATTTTACACCTTGCAATTGCTTTCCAATCAAGTTGCAATCTGAGCTTTGAGTCTGCAATCAACAGTCACAACATCAATATATATTCTCCTAAATTAGTATGTTACAACATAAACACAAATATAACAGAGATAAAAAACAAAGGGAACTGATCGATAGAACTGAAAGACAAAAAGGACTTACCAAATTAGGCGTGCGCAAGGGAGTTATTTTGCATATATAATCATTTGCAAGCCGTTTCGGTTATAAACGGCCATCAATTGAACAATGTTCTGATGATCCATTGATTTTAAGGTATAAAATTCATTTTTCCATTCACTAATCCTTTCCTCTGAATGAGAGGAAAGTCTCTTCACAGCTACAGTCCGACCTTCCAATTCGGCCTGCATGCAATTGCAACCAAACAAGTTCAATACGTTAATCAATGTCCATTACTTATTAAAACTGAACTTGCAAGTTCTAGATCTAAAATTTCAGATTTATTTCAATAAAAAAAAAGGTCTAAAATTTCAGATGAAACTCCATAATATACACAAGAAAGAGCAGATAAAATCATTTACCTTGTATACTGTCCCAAAACCCCCTTGACCAATCTCATTTTTGTGGCCAAAATTTCGAGTAGCATCTTTTAATTGTTTGAGGGTGACAGCTTTTTCTAGACCTATGTTTGTTTCTGTTCCACGAACAATTCATCTCAAGTTCAGTATGAATTCTTGACACAGTGAATACTTTTTCAAATATTGCTAGCTAGTAGCTAGTTACCTTGAGTGATCGACGATATATTGAGCCCTAAGTTACCTCACGGGATCTCCAAGTCTCTAACCATGTCTTAAGTCTCAAAATGAGACTTTTTTCCAAGACTCCAACCACGACAAACAGCAATCTCATAATGAGCTTAGGCTTGATAAAGTAATCTGGGGTTCACTTCTAAAACCAATTGGCAATGGATGGAGTAGCCCAAACCCTTATAAACCCGTAGGCAAGGTCTCATTGTTCCCATGTGGGATGTGTATATATTCCCAACACGCCCCCGCACGTGTGGCGAATTTTCAAGCCATACACGTGGACAACTTTTGGGTGACGTGGAGCCCGTATGGCCGTTAGGCATGCACACGTGGGTAACCCGCTCTGATACCATGATAAAGTAATTTGGGGTTCACATCCAAAATCAATTGGCAATTGACGGAGTAGCCCAAACCCTTATAAACTTATAGGCAAGGTCTCATTTTTCCCATGTGGGATGTGTATATATTCTCAACACGCCCTCGCACGTGTGGCGAATTTTCAAACCATACACGTGGACAACTTTTGGGTGACGTGGAGCCCATATGGCCGTTAGGCATGCACACGTGGGTAACCCGCTCTGATATCATGAAAAGTAATCTGGGGTTCACATCCAAAACCAATTGGCAATGGATGGAGTAGCCCAAACCCTTATAAACCCATAGGCAAGGTCCCATTTTTCCCATGTGGGATGTGTATATATTCTCAACAAAAATCAAAAGCCTGAAAACTGATTATCACTTTGTTAGAGAAAGGGTTCAGAAAGGTGGACTTGAGTTACGATACATCCCAACCAAGGAACAAACTGCAGATATTATGACAAAGGGACTTCATGGTCCTCAGTTCAACTCTCACTTTGGCAAACTCAGACTGGGAAAACCCAGCTGCGTTTGAGGGGAGATGTTGAGACTCAAGACTATAAGTCAGCAAGGTTCGTTTGCCAAGTTTTCTCATCAGATTGCAATGCCACATGTCATAAATCTGGAGGTTCAGTTAGCAAGGTTGTTAGAAGAAATGTGTAGCTGAGCTGGCTTGAGAGATATATAAGGCTCTCTGCATTCTTCATTTTCAGGCTTCATTTTTTCACTCTCTCCGATTGTATCTTTGACTTCTGTAATTCTTCAATTCTGTTAATGGATTCAACTTCAAGCTTTCTTATCAAGGCTCATAATTCGTCTCAAACACTGAAGAGCTAATTATCCGTCTCAAATTGAGACACGGGACGCAGCCCACTGACTGGCCGAGGGGAAGGAAAAAACACAGACACTTTTCTTATGAGGTTGGAGAAGAGAAAAGGGAGAGTAACTGTTAGGAAATTAATCCCCCGCCATGCAAGTATTAGTAGTAGAGATGGAAAGAAGCAACAACCAAACCAAGAAAACAAGTTTTAACGAGGTTCGGCCAAAATCCATGCCTAAGTCCTCAGAGAGCTTTCATCTTCATTATGAGAGAATTACATAGTACAAGATTACACCGCTCAAGTTTATGCCCAACCCAAGCCCTTGTATCCAATAGGATACCCCTTGTGCACCCTCTATTATTCTAGAAGATCACTCTACCCCAAGAGCTATATATACACGAACACAACTCCCCCTGTCTTCTACGTCTTGAAGACCCTTGGAGTTGCTCCTTGTCCTCTTGCTTTCCTCCACACAGCTCCCCCTAAATATAAAAAAAAAAAAACCAATTACTCTAAATATAAATTAAAAAACATTTTTAATATAATTCATAACTCAACAATAAATTTGAAAAAAAAACAAAAAAACACATACATAACTGCCCATTAAAAAAAAAATAGAATCAATTCAAAAACTCCTTTAATTAATCTGATTTGTATTAGTGTATTCTTATTGTTATTGATTATTTTAATGCACTAATATATATATCAATCACCTTGGTTTGGGGGGGGGGGGGGGGGTTGTCCGGACCCGTCAAACCAGAAGATAGTTATGCTCCTGTCTAGAGTCACTTCATCAATGCCCATTCATGTCCATCATTAATTTAACCATGCATTTATTCCCAATGCATCAACTTAACCATGCATTTATACCCAATGCATACACTTAACTATGCACCAATTTTCCATGCATAAGTTGTCACCATGAATGCACAAACTATAAATATCATGTGTTCATGCCATGTAAAATATCTCCTCCAAGGAGAGATAGGCATCAAACCTAACAATAACAACATGTGGAGCTCACATGTGCAGAAAATCATTGCTTGTTTGGCAAACGATAACCTTGCGGCTAAAATTGATTTCATTCAAAATGAACTTAACTATGCACCAATGTTCCATGCATAAGTCATCACCATGAATACACAAACTATAAACAGCATGCCTTCATGCCCTGTAAAATATCTCCACCAAGGAGAGCTAGGCGCAAAACCTAACAATAACATGTGGAGCTCACATGTGTAGAAAATCATTGCTTGTTTGGCAAACTATAACCTTGCTGCTAAAATTGATTTCGTTCAAAATGAATGGTCCACATGATGAACAATCCAAATATTCATTCTAAAAAAAAAAAATTAAAAATAAGTGAAAAGTTTGAATGTACAGAAATTCTTAGGATTAAATTCAATGGATGATATTCAACTACACGACCCTTTAATGGAAAAAAAAAATTTAAAGAAGTTAAATTTATTTTTCATTTTTAATTAATGACTATATGACTATATGATATTGTTCATAAATTTCAATTCATATTATATATAGTTAATTCTTAACTGAAATAAATATATAAAAAAATATAGGACCTTCATACAGGATGTATAATGGTTGGAGATGGATATATTGGTGTCGAGACTTGGAACCTCATAATAAAACTTATAACATAAATATGAGACTAATGGTTGGAGTCGCCCTTAGAACCGGATTGTCCAAATATATATAGGCATGTAACAGAAGGAAAACAATAAGCATATACTGACCTGGAGTTACAGATATAGCATATACGAGACTATAAGAGGTCCCAGATCAAGAGTTGACCCTTTTCCAGACAAGTAGAAGTGGATCTCTAATGCACTATCAAATACATTAACACCTGAGAAATTTTCTTTATGTACTTTATTTGAATCCCCTGCCTTGTCTACAATGTTGAAATCCTTTAGTTTCGTCTCACCTTGCAGCAATCAATCACCATTTATATTTATTAATTGGTTCAAATGACAATGCCTGCAATAGTGCTAATGCAAATGGGTGGGTGATGATTATTGGTGACAAAACTAAGAAAACATTACCTGAATATAAACATCAAATAAGCGTTTATCTGTACTTCTAAAATGATTATACTCACCAACAATTTCAGCAAAGAGAAGTGTTACACTGCATGTATTTGCCTTTACATAAACAGATCCGTAATATTTTAGATAGATAGGGGAAGAGGGAGCTTTATCGTATAATAGTGCTTCAGAGGAAAATCCACATATCAAGCTTTATAAGAAATCACCAGAATTGGAAGCAGAGATGGTATTTCCAGCACTACTCCGAGCCCAGTATCCTTTTGGACTCATGTAAACTGTGATGTATCATTATCTTGACGACTTGACCACAAACATTTCCATCTACTTTTTTAGTTTTTTAATTGTTTTTCCCCACCACCACAATTTATAAACAATGACTGGTTTGAAGAAATTAAACATATCTACCATTAATACACACAGTTCTTCTCTGTTAAGGACCTCTGCATATTTTAAAATATTTGGATTTCCTTGATAAATCCACTTTTCGATCACATATTTACATCTTTACAGTTGGCTTTTTAGGTATATATAATCTGCAAATTTTCAGCTAAATTTATAATCATTAAGGCATTCAAAACTGCGATATACAATTATGAACACGAACGGTTCAGGTTGGACAAAATTTTGTTCATTGATTTAATCTTGTTCGATACCTTAACGATCATTAATTTGTAGAAAGATCTATACACTAAGACCCAAAAATTGAACCGTCAAGATGTGGATATGCGATCAAAAAATGAGTGTATTCAAAGAAATTTGCATATTTTAAAATATGTGGAGATCATTAGCAGAGAAGCTGTACTACATGTGTGTGTGTGTGTGTGTGTGTAATTGTCAGATTACGGAGCGTGGCACATGAGGACTTTTAAAGTAAGGATTATATAAGGAATTTTAAATCAAAGGTTTGATAACTTATATGTTAAAGAAATAATATTTCAACTAAACTTTGAATCATTCATCCACTATAGACTTTATTTATGTGAGCCCTGGAAAAATGTATAGAGGTTAAGGGGGGATCATGTGACAAATTGTTCAACGATCTTAATAAACGTTAAGTTGCTCAAGAATATTTTCAGAAATTTTCATAAAGTGAAAACCTCAATTTGAGAGTTGGATAATAAAGTACACAACACGACAAGTTTGTGGAAATTTTCAAGAGATTTTTCGGATACCATACCTGAGCTATTTATCGTGGCTGTCCGAAGTTTTGAGATTTTGAAAATTAATTCAAGAAACAGAAAACAAGTGGAGCGATCCTAGCCATTCACCGTCTCCACCGCTTGATCCTAACCTTCCATCGTTAATTGGATCAATCTATATATATGAGAATGTGGGAACGCCAGAAGGATCGAGAGAGACACAGAGAGCGATAGCTGACCCGGGACGCAGCGCGACCCGACGAAGCGACCTGGCCGGAACTTCCACTTCCGGCCACCCCACGACGGCGCGAGGGCACCCTCGTCTTTGGCTCTCTGTCGCCTACCTCCCTGTATCCTCTTATCATCCATGCACTGAACGGAGAAGGAGATTCGACGACTGGAAGCTCCGGGACCTCTTCGGCGAGCTCTCAATTCCCGGCGATTCCGACCACCATTTTGGCTACCTATGGTATGAAACATCATCTCTTCATCATGATCTACAAGCCCGTCCAATTATTTTTTGAATATTGATCGGGTTTTATTGACTTGGTTTCTGGGTTTGGTCTCAGGCAGCCGTGTTCTTGGACACCGGCGACTTCTCCGACGCGTCAGGGTGTCCTCAACTCATTCTCCGACGGTCATCATCGTCGTGGAACCCGAAAACGTGGAAGGTTGAGCTGAACTAGGTGGTCGGGCTACGTTGACAGTGTCGGGTACGTTCTGTAGAACGTGGCCACCATCCATGGTGGCAGTTTCGCTTTTTCTGGTAACCTCTTCTCTTCGATTTGGTGTTGTGAGTTAGAAACTAATTCCTAGTCTTGTCTATAATCCCAGAGTTCGTCAAATTCGAAAACTGACGAGAAAGAAGGATCAACTCATCGTCGAGTTTCAATTAGGAAGCCGCTGCAAGGAAGTTTGAATTCCAGTGGGTAAACTAGACAGAACGAAGGTAAATTCGATGGTTCTGTCAAATTTGTTAATCCCTGAAAGTTGAGAAATTGTGGTGGCTATGCGATGTTGTTTGCATGTGCAGAGTGGGTTGGTTGTAACTTGATTTGAATTGATGAGGTTGTGTAGTTTGGTGATTTAAATTTGTTCTGGTTTTGCAAGTTATTGCTTTGTTGGTGTTGCTAAGGCAGGTTATTTGAAATGATTGTGGAATAATTGAAAAATGGTCAAGCTTGGGTTTCCTTAGTAGTTTTGGACCACCTTGTGTAGAAATTGGAAAGCTCGGGTGTCCATAGTAATTCTATCGGAATTGCTGCACGACAGAACTTGAAATAGAAGTAAGGTTGAGTGTTGAACAAATTGAGATAAATCGTTGACGAAATTGGAAACATGATCTTTGCTTGTGCATATGTTAGATTGATAGTAAGTAAAGAAAAGAAACTTTATATGTTGGGTGGCCTTAGTAAATTGGGTGCACTCAACATATATATATATATGGGTCCGGTTCCTGGGACACTTTATTTTACACATATTTTTACACTTCTCTTTAGCCATTAGATTTAAATGCTTTGAATGGTTTTGATTACTTTCAAGTATGATGTGGCAAATGATGTGGAAACAATTATATTTTCTTTAAAAAACATAAAAACTTAGATAAAAATGATTTTATACAGAAAATCAAATCAAATTAGAAGATGAATGTCATCTTCTTCTTCTTCACGCAAAAAGAAGAAGAGGCATGGCCTCTCTCTCCCTCCAAATCTCCAACTATATATTCTTCAAGTTAATTGCAGTACAATAATTATGTAATTGTTAAATATATTTCGATCGCAAAACCCAGTAAGATTGTGTAGATTGAGAAATAGAAAAACCACTCAATCTTCTTCATCTAGATCTAGATCGAATGATGGGTTGTGATTTTGGCCTAAAAGAAAGAAGAGGGTATGCAAACAATTGAAGACCCGAGAAGAAGAGAGATCTAAAAACTTGTAGTATAATTACTAATACTAACTTGATGGAATAAAAGAAGGGGATTATAGGAGGATGGATTTTTATAACACAAATTGCAGTAAGACAAAATGATTTGGGTGAGAAGATTTTTTGTAGCAAATCGTGTGAAACCTAAATGAAATGAAATCAATAAGGTATCATTCAAAAAATAAAAAAGTTGATTGTTCAACTCAAGGAAAAGGTGAGATGGTGCTGAAAGAAGAGCAGCAAGGTCTCTCAATCTCTCATATTTTCCAGAAGAAGAAGAAAGACGTTCATCCTCTATTTTTTGGTTTTTGATTTTCTTTATAAAATTAGTTTAATTGGAGTTTATCTATTTTTTCTGTAAAAAAATATTTATATAATTATTTCCATGTCATTTACCACATCATGTTTATAATGAATCAAGACCATTGAAAATACTTAAATCTAATGGCTAAAAAGAAGTGTAAAAATATGTGTAAAATAAATTGTCTCAGGATCCGGACCCTATATATATATATATATATATATTTGGTCAAACGTGGTCAAATTGGTCAATGTTGGTCAAAATGATCAATTTTGGTCAAATCAGGAAAGGGTAGTCAAACCTCGGTCAACTCCTAGTCAAACCAGGAAAAGTTGGTTTGGACGATTTATTAGTCGTCGAAATTTCATTTAGTTGTTCAATGAGATATTAACAATCGAAATGTCGAAATCTAGGACTCCAGTTACCCGAGAAACGGAAGGTTCACGACTCTCGAAATACGTTAGAGAAAGCATCGGAATTCAGGCAGGGATTCAGGACTCTCCTCGGTTAGTTGTTTTCTTATATATTGTGTTAAAATGATGCATGATTGGTGTTATGATTTGGTTATGTTAAAATGCAATGCATACTAATCAAATTGTGAGAAATGTGATGGCTGGAGAGCGAAAGGGGCACTGACTTCCTTGGGTTCAATTTCCTAAACCTCCGGAGGGTTAGCTATGCCGGTCGTCCGAGTATCCGCAATCACGGACTCGGTACGTGTGTGTAGCAAGGTAGTGGGCGCTCTCGCTACGCTTACCTGGTGATAAATTAATTTGAGGTAAGGTCGTGTAGTGAGTCTATGAGACCAGCCATCAGGTAATGCTTGGATTTGGCGCCGTATTTATTTAAGCATCATGCATCGGTTTTCAAGTTGAAAAACATTAAAGTTTGTCGTTCCTTTAAATATGTGGTTTAAGCATGTTTTTGGGTGTGCAGAATAAGTTCGGTAAACCCTTGTCTGGAGTATGTGCTAAATCTTATTTCTCAAACTTCGTGTTTCAGAACTTATTGCTATTTGGTCTCGAGTCAAATTGAGTTGAATTCTTCTTCATTGGGATTCATACCTCGTGTTAGCCTTTATTCAAGTTCTAGACAAATGAAATAGATTTCAGGAGATCAAGTTTTTCACCTCAAAAATATTTGTAGTTTCCGCTGTGCGTAAACAAAAGTTTTTCAAACAAAATGCCTAGCGGTTCTCTAGGATGTAAATCGAGCGTTTGGTTTATGTTTTAGAGACTCGCGGCACTGTAACGTGCTTAAGCTGGTGAGGTGCAGCTTGGGGTGTTACAATTTACATCTACTAGAAACCCAACAACCACCATTTTGATCGGTAATTGATCCATTTTTAATCTATAATGATTGGCATCCACAAGTAACATCTCATAATTAGCTAAGTTTTAATCTCATACAGCAGTAAAAATATAAACAGAATTGTGAGTATGGACAACTGGTGCAGTGATAGCTCAAAAGCTAAAAAGCTAAGTGGCGAAATGACACAACAATATATATCCAACAATATATATCAAATTTTGCAAAGAGTATTGTGTAGACCTTGGTCCACCTGCACCAAGGCTGATTTTTTGCACTCAAATGTCCCATTTTGCCTCTCATTTTTGGCTATGGTCTACCTGGACCTTGGTCCATAGTAGAATTTTTCCAAATTTTGTCACGATGAATCTAGAAGAATAGATTTCAAAGGCAAAGAGACTTCCATGGACCAAGGTCCATTTGCACCTAGGCAAAAAAATCAGATATTTTGCCACCAAATGCCCCATTTTGCCCTTCATTTTGCCTATGGTCTACCTACACCTTGGTCTATATTAGAATTTTTCTTTCAAAGGTTGAAATTATATCCATGAAAAATATCACGTGGTGAAAACTTTATTCTTGTATAAAAAATTGTCAATACAAAGTGTAGTCACACCAATCAAGGTGCATCTTCTTTATGAAAAGACATTCATATACCACCTACCACAAGAGAAACAGTTTTTATTTTTTATTTTTTTACACCAAATAGAAAAGCTTCAATTTGTACGAGAGCCCTTCAAAATGACTAAAAGGAATTGCATTGTGGTGTAACAATTTGCTGCCCCTTATCGTCCTTCAATCATTGTAATGGTAGCTTCTTTTTTGGAGGAATTAGTATTCTCAGAATGTGGTTGATGATGAAAAGCTGAAATTTGGATAGTGAATAGAGGCAGCTTGGGTTGTGGACCATCTTTCTCACTACTTAACATCAAAGCTATATCTGCCATGGTTGGCCTATCCACAGCATTGTCTTGTACACACAGAAGCCCGATATGCATGCATTTCAATACTTCCGTTGAGGAATATGAATCGCCCAGAATTTCATCTACCAACTCCAACCCTCTACCTTCATTCCACAAGTTCCATGCCTATAATGGTTCATAAAAAATAAGGTTCATAAAAAATAAGGTTTAAGCTATATGAAAGAAACTGCTCGTGAGTTCACATTTTATAGTAGAAGTTAAAGTATGAACTTACATAAGTTAGAAAGCCTAGTTGTTGGTCATATAAACAGAATCTGGTATTCTTCTTACTGCTAATAATCTCCAATACCAAGACTCCGAAGCTGTAGACATCAGATTTTTCAGAAAATATCCCCCCCATGGCATACTCTGGAGACATATAGCCACTGCATGGCAAAACTAATTATTAATTAGTAGGTAACCAATTGATCATGTTGGGGATTAGTAAGGTAATGATTAATCTTACCGTGTTCCAACAACTTTCTGAGTATTTTCTAAATTTTGTGTTCCTTCAACTATTCGTGCTAATCCAAAATCTGAAATTTTTGGATTCATTTTTTCATCCAAAAGAATGTTACTGACTTTCAGATCCCTATGTATCACCTTCACATACGAATCATAATGGAGATAGAGAAGCCCTCTAGCAACACCATGAATAATATTAAAGCGAGTCGCCCAATCAAGAACTACTCTCTTCCTCGTATCTGAAAATAATTAAAGCACCAAGTTAGAGTCTAATCATTAATGGTTGTTCATAAATCATGACTTCCATGCATGGTACAATGAAATGTCATAAGAATGCTACCCTTTCAAAACTGTTTGTAGCCTTCTTTAATTGCTAGGAAATGCAAACACAGTTGTATGACAAGTAGTAGTGAATGTAGCATAGGGATCTGAACTAAACAGACAGCAGCGATTATACTGTACAGACATATTCAATATTTGACAGTATGGATCTAGAAAGTAGTCAATTAATGATCGATTGTTTGTCTCTTGGTAATCTATTTCGTGTGAATCTATTCATCGCTTTATGTTAGTATGCAGTTGTGATTCCAAAACCCAAATTATGGTAATTATAAGGTTGAATTCTTCAGACTTTTCTATTCCTTTTCTTGTTAAATAAGAAAAAGACAGGTGAGATCTTTCTTTTCAAAGAAATTTTAATTGTTTCCCCAAATTTGACATTTACAAACAGCAAAGATACTTTCATTGAAATAGGTGAAGATGACTTTTTGCACCGCAATATATTGAACATAAAACACGAATGAAACTAACCGAATAGAAAAGTATCCAAGCTTTTGTTTGGCATGAACTCATAAATCAGTAACTTCTCGTCCTCTTTAACACAACAACCCATGATCCTAACAAGATTTTTATGTTGAAGATTGTAGATCAACAACATCTCGTTCTTGAACTCTTCAATGCCTTGTCCTGAGCTACTAGATAGTCTCTTTACTGCTACTTCTTTCCCGTCTTGTAGCATACCCTGTAAACCACGAGCTCTACAATTTATTAACTGAAGTCATGTTTGTTTCCTGTACTTGATGAAATGTATGAAAGAAAGCACCTTATAAACTGGTCCAAATCCTCCTTGCCCAAGTTTGTTTGCGACACTGAAATTGTTTGTAGCAATTAGTATGCTATCAAAATCATATATCTGTAGCTCTAAGGGATCATGCTTTCCTATATATTCTAGGAGACCATCTCTTGAACTCTTAATCATACCACTCGATTCAAAGTTCTGAGTCTGTCCTGTTTGCATATATAACATCAAACAGTGAGTTTGAGCGAAACAACAAGCAACATCCGGATACCAACAATAAAACAAAAAAAACAATAATAATCCTTTTATGAAGTTATACATGAAGAGATAATGTGCCAATGCATGAATTGGTTCATCTCTTACTCTTCTGGTTAGCTCGCCTCCTGTAAAAACAGAATACTATGGCTGCCAAGATACTCACAAAAACAATAGCTGCAAGGCTGCTAATTAACTTTATTGGCTTTCCTTCAACTGAGAAAAGACAAGAAAAAGTGAACTTATTATACAAACACAAGCATGAAAGAGAAAATTAAGAAAATATATTGTTGTAAGAGTTGTGCAAGCACTACTATTAGTTACCTAGTTCAGAGCGTGCTAGGCGAATATAAAGATCTATTCCGTCGACAGACGCCGAAAACTGCTGTATATCAATAAGATCTTTGGACCATACCAAACACCCTATATTATTAACAAATGCATAAGCAAGGCAAGAACAATTGTTTAGGCAGCGTAATTTGCAATCGTTGGACGTTTCTTCAGCATTGAGAGCAGTAATGAACTCATGAGAATCTGGTATTTTCAACCTCACCATCTTCCAAAACCCATCATCATCAACTTTTTTTCCTCTTGATGAGACTGACTTGTTTGTTTGTCTCTCACAAAACAATTTCGTCTGCCTCATACACCCTCCTGTCCAGTTTCCTTTGCTCCATTCTGCACTTGACTTCGGTACAAAACCTTTCAAACACTTACAGATTGGAGATGACGCGGGCGGAAGTAACCCTAGGTTTACAAGCAATAAACCTAAAACAAAGATTCTGGAATCCACCAGAGATAAAAGAGAAAACTCTCAATTTTGATTGATAATATGATAAAAGATAGTTCTGCAGCCGTTTAAGGTTGCTTATATATAGGAAAAGAAACCCTAGGGCGACTAACAATTAAACCCTAAAGCCCACAGATTAAAACAAAACAAATCCAAAATAAACTAGAAAACCTAAAATAAAAAGAATGTAAAACTAACATAAAAATATTCAATCACGAATCGGATAATTAAGACGATACACTTTGGCTTAAATCTGATAGGGCTCACTAAAGTGAGTCTTGAAGATCTCGTCGTTCCCATTCTGGAAAGGTATCATGCGTTTCAAACGGACATTCTGGCCAAAAGTTAGTCAAATCTGATTCAAAATCAAAACCTGACTTTTCGAACGAGAAACCCGAAAAGTCCAAAACCAAATCTTCTTGAATATTCCAGCGGCTAGTAACCTGATTACGCGTGAGTTACCTATTTTCCAATCACTCTTCTTGATTCTACACCGCTTCTTTACTTTTATGGTTTTTCGGCTAAACTGGGTCCATTCTCGTCCTACATCATTCTCCTCCACTATGAAAGAACTCGCCCTCGAGTTCCTCTTGAATAAAGGACAAGAATAGGTAGACAAAAAACCTGAGAAAAAATTAGACAATTGGACATGTGGATTATTGGCTGGATCTTCTGCATATTCTAATGACACAATCATGAACCCAACACCATAGATGAGTCTGTTATAGGCAATCTTAGTAGATTCTTCACAGCTCTCAAGGTTGTACTCTTGAATAACATCTGGCTCTGAATGATTTATTTTAGGCTCCAAGACTTCATCAGTACAAATAACCATGTCTTCATGAGCAATTTCATCTTTAACCTCTTCTTGGTCTTCATCCATGAATTCTTGTGGAGGTTCTTCCATTAGAAATTTTTCTGGCTTTTCTTCAATTAAACTATTAATCTCAACCGGCAAAGAAAACTTGGACTCTAACTTCTTCTCGAAAACCTTAGGAGGATAATTCTTGATGTTCTTCCTTCCAGGCTTGATTTTAATTTTGTGTGACTCCCACCTAAATAAATATGTGTCATCTTTGCAATAACCACCTTTGACGCTTTCATGCCATGGCCTTCCAAAAAGCACATTAGTGTCATCCATGTCAATCACATGACAAGTAATCTCCTCTTTATAAAATTTTCCCATAGAGACATGAACTTTACAAACCTCTGTTACTTGTGCATATTCATCCTCTCCAAATGGAATCCAGTATGGATCACTCAGCTTCACTATCGGCAATTGAAAATAATTCACAATTTTGTTTGCTACAAAATTCTCTCGTAGACCACTGTCAATTATTACAGACCATACCTTGTCTTTGATGACACATGTAGTTCGGAAGTCGTCGTAATCCGGCGTTGTGAATATCCAATGTTCCATGTTTCTTCTTTCCTTTTTTTTTTTTCTTTTTTTTTTTGATTGATGAGGTTGTCCTAGGGCAAATCCCTTGGTATGTTCCTCTTCAACGAAACTTTCTTTGATAGATACTCTACGACCAGCGTCGTTGAGGTTGGTGGTAGTGAACTGCTCCCTTGGATCGTCGTCTGCTAAGAAGCGGGCGAAACCCGCTCTGATACCAACTGACGCGGGCGGAAGTAACCCTAGGTTTACAAGCAATAAACCTAAAACAAAGATTCTGGAATCCACCAGAGATAAAAGAGAAAACTCTCAATTTTGATTGATAATATGATAAAAGATAGTTCTGCAGCCGTTTAAGGTTGCTTATATATAGGAAAAGAAACCCTAGGGCGACTAACAATTAAACCCTAAAGCCCACAGATTAAAACAAAACAAATCCAAAATAAACTAGAAAACCTAAAATAAAAAGAATGTAAAACTAACATAAAAATATTCAATCACGAATCGGATAATTAAGACGATACACTTTGGCTTAAATCTGATAGGGCTCACTAAAGTGAGTCTTGAAGATCTCGTCGTTCCCATTCTGGAAAGGTATCATGCGTTTCAAACGGACATTCTGGCCAAAAGTTAGTCAAATCTGATTCAAAATCAAAACCTGACTTTTCGAACGAGAAACCCGAAAAGTCCAAAACCAAATCTTCTTGAATATTCCAGCGGCTAGTAACCTGATTACGCGTGAGTTACCTATTTTCCAATCACTCTTCTTGATTCTACACCGCTTCTTTACTTTTATGGTTTTTCGGCTAAACTGGGTCCATTCTCGTCCTACATCAGGAGATGCAGAAGCTTTGCAAACTCCAAAAGGTCCACAAGCTCCATAGATGTCACATGGATTCTTCGGATTCTGCCAATGATCATACCACTTCCCATCATTCTTCGAAAATCTAAGCCTCACTATTCCTTCTGGAGAGATGTATATATATGACACAGGTTTGTCATATAAACTATAAGAGAAATCCACTGTGCCCTGCTTTAAGTTATCATCCACACTAAAGCCATTTATATATCGACGATCCATTTCTGGTACACCAATGAAACTCGACTTATCCCATGGACCACTTCTCCAGTAGGGAATTGAATGTGAATCATTTGATCCATTATTGATCCAAATGAACACTTGTGATGGCGCCTGTGGGGGCAATCCAAGTAAGAATTTCCCTGGTGATGGATCATTCTCTGCTTTCCAAGAGCTCAAGAAGTGCCCCTTTCCAGACTTACTGTCTCGCAACACCATGTTCGGTAGGATTGTGTCACCAGGATAATCAAAGCTCTTCCACAACTCAGCTCCCAGATGATCATTGACAACAAAGTTTCCATTATCTAAGAGAACTGCAGCAACTGAACTAGTATTCGATGATGACACCAAAGAAGCAATATTAGTAGACCATATAGACTTTTGTTTCCCATCTACAAGCTTCAGATTCCCATTGCTAGTAACTGTCAAACTCGCTGAGGTGTCTGCAACTGCAAGAGGCTTTTCTCTGTTGGCCACCCATACAACTTTACGCGGAGATATATCTTTGTGCCATATCCCCACATACTTCTTAGCAGAGTTATTAGGACTGAAGAAGCCCAACTCAAAAATGTGGCCAGGGGAAACTAGAATTTGTCCCTGCGCTAACGGTTGCAAAAGAGTTATCTGATCAACTTCAGCACAATGATAATGTGATGGAAGCAAGCTGAATAAGAAGATGAAAAGGAAGAAGAACATGGAGCCATTTAATAAAGCACAAACGCTTCTGGTTCTAATGTCCATGGGAATCCCAATAGGATTTCAAACAGTAATGAACATTAAATGCTACTCTTATATATAGTGCTCAAGTCCAAGTTCAAACTTCTGTCAATATCGTAGTAGGCGCACATTTTGAAGCTTGTGAATTTCCTTGCGTAAATTGGGGACAAAGGTGACTTGTCTAAACATTAAACGATCAAGAATTTTCACCGTCCCATCAACCATTGAAAGAACAATCAGCAGGTTGCTATAACCTTATAGGGTCCATGCAAACGTCACAGTATTCCTCTTCAATGAACCACTCGCATGGTATGAAGTTGAATTAAAAGGTTCGACAGTGAGTAGTCCGTGCGATCCTCTTTTTTCGTTTTTGTCATATTAGCCAACAAAAGCGTTCTTCTCGAAACCGTGCAGCAAAGTCCAAAACACACCGGGGCAGCAAGTGAAATCAACGCATCGCACGAATTTGACTGTTTCCACATTAACTAGATGCACAAACTTAATAGGGAGTAAAGACTCGGGCACTATGAAGTAGAGACTCCAAAGTCAAGTACTTCTAGATTTTTGCGAATCCGGTAAGAGCTTCATACAAAAAGCCTTGAATATTTTGAAGCAATTCCTCAAATATTTTGTCTTTATTTATTTGCATCATCTTCACTCCCTCGGCATCTCACGACCCATGCATGTAATACCCTCTCTTGGACGTTTTAACAGAGTCCTTATCCTCATTTTCAAAGAAGATAGAGCAGAAAACAAGGTGCTATTGTAAAGGAGACTAGATAAAAATGATTGGTCTAGTGATATTTGCGCTTTAATTTGGAAATTCTATCAAATGGACGAAACTGATTCAATTTTTGGTCTTTGCTTAGAGGTGAAATTGTACATACTTACCTAGGGCTCGTCAACGGGCCTAGCCGGGCCGGGCTTTATTGTAAATCGAATGATCCAAGCCCGTTCATATAAAGCGGGCCTTGCGGGCTTTTTTGGGACGGGCCTTGTGGGCTTTATTTATAATAAATATTTAAATACACTAATTTTTTTTTATAAATCTATATTTACATATCATACATTCCAAAGAGCAACCTCTATCAATTCAAAGAAAATGGGAAAACCGACCGTTGGATGTGATTATTACAATAAATTATGTGTGTGGTTAAAAATTTAGTCAATTTCACCATAGTTTCGAACCCGATCAGATTGGTCAACCATAGTCATTTGTATGTTTTCTTGGTTGACCGATGACATAACGACAGCGAAACGTGCTTATTTTTTTACATCAGGTTTGTAAATATTTCATCGATGGATGTGCTTGGACATAATATAAAAATTTCAATTTTAATTACAAATACATTGGTCTATACCAATTTGCCTCCTAAAGTTGTATAACTTATACATTGCATTTAAATTGTTGAGGTTCATTCTAAAGCAAACATGAAGTGAAAAATGAATTTGGAGAAACCAACCACTCGATGGAGAGATTGTAATGTTTTATGGTGGTTGTAAAAATTTTAGTCAATTTGGTTCTCGTTTCGAATTCGATCAGCTAGGTCAAACTTAGTTACTGTTATAAACTTATATTATATATCATACACTCTAAAGAGCAACCTCTATCAATTCAAAAAAAATGGAAAAACCAACCGTTCGATATGATTATTACAATAAATTATGAGTGATAAAAAATTTAGCCCATTTCACCATATTTTCGAATCCGATCGAATTGGTCAATCGTCATCACTTGTATGTTTTCTTAGTTGACCGATGGCACAAAGACCGCGAAACGTGCTTATTTTTTCACATCACGTATGTAAATATTCCATAGATGGATGTGTGTGAACATAAGATAAAAACTTCAATTACAAAGACGTTGGCCTATACCAATTTGCTTCCTAAAGTTGTATAACTTACACATTGCATTTAAATTTTTGAGGTTCATTCTAAAGCAAACATGAAGTGAAAAATGAATTTGGAGAACCAACCGCTCGATGGAGAGATTGTAATGTTTTGTGATGGTTGTAAAAATTTCAGCCAATTTAGTTCTCGTTTTGAATTCGATCAACTATGTCAAACTTAGTTACTCTTATAAACCTATATTTATATATCATACACTCCAAAGGACAACCTCTATCAATTCAAATAAAATGGAAAAACCGACCGTTGGATGAGATTATTATAATAAATTATAAGTGTGGTAAAAAATTTAGCTAATTTCACCATATTTTCTAATCCGATCGAATCGGTCAACGGTTGTCATGACATATAGAATATATATGCACATATTCTATATAGAAGTATGAGAACGTCCAATTTCACCATAAGCCAAATTACAAAAAATTCACACACACACACACATATAATAATGATGTGGCACACTGAAGATTTCCAAATATATGTGTTGGGCATTCTAGATTCCAGTCAAAGCTGAACTGCCTTCACTTAAATTGCCATAACTCCTTCTAGAAAAGTCGGAATCACAAACCGTAAAATTCCTTAGAAACTAGACACACGGGGAATTCCGTGTATATAGGGTACAACTCCTAATTTCATCTGAGCAGTTCCCAGTAATTTAGAGAAGTTAGGTGTTCTGCACAAGAGTTTCTGTGTTATTTATATAATTTTTTTTGCGGGCTTTTACAGGCCGGGCTTAACGGTCTTTTACTGGCTGGGCCTAACTAGATTTTGACGGGGCGGGCCTATGGGCAGGGCCGGGTTTCAAACTCCTACCGGGTCGGGCGGGGCCCGGTATTCTTTTCTACTCGGTATCAGAGCAGGTTCAATCCTTTGAACTTGCACTGCATCCTTTGAATCCTGAATCCTGAATCCCGAAGAACACCACAAACCGCTGCGTACCACCACCGTTGAAATCAAACCATCCTGAATTTCAAACCACCATCACCCTACCCTTTTTCTTTTTTTTTTTTCGGCCAAAGAAACAAAAAAAAAAAACTTTTCTTTTTCCAAAACATTCATATCCATCTTGAAACCCTTGAAAGTCCAATCCTGCGAAATTCATGAATTTCTCAATGATGCAATCAGAGAAATAGGCTGAATTTTCTGTTATGGCTCAACGCAAACAGGGTCCTCCTCTAGGCTTCTCCGGACCCTTTCCACACCGTCCTCTAGGTAAACCAAATCCATATGCAAACAAAAGGTGCATTATATGTGGGGAATTAGGTCATAGCAAGGAGCAGTGCTATGAAGTGATTGGTTACCCTGATTGGTGGGACTTCACCAAGAAACCGTGAAAGAATCTGGGCAAGGCCGCTATTGCTACTAAAGAGGAAGTTTACCTAGACAATGCCTCCACTAATGTAGCGCAGTCAGGTATGAAGGGTAAGGTTACTTTTAATAGTACATGGATAATTGATACAAGTGCATCTGACCATATGACCAATGACCCATGTCTTGTGAAAAACCTTAGACGTTCCCCTCAAGACGTTGTCTCTATTGCTGATGGTACTCCAACTCCAGTCACCAGAGAAGGTTCTATTGCTTTATCTGATACCTTAACCCTTGAATCTGTCTTAGTTGTTCCATCACTAGCTTATAATCTCCTATTTGTTGGTCAAGTTATTTTAGCTCTTGCATGTATTGTGACCTTCTATCCGTCTTTTTGTGTGTTTCAGGACATTCTGACTCGACGGATTCTTGGTTATGGTGTTAGAAGGGGGAAATTATACTATCTGGATCTGACAGAGACTGGAAAGAAACAGAAGCATCTTTTGGGACAGGCTAAGATCAACGGGGTAGAGAATGCAAAGGAAGCTGTATAGTTATGGCATCGCCGTTTAGGTCATCTACCCTTTCATTATCTTAAGAAGCTGCAACATCAATTGTTAGTGATTTGGATTTCCACTGTGACATCTGTGAACTGGCCAAGAGTCACCGTATTTCATATTCACCAAGTCTTAATAAAAGTCATGTTCCTTTTATGAAGATTCACTCCGATGTCTGGGGTCCTGCGAAAATTTCTTCTCTTTCTGGAGCTCTGTATTTTGTAACGTTTATTGATGATTGCACTCGCATGACATGGGTGTCATTACTGAAGAATAAGAGTGATGTATTTGGAATGTTTACCTAATTTCACAAAATGGTGGCAACTCAATATCAACAATCCATCAGAGTGTTTCAGTCTGACAATGGTGGAGAGTTTGTGAATGGCCCTATGATTAAGTTTTGCCGGTCACATGGAATTCCTCATCAAACCTCCAATTCTTATACTCCTCAACAAAATGGTTTAGCCGAATGGAAGAATAGGCAGTTGATGGAAGTTGTTCGTGCTTCCTTGTTTGGCATGAATGTACCTAGGTCCTATTGGGGAGAAGTAGTAAAATCAGCAGCATATCTTATCAACCGTACTCCTTCATGGGTGATTGAGTTTCAGAATCCTCATCAGAAGTTTCATACACTATTGACCATCCCTTCTATGCCTAATTTGCAGCCCTGGGTGTTTGGGTGCACAACCTATGTTCATATTCCCAAGCCTCAACATAGCAAGCTTGATCCCCGTGCCCGTAAGTGTATCTTTGTTAGTTATGCTGACTTCCAGAATGGTTATGGATGTTATGATCCCCTTACTGGCACTATACATGTCTCTCTTGATATTGCTTTTCGTGAATCCGAGCCTTATTACTTAGGGGGAGTTTCTCAGTCTTCCCTTCAGGGGGAGAGAGGTTATAAAGGGAATCCTCGTTCTATTATTGATTTTGATGTCTTTGAAGACTTGGAAAATTTGGAGGATAGATTTCAGGGTAGAAATTCGGAAACAGAAAATGCAGTTGCCGAACAGAGCATTGTGAATTCCGAAACAGACAATGCGATTGCCGAACGAAGTATTGTGAATTCCGAAATAAACAATGCGACTGCAGAACGAAGTGTTGTGAATTCCGAAACAGAAAATGCGACTGCCGAACAGAGTGTTGTGAATTCCGAAACAGAAAATGTAACTGCCGAACAGAGTGTTGTGAATTCCGAGACAGAGGAGACGACTTTTTTGGATAGCTTGAATCAAAATCAAGACGTATCTGAAGCTCACACACAAGATATTCCCCCTTCTGCATCACCAACTGAAGATCCCGGTCAGAATGATCCTCCTCAGGTACCCCTAAACTTTAATGAATCTTCTGGGTTAGAAAGTGTCGAACCTAGGAAATCACAAAGGGTTACCAAGGGAATTCCTAAGAAACAATATGAACCAGATATCAAAGCCAAAGCTAAATACCCTATAGCTAATTTTATGTCTAACCATAGGATTTCTGGGTCACATGCACTTGTTATTGATCAATTATCTACTGTATCTATTCTTAGTAACGTGTAGTAGGCATTGACGGATCCAAAATGGACAAAGGCGATGAATGAAGAATTGGAAGCTCTTCAAAAGAATGCAACATGGGAGCTAGTACCTATGCCGGTTGGAAAGAAGACTGTAGGATGTTGTTGGGTATTTACTGTGAAGCTTAATGCAGATGGAACTATTAATAGATACAAGGCGAGGTTGGTTGCCAAAGGATATACACAATGCTATGGGATTGATTATGAGGAGACTTTTGCACCTTTGGCAAAGATTAATACTATCCGGATTCTAATCTCACTTGCAGCAAACAAAGATTGGCCCTTGCACCAGTTTGATGTGAAGAATGTGTTTCTTAATGGGAATTTGGAGGAAGAAGTGTACATGGATGTGCCCCCAGGTGTTAAGAATCACCCAAGTGACGGTGGCAAGGTGTGTAAATTGAAGAAGTCTTTGTATGGCCTGAAGCAGTCTCCAAGAGCTTGGTTTGGAAGATTTTCAAAGTCCATGAAAGCCTTTGAGTACAGACAGAGCAATTCTGACCATACCTTGTTTATCAAACCAAGAATGGTAAGATTACAGCTCTTATTGTGTATGTTGACGACATGATTGTTACAGGGGATGATTCGAAAGAGATGAATGAATTGCAAAAGTATCTGTCAAAGGAGTTTGAAATGAAGGATCTGGGACAGCTGAAGTATTTTCTGGGTATTGAAGTTGCAAGGTCTAAGAAGGGGATTTTGCTTTCACAAAGGAAGTAGGTCCTTGATTTACTTGCTGAAACGGGGATGCTGGACTGTAGACCAATGGAGACACCCATTGAGATGAATCACAGACTTGCTATTTATCCTGATCAAGTTCCAACTGATAAAGGGAGGTATCAACTTCTTGTAGGAAGGTTGATTTATCTTTCACATACTAGACCTGATATTGCTTATGCTGTGAGTGTTGTTAGTCAATTTATGCATTGTCCTAGTGAAGAGCACATGGATGCAGTCTTTCGTATTTTGAAGTACTTGAAGATGGCGCCAGGTAAAGGGTTACTGTTTCAGAAAAAAGATGAATTGGAAGTTGTTGGGTACACAGATGCAGATTGGGCTGGTGATAAAACTGACAGACGTTCTACATCTGGGTACTTCACTTTTGTTGGAGGCAACCTTGTCACTTGGCGTAGCAAAAAGCAGAAAGTTGTTGCCAGATCAAGTGTAGAAGCTGAGTTCCGAGGTATGGCACACGGAGTCTATGAAATGTTGTGGATTCGTAATGTCTTGAAAGACCTGGGTTACAAGCTTAAAAAGCCTATGGATTTGCATTGTGATAATACAGCTGCCATTGAGATTGTACATAATCTAGTTCAGCATGACAGAACAAAGCATGTGGAGGTTGACCATCATTTTATTAAAGAAAATCTTGACAGAAAGGTTATTCGCTTTCCATTTGTAAACTCAGAGGAGCAATTAGCTGATGTTCTTACTAAAGGAGTGTGCAGAAAGGTATTTGACAGCTCAGTTGGCAAGTTGGGCATGATAGATATCTATGCACCAACTTGAGGGGGAGTGTAGAATCGTTGTAAATCTATATGTAATTAGGATTTTATTTAATTAGTATATCCTGTAATTATGGAAATATTGTTTCCTATTAGAGTTAGACTACTCCTTTGTACTTATATATATACCCTCATTGTGGGATGAATAGAATCATCGAATTAACCCTAAATTGAAGTATTCTTTTCTACTACCCCCAATCATGGTAGTAATGAAGACTAGGTTTCCTGCCACACCAAAGCTCAAAAACAGTCTTTTCTATGGCTTTGCTAGGTGTCCTGTTGCAAATATAATTTGCAGTTTTTAAAGCCTCACCCCACAGAAATTTAGGCAAACCAGCTGTACACATCATGCACCTAACCATGTTCAAAAGGGTTCTATTCTTTCTTTCTGCAACACCATTATGTTGTGGATTATAAGGTGTTATGTACTGTGCTTTAATTCCATTGTCTTGCAAAAATAAGGCAAATGGACCATTTTGTTGACCAGATTCAGTGTACTTGCCATAGAACTCACCACGTCTATCTGATCTCACTGTTTTGATTTTCTTTTCTAATTGATTTTCTACCTCAGACTTAAAGATTTTGAAAGGCTTTCAATGCTTGTGCCTTTTCTGAAAGTAGATAAACATAACTGTATCTAGAAAAATCATCAATGAATGTGATAAGATACACATTCCCACAGATAGTTTGATGACTAAAAGGACCACATATATCAGTGTACGTGTATGAGTTCTAGTAAATTTTGGCTTCTATATGCAGTCTTCTTTCTTGTATTGGTTATTTTTCCCTTAAAGCATTCCACACAGTCTGTTAGATCAGAAAAATTAAGTTCATTTAGGATTTTGTTTTTCACCAAAATTTTCAGTCTCTCTTTTGAAACATGGCCGAATCTTCTATGCCATAAAAATGCAGACTTTTTATTCAGTTTGGTTCTTTTAACACCGGTTAAAGTGCTAGTACTGTTTGTGTTATTTTCAACAAGTAAAATTTCTTATTGAGCCATTGAACAATTTAACTGTAAATAATCATTCATAAGAGCATCTTTAGCAGACTGTCTATTTGGGCTTCTTAGCTATTTTGGAGAGCATGTTTAGCTTTTTATCTATTTTAGCAGCTGCACCAGACTCCTTAGTGACTCTCCATTATAACTTTTAGCTATCTTGCTCCTAAATATAGAGAACGAGATTAGGCTCTCTATAATTTAAAACATTCCTTTTAAGTTATTTTTTGTAATTTATAAATACATTTAAACTATTTAATCTTCATTTTAAAAATAATATAAATTCAATATTAGCTAAAATAGAGAACATTGATGCAGACGTATTTCTAAAGTGGCTAGCTAAAATGACTTTTTAGCTACTTTGGCTAAAATTTGACTCAAAAATGGCTAGCCTTGCTAAACATGCTCTAATAACACCAGAACCAATTTGAACAGAATTTTTAGAAATAAGAATTCTATTACTATCAATAACAAGTCTACAAACCAGATTTGACTAAAAGTGAAACTGAAACCAAATTCCTTCTCATGGAAGGTACATAAAAAACATTGTCCAAAACTAACAATTTTCCTAATCCTAGATCAAGCTTTAAAGTGCCAATAGCCTTGATTGCCACTCTCATGCCATTGCCCACACACAGGTTCACTTCATCACTTTTTGGGATTCTCCTCCTTATGAATCCCTGCAAAGAATTAGTAATATGAATAGGTGAGCCTGAATCTATACACCAAGACTGTGGTTCAACATTTATAAGATTAATTTCTAAAGAAAACACTGTATTAGAAAAAATCTTACCCTACTTGGCTAACCAGTTCTTGTAGCTAGTGCAGTCCTTTTTCATGTGTCCTACTCTTTTGCAAAAGTAGCACTTGAACCTAAATGACTTATTTTCTTTAGGCACTGCAGCTGTTGAACTCTTAGTGATGGCTTTGGTAGGCTTCAACTTGTTCTGGGGATTTTTCTTCTTAGGCTTCTCTATGAGATTTATGGTTATAACAGGTTCCTTTTCTTCCTTGATCCTAGCTTCCTCATCCACACAGATGGATATATGTTCATCTAGAGTCCAGTTTCCCTTTTGAGAATTGTAACTGATTCTAAGATAACTAAAACTATTAGGTAGGGAATGTAGTGCATAATGCACTACTTGCTCATCCCTAACCTCCATCAAGAGCTCCCTGAGTCTGCCATTTATATTGATAATCTTCATAATATGCTCTCTAACTCCCCCTGAACCCGTGTACTTCAAATCATGAAACTCCTTAGTTAGTCTAGCTGCTTCTGCTTTTTCACTTTCTTTAAACTTAGCAGCTATAAGTTTCAAAAACTCTGATGCTAGCTCTGGCTCTTCTATACTTCCTCTGACAATCTTAGACATAGAGGTACGGATGAGGTTCTTAGCCATTCTATTGGATCTATGCTACTTCTTGTAAAGATCAGTTTCTTTCTTGGTGCTCTTTTCATTCAACTCTGCAGGCTTATCCTCAGTAAAACAATAGTCTATATTTTCATGCATTCCCGTATAATTCTCTACAGAGTCTAGCCAAGCTCTATACTTGGTTCCAGTTAGCATCAAGACACTGTTCAAATTCATGTAGGAGTTACCAAAGGAGCAAAACAAAATTCATGTGAGTTCTCAATTTGTAAAGAAAATAACTTTAAGTTTTCTGTGTTTTATTAAGCTTTAAGCAACCAAAACAAGAACAATCCAATACAAGATCGATCATACAGAAAACCTAATCAATCCGTACTTGCATTCGTGTCAGTCCATACATAAAACAACATTAAGCATCACTTTTGATCAGAAGCCTAATATCCTGTAGTTCTTTATCAATATGCCATGCTTAATCAAAATATGTTATCCAAGGAGACTCATCCACATATTTAGACAGAAGAAAAATTTCCAAGTATCCAAATATATTTCCATTAAGCATGCATACTATTGTCTTGCATTGTAAGACCATACTTGACCACTTCTTTGGAAGATAAACATAAGCATAGTCTTAAAACACAAGACACAATTTTAGTTTTGTTGTACCATATGTTTTCTGCTAACATCAATGAAGGATGCTTTATGCACCAAGTTCACTTATGCCAACAGAAAACCACAAAACTCATGAGCTTTTAACTTTATATTCTACCCAGATCATTGTCTTTATAAGAAAATTAAGCCCTTGCATCTGTCAATTTCTACAATGTGTAAAGCTTTTAGGAGATTCTAATTCTTCATACATTGTCACACATTCACAAATACAATACCATATAAGCAATCAATTCATCATGCATATTCAAGCACAACCAAAATTGTTTCAATTCCAAGAAACCATAGAATAGTCAAGAAATTGTAAGTTTCATCAGTAACCATCTACTCTAGCCTAACGCACGTCGGGAATGCAACTAGGGTTCTTGAGCACAATCAAAAAATCAATTATCATGCTATGAATCGAAACCAATTTTCACAGAAAATGATTTTGCTTTTTCCCCAATTTGCTGCCAAAAACTCAGCGGAAGCATGAACTTGATATCTAGATGCAGCGCTCGACTCTATTACCTTCTTGAATCACAGCAATCGGGATTTTGAATCCCTTCTCGAGATGCAAGCATCTAGCGCGTTTCTGAATCCACTCCCAGACCTTTGTCTTGATCAAAACTAACCGTTGTGATACAACGGTCACTTGTTCTTGATATTTTGGTCGAGTTTGGGCTTGGATAGTTCACGTACTGTGGCTGGGCCTAGAGTTGTTAACAGGCTGAACCCGTAAAGCAATTTTTTTTTTTTTTTTTTGCAAAACCTTAAAACGATTTTTATGTCAAGCAAAACTAAATTCATATTTGTGAGCCTATGCTCTGATACTAATTGTAAAACCATATATTCATGCTCACAATTATATGCAAAACAACTCGACAACAATCACAACAAGACCAAAACTTACCTTCAGCAATCACAGGCATGGATTCCATCTTATGCAACTACAAAACTCGATCACTGAATATGGCCTTCTGTTACTTACCAACTTGCTTCTCAATGGACAGAACTAATGCAATAATCGTAGTGGCAACAGGGACCAATTTTATCCATATATATATGAGACTTAAACCTCAAAAAGCTTCCCATTAAAGCAGTCCATATCGGATTAGGTTTCCTAGTTAGATCCTTAATGTAACACTTCATTGTAGTCTTTCTTGCAGACCAAGAATAGGATTATTAACCTTAATGAATTGATACACTCTTTCATTAAGTTACAATATTGGTTTATAGTTTGTGTCCATGTTGAACTAGTTTTGACATTTAGCTAACTATCAAATCAATTTATGTTAATGTGTGACAAGTTCATAATGATTCTAACAGACCAATTCTATGGGAAGCCCATGACAAACCCATAAAACACAACATTAAATTCTTAGCAATATACTTAACCCTATAGTCAATTTGATACATATCAATTACTGATTCATTCAAACAGACCCAAAAAACAGAGAGGAACAATTAAGAGCACGAAGAGCTAGAAAGATCAAACCTTTGGGAGTCGTTCTTGTTCCTCCTAGTAGACTGCCTAGCCTTTCTCTTCTTCTTTTTCTTGGACTTGGCGCCCACTCTCTTCTTCTTGTCCTGGTTGTTCTCGAAAAACCTCCTCTTCTTGCACTCCCGGAACACACTGGCCCTGATCACCTCCCTCCTGACCGATTCAGGAGCCACTCCTTGGCTCGTTGTCTTGGACTGTCACCTGGGCGTTGAACCCGGTCGAGCTGAAGAAAAGCACGTTTGAGTTGGCCAGCCACGGAAAACCGTACCCTAAACCCAAATCAGAACGAACAACAAACCAATTAACGGGTTTGAGTGGATATTGGGTCAGTGGTGTTGCCCGTAAATTGTGATGAAACTCAAGCATTTTGGTCAGTTTTCATTAAAATTGGCAATCAGGCTTGCATCATTTGGGTTTTGGGCCTAGACTCGTGTCCTTATTTATACAAATCTTTTTAAAAGTGAGTTTTCTGTGTCTACATTTTTGGTCATGTGCAACTATGTAATTTTTTTTTTTTTTTCCTTTTCTCCTTTCCTTTTTCTTTCTTAGACAAATTTGATTTTTTGGGTCACATGTTCAAACAAATTGAGGTATGATAAACTACCAAAAAAAGAAATAAAAAAAAACCGGAAAATAGAATGTGTATGTGAATAATTTTCAATGAAAATAAAATCAAACTTCATTAACCCGAAAACAATGAGGGGGAATTGGGACCACAAAACTACAAGAGTAAAATACATGAAAAGTTATTAGGTGCTTTAGAAAGCTTAAGTGGAAATGCAAAACCATCGACTAAGATATTGTTTTTCCTTAACATGCATGTAGTGAAAAGAAAAGATGAGCACTGGTAAGAAAACTGGTATAGGGGTTGATTATTTTTATTCCTATATATTAGTACCGTACTGATAAAAAAAGCTGTGTGTATACAGGATTTTTTGTGACCTTTTCTTCTAGTGTCACTCAACCAATGGCGCATCTATGTATAAGGCTGGGCTGCTGGCCTTCTCAATTTAATGGTAAGAAATAAAATGTAAGTATAGGCCTAGTATAATTAATACTAACCTATTTGTGCATACCAAAATAGGTTAACCTATTTGTGCATACCAAAATAGGTTAACCTATTTGTGCATACCAAAAGGTTTCATTTGATCATTAAAACTAAAAAATTAACCCTGATGTCTTTCAGCTTCAGCTTACCTTGAATAGTGTTCAACTTACTACAGAACAAAATAAAGCTTTCTGACGTCCATTCCAATTTTTCTTTCTATTCCTTAAACAATCCTCTATATTTCCTTTAACAATTTTTCATTCTTGCTGAAGTACCAAAAAAAAAAATATTTCGTATATATACGTACATTTAGCACTACTAGAAATTTCCCCAATAGGGACTAACTAGTAGCCACTAAAAATTATTAGTGGGAAATGGAAATAGTAAGCCACTGATGTGAATTATTGATGGGATGAATTTTGTTCACACTGTACAACAGTGGGTAAGTGAGGAAATGCATATATTTGTGATTAATTTATAACTCAACCCATTGATATCGGTGTCAAACACGGTAGTAGAGCTGTTGTGTGTCAGTTATCATTGTTTTGACAATCATTTTTAGCCGTCGGATTCATGATAAAAGAGCTGATCGAAAGATGAGGGAAAACTTTCTTCAATATAACCCCTTCAACCCTTCGGAGTTCAAACCCAATCTAGATCTGCAGGTTTCCCCCATCATCTCCCTCTCCGTCTCCATTCCTAAACAAGATCTACTTTTTTCTCCTCTTCTTCTAATTTTCAATCTCTCTCCTCTTAGTGTTTTCAATCTTCTGGGTGACTGTTGCAGTAAGGATAAGATCGTCTCCCATCACTTGTCAGCTAGGAATGGCCGATTCGTCATCGTTTTGGAGAAACCGTGCTATATTCAGTTCGAGTACTTGGTGTACTACGAGAGCCGCATCACCGGAAAGCTGAGCTATGGCGTGATCCGAATCTAAAGGGCATTCAGGTACAAAGATTGTTCTTTTGGTTCGTCGTGGATGAGATTAGGGTCGATTTGTCGCCGGCCGATAGTATTTACTTCACCGTTGGGATCATCAACAAAAGCTCGATGTCGATCAGTTCCAGAATGTTCATTCTTGCCGGGACAGGCTTTCGGGTACGGGTACGGGTTCCGTTTCTTGCCTCAGGTCGTTGAAACGGGTCATTCTGCTTTGATTACAGTTTTGATGCTTTTTGATATTTATGGTTAAATTTTGATCTTTATTTTTCTGGGTTTATTTTGGATTGTTAATATGCATTTTGGATTAATATGCTTCTGCATTGTGAAATGAATCTAACTGTTCTTTGTGCATGTAAATGTTGAAGCTTGTTCTACTTGAAGCTTATTCGGATATAGTGGATGTAGTTTGCGGTTTGTATGTAGTTTATACACTAAATTGAGGGGGTTAGGCAATGCTATTTGTAGAATAAAGCTAATGGTGGGTTTGGTTAAATGGTTGAACTAGCATGTATTTCGTACAAAACTCTTCAATCACGCTAAAATTAATTTCTTGACCTTGTTTTAGTTTTTTCATTTACTTTAATAGACTAGCTTAGTTAGTTCTCATATCAAGGAAGCTGTAGGGCATAGCTGAACGATATTTAATTTTGCTTTGTTGGGATTCTTGGCAGAGATGAAAACCAGGGGTTGCATATCTTGTCTTCACACGCAAGGGAAAGACATATTAGAAAGACATTTCACCTTGCCATATTTGTGATTCCAGGGAAAGCCTGACAAGTGAAAATGTGTGATCAAACATTGCTTGCTGTGGCTAATATCTTTTTGAGAAGTTCTCTGTGTATGAACTGTGAAGTAAATAGAAGCAAATCGAAAGGTTATCTACTGATGCATTATTACAATTATCCTCCAAACTTAACGGTTACTGAAGTTTTCATAGATATATTGTACAAATCCTCATCCCCAATGTAATGGCCTAATAGTTCCAATACTAAAGCCCATACTGTGTATTTCTACTGTTGTTGATTCATTTCTCATCCTTTAATTCTTCTTGCTACAGGGGTCCAAGATTGTTTGAAGCTGCTGAAGCCTTCTACTTGGTATGAGTCTTGCTTATATTACCCTGGAAATAAAATGCTAGTAATACAAGATTTCTAAATTATTGTGCTTTTGTGTGAGGACCTGTTGATATAGTTAAATTAGTTAATTGTAGTGTGCAGGGGTCGATGTTAAATATGAAGAGATAATTAAAGCAACTTCAATTGACTCCAGCAAAGTCTTACTGTCCTGCAGTACTGCTCAGGTCTCTTAGTTCACTTTCTACATGTATTTTAATTTCTATACGTGTTTCACTTAAGGACTTTATGATTTGGATGACGTTTTATTGATTCTTTGTATTGTTTATATATTGAAATTTTACTATGATCTGCTCAAGTTTTCCCTTTTTTTTTACTTGTTTTCAGTAGGATCATGAGTGAAAGTTTTCATTTTCATTCTCATTGTTTCTGTTTTGGTTGACATGAAAAACCAATTGAGTAATGGACTAGATTATGTCAGGCACTTTTGGTAAGACTTGGTATTAGAGATGACATTTTCTGTTCAATCTTACCAGAAAGAGATTGCCATTTTTGTGATTCGGAGAAAGTATACTAATTCCTCAAGATTTAAGAGTTGGGAAAAATATATATTTATGTGCCATTATTTAAGGACTCTTGCCTTTTTGCTCACTCTCTTCCTGATAGCTTGATTCTAAATAACTAAACATGCTTGTTTGTTTTTTTGACCATTTCATATTTGAATTATAATGCAGTTACAGCTGCTACTGACAGGAGACTTCTTCGATGATATAAGATTTATGTACTGCCATGAGCCTCCTTGAACAACAGAGGTACTTCCATCATTTGATATGCATCTATACTGCATCTGGTTTATCCTTGTCTGGTTGATAAACATACTGCATCTGGTTTATGCTTGTCTTCTTTGCTACCATAGCCTATATTATGAGCATTAATGTATATCACTTTTTATATATAATTGTTAGAATAAAAACTAAATACAAATTTTATCTTGCAGGTTATCCGTAAGGAAGGGTTGCAGCCTGGGGGAGGAAGAGTCTTGATATTTAAATTGTGATGGGCTTATCTGTAATTTTTTAGTTTGTGTAGTTTGATACTTTTTAAAATACAGTATACAGTACATTAATGTAGAGGTGCCAGTTGGCACCTTATTTTTTTAATCCAGCTTCATAAATTTGCCACTGATATCAGTGACATTCCAAAACCACCATTACACTGATAATGGTTGCTTTGGCACTGATTGAGATGTAATTTTGCCTTGGTTAAAGGTATTACACTGTTAAATTATTGGTGTGTAATGCCCCAATAGCACCTGCTATAGAGGGGACTGATTCTTCTTTAGTGGCTGCATAGTGGGAAATGAGATTAACCACTCTTATCAGTGTGTATTGGGACAAAGGAGACTAATTCACATTGGTGTGGAATGAGGAAATTTCTAGTAGTGTAGCTTGGTGTAAATCCTGGATTTGCTCTTGCACTCAGCAAGATAGTTTAATAATTGGGGCACAAGGATTTGTTCATCTCCTTGTCTACCTCTTTTTATTTATTTTTTTTTTTCAGGAAATAATTTACCATAATGAAGTAATGAAAGTGATGTATGCCGAGAAAACAAAAGAAAAGATTAAAAACTTAAAATTGGACTCCAGCAAGATTTTACCAGGGACTATCCCTATCCCTATCCCTAGCATCACCAGTAGTCTGCAGCTTCTACGCATGAAAAACAAAATGGTCATTTTCATAATTACCATACCACACTTTGACCAACAACATTTTTTACTTGGAAATGCCATTTTTGACTTTTTCCCTTTTGTACAAGTTTATTAGGGATAAAAAAGGGAAAAAAAAAATCAAACAAACTTAGAAGCTTGGTGAAGATTAAATTATCCAAACCTCCTCCCAATACAAATGCTTAGGGCTGTCACTCGGCCGGTTCGAATCTATTATAGGTATTACCAACTTCAAAACCAAAGCTTTCGGTTTCCAAACTGAGCTACCAATTACCAACCAAAATTTTCGGTTTTTAATTATATCTACTAAATTCGGTATTTCAGTATTACCAACTTTAGAACAACTAATTCTTTATAATATAAATTAGAATGAACATTTGAATTTTATAGTCATAAACTTTGTATTCATCTACTAATTATAGCTTTCTTTTGTATATATGACATCAAGTTTTAACAATTTGCAATAAAACTAGGTTATTTAACTATCTTAGACTAGATTACTTAAAATACATGTACTATTAATGTAGCATATGTAGTAATGTTCATACCATTATAAAAGTTTTTATGTTTATTTTTTAATATACATGTATATGTATTGAAAACTGTAGTATATAAATATAATATTTAGATAATCGGTAAATTCGGTATTTACCAAAACCAAACCAACTTTTTCGGTAATTTTTTATTTCGGTTTTATCGGTCTCGGTTACCAAAAAGTTGGTTTACCAAACCTAAAACATCGGTTGGTATTCGGTCGGTTTGGTAATTACCAAACCAAGTGGCAGCCCTACAAATGCTTATCGGCGTGAGTAGCTTTTTTTTTTAGGACGAGTGACTAGCCCGTGCATGATTGAAAAAAAAAAAAAAATTCATTATGTTCAAATTAATGAAGTTAATAAAGAGTTTCTGGATGAACATTGTTTATTTTCGAAATCACTATTGTAAAGTCCAATCAAATGAATCATTTGGTTTATAGTGAACATTAATTAAAATGTTAATCAATCATTTATTTGATACAATTGGATAAATAAAATGATGTATGACTTGATTGATATTGAGCAACAATAGTCTATAAGACTATAAGGTCAATTCACGGAACGTAGTCAAACAATGCAGCACAACATATACGAATAATTCGTTTAAATGAGTGTGTTGAGATTAATTTCGGCAAAAGTAGGCAAAGTCCCATGAAACTTTCATTTTCATGTTTGTAAAAAAATAATAATAATAAATTAAGCTGTTTTCAAATTCTTTCCACCAATTTTCAAGCGTCAAGTTTATTAGAAGAACGCAAGCAAAATAATTCAGCTGCTGACACTAGATATTAAAAGACAAATTGGCTATAAAGTCTATATAAACATAAAACTAAAGGGAAGGAATCGCCGAAAAAGGAAAATGGGACGAGAAGTGCATGGTTTCAAAAATGGCATAGGACCAGAGCCAACGTCTGGCTGTAATCTGCATTGTACTTTTGATTCGTATCAGAGCTCCAAAGTGATCATAATTATTGTAGTTGACCTAAAAGTCTCACTACCTAATCACTCTGTACTCGCTGCTACTCTCACCATCTCAAATTATTTCTTGCTCTCTTCAAAGGTCAAGTCTTTCCAGCTTTCTCTCATCCGGGTTTTACTCTCCTTTGTTCTCTCTTCTCTGAGAAAGCTACACACAAACACAGGTAAGAATCTTCTAGCTTCTTGAAAAATCTATGTAATCTGTATATTGTTATTAGCATTACTCTGATTTATAGTGAAGCAGAGCGTGAAAATGCTACTTATAGTTATCAGATTTCTTAGGTACCGTTTAAGGAGCTATTTTACCTGTTAGTTTCTTTTGCAAAAGGTTGGACAATGTTAAATATAGAGCCAAATTTTGGCATATTCTTGGCTACACCGGGCGTAGCGTAGTCATTTTGGATCTCACAAACGACAAGCTCGATGTAGTGGGTAAAACTGTAAAAGAACCCTTTACTGCCGGCCCCATCCCTCTCAACGGAGGGGCGAATCGGTCATTTAGTACTCCATTGCAGCGCCATCTTCTCAACTTCCAATGGTACAGTTGCCGAACAGTTGAAGGGATCCTCACCGAAATTGAAGAGGAAGGGCAGAAAGGCAACGACACAAACCCTTTGAATTTCAAAGACATGGTGCAAAACCAGTCACAGTAAAGAAATCTGACAAGAATAGCTTGGATTGGGAATGGATTGGCCAAATCAGATCTTGTGGTTTGGCACTTTGGTAGAAGAGTGGATAGGAGACGGAGGTTTGGAGGTTAAAGGTTGAGACTTGAGGATGATGATGAAGGTTGAGTCTCCTCTGAAACTCTCAAAGCTCAAGAGTCTCTGATGAAGACGATGGCAGTGGTTGATTTGGAATCTGAAGAAACAAGCTTAGATAGCAAACTTAAGACATCAACAACGTGTGTGCAACAGTGGTGCGTTGGCAGGAGGCACTAAGGGTGGCAACCCAGGTTCGAACCACATTAATGTTTTTTTTTTTTGGTTGAATTTTTTTTTTTTGTTCTAATTCATATTAACTGTTATAAACTAGAGAATATGAGAGAGATAGAATAGAGAAACAAAAAGTAGGAGGAGATAGAAGTGTGTATTTTATTTTCATAGGACCCCTTTATATAGGAGTAATGTTTACATCATAAGGACATAACTAATGAATATTTACAGTGGACAACCACATTTATATAATATTTATAACACTACCCGTTGGATGTCCACCACTAAATGAAATGATGTTGGACGCGCTTAATGTTGTCTCATCAAAAACTTGCTAGGTAACAAAAACCCAGTGGGATAAAAACAACCCTGGTCGAAGGAGAAAAAGAGTGCAATGCGTATATGTCCTAAGTAGCATAATTTTGAATGCTCCCCCTTATGAGAATCTCCCCTTGATTGTTGTAAGCTTTAATCATGTATGTAATCAAATACATGCACCATGTATATTAGATATGGTGTGTCGATCACATAGGTGAGACCATGTGTGCTTTGCATAAAGGGGACTCATCATGAATTGTAATTCCTGCAAAAGTTAGGGTATTATCAATAAAACCATGATGTTCTTAATGAATCTTACTCGACATGATAAGAGTAGAACCAATTTCATTTGCTCAAATTATAGATAAAGATATTAGTTAAAGAATAACTGTCATGCCCCAAATTTTGAATAACAAATTCAAATCCGAAACATGAATAATAACCAATACAAATAATGTCCTGAATTTTTTTCTTAACCAACGTCTCACAAACCAACATAAATAAAATGTTAAATCCGAAAGAGTCTACAACCACACCAAAATAGGTTAAGTGCAGCACTTATCATCAATGCCCTACTCCGCTTGATCTCTACCCTGATACTCCCGACCTGCAGGGTTATCCGCTACACCGTTTGAATAGTGTACCGGGATTGCAAACACAAAACCCGGTAAGATTTTTGCAAAGCTCGTGAGTAAATAAGAAATGAACGGTTGATTTATTAAATCACAATTCTTTTAATTCAAGTAAAACAATCCAACAATCTGAACACACACAACAACCCCAACAATTTAATCAACAAACCAACTCATGTGGCACAAAGTACTCACAATGCAATAACCTAGTTACAACCATGACCGCACTGCCACAACAGACTAGATCTCTATCTGAATCGTTACCTGTCACCTTGGCCCAAGTGCAAGCATCCGATACACTTCGGTTACTACTATAACCGTCAAACTTTGGGCATTTCTGCCAGTAGAACAAAAATACTTCGTTTATCACAATGATAACCGTCGAACTTTGGACATTTCTGCCCTCAGAACAAAACACTCTAGTTATTATAACCATCGAACGTTGGACATTTCAGTCCGCAGAACAAAATATAAACAGAATCCTACCCGATTCACAATATCACGTCTCCACCCAAATCATACTCACAACAATACCAATTATCATAATATTCATGGCAAATAAATCTTTCATTCAAGTATATAAACGGATCATCAAAAAACCACATATTTCAATGTCACACCATTCCATATAAAATCAAGTAAATATATATATATATATATATACGTAATCATCCACTCAGGAATGACCACTAATACCAACTATAGTTTACACATAATAAAACCAAGAAATTCATTTTCTTATATACTTTAAATCTCATTTTCTTAAAACCATTTTCTCACACATAACAATTAATTGTGAAATAAGGAAATTCGGTTTGTAAATGAACCATGTGAGATTTACTCACCTCCAATCCCGCTACGTCTTCTCAACAGGTTAAAATACGGTTCACAATTGTCCGCCAACTCAAACCGTCAATCACCTAACCAAATACGATAATTAACTTAGCATACAATTCAAAAATGAACTTATCTAAATATCCAACGGTCAAATCTTCACCGGTGACCACACAAAGTTATTGAAACAGTCCTACGATCATTATATCAAAACTACAAGTCGATTGGACGATCCGATCTTCACAGATCACAAATCAAATGATCGAAATCGATTGAAATTGCAAAATTCATAACTTAATCATACGATCTCCAAAATTTACATTCTATATAAAGAAATGATTGTATCGACATGTAGAACATAAAAATGGGCAGATACTGCCCTTGGGGTGACCGGAAGTGGCCGAAAATTGCCGCCGGAGTTAGAGTCAGAGCCGTCGCCCACCATCGCGAACGACGTCGAGGCCAGGCTGCTCCTCCTCGTTTCATCATTTTGATCAACTTTCATAAGTAGTACAAAGTCAGAAAACAATTCAAAGTGGTCAAAAATTACCAAAACAGTCGTGCGTGCCCGAAATTTTTCCAAAAACCGTCGATGCTCCGACGAACGCGAAAACCTTCACTTCAGGTGCTGTCCTTCTTGGAGCTTGATCAGAAGGTTGTGGCGAGTTCAACAATCCAAGAAACTCTAGTTTTAGTGGCCGGTATCGAGATATCGCTGTCGACCTCAATCAGACCAAAACCAAAACAAGCTTCCCGCTGCCGCTACAAGCCGTTCCGCGGCGCAAGACTGCCACTGGCAGCTGCACAAGGTCAAGGTGAAGGCGTGGGTATAAGTTTTGTGTGATTTGGTGGCCTGTAGCTTGAGATATCGAGATCGACTAGAAATCGGCTAAAAACGGAGCCGAGTCCACCGCCGCTACTTCCAGCCGTGTCGGGCAAGGTTGCCACTGGCAGCTGTGCAAGGTCGAGGCGAAGCTAATGGAGGTGGTCCGACGTCTTGAGGTGGCCTGAGGAGGAAGAGATCAGCTGGTGAAGAATTGCTCTGTTTTGAGCTCGTTTAGGCCGAGAGAGAGAGTGAGAGAGAGAGAGAGAACGAAGAAGAAGAGGAAGAAAACAGCTGACAGAAAAGGAAACCCTAAATTTGGAAACTTTCCATTTATATATATACCCAAAATGGAAACATTTACAAACGTGATAACTTCTTCATAAGAACTCCGATTCTTGCGTTCCATATAAGCACGCACTCGTATCGATGAGATCTACAACTTTCGTAAAGGAAGTTTCCTCAAATTCCTTGCGTATAAAAAGTCGATTTTAGTGACCCCCTAAATAACGTTCGTTTTGAAAATAAAATCATTCGAAACCAAATTCCTCACACAACGACATACGAATCATGCCCACAATTCATATCTAATTGAACAAATATCGGATTCCAAAATATTTAACTGAAATTTCGGGTCTTCACAATAACAATATAAATGAACAACAATTGACACATTTACCTTTATCCGAGCATTGAAATTTAAGTATGACATACTTAGCTATAAATATCAATTTGTGTAATTGATAATTCATATAGGCTCAATATGAGCTCTAGATAAATTCATAACTTCGCGAAAGTTAGAATATGTTGCAACATTATGAGTATGATTCGAATTTGATTTTCTTAGTCTTGTCATAGTACTCATTGAGGCAATAAGTCACTTTGACCATAATTGAATGAGTATGTATGAGCTTTAGACTTTTGATTCCATGAGTGAGCTTTAAGCTCATTCATTCATGGACTTGCCTTTGGCAATATGAATCGGTCAAGGATTTGATTAAGCAATATGCTTATAATGACACATAGGATTTGGGGATTTGCTTTTAGTAATTTTCCTTTAGGATCTTCATATTAGCCACGACAACATGCCATAAGTCTCTCGTCAATATAAACTGTACTTATAGAAAAGTTGTCGCTTGGAGAAGAATGATAAGCCCATGTCTCTATAAAGAGACTTGTGTCATAGTGATTTTAATTCACTGGAATGAACACCCTCTTGTATTTTAGGGGTTATAAAGTCCAAATGTATCATCACGTTTACAATATTCAAATTTATTGGAATTGCCTTTTTCCAATTTGGCCAATAGTATAATTTATTGACACAATGAAACGTGGTAGTATACAACCCTTGATGATATTTAGTAGCTACAACAGATGAGATATCATCAATGATCATCAATTAGAGATCTATCATACATTCAAAATATATGCATGCATTAGCTATAATAAGCTTATTCATATCAGGTACCCATGCCTCTTTTAGCATTTGTTGTCTCTTAAGGACAAATTAATTCAAGAATATGGATCTTTGTATAACCCCTCATGAAGAGTGTTATAGGGCTTGTATAATCTTCCTTTATAGGGAGCTTGAAACATTGGACTTGGTGGCTATATTTCACATAAATTCACGCCATTACAATAGCATTTCCTCCCCTTAATGGCGGGAAGACCATCTGGTTTGACCATTCGCAAAATATGCGTGCAAAAAAATTGGATTTATGAAATCCACTGGGGATAGCAAGCCCAAACCAAATTTTAGGTAAAAAAGATAGCGAATTGAGATTTTTTTCTCAAAATTAAAATGAGACATGGTGGATAGTAATGACATAGTAATGACACATTAGTCACGCAAAAATAAATTTATATGGCTCAATGAAAATTTTAGTTCATGATACAGTATACAGCAGTATACTTATAGTTGATTAATACAACTTAATTTAGGTGAAAATTTCATCACCAAATATATGCAATGAGATTCCACATAGGTAACATATTATGAGCTCAGTTGGAGCCGGCCATCAATCAAGATCTGTAGCTCTTGAGATGATTGTTACCTTAGCTTTTTTAAGCATCAATTGTGAAAAACTATCAACAATTGCAATGGATCATGTCCATAGTTGCATTATATGCATGCAAGAAAACTATGTTTGTCATTATATTTATCATGAACATTCATGGTTCAAATTGAATTTATTAATGAACACGTTGTTCATATTATTGTTTGACACTGAAAACAAGTGTCAAAATTATATACGCAAATTTGAGTCTGGGACAGTTGTCCATATGGGTATAAGCATATACTCTAATAATAATAGATTTAGGGACCATAGCCCTCATACTCAAAACATTTGATTTGAGTCTTCACAATTAGAAGCATGTTCTAAAAGTGGAGTGAACAGAGGTTCACATGTACTCATAAAGAGAAGGGACAAAGGTCCTGACATAATTTGAGATCAAGAAACAAGAGGTTTCGATCTATTTGATTGTATAACAATCAGTGGAGGAATTTTAAGTCCTCATATAATTGGATCAAGAAACATATAGTTTCGATCTCATTAGAAATTGACAACTTTATGTCAAATTATCAAATAATACAATAATAGGAAATCAAAATGAAGTCGTCGAACTTATGAAAACACATACCCCGATTCTGTTGGAAACATAATTAACATTGTTGATACCAATATGTAAGTACCATATGACAAAAATAGAGGGGGTACTCATTTAGAGTCAATAATTGATACATGCATTGATATAACATTATAACAAAATAATCGAAAATCCGTTGTAGTGTAGTTGGTTAGAATATTTGGTTCTCACCCAAAAAGACCTGGGTTCAAATCCTAGCGATAGAAAAATAATTTTTTTATTTTTTCACAAACGACATAATCATATGCGGTAGATATGACAAAAATAATCATAAGACAGCATGATCGAATAAAATAAATAACTATGATAAGTATCAAATAATGGTAATAGAATGAGTTAATTATAACAATAATTACAAGAGAATGGTAATAAAATTGATAATAAAATGAGTTATTAATAACAATAACTACAAGATAATGGCAATTAAAAATATTATCGTGATAAATGTAACTCTTGCAACAAATTCTCATGACAAATTCGGTTATGAAAGAATTGTAATAAAGGTAATTTAAACGTAATAAATGTGATTAAACATATAAAGATAAGGAAACGTAATTATGTTTAATCGGTGGCAAAATATAGGCTTAAAATGACTAAATAAAATAAATAGAGACAAAAAAAGCGCCTAAACATAGGCTTAAAATTTATCGGTGTCAAGAAAACCGCCACTGATCATGTAATCAATACGTTTTTCATTGTCCACAAAAAAAATAAGAGACTTTGAGCTTGTAATTTTCACTGATAAATTCTCCACATGATTTTAGTTGGGAGGTAATCATATGTATAGCGGAATTGAAAATCAGTGACAAATTTAAAGTTTTGAAGGTGCAAAATGCGTGTATTCATATCGTGCTCTAGATAGAACAATGATTTTTTGGTGAGCAAATTGATCAGCCAATGCTTGCCAAATCTCAAGTGGATCTTTCACCATAAGGTAATCATCTTTTAGGATCTTATCAAGATGATAATGCAAGAAAATCATAGACTTGGCGGGATCTTGCACAAATGACTTATGTCAACTTGGATGGCATTTACAAGGTTTTTAGCCATAAGGTGAATTTCAGCATCAAATAGTTCTTGCCATAAATTTTAAGAGGATCAAAGTCCAATTTTGTTAGATGCGTCATCTTTCTACAAAGAGAAAAGATGAGATATATTAGGATCCATAATTATTAGAATAGTATGTTTTATGAAAAATTCATATACGAAACAAAGGTTTCGAAGAGTTCATAAATATGAACAATGGATCCCATAGGGAACACACAAGAAAAACATTCATGTGATGTCTATAGAACCATAGGTTTTAAGACTACTCGGTCAGAGGACTCGAGTCTTGAGCAATGGAACATGTAGTACTTCATTGTTGTATATGAAATATAAATTTTCTACAATTATATCATATAAAAGATACATACAAATATATGTAAATGATCGCATAAAGAAAATTGATATTCATCTAGGAGAGAAAGAAGAAAAACTCATAGATCATTAGCCTCGGTCATAAGCAACTATGTTGCACCATAAGAATTGTGGATCATCATGGAGTTCAAAGAAGAAGAAGAAGAACAATAAGAGCAAATTCGTGCTGATAACGTGTTATAAACTAGAGAATATGAGAGAGATAGAATAGAGAAACAAAATGTAGGAGGAGGTAGAAGTGTGTATTTCATTCTCATTAGACCCCTTTATATAGGAGTAATGTTTACATCATAAGGACATAACTAATAAATATTTACAGTGGAAAACCACATTTATATAATATTTATAACACTGAATTTTAAATTAAAATTTGTTGGTTATTGTTCTTGATTGGATGACATTACTGAATTAAAAATGAATTGGAAAGGAAAAATTCAAAAAAAAATAATAAATTAAACTTGAATACTTGATTAAATTTTAATTAAATATAACATTAAAGTTTTTTTTTTTTTAAAACTAATCGTGAAGATTAGAGTTCTTATACACGGGTAATAGAGGTATACTATATGAGAAATGGTTATGAAAATTTCTCTCATAGTATTAATGACAGATTGTCAAATTGTGTTTTAGTTTTAGTAAAAACAAAGATATTGCGGTTGACTGAGTGGATTATTGTTGAGACGAAGTCAAAGCGGAGAATATTTTGAAAATGAGCATAAAATATCTCAATCATTGCATTTAACGATCAGTTTCCGCAGTGTCTTATGTCTTTATGGGGTTGTCTTTAGAGGAATGTAGTTAATAAATATGATGTTATTAAGTTGTCATTGGTTAACCATATGGATCATAGCCAAAACGATGATGAAATTGGTTAATTTTTTCACAGAAAACATAAAATATTTCAACCATCTCATCCAACGGTCGGTTTAAAAAAATGCAATTTACTCCTATTTGTCATTTTTGAGAAGTCTACATCACTATATAAGCAATATACAAGTTATACAACATTAGTAAGCCCATAGGTATTTCTAGCAATTTGCAAACACAAAATTGAAAAATCAATATATTTGATATTACCCATGTATTTAACGCATGTTAATAGGTAACGCGAGCAAAAATTAACTCGGCCGGCCTTCGTTTTCATATTGGTCAAAGGGGGTCAACACAATATACCATTATACTTCCTTAAGGGGAGCGGAACTACAGCTAGATGAACATCCTGAATTTTTTATATGCATTGATATACCTCGTCCCCGCAAGAGTGTGAGCTCTATAGATTGAGAAAAGTAGCTGTGAGGGAGTGGTTACAAGCGTTTTAGTTTGATGAGTATTTAGAATTTAGGGTTAACCACGTAAATCGAAACCGAAACGATGACGAAAACATGTCAATTTTTTACCATATACATATTTTCTTGCCTTGATCACATCCAACGGTCAAATTTATCAAATTCTATTTCTTTCACCTTTTTCATCTTGGAAAGTATATTTTCTCCACAAGCAATAAACATGCTATGCAATTGTAGTAGGCATATAAGGATTTTGTGTGATCCAAATAATACAAATTGGAAATCGATCGATTTGACCTTATCCTTGTATCTAACACGTATTAATAAGTACCGTGTAAAAAAACTAACACGGTCTGCCTTCATTTCATATTGGTCAAAGGGGTCAACCCAATATACGTTTATGCTTCCTTAAGGGGAGCCAAATCACGGGGAGATAAACGTCATGAAATTTTTACATGGGTTGATACAACTCCTCTCCTCGAGAAAAAGGGATTGGAGTGAGTGGTTATGAGCATTTTAGTTTGATGATTATTTAGAATTTATGTTTGATCGCGTGGATCGAGGCCTAAACGATGACGAAAACATGTCAATTTTTTACCATAGTCATATTTCCCTGCCTTGATCACATCTAACGGTCGAATTTGTCAAACTCTATTTCTTTCACCTTGTTCATCTTGGAATGTATACTTTTCCCTATAAGTCTTGTAGTCTACAACTAATTAACGTGCTAGACGACATTAGTAGGCTATAACGATTTTGTGTGATCCAAAATTTTGGGATATTTATCTCAATGTGATTCAGCTCTCTTTACGAAAGTAAAAGCATTTATAGGGTTGGCCGCTTTGACAATATCCAAATGACGGTGAACTGGGTTAATATTTTTACATCATACATATTACTACGCGATAAACACATAGAAAATTTTTAACTTATCAAATTTTAATTTCATATTTTTTTTAGTTTAAAAAATATAGAAAAATATGTCAACTTTTTCTAGTCGCAACTTTGTTGGAAAAATTAATTAGTTTTAAAAGTAAAAATGGATTGGAATGGTCTACTTATTTCATTTCATAGTCCCTTTATATAGGGAGAGGATTACAACGGAAATATGCATTACATTAAATACATTGAATGCTGATTGATCTTTAATTGTGCTGATTGATGGTAATCGTTGATTCCTTGATTCCCTCTCCGTCAGTTGCTTTGACGAAGACACATAATATGTTTTTCCTTTAACACTCCCCCTTGTGCCAAGTCAAAGACTAAATGGTGCATGAGTTGTTGCCTCACTAAAAACCTTGCCAAGTAACAATAAAAACCCTGTGGGACAAAAAATACACCTTGGTCGAAGGAAAAGAGCACAACGCACCTTCTACATTTGAGTATGACATGTGTGTGTTAGACTCCCCCTGATGTCTAAACCTCCCCCTGATACTTACATTAATCAGGGGAGCTTAGAAAGTTTCGCATTCCTATGCTTTTCACATGTTTCTCAAATATGGCCTTGGGCAATGATTTGGTGAACAAACCTGCCACATTCTCCTCAGACCTTACTTGATTCACTTGAATCTTGAGGAGGGCCTGTTGTTGCTGATTGTAGAAAAACTTTGGTGATATGTGTCTTGTATTATCACCCTTGATATATCCTAGCTTCATCTGTTCGATGCAAGCTGCATTATCTTCATAAATGCAAGTAGGCTCTTCAGTGGTAGAACTCAAACCACTAGTCCCTCGAATATGTGTGATGATAGCTCTTAACCATACACACTCACGGACCGCCTCATGTAGAGCGATGATCTCTGAGTGGTTCGAGGAGGTAGCCACAAGGGTTTGCTTGGTTGATCTCCAAGATATCGCCGTGTTCCCAATGGTGAATACATAACCATTTTGGGAACGACCTTTATGTGGGTCAGAGAGGTATGCAGTATCAGCAAAACCAACCAAAACGTCATTTGGTGTTTCAGTATAATGAATGGCGCTTTCGCCATCAACATTTCCTTTAGGGATTGCAGTTCCTTATGCAGTCCCTCTTATCTCTCTGTAGGGAAAGAACAGTCCCAAGTCAATGGTTCATTTTAGGTATCGGAAAATGTTCTTGATACCATTCCAATGACGCTGCGTTGGCGCTTGATAGGAGCATTTTAATGCCACGTTTTAACTGCATTTCCCTACATTTTTCTGCGCCATTTCCTTGAAAAATCCCTGTTTGGGAAAGTTTCCATTCTTTGATTGGGAAAGTTCCTTATTGTTGAAAGTTTCCATTTTTGTAGTTTCCATTTCTCATTTCTGGCAAGTTTCCATTTTCAGTTTAGGAAAGTTTCTATTTTTCATTTTTAGTAAGTTTCTATTTTTCATTTTTAGAAAGTTTCTATTTTCAGTATAGTTTCTATTTTCAAGACCTCCGAGCTAAAAAGCGGAAATGAACGCACGAATGGAAAGAGGAGCTTGCAAACATCAAGACGAGCAAATATGAGAGGAAAAGGGCCACACAATTGAGCAGAAATGAAGAAATAAGCTTTCCTAGTCCAACCAGGAAATCCTGCGAAATGGAGGAAGGCTTCCCAAGCAAGTTTCCAACGCAACCATGAAAAAGAAATGGAAAAATAATGTGTTTTGACGTTGGAGGATGAGAAGGCTTGAAGTTGAAGCAACGAGGCCCAAGAACTCTATGGATTTTCTGCAAAATGGATCAAGGCCCATAAAAGCCCATGGAATTAGGGTTTGTGACGCAAGAAGCAAACCCTAGGGATGCTTTGCCGTGAAAACCAAAGGGAGGAGAGAAAAGTGGCGTGAAATATCAAGAAGAAAATAAAAGATTACGCAAGAGATTTTCTAGGGTGAAGTTTATGGAAAGAAAAAGTGTGAACATCAAGAAAAGGACCAAATGGCGTCTAGATTCATTCTTAGAAACCCTAAGTATATTTTGGCCGAAATAAGAGAAGAAAATCAGAAAATATTCAAGGAATTTCGGCAAGAATATATTAGGGAATCTTCTTGGAGTTTTGTGATTGGTTGGATGACACACTAGGGCTTACTTGGCAATTTCCCATTGGTGGAAGGCATGTGGAATTATTAATTTAATTCCTTGGGAAATAAACAGAAAATACACGGCTTGGAGGCCAAGCATTGCCGTTCCCTATATATACCATGCACCCTAGACGTCTCACACCACCTTATAATTCAGAAAATTCTCTCTACACGCAAAAGCTCTCTCTCCATTATCTAGTTCTACTTTTGCGTTTTCAAGCAAGGAAGGAAGAAGCAAGGACTAGGCCGTGAGCATCTCCACCATTCCACCTTGAAGCCGTGTACTTTGAAGCTTGCTTTCAAGTTTCATTCGTTCATCATTCAAGTCATTCATCCACCTCTCCATTCACGGTGTAATTCAACCTTCTTTCTTGTAAGCACTTTTGATTCTCCTTGTTTGATTTCGTTAAAAGTTGTTCTAGTTAACATTGATGTTTGAACAAGGTTTACAATCTGAAATTTTATGATTGAATAAAGGATTTCGAATTCTATGTTGTGATTCCAAAGTTGCTTATGTGTGATTGTTCAATTGAATTTGCTTTATAGATAACTTTTGTATTTTAATCTTATGTGGTTCGAAACACTTAGGGTTTTGATATGAATGGTGCTAGATTTAAGAACATGATTCAACTTTTTGTGTTATGAACTTAAATCAAAAGTAGTAAAGGTTTTGGACAAAAATCGAATTCAATTGAAGAGGATTGCAATTAGGTGAACTTATTCATACTAAGTTGTACACTTGAGTTGATAGCCTTTCTTTGTGTTTCATGCGTTGAATATGTATGATTGACTAGCTTTCTAGGGCTTGATTACATGTTTGATAGGATTAGTCTATGTGCTTTCACTTAGATTAATTAGCATTGAAAAGTAAAATATGGGAAATCGTTTGCTTTCGAATGTTTCACATGATCAACTCCTTTCACATGACTTGGAAGAACAATGTAGGGTTCATTCGAATTCAATTGTAATGTTGGTTTTAATCTTTGTTTCTTACATTTCATTCTTGTACTTGTGTTTTTGTTTATAGTTAGTTTTAATTCTTTTAATTTTCGAAAAAAAAAAAACCAAAAACCGAAAACCCCCCTAATTTCGTGAGTAGTGTTTATATGTGTGAATATTATACTTTGTTTTTATTTTAATTGTTTAAATTGTCCTACATTGACAGGTGTACCCTCAATCCCAGGAATAGAACGATCCCTATTTGCTTATACTACTAATGATGTTTAAAGGGTTAAATTATATGCTTTCTTTGAGCGTATCAGCGCTGAGCTAAATCTAGCTAACAAGTTCACTGAGAATGCAATGTCTGGTCGAGTAAATTGGGCTAAGTACAATAATGCGCCTATTGCACTTAGATAGGGAATTTCAGCTCCCAACACCTCTTCGTCATATTCCTTTGGACGAAATGGATCTTTCTTTGCATCCAAGTTTCGACCGATCATGGGAGTGCTAGCAGAATGCGCTTTGTCCATGTTAAATTGCCTGACCTTTGGACATACGCAGACTGGTGGATTAGTATTCCACAAACTCCGTGTTCTAGTTCAATGCCTAAACATAATCGAGTTTTCCCAAGATCCTTCATCTCAAATTCGGGTTTCAAGTAGCTCGCGGTTTCTCTTATTTCATCAAGAGTACCTATTATGTTCATATCATCGACATGTATAGCTACAATTGTAAATCCGGAACTCGTTTTCTTTATGAATACGCAGGGGCATAATTCATCGTTCTTATATCCCTTCCCAATCAAATAGTCACTTAGATAGGTATACCACATCCGCCTGGATTGTTTCAATCCGTAAAGTGAGCGTTTCAACTTAATTGCAAACGCACTCTGTGGTTTAGAGTCACTTGACTTGGGTAATGCAAGGCCATCAGGCACTTTTCATATATATCTCTGAATCTAGATCCTCATAGAGATATGCAGTAACCACATCCATGAGGCAACAACTTATCACGTTATCCATCAATGATCCGAATCATAGTGAGGTACAGTCCACTAGATTGACTCATAAGTTTCTCTAAGATGTGTTTCCTTCCATAGTCATTAGATGTAATATCAAGGTATTCAGTTCCATTCTCACGGTGTGTTTTTGCATGATAACCGTTGGCACAAATTGCTTTGAAACATTAACAAGGTTCGATTAGCTCTTGATGCATACAGAGCGTCTTTGACTTTAAATATACCTCAGATTCTTTAGAGTAATTCTATTTTAGTAGAATGATAATCTTTTCATTCTAATAATAATTGTTCTCTAGATGTATTGCTTTACATCTTTATATTGCAATTTCTAACCATGTAAATATGTGTAGTAAATAAATTTGAATAAATTCAGTGCTTGAGAATAAAATTCAAAATTTATTAATGAGCCAATGATAATCAAATCAAGGTCTTGTTCTAATTCATCAAACCATTATTGAAATAAACTTTAAGACCAAGTAATAGTCTAATTAAGAATGAGGCATTATGCCTTCACAACTTTTTTTTTTTGGAAAATAAAGTAAATAAAGCAGATCAGTCAAAATCTGGGGCATCGGTTGACTAATGATTTGAGCGTTTTTTCGTTCGCCTATCGCGTAACAATCAACACGATCATCAAAGATGGGAAGTATTTACGTCCCGGTTTATCGTACCTCGGGGATTACGAGCTAGCTAAGAATCCTATGGTTCTAGGTCACCGAAAATCACTTGCACAAACAAATAAAACTAGAAAAAAAAAATGCTAAACAAGGCACCAAGCCTCGTTCAAGCATGACTTTGCATCACACAAAGTCACAAAGACGGCCTTGCACCAAGCAAGACCTAGATAGGGCCGTGAAACACACAAAAGTGCTTGTAATGCTCATGCCCACATGGATTTACAAATGAATGGTAATGGGAAAGTCACAATATTTTTGGATTTTCATAAATGATAAATAAACTAACTAACTACGACATAAAAATAAGATAGATAGAAGGATGGGATGCATCGCACCAAGGGTCCCCATGGAATTCAAAGTTCTCCACACAAATCTAAAATCATAAGGAATGATGATGATTAATTCAAATGATGCTTCAAATGTTTTGTCGGATTTCCATTTAGCATTAAGAGGTCGAAAAGAAAGCTAAATTGATTGTCATAAAATAGTAGTCAAACCCTAAGCAAAAACAAGAAGAAGAAAGAATACTTAGTTTTTGGCTACCCTATACTAGTCTCAAACCTTATGCCTTGTTAGGGCCATAAGTGCTCAAAACTAAATGCTTTATGTTTCGACAATCGATTGTAACACACTCTAGCAACCATCACCACAAATAATAAGGTCGAAAAGAGTATTTGTGATAACAATTACCCTACCCAACAATTCCGAATACTATTCCGACAATCAAGGGTAATAATACTCAAAATTGGGTGACTTGAGAACCACAATCTAAGAAATCCAAATGGAAATAGAGATATGCAATGGGCAAATTAATTCCACCATACTCATGCCAAAATTTAAATTGAAATATAAATTCCCCAATTTAATATTCCAATTCCAACACACCAAACATAGATTAAGGAGGGGAAAACCTAAACCATACATCTAGAGTGAAGAAATTAAAGCAAGAGTACACAAATCATATGAATAAACATCAATTTTATTAATTCCTCAACAAAATCATATAAAACTAAACTTGAGTTTCAAAACCCTAAAACCATGAGAGGTCACACACAAGTATATATCAATACACATCAAACAACACCATAAGCAAGAAATAAGAGAGAGAAAGAAGAGGGAAAGAGAGGAGAAATCCATGAAATTTAAGGCAAAGCTTGTCACTAGCTATTGCCATAACTTCATGGCTTCTCTTGCTACCCTTATGAAGCCATGGTGTAGAGATGGTGGCCTAGATACCGGAAATATGTGTGCCTCCTCCTTGTGCAAGCTTACATGTGAAGAACTTACATGTGAAGAATGGGGGATGAAGAAGGGAAGAAGAGGTGAGAAGGGAGAGAAATCCCAAATTCGGCCAAAAGGCCTAGGGTGCTGAAAAATGAGTCTTCCCCCTCTTGCAATGTGTGTGCAAAGGTGTTTAAATACCCCCTTGGGTTCAAGGGTCAAGATTAGACTTGTACCCTAGATCCAAGGGCTCAAAAACAAGTAGAAAAATGGTAAAATGAAAAGACTAAAACAACCTAATAAAAATGTAGAGAATTATGAGATTAGAAAACATTTTGGAAAATAAAAAGAAAACCGGAGGGTAAAAATGTAAGTGAGTGTGTGCCTAGTGTGAACACAAATAAATATCTCCATCCACATGTGTGATGTGTGTGTGGTGTGTGATCCACTAATTATTATTGTCATTACATCAATTTTGAATTTGAAATTTAAATACAAAGATGTAATACAAATGGGTTTGGGTCTTCACTTGTGTGCTTCATTGGTCTTGGGCCTGGTGTCACGCCCCTGATTTTAAACACAAGAAAATCGATATATATAACCCCATAATTATATATGCGTGAACGTCCAGTCATCAATACAAAATACCTGAAAACTTTTTTCCTTAATCTTACACACATATTGATGCCCTGAACCCTCAAAGTTAATATACACTCACTCCAAAGAGTTATATATTACATAAGCTTACGAATTAAATTGTCAACAACAAGATAAACGTAAGTGCTGCTCAGAGTTAACTATACAACGGAAGTCCTTATCAATAGTAAAGTCATAAAAGACATGGCTTCCTACCGTAAAGCTGCCAAAGGCGCTACCTCAGCTTCAGCACGATTATCCTAACCTGCAGGATTAACCCCTACACCGTTGGAATGGTGCACCGGGTTGCCACACAACAAACCCGGTAAGCTTTTGCAAGCCCGTATGAGTAACTCAAAACCACACATGTACAACTCACCTAACGAGGAAACCCATCAACTCGTAAAAGAAACACACTCCCTGTTTTCCCAAAACAGCACAATAAAGGTCACACCGTGACCAAATCATATAAATTGAAACCCTGACAATTAAATATGATACACAAGTCCTCCCAGGACAATTAAAAGAAAGAATCCCCGAAACTCCCTTTTAAAAACACATTCTCAAATCAACACAAGTCACCCCGTGACAAAATCATAATAATTGAAACTCTGACAATTAAATATGATAAACAAGTCCTCCCAGGACATTTAAAAGAAAGAATCCCCGAAACTCCCTTTTAAAAAAACACATTCTCAAATCAACACAAGTCACCCCGTGACAAAATCATAATAATTGAAACTCTGACAATTAAATATGATAAACAAGTCCTCCCAGGACATTTAAAAGAAAGAATCCCCGAAACTCCCTTTTAAAAAAACACATTCTCAAATCAACACAAGTCACCCCGTGACAAGATCATAATAATTGAAACTCTGACAATTAAATATGATGAACAAGTCCTCCCAGGACATTTAAAAGAAAGAATCCCCGAAACTCCCTTTTAAAAAACACATTCTCAAATCAACACAAGTCACCCCGTGACAAGATCATAATAATTGAAACTCTGACAATTAAATATGATAAACAAGTCCTCCCAGGACATTTAAAAGAAAGAATCCCCGAAACTCCCTTTTAAAAACACGTACTCATGAGCATCAGATAGCTCCCCGCTACCCCCCATGATGTACTATGGCAACAGACTAGAGCTCTAACTGATCGTATCCACAAACCCGGCCAAAGGCGTGAAGTCCCGATATATATGCCTGAGGTTACTCCCAGCAACCCCAAATCCTCAGACCTCCCCGGTCGTCAGATCAAAACTTTTCAAAATGGTCACTCAAGACCCAAAAGTTACTCAACTCACACAAAAGGAGATGTCACCCCGTGACCTCTAATCATCAGACCTCCCCGGTCATCAGATCAAAACATTAACTCAAACCAAAAGGAGAAATCACAACCTGTGACTCTCAGATCTTCTGACCCCCGGTCGTTAGATCAAAACATTCAAATCACATCAAAGCAACTCACACCAAATCTTGACACTTTTCAAACAATAGAAATTCCCAATTCCCACAAAATGTTTCCCGAAAAGTCAAGCCCCAAAACAATAGAATGAAACCCATCAATACCTATTGCTTCAATTCACTCAGGAATGCCACTAATACCAACTATAATTTGCAGTTAACTAAATAACTCTCAAAACAATAGGGTTAACCCGTTCGTGATATGAACTTCGTGAGATTACTCACCTTGAACTCCTGCTGCGTCTTCAATACAGAACCGAACCAAGGCTATCACCAACAACTCGTCCAAATACTTCGTCAAGTACCTAATCACATACGGTTCAACTTAGCGACAATCCACAAATGATTTAAGTCCGAAACCCCTGTTTTTGAACTAAAATCCCCAAAGTGACGCCAATCGAGGCGAAACCACATCCGAGACCTCCCAAAGCCTTCGGAATACGTCCACAATCGATGTGACCAAACCACAAGTCGATCGGACGCTCGTATCTTCACGGATCGAATAAATTCACCGATATGAAACGGCAAAAATCATAACAAATCCATACGAACTCCAAAATTTGCATATTATATATCGAAACGCTCGTATCGACGAGTAGAAGACATATAATACCAGAAATAGTTCCTTAAGTGGCCGGAACGCCGCCGGAACGCCACCACAGACGGTGGTGCACCGCCGCCGGCCAAAACTCAAAATCTCACAAAACTCCCAACATCAAAAAGCTTCATCTAAGCATGCTTGTGAACTTTTATAACTGGATCGAAGTCAGAAAACAAGCTTAAGGGATCGAAAACTACCTCACAAGCCGTGAACAGTGATCCAATCCGAGTTGATCGAGTTTTCACGTAAACCGGTCGAAACAAACACCAAGGATCGACCAGTGAGCTTGTTCTGAACTCAACCCAAGAAAATCGAAGCCACGCCGACGTCGGAACTGTGTTTTCCGGTCGGGTCCGATTCCTCCAGTCTGCACCGCCTTGAACTGCCACTGAGACGGAGAATCGCCGTAAGAGAACACCAGAGGGACGACCAGACGGAGGAGGCGACCCTGCTGGCCAAGTTTCACGGCCGGAGACCGCTGCAGTCGGCCGGAAAAGTCGGGTCGGATCTGCCGGGTTCGGGTCGGGTCAGCAGGATATTTTCGTTTCTGAAGGGGTCGACCGAGAGAGAAGAAAGAGAGAGGAACGGCTTCCGAAAAGGGAAAGTGGAATTAATGTAATAAAATTCTGATTTTTCCCTTATATACTAAAATGGAAACTTCTTTCCATAGCCATAACTTCTTCATACGAACTCCGATTTACGCGTTCCGCATGTCCACGAACTCGTATCGACGCGCTCTACGACTTTCGTGAAGGAAGTTTTTCGGAGAATCTCAACGAATAAAAAGTCAACCCTTGACAACCCCCCTAAAACCATATTCTTCCATTAATTATTCGCCCGAAACACTTCCGCTCCATCCACGAGCCACGGAACCGTCCAATAGTTATAAAATTAATTCTGGAAAATCTTCAGAAAATAATTATGAATTTCCGGGGCATCACACCTGGATTTCTTACTATTGGGCCAAGTTGTTGGTTGACCCGATGGTCAACCAGTTGACTTTTCGTCCTTTAGTCGGAGTTGACTTTTTGCTCAAATTCTCTCTTTGTTTCATCTTTTCCCTCTCTTGACCATAATTTCCTACAAATGAAGAAAACAAAGTAATACTACGAAATAATACTTGAGTATTCCCTAATTTCAAGGTAATTAGGGCTAGAAACACACGTAAATTGCGTGTAAATCAACTAAGCAAGTTCCTTGTTGCCATTAAAGTCTGCAATTGTGAGGTTGACGTCTGTGTCATGGCCTCCTTCTTCCATATAGTGAGCCTCTTATTCTTTAGACTCCCTATACCTCTTGTAATTGGCTGCTACTCTGTTGCTTGCTTGGTAGTTCTTGTACCAATGCCCAATGACTCCACACCTATAGCATGGTTCATTGCCAACTCTATTCTGTTTGACTGAAGGGTTCTTGGGTGCCCTTTGCACCTTGTTTCCATGACCACTAGGGCCAGCGCCACCATCTCTGCGCCATACATTGGGAGGCCCTCCACGGCCCATATCATGACCCCCATGTCCCTTGCCACGTGGTGCATTGTTGTCACTTGGGTAGGGATCAGCACGTTCAATCCCCTTTGCATTGAGGTTTTTTCCACCGTTCACTTTGCCATAATTAGCCTCAGAAATTTTCTTTGTTCCAACAGGCCTGGCATTGTTGTTTAACAGAACCTCATTATGCCTCTCAGCCACTTGCAGTAGGTTGATCAGCTTGTTGAAGGTTGTGATTCTTTTGTTATCATACTCCAGCCTATACTAGTTCGCTAGTATGATTGCTGAAGTAGGAAAAGTGGAAAGAGTCTTCTGGATCATATCATCTTCTGTGATTTCCCTTCCACAGAAATTTAGACGTGCCTTTAGGCGCAACATGTCCTTATTGAAGTCATTGACCCTTTTGTAGTCAAGCAAGCGGATTTCATTCCACTGAACGGTCAGTTCTGGGAGCAAGGTGTCATGAATGTTCCCAAAACGTCCCTTAAGGGCATCCCACAGTTCTTTGGGTGTCTTCAACTGAAGGTATTCCCAGCGTAGGCTAGGATCAATATGTCGCCTCAAAAACATTAAGGCATTTGCTTTCACCTTATCAGACGGTCCATCGTCTTTGGGGTCAGTGGGAGTTTTGATGGTAGCAGTGTAGTCTCTTGCCACAAAGGCAGTTTCTACATCGGAAACCCAACGGTGGTACTCAAGTCCGTCTGAGTCCAAATTGTCAAACTCAGGTCGAGTTGGATCAGCCATCTACATAAACAAGAGAGAAGAAATAAATTACGCAGTCATAAAGACATCCACGTTAATTATTTTCCAAACGTATGAATTAGATTTCAAGACCAAGATTCGTAATGGTCACATTTTTTTTATGCTATGTGACAATACTTTATCACAGTAAGTGTGTATTTATTATGCACATGAACTTTCATTATCATGGCAAAAACGCAATTCTTTTTTGTATAGCATTCTAAACAAGTAATAATCATAGCACGTAGTAAATAATAAAAACATATCATATATTAAAATGAATTACATAGCATGCTCAAATTTCACAAATGTATACCAAAATATATGTTACACATAATAATAGCAATAATATATCATGCGTAAAATAAAATATAAATAATAGCATAATATAAAGCATGCGTAGGCATAATTTATATAAGCGTAAAATAAAATAAAATATGCTCAAAATTTCATGATAAAAAAAACATAAGCAATAAAACATAAAGCATGCTTAAACATAATTATAAATCATGCTTAAATATAATCATATAAAACATAAATAATAAGGCATGCTTAAAATGATCAAAATTATCTAATTAAACTAAGCATAACAAAATAAAAGCATAAACAATAAAGTATAAAGCATGCTAAAAAAAAAAAAAAAATTCACATGCTTGGTTAAAATCATAAAAGAAAATAAAGAAAACATACTTGATTTCGAGAAAACAAAACTATCTTAGCGCACGCGCGTGTTCATGCAGGCGTGTGTAGCGATGTTTTTGTGCTTGAGGTTTCTCCCTTTCTCTTTTCAGCAGTGAGCCAAGAGGCCTTATTTTTTTTCTTTGCTTTTCTCTATTTTTTTTTCTGGGCTGCAGGCCTACTCTTTCTTTTTCTTGTCTGGCCGCAGGGCCTGCTTAAGTAGTGGGCCGGGTCTTTTCTTTTATTGTTTTTGTTTCTGGGCCGGTTGGCCTGTTTCTAGATTTTTTTTTTCTTTTCCTCTTTTTTTTTTTTTTTCTGGGCCGCAATGCCTTTGTTTTTTTTTTGTGTGGGCCGCAGAGGCCTGTTTTTATTTTTGGGCCGGGTCTTTACTTTGGCCCGGGTCAAGTTTTTTTTTTTCTTTCTTTTTCTTTCCTCTCTTTTTCTTTCTCTGCCTCTCCTTCTGGCCTTCTGGTTTTTTTTTTTTTTTTTTTTTTTTTTTTTGCAGGGCTGCTGCATCGGGGCGTTGCAGCATGGGCTGGGTCGTGCTGCTCTGGTGTGGTGTCCGGCGGATCGATCTAGAAAGGCTGCCGGGCGCTGGTGTCCAGCGGATCGATCTCGAAAAAACAGCCGGGCGCTAGTGGGCTGTGCAGACGATGGTGGTCTGTAGATGGGTGGATGCGAACGCAGGGGCGCTGGGTGCAGGGCTGTAGGCAGCGAGGCTAGGCTGAAGCTGATGGAGGCCGTGACTGGGGTTTGGAGGGAGAACCGCGGGAACGAAGAGCCGCTGGCAGAGGCAGCAGCGACGAGATCAATGTCGGGGTGCGCGGTGGAGCGATCTGGAAGGGTATGTGAGGCAGTGTGCGGTGGGCTGGTGAGAGGCCGGAGCCAAGTCTGGAGGCTGAGGCCGATCTGGCTGGGCAGCTGCTGCTGGGATCGGCGCAGGTTGCTGCTTGGTTGGGCTGTGCTGCTGCAAGGTGAGGTCGGCGCGGCTGTGCTACAGGTGAGGCCGATTTGGATCGGAATTTTTTTTTTTTTGGTTGTTGGTGGCGGCAGAAACAGAAGAAATTTTTTTTTTCTTGGGTTTGTTTCTTTTCATCAGAAAGAAAACTAGAAAATTAAGATTTTTTTTCTATTGGCTATTTGCTCTGAGCGTGCTTATAACGTGTAAAAGTAAAAATGTATTGGAATGGTCTACTCATTTCATTTCATAGTCCCTTTATATAGGGAGAGGATTACAACGAAAATATGCATTACATTAAATACATGGAATGCTGATTGATCTTTAATTGTGCTGATTGATGGTAATCGTTGATTCCTTAATTCCCTCTCCTTCAGTTGCTTTGACGAAGGCACATAATATGTTTTTCCTTTAACATTAGTCGTGATTTTGTTTCCCTTATGAAAAATTATATGAGATTCTATAGTTTTTTTTTTCTCTAAAAAAAAATCCATCTCCTCTATTGAAATTAACATGCATTTTTTTATTATAAAAATAATTACGCATTTTGGTATAATTTAAGTAATGTGTAGTTTATTATAATTTTTTACAAAATCTGTTGAAAAAAAATAGTTAAATAAATAAATGACACTTTTTTTCAGATAAAAAAATAAGTAAATTACACTTTGCTATAAAAGACAAGCCCAGCCAAAACAACCGGTACGTGGCTCGAACCTGGAAAAGACACCAGAACACCTACGTGCCCTCACCACCACATCAGTGCATGTGGTTGATTAAATTAAGTTTCATTTCAATATAAATCCGCTTAAACTACTCGATATCATTTACCCACCCAAAGTCGCATAGGCTGACTCATGAGTCCCACTTGGTCTTGCAGGATGGAAGCTTTTGCAAGGACCTAGGGAAGGTGTGCAAAGTGAAAGCATGCATGTAGGTTTAAGAATGGCTTGCATCACTCATCTTAGCTACTTTGATTCCTCTGAAGAGCCACTTAATGTCACGGTGGGAGAAGTGGGTGCCTTTTGATGCTCATTCTGAACAAGGGGCTTCTAAATTGACGGGTATCATAATACAAGCTAGAAAAACCATTTCCACCAAGCTAATTAGGTCCTTTGACTCCTTTCTCCCACCTAGACTCGTTTGAACAAGCTCAAAGCCTCGTTATTAAAATTTGCACAACCACCCATCTTGGTTTTATGCTTCGAGGCGGTCTAGAGGGCTCAAGCTAAGCTGCAATGAGCTTTTGATTATGTACATGCACCATCTGAGATTGTGAGTTGTTTGAAAACTATCTGATTCCTTGATGTTATATAGTCCATTACATTGATTTGTTATGCACTTAACACAGAGTTTATTTGATTTGCAAGGCATAGAAAGAAGAAGGCCGCTGGGTAGAGAAACAAAGAGGAACTTCTGGTCAAACCAATAGAAAGCAATACAGCAAAGAAACTAGTTCTATTTGAGCCACAAATATAACCCTTTCACCTGAACCTTCCATCTTCCATTACACTAACCAACGACATCAGCAGCGACGAATCAAGGCCTTCTATAGATTCAGACCTCAGATTTCAAACAAAACCCGACAACCCAGACTTATTCGATCTCCGACAATCCCAGACGAGATCACCAGATTCTAAAAGTGGGAATACCCATACCCAGATTTATTCTGTTTCATAATTTACTGTAATTTTGATTTGGGATTTTTGGATTGTGATGGAGAGTGAAGTGATCACCTCTTCGACTCGTTGGAGTAAGGTTGCACATGGAGGACTGCAACCTGGGTTTGATGATAATCACACGGATGATTAATTCCTCAATTTTTCAACTAGGCTTTTACCTCTTCTGTATATTTCCTTACTACCCTTAGCTTTTCACCACAATGCCAACGTTTTAAACTGATAACGTTGGTTACCTCCACAATTATATCAATGCCCTTCTTATTCAAATCTTGTGGACAACCATCCACGGCAACGGCGTACCATACGCCCGGCGTAGCCCAGACGCACCCCCAAATTTTTGTGGGAACTTTCTCTTTTAATATTCTCATGAACTTAATGTGGGGAGGTTGAGGGCTTTATTCAGGGTAAAATATTTAAACACTTGGAGGTTGGGCTATCGCTCTACCTTCAATGACAGAGGAGAAAAAGGGACACCAATACTCTGTTTTGAAACAGAGAGAAGGCTTCAGATAGCACTAGAAATGGAGTCAAGATAAATTTGTTAATCACTTGCTTTCATTTCACTAGAAATTCTTATGTTCTCAAGTTACCCTTCACAACGAACTCACTTTGTATCAATTATAGTTTTCAATCAAGTTTTACAAAAAATAAAATCCTACTGGGTTCTGAATAAAAAATGTTCAAGTCCACTTATTTGTTTCTTTGTACAGAAATGAGATGTTTGTACTATTAATGAAACCAGTATGTTTTGACCAAAATGAATAAAGAAGTTAGAGGCTGTTCTTCTAAGGCTACAAATGAGCAGGAGAGATACAGAGCTATACTCTGTTCAGGAACTGAATTAGCAATATCTCCACATTATAACTTTCATTTAATTTGAGAGTAATGATTTATAATTTTGTGTACTATTGGTGTTGTTTATTGGTGCAGATCGATCAATGGCAAAAATCTGAGTTTTCGGTGCAGCTGTCCTGATAGTGGTTCTTATGGCATTGCTCGTTTTCTTTGTCCAGCATGAGATTGAGGCAAACAATCATGACTCTACCACACAAAGTCCCACACCACCGGCATTTCAACCATTCTACTCAACAACATCACCACCGCCACCAATGGCTGTGAATGCTCGACCACCACTCTACGTGTTCGCACCACCACCTGATCTGCATTGACTCAACTTAAATATTAGAGTAAAACCCACCACTAGGGTCAAAACTTTTCTCCACCGGACATAATGATACCCAACTTTCAAAAGTGATCAAAATGATACCTAAATTTTTAAAAGTGATCAAAATGATACCTAAATTTTTAAAAACAAATTAACTTGATACCCAACTTTCAAAAGTGATCAAAATGATACCTAAAGTTTTAAAATCAAATCAATTTGATACCTCGGTTTAATTTTTTGTAACTTTTTGTTAAAATTGATCACGTGTGGTATAGTATTTTATGGAGTTATAATAATATTTCACACAAAAAACTATTTTTCAATTATTTTTTATTTTACTTTGTTAATTCCCTTCTTCTTCTTCTTTCTTTGCCTCTCTCTCTCTTCCCATTTTTCTTTGTTTCTTTAGAAGTTGGGAAACATCGATCCGAACTTTATTTGTTTCTATGATCGATGGTAGAATTGAAATTCAATGGAATATATTTCTTTTTTTAATTCTATAGAAGAAGAAGATTGGGTTATAGATGATTGATGGCCCTCTGTCCACAAAACACTTCAAATATTACTACCAGTTAAAGGCATGACTTGCTCTAATTCTCTTTTGTAGTATGCTTCAGACCACTTTAATATTAGGATAAGTAATGATGACCATTTAATCTATATTATGATCTCAATGTTTAGACTCAGGATTTTATAAGGTTTATTTGTTGAAAGATATTTGCTAGTGTTATCTGGGAAATCTATATATATATATATATATATATATATAAGTGAACATTACCATATTCACATCAATCTTATTCCTTTTGGTTAATATAGAATGTATTGCTTCTGTTTCATCATTTTTATCTCTTAAACCATAGCCCTTGGCCCTTTTTTTTTTTTTTTTTCTCTTTTCATAATGGTGAAATAATTTGGTTAACTATTTTACTCAGACATTCATATGGTGGGTGCTGTAAAAAAATTTCATCTGTTCAAGCTTTGTAAAATCTTGAGCTTCTAGATCATCAATATGTATTCTTTTCTCCTGTTGAATTTGGAAGCAGTCATTGATGCATCTTTGCATATCTTATTGCCACTCAAAGAGGTCTTTTTTTTTTCTTAATAAAAAAGATCGAGGATTAACATTAACTTCCTAGACATTAGTGTAAAAACCATATACATGCTCACAATCATATGCATACAAGAATCAAGACTTACCTTCAGCAATTACTGGCATGGATTCCATCTTCTGCAGCTGCAAACTAGAACACTGAATATGGCCTTCTGTTACTTACCAACTTGCTTCTCAATGGACAGAGCTAATGCAATAATCGTGGTAGTAATCAGGGACCAATTCATCTTATTTATATAGTGACTTAACCCTCAAGAAGCTTCCCATTAAAGCATTCCTTATCAGATTAGGTTTCCTAGTTAGATTCTTAATGTATCACAATCTTGTAGCCTTTCTTGTAGACTAAGCAATGGATTACTATCCTTAATGAATTGATGCACTGCTTCATTAAGTTACTAGTATTGATTTACAGTTTGTACCCATGTTAAACTAAGTTTGACATTTAGCTAATCATCAATTACTTTATGATGATATGTGTTAATTCCATATTGGATCTAACAATCTTCCCCTTAGACTCACACATATCAATCTCGATGATTTGCACTAGAAAATATTAAAACTAATTTAACTTACTGAAGTGCGCGCCAGATAACAAACTCAAATCGAAAATCCATTACAACATGGTCAGATCACAGTTACTTATGCAGAGCAAGAAACAGTATACATTTTAACAAAAATGCAGAGTTTCAAAACCATAAACACAAGCTCCTGCAATCCACATATGTCAAACCAAAAGTGATACAATATATGTTAATGTGTATCAACAAGTAAACATATATTAGGTCCTACTGTATGTTTCTAAAACCAGAAACTCAAGCAATTTTTCTGAACACTGATGGCTTAAAACATTGCTTGAACCTTAACATCATGCCGTACATGATTTAAGCCATCTGATAGCAAGTATGACATTCAAAACAAGATGATAATTTCCAAAATAAAACAATAAAGCTGCAGCAAAACTATATTTGGAAATACCTCGAAATTTTATTGATAATAATAAACCACCATTACAAATAAGTTGTGATAAACAAAATCAAAAGATCACAACTGAAAATACAAGAACTCAAAAAGCCTTAGAATTTTAAATGCTCCAACTGGACTAACTCTCTACTGAACCTAAGCATCTAGATTAGCTAAAACTACAATGCTTATTGTATGCTTCTGGAATACTGCTACTGACAAGGCCTTGGTGAAAGGATCTGCTAGCTGTGAATTTGTGTCAATACTCAAAACAACTATTTCACCATACTTTACTCTTTCTCTAACACTATAATACTTTAGGTCAATGTGTTTGGAATTATTTGATCTTTTACTATTCTTACTAAAGAAAACAGCTGCTTCATTATCACAATAAATCACAAGTGTACCAGCCACAATGTGACTCAACACTTAAGTCTGCATCATTCCTGATCCAAAGTCCTTCACACATAGTCTCATACACTGCAATAAATTCAGCTTGCATGGTGGAGGTTGAAACTAGAGTTTGCTTCATGGTTTTCCAAGCAACCGTACCTCCTGCAAGCATGAACACATATCCACAAGTCGACTTCTTAGAGTCTGGATAATTCTCTGCAAAATCAGAATCTGAAAATCCAACAAGTTTCAGATCCTGCACTTGTCTATACACAAGCATGTGACTTTTAGTTCTCTGCAGATACCTCAACACTTTCTTCCCAGCTACCCAATGCTCATGGCCTGGATTGGATTGAAACCTTGATAAAATCCCTACTGCAAAAGACAAGTCTGGCCTAGTGCAGACTTGTGCATACATAAGACTTCCTAAAAGTCTAGCATAAGGCTTTGATTCCATATTTTCTTTTTCAATATCACTTTTGGGACTTTGCTTCTTGGTTAGTGTATCTCCTTTAGACATAGGAACTTCTCCTGCTGAACACTTCTCCATACCAAATCTCTTTAAAATTTTGGTAACATAATTATGTTGAGACAATCCAAGTAGTCTATGTGCCCTATCTCTTTTAATCTCAATACCTAGTACATAGGATGCTTCTCCTAAGTCCTTCATGTCAAAATTCTTTGACAGAAAACTCTTGGAAACTAACCTTGCTTTATGTCTCTCTACATTGCCATTTGCATCTCTTTTGGTTTTGAAAATCCATTTACAACCTATAGGCTTATGTTTGGGGTCAGGTTCAACTAATTCCCAAACTGCATTTTGGCTCATGGAATTAATTTCTGCTTCCATTGCTAGCTGCCATTGATGAGATTCACTACTTCCAATGGCCTGATTAAATGTAGTTGGATCATTGTCCTCTACACAGTCCATTTCAATTTCTGCTTCTTGCAAATAAACAATGTAGTCACTCCCCCCCCCCATAAGTTGGTTTTCTTGCTCTCTGTGATCTTCTAGGCTGAGCTACTGGAGGATTTTGAGGTTCTTCATCAGGGATTTGTTCAGGTACTTGATCAGTTACTTGACTAGTTACGTGATCAATTACTTGACCAGGTACATGTACTTGGTCAGTGAGATGGTCAGTTACTTGGCCAGTTACTCGACCAGGTATAGTTACTTAGTCAGTGACATGGTCAGTTACTTGATCAGGGACAGGTACTTGGTCAGTTACATGGTCAGTTACGTGACCAGTGACATGACCAGTTACTTGATCAGGGACAGGTACTTGATCAGTTACTTCCTATTCTAAAGGCAATGCTACACTTATATTCTCATCTGACACAATTTCCTCAAAATCTGAGGTTAAATCCTCAAAATTTGTATTGTGAACTTTTTCTCCTAGAAACTTTACTTGATGTGTTTCAAAAATTCAAGGTGAATGATGAGCAGAATATAATTTATAACCTTTAGATTTATCTGGATAACCTATAAAATCAACTAACAGTTTTGGGATCAAGTTTATTCAAGCTTGGATTATAAATCCTAGCTTCTACATGACATCCCCAAACATGGCAGTGATGAAGACTAGGTTTCCTGCCACACCAAAGCTCAAAAGCAATCTTTTCTATAGCCTTACTAGGTGTCTTGTTGCAAGTATAATTTGCAGTTTTTAAATCCTCACCCCACATAAATTTTGGTAAGCCAGTTGTACACATCATACATCTAACCATGTTCAAAAGAGTCATATTCTTTCTCTCTGCAACACCATTCTGTTGTGGATTATAGGGTGTTGTGTATTGAGCTTTAATTCCATTGTCTTGCAAAAACAAGGCAAATGGACCCTTTTGTTGGCCGGATTCAGTGTACTTTCCATAGAACTCTCCCCCTCTATCTGACCTTATTGTTTTGATTTTCTTTTCTAGCTGATTCTACCTCAGATTTAAAGATTTGAAAGGATTTCAATACTTGTCCCTTTTCTGAAAGTAGATAAATATAACTGTATCTAGAAAAGTCATCAATGAATGTGATAAAATACACATTCCCACAGATAGTTTGATGCCTAAATGGACCACATATATCAGTGTGTATGAGTTCTAACAAATTTTGGCTTCTGTATGCAGTTTTCTTTCTTGTGTTGGTTATTTTTCCCTTAAAACATTCCACACAATCTGTTAGATCAGAAAAATCAAGTTCATTTAGGATTTTGTTTTTCACCAATATTTTCAGTCTCTCTTTTGAAACATGGCTGAGTCTTCTATGCCATAAAAATGCAGACTTTTCATTTAGCTTGGTTCTTTTAACACCTGTTAAAGCGCTAGCACTGTTTGTGTTATCTTCAACAAGTAAAATTTCTTATTGAGCCATTGAACAACTTAACGGTAAATAATCATTCGAGATAACACCAGAACCAATTTGAACAGAATTTTTAGAACCATTACTATCAATAACAAGTCTACAACCAGATTTTACTAAAAGACAAACTGAAACCAAATTCCTTCTCATGGAAGGTACATAAAAAACATTGTCCAAAACTAACAATTTTCCTAATCCTAGATCAAGCTTTAAGGTGCCAATAGCCTTGACTGCTACTCTCATGCCATTGCCCACACACAGGTTCACTTCATCACTTTTTGGGATTCTCCTCCTTATGAATCCTTGCAAAGAATTAGTAATATGAATAGGTGAGCCTGAATCTATCCACCAAGACTGTGGTTCAACATTTATAAGATTAATTTTTAAAGAAAAAACTGTATTAGAAAAAATCTTACCCTTTTTGGCTAACCAGTTCTTATAGCCAGTGCAATCCTTTTTCATGTGTCCTACTCTTTTGCAAAAGTAGCACTTGAACCTAAATGACCTATTTTCCTTGGCCACTGCAGCTGTTGAACTCTTAGTTATGGCTTTGGTAGGCTTGAGCTTGTTCTGGGGCTTTTTCTTCTTAGGCTTCTCTATGAGATTTATGGCTGTAGCAGGTTCTTTTTCTTCCTTGATCCTAGCTTCCTCATCAACACAGATAGATATAAGTTCATCTAAAGTCCAGTTTCGTTTTTGTGAATTGTAACTGGTTCTTAGATGACTAAAACTGTTAGGTAAGGAATGTAGTGCATAATGCACTACCTGCTCATCCCTAACCCCCATAAATAGTTCCCTGAGTCTGCCGTTTATATTGATCATCTTCATGATATGCTCTCTAACTCCCCCTGAACCCATGAACTTCAAATCATGAAACTCCTTGGTTAGCCTAGCTGCTTCTGCTTTTTCACTTTCTTTAAACTTAGCACTTATGTGTTCCAAAAAATCTGATGCTAGTTCAAGCTCCTCTATACTTCCCCTAACAGGTTTAGACATGGAGGTACGAATGCGGTTCTTAGCTATTCTATTGGATCTATGCTACTTCTTGTAAAGATCAGTTTCTTTCTTGGTGCTCTTTTCATTCAGCTCTACAGGCTTATCCTCAGTAAAGCAATAGTCTATATTCTCATGCATTCCCATATAGTTCTCTATAGAATCTAGCCAAGCTCTATAGTTGGTTCCAGTTAGCATCAAGACACTGTTCAGGTTTATGTAAGAGTTACCTAAGGAGCAAAACAAAATTCATGTGAGTTCTCAATTTGTAAAGAAAATTACTTTAAGTTTTCTGTGTTTTATTCAGCTTTAAGCAACCAAAACAAGAACATACAGAAAACCTAAACAATCCATACTTGCATTCATGTCAGTCCATAACCAAAAATAATGTTAAGCAACACTTTTGAGCAGAAGCATAACATTCTGGAGTTCTTTATCAATATGCCATGTTCAATGAAAACAAGTTATCCAAAGAAATTTATCCACATCTTTAGACAGAAGAAAAATTTCTAAGTATCCATATTTATTTTCATCAAGTACTGCTGTTTTGTATTCTAAAACCATACTTGACCACTTCTTTGGAAGATAAAACTGAAGCATAGTTTTAAAACACAAAACACAATTTCAGTTTTGTTACTCGATCAGGTACTTGATTAGTTACCTGACCAGTTACTTGGTTAGTTACCTGACTAGTGTTTTCTACTAACATCAATGAAGAATGCTTTGTGCATCATAATCACTTATGCCAATAGAAAACCACAAAACATATGAGCTCTTTTACTTTATATTCTATCCAGATTCATCCTTGTAAGAAAATTAAGCTCTTGTATCTATCAACTTTAACAATGTGTAAACAATTTCTGGGAGATTTTTGTTCTTCATACAATTTTACACAATCACAGATACAATACCATATCATCAATCAATTCAACATGCATATGAAAACACAAATACACATTCAAACACAATTGTTTCGATTCCAAGAAATCCACAGAACAATCAAGAAATTGTAAATTTCATCTGGTCACCATCTACTCTAGCCTAACGCACGCCGGGAATGCTACTAGGGTTCTTGAGTATAATCAATAACTTAACAATTATGATATGAATCGAAAACAATTTTCACTGAAAAACCTGTTTTTGCTTTTTCCCCAATTTGCTGCAACAAAAAATCTCAGCGGAAGCATGAACTTGATATCCAGATGTAGCAATCGGGTTTTTGAATCCCCTCTCAAGATGAATACATCTCGCGCGTTTCTGAATCCAGTCCCAGACCTTCATCTTGATCAAAACTAACCATTGTGATACAACAGTCACTTGTTCTTCATGTTTTGGTCGGGTCTAGACTTGGATGCTCCGCGTGCTGTGACTAGGCCTTGATTAAGTAACTTACTTTGATCAGGTACATGACTAGTTACTTGGTCAGTTACCTGACCAGTTACTTGGTTCTTAAAGCAAAAACCCTCTCCTTTTTTTTTTTGTTTTGTAAAACCCTAAAACGATTTTTGTGAGCCTATGCTTTGATACCAATTGTAAAAACCATCTACATGCTCACAATCATATGCATACAAGAATCAAGACTTACCTTCAGCAATTACTGGCATGGATTCCATCTTCTGCAGTTGCAAACTCAAACACTGAATATGGCCTTCTGTTACTTACCAACTTGCTTCTCAATGGACAGAACTAATGCAATAATCGTGGTAGTAATCAGGGACCAATTCATCTTATTTAAATAGGTGACTTAACCCTCAAGAAGCTTCCCATTAAAGCATTCCTTATCGGATTAGGTTTCCTAGTTAGATTCTTAATGTATCACAATCTTGTAGCCTTTCTTGTAGATTAAGCAATGGATTACTATCCTTAATGAATTGATACACTGCTTCATTAAGTTACTAGTATTGATTTACAGTTTGTACCATGTTAAACTAAGTTTGACATTTAGCTAATCATCAATTACTGTATGATGATATGTGTTAAGTCCATATTTGATCTAACAATTAGTATGCTAATAACTTTGTAGAATGGGTGGAATGTAGTGATCATCAGAAGACTCAATAATTGGCCTAAAGTAGTGAAGACTGAATAAGGTACCCTATGTCTCTATCAGGAAAATACCTTATTCAAGGCACAGTCTCAGGATTTTATGCACAATGAAATGGGCCGGGGTTTCTACAATTGATCTTAATTTTGTTCTTGAAATTGATAATTTAAACCAAGAAATTTACAAATTGCAAACCAGAGAACCAAACATCAATACCATTATACCAGCATCATTATATTAAGTTCAAGCACCAATCCCCTTTTAGATAACTGTCAGCCCCAACTGTCTGACTAACTACACATTCTTCACCCAAAAGGTCTTATATGAAGTCTTTCAAAAAGGTCTTAGCTAAATACTTTCTATGGGAATTTAGAGCTCCTGACGTGCGTGCTAAACCAACATGACAATAAGAGTCACAAGGGATGCATAAACTGAAGTGGGTATCCGTTGCACAACCTTCCCAACATAGGGTATACCCTCAGTAGCCTTCTTTGTCTCCATTGCATTTGTTGTGCTGCAACCAATGTGATGATCATTCCTTGACTGATAACAACAAATGTGTCGGCAGTAATATGCTTGATCAACTTGGCAAACTCTTCCCGGTCAATTTCTCCGTCAAGATTGATATCGTGTTCCTCCAAATAAACAACACTTCTCAATGTATATTACTGAATCCTTTAGCTAACCAAATTTTTGCAAGGCTTCAATGTAAGAATCATTGCGCCTAACATGATTTAGTTAGGGAAACACATGAGTAAAGTTCTTCTTCTTCTAACTAACCTAAACATTTCAAATCATAAAACAAAGAATTCAATGTTAGATATTGTGTTTTTGGATAGAGAAAGTTTTGACAGAATGGCTATACGTTGCAGCCTTTGTTCTATTTCTCAATTCTCCGATCTACATCTCATAATGTAGTGGCTTAAGGATATAACCCTAATGCAACACCTTATGTGCAATCGCAGCCATACATGTGGCAGTTGATTAGATCACACACGTGTCCACATAGATAAATTATAATTTAAAAAAATAGGAAGTAATTTAATATTGAGCTTTTTACCAATAACTACAAATAATCACATATATATATTTACCAAGAGCAGACTCCATGTTCTGGATGATGCGGCTAAAATAGCCTCATAATTTAACCCTGCAAAATGTACTTGTTAGTATAGGATAAGCAGGGATCGTTCAGTCCGGGGATTGTAGGGTACACCTAAACAAAAAGGTCAATTTAAATTAGTAATTAATAAAACAAGTATTAACAAGTATTTATCTACAAATTTACAATCATAAAAAGGGGGGATTCAACTTTTGGTTTCTAAGTTCCTACGAAATAAAACAAAAAAGATAAATATATACATGTGATCGACTTCTTCTGTGATGACCTGGATTTTCATTATGTAATTTTGGTAATTAATAATGGACTAGTTGTACGAATAATTGTTATTATGCTTTATTCGTAGATTTTGTATGGAGTGGAATGATTTTCGTACGTATAAATAATTGAATTTCACAGTTTAGGGGTCGTGTGAAGTTTGACTTTTTATATGTTGGGATTCTCGGAAAATTTCCTTCACGAAAGTTGTAGAGCGCGTCGATACGAGTTCGTGGACATGCGGAACGCATAAATCGGAGTCCGTATGAGGAAGTTATGGCTATCGGAAGAAGTTTCCGTTTTTGTATATATAGGAAAAATCAGAAAAATATATTCATTTCCTCATTTTCCTTTTTCGGAAGCCGCATACCCTCTCTCTCTTCTCTCTCGTCCGCTCCCTCAGTATCGAAGTTTTCCGCCTGACCCGACCCGAACCCGGCCGATCCGACCCGACTTTTCCGGCCGACTGCGGCGGTCTCCGGCCTTGAAACTTGGCCAGCAGGGTCGCCTCCTCCGTCTGGTCGTCCCTCTGGTGTTCTCTTACGGCGATTCTCCGTCTCGGTGGCAGTTCAAGGCGGTGCAGATCGAAGAAATCGGACCCGACCGGAAAACACAGTTCCGACGTCGGCACGGCTTCGATTTTTCTTGGTTGGACTCAGAACAGGCTCACTGGTCGATCCTTGGTGTTTGTTTCGACCGGTTTACGTGAAAACTCGATCAACTCGGATTGGATCACTGTTCACGGCTTGTGAGGTAGTTTTCGATCCCTTAAGCTTGTTTTCTGACTTCGATCCAGTTATGAAAGTTCACAAGCATGCTTAGATGAAGCTTTTTGATGTTGGGAGTTTTGTGAGATTTTGAGTTTTAGCCGGCAGCGGTGCGCCACCGTCTGTGGCGGCGTTCCTGCGGTGTTCCGGCCATGTAAGGGACTGTTTCTGGTATTATATGTCTTCTACTCGTCGATACGAGCGTTTCGATATATAATATGCAAATTTTGGAGTTCGAATGAATTTGTTATGATTTTTGCCGTTTCATATCGGTGAATTTATTCGATCCGTAAGATACGAGCGTCGATCGACTTGTGGTTTGGTCACATCGATCGTGGACGTATTCCGAAGGCTTTGGGAGGTCTCGGATGTGGTTTTGCCTCGATTGGCACCACTTTGGAGATTTTAGTTCAAAAACAGGGTTTCGAACTTAAATCAAATGTGAATCATTACTAAGTTGGAACCATATGTGATTAGGTACTTGACGAAGTATTCAGACGAGTGGTTGGTGTTAGTTTTGGTTCGGTTCTGTATTGAAGACGCAGCAGGAGTTCAAGGTGAGTAAATCTCACAAGGACCTTTATGAACAGAAGTACCATTATTGTTTTGGCGTTAATTCTGCAAACTATAGTTGGTATTAGTAGGCATTCCTGAGCGAATGACTACATATATATATTTAGATGAAATATATATATCCTTGTGAATGATTGTGATGAATAATAATATGCATGATGGTGTTCATATTATTGTTAAATGCGACTTTTCAGGAAACGATTTTATAGAAAAAGATGTTTTCTATTGTTTGAAAAGTATTGAGATTGATATTACATTTTGAGTCAAGCGTGACTCATTTTAGATGTATTGGTCTTTGTACCAAGGGTCACAGATGGTGAGCAAGGATTAGGAAAGCCGAAGCTAGGTGCTTGTAACGTTTTTAGGTCAGATGCGACTTACTTAACGTTGACCTTAAGACCAGATAGGGTCTAAGAAGATCTTACGTCACAGATGGTGATAGATCATAGCTAGTAATAGGTTGCAGACGGTAACCTTGATGTTTGACTTCATGACCAGATGGGGTCTGAAGATCATGAGTCACAGATGGTGATAAATGGTTGAGCTGAGACCAGATGGGGTCTAAAGATTATAGGTCACAGATGGTGACAGGTTGCAGATGGCGACTTTGAGGTTGATTTCCTGACTAGACGGAGTCTGAAATCATATGTCACAGATGGTGACAGATCACAGATGGTGATAGATCACAGATGGTGATCAAGGCAGGAATAGGTAATCACGTCCTGGTAGGACGAGTGATTACAATTTCAATAGAGTTCTAGTTTATCTGCCATGATAGCTTATGGAGTAACGGTCGAGGTTGCTTGAGACTCATAGGTATGCAGCTTAAAGGAGAGTTCGATGGCATTCTTCTTTAATTGTCTAGATGAGACTTGAATTGCTACTTGATGGTTAAGTTAGCAAATAGGACATGGTCATAGCGGTGACTCATGTTGTCCTTTCTGTGGAAAGGATATTGAATGTTAGAAGGATTCATGGCTGCATGTTTCCTTAAGTAGATTGATGTGAGTTGTTGATTGATGTTCATGAGTTACTCATACGAGCTTGAAGAAGCTTACCGGGTTTGTTGTTTGGCAACCCCGGTGCACCATTGTGAATGGTGTAGGGGCTAATCCTGCAGGTCAGGAAAATCGTGGCTGAAGCTGAAGGAGCTTGTTGGCAGCAGAACGGGTAGGAAGCAATTTTTGTTGGCTTTGCCAATATATGACTTCCGCTATGCAGTAAGCTCTGAGGAGCATTTACGTTTTATTGTGATGACAATTAAATTCGTAAATTTGTATAATATATAACTCTGTGGAGCGAGTGTATGTTATCTTGGATGATTCAGTGTATCAGTAAGTACTTGTTTTAAGGAAAGATGTTCCAGGTATTTGTATTGATGACTGAATATTCACGCATGTATAATTATGGGATTATATATATCGATTTTTATTGTTGTAAAAATCAGGGGCGTGACAGATTGGTATCAGAGCGTAAGGTACATATTTGGTGACACAATCAATACTCCTCGAGTGATGGCCCGTCTGCAGCGGATCCCCATCATATGCTCTTCGGTATTGATATAGTCATTGGGTATGTAGTGAACGGTAGGATGGAGTCGTCAGGGTAGTGTCGGCTCAGGAGATGAAGTGTAGGAGCTAGATGTAGCTTCTATGAGTTAAAGACTTTTAAGGAATGATGACCTTTAGTTAACTCAAGATTGTAGGGGATGGAATTGTATCCTCTGACGTAGTGTTGTGGTTGATCGAGTCATAGCGTTGACTTATACTTGTGTTTGAGAGTTATACATGTATTAACCACATGTTGTTATACTCCTTAGGTGATGGACCCTCGAGGAGGCAGAGCTAGGGGTCGAGGTAGACCCAGAGGCAGGGGTAGAGCCCGAGGTAGGGGCAGGATTCCTCCTCCTGTTGAGGAGATATTCGAGGATGAAGTTGAGGCATCAAATGTTGAGTTGCCTGTTCCACCTGTGGTGGAGGTTGCTAATGTTGTAGATCCTACTCGTTTGTCGAAGTTGGCAAAGGAGATTTCGAGATTGGGAGGAGTTCCATTTCAGGGAGGTACGGATCACATGTTGGCAGACCAATGGATTGAGAATATGAAGACCTACTTCGAGATGGTCGTCTGTGACGACATTGAGAAGAGGAAGATTTCCACATTTATGCTCCAAGGCGATGCACGGGTTTGGTGGAATGGCACACAGAGGGTGATGGACGTGTCCACCATGACCTGGAATGAGTTTGTGGAACTGTTCAGGAAGAAGTACTTTCCGCCTTCAGTGAGGGAGCAGATGGAAAGGGAATTCATCTCGTTAGTCCAAGGGACTAAGAGTGTGAGGGAGTATGAAGCTGAGTTCTCAAGGTTGTATCGCTTTGTGAGGCAGATGGATGCTGAGAGCTTAGCTATGAAGTTTCAGTGGGGACTGAATGCTTCAATCCGGCGCGATGTCGCTGTTCTCGGACTGAAGACGGTGGAGCTCATTTTCGTTAAGGCTATGGCCATTGAGCAGGAGAACTTGACTCTCCAAGAACACGAATCGGCTGAGAGGGATTTCCAAAGAAAGGGAAAGGCAACTGCGGGGAGCAGTAAGGCATCTGGGAATCGAGGTGGATTCTGGAAGAGACAGAGGACTAATCAGCAGGCACCAGCTAGGGCTGCAGCTGCACCTGCTAGGGTTGCACCTAATAGGCCGGTGGCGAACCCGAAGTGTTTCAATTGCAATGAGATGGGCCATGTTGCTCGAGATTGCACGAAACCTAAGAACTTGGCATGCTTCACATGTGGCCAGACGGGGCACTTCTCAAGGGATTGTACCCAGCAGCGTAGGGGACAAGGAAATCAGCAGAGGCATCTACCTCCGGGAAATGCTAGGGTGTTTGCTATTGGTCAGCAGAATGCCGGAGTGGAAGGTACCTTATCCTTATTTGATTTCTTTGCTAGGGTGTTATTTGATACGGGAGCGTCCCACTCTTTCATATCTAGTTCTGTGGTTGATATGTTAGGTTTAACTCCTAGGCCTCTTGCTAGATCCTTGTGTGTTATTTCCCCACTTGGTGTTTCCCTTGAGCTTGATAAGTTTTGTGATGCTTGTCCAATTGTGATTGGTGGTAAGGAGTTTACCGCGGCCTTGATTGTATTAGCAGATCATAAGTATGATGTCATTTTGGGTATTGATTGGCTGAGGCCAAATCATGCTATGATTGATTGCTTTGAAATGGTAGTGTCATTTCATATACCTGGGCAGCCGGTGTTTCGTTATCGGTGTCTTAGGTCAGATACTGCTTTAAGGGCAGGATTCTTAGCTCATGTGGAGTCAGTGAGTTGTACGGCGGTTATGGCAGAGATTTCTGTGGTTTCCGAGTACAGTGATGTATTTCAGGAAATACCAGGATTACCTCCGAGGAGGGAAGTGGATTTTGCTATTGATGTGATACCAGGTACTGCACCTGTATCTATGGCACCATTTCGGATGGCACCAACTGAACTTAAAGAGTTGAAGGAGCAAATTGATGGTTTACTTGAGCAAGGGTTCATTAGACCTAGTACTTCTCCTTGGGGTGCACCTGTGGTGTTTGCGAAGAAGAAGGATGGTTCACTAAGGTTGTGTGTGGATTATCGGCAGTTGAACAAGGTGACGATTAAGAATAGGTACCCCTTACCTAGGATTGATGACTTGTTCGACCAGCTTAAGGAAGCTGCTGTATTCTCGAAGATTGATTTGAGATCCGGATATCACCAGTTGAGGGTGAAAGATGATGATGTTCCTAAGACTGCTTTTAGGACTAGGTATGGACACTTTGAGTTTGTTGTCATGCCTTTTGGTTTAACCAATGCACCTGCAGCCTTTATGGACTTGATGAACCGTATGTTCAGTCCGTACTTGGATAAGTTTGTGGTAGTATTCGTAGATGATATTTTGGTTTATTCCAAGACGTTGGAGGACCATGATAAGCATCTGCGGATTGTGCTACAACTTTTGAGAGAAAAGGAATTGTTTGCGAAATTCGAGAAGTGCGAATTTTGGCAAAGGGAGGTCAAGTTCCTTGGTCATGTGATTTCGAAGGATGGAATCTCTGTGGATCCTTCTAAGGTGGAAGCAGTGATGAACTGGGGCCAACCCACTACAGTTACTGAGGTACGTAGTTTCCTGGGTTTGGCAGGTTATTATCGGAGATTCATTGAGGGATTTTCTAGCATTGCTTCGGCTTTGACCAAGTTGACAAGGAAGAATGTCCAGTTTGTATGGACTGAGGAATGTGAACGAGCATTCAATGAGTTGAAGGCTAGATTGACCACAGCCCCAGTGTTGACTATTCCCACAAGCGGTGGCGGTTTAGTCATCTATAGTGATGCGTCTCATCAAGGTTTGGGATGTGTATTGATGCAGCATGGCGGTGTTGTCGCTTATGGTTCTAGACAGTTGAAGGTGCATGAGCGTAATTACCCCACTCATGATTTGGAGTTGGCTGCGGTTGTGTTTGCCTTGAAGATTTGGAGGCATTACTTGTATGGGGAGAAGTTCGAACTCTTTTCGGATCATAAGAGTTTGAAGTATCTGTTCTCTCAGAAGGAGTTGAACATGAGACAGAGAAGGTGGATGGAACTCATAAAGGACTATGATTTCACCTTGGAGTATCATCCAGGAAAGGCCAATGTGGTGGCGGATGCTTTGAGTAGAAAGCCCAGGGGTATTGTTGCTTCTGTTATGGTTCAGGAGTGGCTTATGTTGGAGACTGCATCTGAGTTTGACCTTGTGCAAGTAGGAATTGAGAATGGGAGTTTCCTTGGAAGTATCACGGTACAGCCTGCCCTGATTTCCAGGATCATTCAAGGTCAGAAAGAGGATGAGTTCTCACGTGCGAAGTTGGCAGAGTTAGCTGCAGAATTACCCATTGATGTTCCATCTGAGTGGACGGTGGGAACGGATGGTGGTTTGAGGTTGAACCATAGGTTGTATGTCCCGGATCGTGTTGACCTCAAGGAAGAGATTCTTCGTCAGGGGCATCGATCGCGGTATACTGTGCACCCTGGAAGCACTAAGATGTATCGGGATTTGCGAAGGCAATTCTGGTGGAATGGAATGAAAAAGGACGTGGCAGAGTACGTTTCCAAGTGTCTTACTTGCCAACGTGTGAAGGCTGAGCATCAGAGACCTGCAGGTATGTTGAAGCCATTACCTATTCCCGTATGGAAGTGGGAGCAGATCTCGATGGATTTTGTCACTGGACTGCCTAGGTCCCAACGAAGTCACGATGCAGTGTGGGTGATCGTGGATCGTTTGACGAAATCAGCGCATTTCCTTCCAGTGTCAATGACGTATTCGGTTGACACATTGTGCAAGCTTTACATCGAGGTGATCGTGAAACTTCATGGTGTGCCCGTGTCAATTGTTTCTGATCGTGATGCTCGGTTTACTTCAAAATTTTGGAGCGGTTTCCAAAAGGCCATGGGAACTGATTTAGATATGAGTACGGCATTTCACCCTCAGACTGATGGGCAGACTGAGCGAGTGAATCAGGTGTTGGAGGATATGTTGAGAGCCTGTGTGTTGGACTTCAAGGGAAGTTGGGAGGATCATCTGCCGTTGATTGAATTCTCCTACAACAACAGTTATCACTCCAGTATTGGCATGGCACCATATGAGGCCCTCTATGGTAGGCCATGTAGATCTCCGATCTGTTGGGCAGAGGCAGGAGACAAGGTGTTATTGGGTCCTGAGATTGTCCAGGAGACCACTGACAAGATTTCAATTATCAGGGACAGGATTCGAACAGCACAGAGTAGACAGAAGAGTTATGCAGATTTGAGAAGGAGACATGTTGAGTTTAAAGAGGGTGATCATGTGTTCTTGAAGGTCTCGCCCATGAAGGGTGTGGTGAGATTTGGCAAGAAAGGAAAGTTATCACCAAGGTTTGTCGGACCTTTTGAAATTCTGGAAAGGGTAGGAGATTTGGCTTATAGGCTTGCCTTACCTCCTACTATGTCTGGTGTACATAATGTTTTCCATGTGTCTATGTTGAGGAAGTATGTTCAGGATGAGTCACATGTGATTGATTATGGTACGATTGAAGTGCACGCGGATACGACCTTTGTTGTTGAACCTGTTCGAATTTTGGATAGGTCAACAAAGCAACTTCGAAGGAAGGAAGTTGACTTGGTCAAGATATTGTGGAGTCACCATGACGAGGGTGATGCTTCTTGGGAATTGGAGTCGGATGTGAGAGCGAAGTACCCACAGTTGTTTGTTGATGAGCAAGCGTGAATTTCGGGACGAAATTCCTTTAAGGAGGGTAGACTGTGATGACCTGGATTTTCATTATGTAATTTTGGTAATTAATAATGGACTAGTTGTACGAATAATTGTTATTATGCTTTATTCGTAGATTTTGTATGGAGTGGAATGATTTTCGTACGTATAAATAATTGAATTTCACAGTTTAGGGGTCGTGTGAAGTTTGACTTTTTATATGTTGGGATTCTCGGAAAATTTCCTTCACGAAAGTTGTAGAGCGCGTCGATACGAGTTCGTGGACATGCGGAACGCATAAATCGGAGTCCGTATGAGGAAGTTATGGCTATCGGAAGAAGTTTCCGTTTTGTATATATAGGAAAAATCAGAAAAATATATTCATTTCCTCATTTTCCTTTTCGGAAGCCGCATACCCTCTCTCTCTTCTCTCTCGTCCGCTCCCTCAGTATCGAAGTTTTCCGCCTGACCCGACCCGAACCCGGCCGATCCGACCCGACTTTTCCGGCCGACTGCGGCGGTCTCCGGCCTTGAAACTTGGCCAGCAGGGTCGCCTCCTCCGTCTGGTCGTCCCTCTGGTGTTCTCTTACGGCGATTCTCCGTCTCGGTGGCAGTTCAAGGCGGTGCAGATCGAAGAAATCGGACCCGACCGGAAAACACAGTTCCGACGTCGGCACGGCTTCGATTTTTCTTGGTTGGACTCAGAACAAGCTCACTGGTCGATCCTTGGTGTTTGTTTCGACCGGTTTACGTGAAAACTCGATCAACTCGGATTGGATCACTGTTCACGGCTTGTGAGGTAGTTTTCGATCCCTTAAGCTTGTTTTCTGACTTCGATCCAGTTATGAAAGTTCACAAGCATGCTTAGATGAAGCTTTTTGATGTTGGGAGTTTTGTGAGATTTGAGTTTTGGCCGGCAGCGGTGCGCCACCGTCTGTGGCGGCGTTCCTGCGGTGTTCCGGCCATGTAAGGGACTGTTTCTGGTATTATATGTCTTCTACTCGTCGATACGAGCGTTTCGATATATAATATGCAAATTTTGGAGTTCGAATGAATTTGTTATGATTTTTGCCGTTTCATATCGGTGAATTTATTCGATCCGTAAGATACGAGCGTCGATCGACTTGTGGTTTGGTCACATCGATCGTGGACGTATTCCGAAGGCTTTGGGAGGTCTCGGATGTGGTTTTGCCTCGATTGGCACCACTTTGGGGATTTTAGTTCAAAAACAGGGTTTCGAACTTAAATCAAATGTGAATCATTACTAAGTTGGAACCATATGTGATTAGGTACTTGACGAAGTATTCAGACGAGTGGTTGGTGTTAGTTTTGGTTCGGTTCTGTATTGAAGACGCAGCAGGAGTTCAAGGTGAGTAAATCTCACAAGGACCTTTATGAACAGAAGTACCATTATTGTTTTGGCGTTAATTCTGCAAACTATAGTTGGTATTAGTAGGCATTCCTGAGCGAATGACTACATATATATATTTAGATGAAATATATATATCCTTGTGAATGATTGTGATGAATAATAATATGCATGATGGTGTTCATATTATTGTTAAATGCGACTTTTCAGGAAACGATTTATAGAAAAAGATGTTTTCTATTGTTTGAAAAGTATTGAGATTGATATTACATTTTGAGTCAAGCGTGACTCATTTTAGATGTATTGGTCTTTGTACCAAGGGTCACAGATGGTGAGCAAGGATTAGGAAAGCCGAAGCTAGGTGCTTGTAACGTTTTTAGGTCAGATGCGACTTACTTAACGTTGACCTTAAGACCAGATAGGGTCTAAGAAGATCTTACGTCACAGATGGTGATAGATCATAGCTAGTAATAGGTTGCAGACGGTAACCTTGATGTTTGACTTCATGACCAGATGGGGTCTGAAGATCATGAGTCACAGATGGTGATAAATGGTTGAGCTGAGACCAATGGGGTCTAAAGATTATAGGTCACAGATGGTGACAGGTTGCAGATGGCGACTTTGAGGTTGATTTCCTGACTAGACGGAGTCTGAAATCATATGTCACAGATGGTGACAGATCACAGATGGTGATAGATCACAGATGGTGATCAAGGCAGGAAGTAGGTAATCACGTCCTTGGTAGGACGAGTGATTACAATTCCAATAGAGTTCTAGTTTATCTGCCATGATAGCTTATGAGAGTAACGGTCGAGGTTGCTTGAGACTCATAGGTATGCAGCTTAAAGGAGAGTTCGATGGCATTCTTCTTTAATTGTCTAGATGAGACTTGAATTGCTACTTGATGGTTAAGTTAGCAAATAGGACATGGTCATAGCGGTGACTCATGTTGTCCTTTCTGTGGAAAGGATATTGAATGTTAGAAGGATTCATGGCTGCATGTTTCCTTAAGTAGATTGATGTGAGTTGTTGATTGATGTTCATGAGTTACTCATACGAGCTTGAAGAAGCTTACCGGGTTTGTTGTTTGGCAACCCCGGTGCACCATTGTGAATGGTGTAGGGGCTAATCCTGCAGGTCAGGAAAATCGTGGCTAAGCTGAAGGAGCTTGTTGGCAGCAGAACGGGTAGGAAGCAATTTTTGTTGGCTTTGCCAATATATGACTTCCGCTATGCAGTAAGCTCTGAGGAGCATTTACGTTTTATTGTGATGACAATTAAATTCGTAAATTTGTATAATATATAACTCTGTGGAGCGAGTGTATGTTATCTTGGATGATTCAGTGTATCAGTAAGTACTTGTTTTAAAGGAAAGATGTTCCAGGTATTTGTATTGATGACTGAATATTCACGCATGTATAATTATGGGATTATATATATCGATTTTTATTGTTGTAAAAATCAGGGGTGTGACATCTTCACACTCAAATCAGAATTTCCAAACCATATCAAAATGCAATGAATTATTTCATTCTAAACAACCTAAAATCGTGCCAACACTAAATATCAGAAATGAATTCGAAGTACAAGTCTGAAGAGATTGAGTACCACTTTAATTCTTCTTTAATCTCCTAAGTTAGGAAAAGTCCGTAACTTAAAATATTCCATATAAAACATCACGTTAATACTGAAGAGTATCCGTCAACATTAAATATGAATCATTAAGTGTAATTAGAATTCTGAATTCAAACATGTATGCATCCATAAGAAGTTACAAACGCACAAACATGTAGCATATAATCTCGACCATTGTACATAGCCTTTACCACTTTAATTTATGCCCCAAAACGATTAGGTGAATCAGAACACAAATTTGGCTTTATTAACCTGCAGATTAACATAGTTATTCAACCAAAATCATATGCTTAAAGATATAAAGGATGGCACAAAATCAGATTGTAAAGAAATCATAAACAAATCAAGAACATAAAGAAATAAATCTGAAAATTACTAACATAAACTCGTTCTCAACAAAAATCCAATTCCAATGATAAAGTTCATAAACGAAATCTGAAATTCAATACTAAAGAGTACGAAAACAGAAATAAGGGCCATGAATTACACTTTTTGATCTTCAAGGAAGCTTGGAGAACGTCAAGAGAACACAAGGCTTGGCCTTCAAGAACACGAACAGCCTTGGAGAAGTCCTAAAGCTCTTCACGACAAGAGGCTTTTTCTGAATATTTGGAGAGGGTTTTGGAGAGAAGAGAGCTAAGCTAATGAACTGAATTTTGTATGAAGAAGTGATGATTTTGGAGTAGAGAATGGCTGCTATTTATAGTGGAATTCTCATCGCTTGTGATGCAATCATGGCCAATCATCTTGAGGTGATTTCTCCTCCAAATTTCCTTGATCTGCTCATGACAAAGTCTTGATTTTTCTGATCTCTTTTCCCCATTAATGACTCATTGTATATTCTTTGAATAGTGACCAGATACATCCCTTATTCCTCTCATTTAAATTGCACTAATATCTTCTTTCAATTGTGCACATAATGAACTCCTACAATCAAGAAAAATCAGAAATTAATTGGTGTCTATAATCAATAGAAAATAAGATAATCAAGAATAAATATTGATTACAAACACTCCCTTTTATCTCCTTGAATTCTTCCTGATTTTTCCTTTAAGTTTTCCTTGAATTCACCACTCAAGAGTTCTTAATTTGATGGACTCTCATTAAAATACAAAAATCAGAAATAGAAAAGTTCAAATGAAGAAAGTTTCCTAAAACAAAATAGGAAATATTTCCTAAAATGAAAGAGGAAAGTTTCCAAAATGACTTGTCCTTAATTTACTCTCATTTCTGCTCTTTTTCGCTTGTTTTCTCCATTTCAGTCCTTGAAGTACCTGAAAACATAAACTATGTTATAATTATTAATTTTAAGAAAATAACTTAGCCAAATGAGGGAAAATACATATTAAAAATGTCACACTTTGTGCTCTTATCACCGGAAGCCCGTGCAGCCAAACATTACACAACAGGCCATTAACACCAGTATTAACCATTTCTCCCAAAATCAAAATCCTTTCTAGATCGATAAATCTAAGACTCCGATGAAAGCTAGGCCACTGGAGAAGTGACATGGTAAAGCTAGAGGGAGAAGCGAGGCGGCGAAGTGATAGGAGAAGCAAGGCGGAGATTCGACGCTGTGAAGCTAGGCGGAGAAGCGAGGCGGCGAAGCGATCGGAGAAGTAAGTTAGAGAAGCGACTCGGTGAAGCTGGGCAAAGAAGCAAGACGACAAAGCTAGGCAGCAAGTCGATCGAAGAAGCGAGGCAGCGAAGCGAGATGGTGAAGCTAAGCAGCGAAGCTAAACGAAGAAGCTATTTTTTGGTCTTGGCCTGCAAATCTACTGGCAAGGAATGCGGCGAAGCTAGGGTTTGTTCTCAGCCTGCAAATCCACCGAAGAGTGAGGTTAGTATCAATTAAGATGAGTTGGTAGGCAGGGAAACATGATGTTATGTGACTGATGATGAATTGTTTGAGCTTATTAAGACTCAGTACCATTAAAATGCTTGCAATATGTGAAATCTATGATTATTGAGAGTCAATACCACTAAAATGCTGAGGTATGTGCAATCTATGATTATATGGACCCTCTAAAGATCATTAACTTTAGATTCTGAGGGTCAGCAGCTTTAGTTTTTGAGATTTTCTTGTTCTGATGGAAAATAACAAGTTTTGTGACTCAATAGTACAGAAGAAATTGTATGAGCTTTAGTTTTTGAGGGTCAATAGCCTTAGCTTTATGATTTCACTAACACTATCTTTATTGTCCTCAAACTTATGTTAAGAGAATAGCTATTGATTCTGGTTTTTGTAATTGAGTGTTTCGAATTGGTATGATGATGTTGTTGGAGTTTTATAGAATAGAGAGGATGATTCATTCTATTTTTTTTTTTTGTGATCTTCATAATTGACATGCTTTATTGGAGAATGTTGTTGTAAGTCAGTATGGTGTTACTTAGATAGGTCTTAAAATGTTTGGATACATAATGGTGCCGAATTGTATCGAGTTTATGTTCCATAATGATTACTTTATTAACATGTCAAGATCATTCTTTGAGTGACATCTTTAAGTTTCTGACATGCAATGATGACATATGTGCCTTTCTGTATGTGACAGTTGATTTAAGAGGTTTGAGATTGTGAATGGTATAACTAAAGTTAGAGAACCATGTGTATTGAGGGTTAGTAACACTATGTATATTGCAACCTCATTTGATGTTTATTTATGAGGATCAATAGCTTTAGCTTCATGAGTGCATTCGCTTGATCACATGAGGTACTCAACTCATATCTATTATCGGTTCAGTTGAGCTTGCAATTTTGGACAGATTTGTTAGCTTAACTTTATTAAAGGGTCATTGAAATTATGTCTACCTATAGACTCTATGGATACTGTAAGGCTTTTTCTTTTGGTTGAAATTTTAGTCATTGATCTGCTGCAACTGTGAGGATCTTTTGATTAGGTGTTTTGTATTCTTATAAGCTACATTGGTTTTCAATCAAATTGAGGGGTAATACACTATTAAGGGTCAGTAAACTACTAAGGGTCAGTACTCATATATTTGCATTTATCATATACACAGATTAATCGAAAATGGCAAAGAGGAAGCCTGCTACAATAGACAAAGATGACGTAACGATTGAAGAACATGAGAAGAACCATGGTGGAGAGATTTCTTCACCTTGACTAGAGCTGGTATTTAAATGTAGGTGATAATTGAAGGCAAGCAAAGACCATATTAGGTTAGATTGGATTAGGATTAGGATTTACATTTGATCATTTTGAATTGTTTTGTTTGTTAAGTGAGATTATAATAGCAAAAAGTTAATCTTTTGTGGATGTGGATCTATGTTTATGAGTTGATAGAATTTTGATGAAAGTAAATCGACAAAGATGCATGCTTTTTGAAGTCTTCTTTATTGGTTAATGTTAATGGATCGATTTAATTACTAAGTTTCAAACCAAAAAAAATGGTGCAAGGTCACATAACTTTGGCTCTTTTATGTGTATGCAGACAATTCAATCGGTTAATCATTTAGAATTACCTCTAGAAACAGGAAAGAACTGCAAGTTGTGTATGTCAGAATGATACAAAAGCTCAGTACATTAAATCTGCAATCCCGCAAAACGATACTGAAGCCCAGTACATTAAGTCTATGGAGGTTATTTTGGTCATTTGGGTTCAGCTACAGTACCGCAAGAGAATTAGGAAAAAAAAAAACTGCTATAGGTAATAAATGGGCTGAGATTGTAGCTATTGGTAATTTGTTGTTTAATATTTAACACTGCCCTTTAAATTGCAAATTGTTGTACTCCTAGAAGATCTTGAAGATAAGTGAATCTATCCTTCGGCAATGCCTTTGTGAATATGTCTGCAACTTGTTCTTGTGTTCAGCAATATTGCACTACAATTACATTGTTTTGAACTCCATCTCGGATGAAGTGATATTTCCTTTTTATGTGCATGGTCTTGTTGTGAAAGACTGGATTCTTTGACATTGCAATTGTAGATGTATTGTTGTGCAATAAAGGAGTAGCTTCCAGCTGTTCTTCACCAAAGTCTTCAAGAACATATCTCAGCCAAATTACTTGAGATGTTGCTTCTACTGCACTCACATACTTAGCTTCAGTAGTTGACATAGCTATACCTTGCTGTTTCACTTAAGCCCATGAAAATAACCAGAACAAATGTAAATGCATATCCAGATGTGCTTGTCATGTCATCTTCACTTCCATTCCAATCACTATCACAGAAACAAATCAGACTTAGCTCACTATCCAAATGTTCCTTCAATGTTTCTGAGAATCCTCTTTGTAGTTCCCATGTGAATTTGAGTCGGATTGTGCATGAAACTTGACAAAACACTTGTGGCATACATGATGTCTGATCTTATTACTATCAAGTATAGTAGGCTTCTTATTAAGTTTCTATAAATGCTTGAGTCCGCAGCTTTGTTGCCATCTTCCTTTGACAATTTTTCATTCACAATCAAAGGTGTTGCAATTACATTGCATCCTTTCATCCCAAATTTCTCAAGAAGTGTTTGGGCATATTTCTTTTGGTGAATGAAGATGCTATCATTACTTTGAATAACACCAATGCCCAAAAAATTATGTAAGAGACCTAAATCAGTTATCTCATACTTCTTCAACATATCCTCCTTGAATTGCTTCCGGTAAATACCAAATCATCAAAATAAATTGAGACAATAAGGATATCAGAATTACCTTCAAGTTTTGTGTATAGGGTTGCTTCACTTGGACTTCTTTGAAAGCCATTTTTGATGAAGTAGGAGTTAGTTTTACCATACCATGCTCTTGGTGCTTGCTTCAACCCATAGAGAGCCTTCTTGAGCTTGTACACTTTTTCTTCTGTATTCTTGATTACAAAGCCTTGAAGCTGATCCACATAAACGTCTTCTTTCAACACTTCATTTAGAAATGCTGATTTGACATCGAACTGATGCAATCACTAACCTTTCTATGCAACTAACGTAATCAGTGTGCGGATTGTGTCTAATCTAGCCATAGCTGCAAAAGTTTGATTGAAATCTACTCCAGGTTGCTGCGAATAGCCTTGCTTTGTTTTTATGAACTATACCATCTAAATTCAACTTTGTCTTGTAAATCCACTTAACACCTATGGCCTCTTTGTCACTAGGTCTATCAACCAATTCCCAAGTGGAATTTTTCTCAATTACTGCAATTTCATCTTCCATTGCTTTTTGTCATGCTCCATCCTTTATAGCTTCTTCAAAGCATTTAGGTTCACCACACAGTAATTACAAGTGGCATACACATCACTTAGACTTCTCATTCTTAGAGGTGTTGATCTTTGATTGGAGGTCTGTGATTGTGCTGACTGAGAACTTACATATGCAGGTTGAGGAGGTGTAATTGGAGTGACTAGTTCCGCATTTGCATCATCTTCTTCATAATTGACGTCTTCATTTGCAAGAATTGTAGCAAAATGCTCCGAACTTGTCTCCCAAATTCCACGATGATTTCTCATTGAAGATGACATTTCTGGAAATCACTATCTTCTTTGTCTTCAAGTTGAACAATCTGTAGCTTTTTGTACTACTACTCTATCCTACAAAGATACACTTGTTATTTGATTCTTAAAACTTGTGTCTAAGTTGGTTGGGCACATGAGCGTAGCAAATTGAACCAAACACCTTGAAATGATTCACCGAGGGTTTTGTTCCACTAAAAGCTTCAAATGGAGTTATTTTCTCCAATGCTTTTGTAGGGCACCTATTTAGCAGGTAAACTGCTATAATTGTAGCTTCTTTGCAGAAATCGTAAGGCATTTTGTTTCATGCAACATGGACTTTTCCATTTTAACAATTGTCCTATTTTTCCTCTCAGCACTCTATTTTCTTGAGGAGTATATACAGCTGTGAGTTGCCTTTCAAATCTGATGTCTTCATAGAACTTACCAAACTTATGTGAGGTATACTTACCACCTCTGTCACTTCTCAAATTTGAAACCCACTCTGGTTTTCGACCATCGTCTTGAACTTCTTAAACATTGTGAATACTTCTGATTTCTGTCTAAGAAAGTATAACCACACCATTCTAGTGCAATTGTCAATGAATTAGGAAATACATGTTTCCAGGGTGAGTTGTAGTCTTCATTGGTCCGCATACATCTGAATGGATGAGTTCCAAGGGTTTGGATGCTCTCCACACTTTCTCCTTTGCAAATGCTTCTCTATGTTGCTTACCAATTGCATAACCTTGGCATATCTCATTTGCTTCATGGATTGATGGTAGCCTGTAAACCATATTATGTTGTTGCAATTGCTTTAAATTTTGGAAATTCAAATGTCCAAGTCTCTTATGCCATAGCTAAGTAGAATCTGCAACATCCGCCTTCATAGCAATGTGATCAAAATACTTGAGGGTAAGTGGAAAACTTCTATTCCTTGTCTTTTTCACCCTTACAATAAGATTCTTAAACTTTCTATCATCATAGATGTCAATTTCATCGTCACTAAACAACAAGAAATACCCATGTCCCCATCATTTGTCCTACACTCAGCAAGTTTTGGTCCAATCCCAGAACCAACATTAATTCTCTTATATACATTTTCCCTTTCTTGACTTCAATTGCAAGTGTACCCTTATCAGTTGCTTGAACCAAGGCTCCATTTCCCATTTTCATTCAGGCTGTTATGGTGCTATCAATATCAATGAGGAGAGACCTATTTGTTGTCATGTGATTGCTACACCCACTATCTATATACCAAACATTATCATCCGTTTGCATCGTTGCAACTTGACATGCAAAGAACCGGTTTCCATCTACATCTGCTTGCTTTGCATCTACTTGCTCAATATAGTTGGCTTGTTGGTTTCTTTTGTAGTTGCAATCCTTCTGTACATGGCCAAAATGGTTGCAATTTGAGCACTTTTTCTTCCCTTTGAACCAACAGACTCCATGATGGTACTTTTTACAAATTTCGCATTGCGATTGAGAAGAAGTAGTGCTGTTTGCATAATTTTGCTTCACTTCAGCATTACTTTTTCCTTCCCATTTCTTGTTCTTCCCTTTCTAACTCTTCTTGTACTTGGAATGGTTAGATTGACTATCTCTTGAACCGATGCTAAGAGTTTGAAATGTACTCTGTTGCATTCTCAGCATGTCTATCTAATCACTAATCAAAAGCTTTGATTGACCCCATAATCTCTTGAATTCCTGTGAGTATTTTCTGCACAACTCTTTTATTTGGTAAATCTTCTCCATAGCTTTTCATTTGGTTCATAACATTAGACAATCTAGTAAAGTAATCTTTAAGCAATTCATCATCTTTCTTGTGTATTCAAAATCATGCCTTAAAGATTTTAGGGCTAAATACTGTTTAGTCCTTGAACTTTTGCTGAAAAAACACTTCAGTCCCTCGCTTTTTAATTTGACATGTTTACTCCATGTTCTTTCAGTTTTTCACCCAATAAGTCCATTCCGTTAGACTCCGTTAAATTGTGCCGTTAACTCCCTATTTTAAGAATAAAATTACTATTATAGCCCTGACTTTCTCTTTCTTTAATTTTTTTAATTATTTTTATTATTCTCTTTTATTTTTTTTCTTGTGATTCGCACCAATAAAATTACTAATTTTTAATTGTTTTTATTCTTCTCTTTTATTTTTGGTTTCTTTATTTTATTTTTATTTTTTTATGCTTCTCTTATATTTTTTTCTTCTAGTTCGCACCAATGAAATTACTAAAATTTTTAAATTGTTTTTATTCTTCTTTTTTATTTTTTTCTTCTAATTCACACTAATAAAATTACTAATTTTTTAATTATTTTTATTCTTCTCTTTTAAGGTAAAAATTATATTCCCTCCCTTATTTCTTTTGTTATGACTAATTTTATTGGGTGTTTAGGTGAGCCGGAGAAGAAAAAAATAGTCATAATTTTTAGTACGACCTTTATAAAGGGATTGGTGTGAATCAGAAGGAAAAAACATAAAAGAGAAGAATAAAAACCATTTAAAATGATTAAAGAAAAAGAAAGTCACGGCTATAATAGTAATTTTATCCTTAAAATGGAGAGTTAACGGCACAATTTAATAGAGTGTAATGGAATAGACCTATTGGTTATGATTATTTTTTTTCTTCTCTGGCTCACCCAAATACCCAATAAAATTAGTCATAACAGAAGAAACAAGGGGTGGAATATAATAGCAATTTTTATCCTTAAAAGAGAAGAATAAAAAAATAAAGAGAAGAACAAAAACAATTAAAAAAATTTGTAATTTATTGGTGCAAATGAAAAAAAAAAAAAACATAAAAGTAACAAAAAATTAAAGAAAGGAAAAATAAAAGAGAAGAATAAAAATAATTAAAAAAATTAGTAATTTTATTGGTGCGAATCACAAGAAAAAAATAAGAGAGAAGAATAAAAATAATTAAAAAAATTAAAGAAAGAGAAAGTCAGGGCTATAATAGTAATTTTATTCTTAAAATAGGGAGTTAACGGTACTATTTAACGGAGTCTAATGGAATGGACCTATTAGGTGTAAAACTGAAAGAACATGGAGTAAACATGTCAAATTAAAAGGCAAGGGACTGAAGTGTTTTTTGAGCAAAAGTTCAGGGACTGAAGTGTTTTTATCCCAAGATTTTAACTTTATAGATCTGAACTTGGGATCTCCTCTGAATTCTTCCTGTAGCACCTCCCAAGTTGTCTTTGCTGTCTCTTCATTGGAGATTTTTGGGAATATCTCATCTAACACTGCATTTTGAATCAAGCGAGAGCTTTTACATCTTTTATGATGTTGTCCTTCAAGATTTGCTTCTAGGCTGCTGATAACTACGATGTATCTTCTGGGATCTTGAAATCTTCTTCAACAAAACTCCATAAATCATGAGATTTAATAAAGGTTCTCATTTTGATTCTCCAAAAATCATAGTTATCACCCGTGAAGATTGGAGCGCGAATTTCACCGCTACTACTTGACCCAGCTATAATTTCGCTGTAATCGAATATGGGATTTCACAATTGAAATCTCCCTGTTGCAATTGCGATGCCCAGATCTGGATCAAAACTGAATCCCTGATACCATGTTAGATATTGTGTTTTTGGATAGAGAAAGTTTTGAGAGAATGGCTATACGTTGCAGCCTTTGTTCTATTTGTCAATTCTCAGATTAACATCTCATAATGTGGTGGCCATTATGCAACACCTTATGTGCAATCGCAGCCATACATATGGCAGTTGTTCAGATTACACACGTGTTCATATAAATAAATTACAATTAAATAAAACAGGAAGTAATTTAATATTTAACGATCAAAAAATTATTTTGGAAATGAGATTGCGCAGTCTGCCACTTTGATCCAGAATGCATATGCATATGCATATAATGTTTACTAGACCAATTGAACAACCTTCCAGGTGTTTTACTCAATATGAAACCTTAGTCCAATGGAAACGCGAACCAAACGAGGCCTAAAAGTTAAAGTGAAAGCCTGATAAAGGAAGTTACGTACTGACATCACGGTTACCAAGGTTATCAACTCATGTATTCAAATGGCAAAAGAAAACAGAACAAACCCATTTCTAAAAATGCATTCTGTAATGGCACTACAACCACCCACCAAAGTGTTCATTCTACAAGCTTTATTAGAATGTGGGTCTTATCCTCTTACATACAGGAGAGACTTGAAAGAGAATATAGAAAGCCTAAGGCTGCCTCCTGGTCATGCCTTCAAGAAGATAAGCTTCTCTATAAATATTAGAGGTGGTGTCATAAATTTCATACATTTAACTGGGTTATGCAGTCTAGTAAAAAAGTCCATCATATGTACGGACTAGCCATGCCATAATAAGGAATCGTGCAACGATGAATCCAGATGGAAAGAAATTACTTTCTAAGATTTCTACTCCTTTGTTTAATTCTCTTTCCTATATCTCCAACCTGCTGCACCCCTGCCCCCAACCCCAAACCTCCCACCTCCTTCCCCAAAGGACCTCCAAGACCTGAAGCATCAAAGATAGCAAGTGATTTAACAATTGGTGGAAAGCTCAAAGAAACAGTTCAGCCAATGAATGCCAACATCTTCTTTTCTTTCGTCTAAGATGTCAACGACTTTGGCAGCGGCAGACGCAGAAATATTTTGCTATGGGGGCGGAAAAAAATAAACTACCACAAAATAAAATTATGAAGAATATAAAAAATTTCGGTGAGTATATGTATAGCAAGATCGTGGCAGTAGTTTCCAATGACCTAGAACCAACTAATCCGATCGCATGAGGAAATATAAAGTCTAAACTTCCTCTTAATTTTGGAATTGATTTTATCTTTTTCTAGATTTTTTCAAGGAGCATTTTGTAGAATCGTTGAAAGAGTAGGAGGAAGATGATGAACAATTAACGAAGGGAAAAAATGGGTCCAACCCTAGTGGTAAGAATTAGCAACTAAAGCTTTTTTTTCCCCTCAAAATAATACATCAAATGTGAACCTCGTCTGCAGGATTCATGTCTCATGAAACAGCTTTTCCTCAGTGTAACTAGCAAAGGGAAATAGTGAAAAGAACAACTTTTTTTTTTTGGTTGTTTGCTTAAATTTAGAAACAGCAGCCTCCAATATATATATATATATATATATATATACAGCAGGTCATAATGTATAGATCACTTCTACAAAATTTCCGCCAATTTGGTGATCGTTAAAGCATCCAAAACTGCAATTTACCATTATAAATACGAACGGTTCCGGTTCGACAGATTCTGTCCGTTCGTGTAAATTGCCATTTTGGATGCCTTAACGATCATCAAATTGGCTGAAATTTTGTAGAGATGATCTATACATTAAGATCTAAAACTGAACATCTAAGATGTAAAAATGTGATCGGAAAGTAGATCAAAACTGGAAATCTGCACCTTTTTCTTCGGTGCGGATATCCGCACCTGAGCAAACTTTTATATATATATATATATATATATACACAGTACAAAAAAAGTAGGATCTTCGTGACTCTAGCTGAAGCCACAACGTGCATGTGAGTGGCAATTATTGTTCAATAAGTACGGTTTGAGATTGTGGCTTCTTTCTTGAGGAAACTCAATGAATGCTCCAATAGGGTGATAATGTGGCTCTAAAATTCTATTGAACACTTGAAGTGACATGATGGTCTGTTTTCCCACTATAAGTTTGCATCGGAGGAAGCATCCTCTGCTTGGTCACCATCTTTTTGGTTGAGCATCCACCATATTCCTTTTTACTTGAATATTAGGCTAAGATTGGATCGTGATTTTCAGGAAGAAGGATATCTAGCTGTCTGAACATATTCGTGTACCTTTTTGTACTAAAGATGATCTAACAGAGAGCAACTACCAAGTTATAATTCTCCAGAACCAAAGTTATATGCCTTCTTTGATGATCTTTTGATGCTGCTCTTATCTCTTGCTACAATCCTCCGAAATAATTCCCCCCCCCCCCCCCCCCCCCCACCCTCTTCTTCCATGTAACTTTGTATCTTTGTCTTGCTCTTGTACCCTATTTTCGGGCCCTGTATTGGAGCTTAAATAGGGTTAAATCCACTTTCCAACTTTCAATATAACCAACAACCTCCATATCTATGAACCTTCTTCCCCTGATTCTTTTTTCGACTTGAAAGTAATGTTCTTTTTTTTAATTCAGAATGTTAGTAGCTAATGGAAAATTTTTGTTATTGCTTTTTAGCTTCATTAGTTACTAATGAACAGATCATTTGTTACTAATTACTTTTGTTAGTAATTTTTGAAATGCGTTCATTAGATACCTTTTTTTGACACAAGAAGAAGTCTAGGTGGGCTGTCAGGGGGTGTAAACATATGTCCCAAAGTCCAGTCGCGGACGCACATAGGGACGAGTGGGGGCACCTGCCCCTAGTGGCTTTTCATTTTTCTGGGAACTGGCTTCATATTTTATTGAGAGCATTGCAGGTTGAAAATGGTACAACAAAATGTGCAGATTTACTGGTTTCCTTAGTCCTGATCGATGGATATATAAATAGGAAACTAAAAAAATAAATATTACGAATAAAGATGTAATAATTAACATCAGTAAACCCGGCTATGATAGTACTTAGGAACCATTCGTACATTGTAGGAGCTAGTGTAAGTAATCGTAAAATAACCACTGCAAGTGGCCTAGTGCTCCCCAACCTAGGTTTGAAACCCGAAGCTGTCAAAGTGGCCAGACATTGTGCTGCAATACACAGTTGGAGCATTTCATGCGCCGAAGAGGTTTATCTTGGGTCTAAGAAGCATTTGGATTCCCCTTGACAAAGTCAAAAAAAAAACAAAAACGTAAAATCACCGAATCAAACATGTTGCCTAAAAGACAGAAAAAAAAAGTCTGATTCTCTATCTAAAGAGTTTGTATGAAATCTTTTACTGTACTGGATCTATACCAGTAAAATTTTCAAATTATATATCTCATCATAACTGGTTGGACAGTGAGGAATCGCACATTATTAGTTGATTCATAACCATTCACAAAATACATATATTAATAAACAACAACGATTGTAGGTGCATTTGTGGTCCTTAGCGAATATTTTGAAATAGTACTGAAGGGGGATTCAGGCTATTCTATAATGACAGAGCATTGGATGTTAAATGAGTGGATGTATCTTTATGTACCACCATGGCTACTATCGCATCTTCTTCTTCTGTCTATAGATCACAGCAGAAGGATATGTAATGGCCGCTCTGCCTTGAGGCTAACACAAATTCCTTGTAATTTGATAACACTCCAAGAATGTATTCTAGATGTGTTACGAAATGATTGTAATCAATTTATTGAGTTTCAATATATAAAGTTTATTTCTTTGAGTAAAAACATCAGATTGCATACATTGAGGCCCCAACAAATTCAGGTGGCGCAGAGTGTTTTTACTTGAGGTCATTTATAATTGTCGGCTGTTACAACATATATAGGTGTTTTTGGCTATTGCTAAGAAAGAACAAAGAGGTTTAAATGAGGCAGTTACAATTTATTCACAAGGAAACTCAAAAGCTGATTGTCTTTTTGGGTCCTCTATGTGGTTGGATCCTTCGGTTCTACGAGGACAAGTGCAAGGCATGCAATATATTTAACTAGGACATGACATTAAGCGTGAACTCAACTTGTTTCAATGGATAAAATCTTATCAAAATTAAAGAAACATTGGCAGGTTGCCCTGAATATGTGTATATATTCTAACCAAGTTCACATGTAAATGCACTCTTGAGAGAAATAATCTAGCCTCTTTCCTTTGCTTGATCTAATTTGCTCAGCGTAGGTTTCTATTCCTCCTAAGTATTGCTCATGGCAACTCCATCGGATCAAACCTACAAGCACATCATCCCCCTTGACTTTAACTCAGTGAAGTCGGTGCCGGACTCGTTTGTATGGCTTCAATCCAATGCCATTCAATCCGACGATGGGTTATCGATACCCGTTATCGACCTCATGGATCCAAATGCCCCGAAACTCATAGTTGAGGCATGTGAGACATGGGGTGTTTTCCATTTGAAAGACCATGGCATTCCAACAAAGATTATGGAGGACGTCGAGTCCGAGGCTCGAAAATTGTTTGATCTTCCCATCGACCAAAAACTGAAGGCTGTACGATCTCCCGATGGGCAGAGCGGATACGGAATCGTCCCAATGCAGTCCTTGTTTTCCACCTTTATGTGGCATGAAGGGCTTACCATCCTTGGCTCTGCAATTGATCATGCTAAGGTGCTGTGGCCTAATGACTATCAACAATTTTGGTATGTACAAAATTTTAACAAAAATTACACTTCACTTCCCTTAGTCGAAACCATTTTCTACTTTCATCACATAACTTTCATTTGGAAAATGTCAATTTATAAGCATTTAAATATTTTAGTCTAAACCTTGATACCGTCAAATTTTTAGACAAAAATTTAGCATATGTGACAGCATAAAATGCCAACACAAGAGATTAATTAACATGAATTGATATGTTGTAATGACGAGCTTCGGTTGAAATAATTGACAAGGTTAAAATTAGAAGAATTTATGTCCTTAAGAAATTCATCATTAATTAATTCATTAGCTTACACCGTAGTTATTGATTAAAATTAATGAATTATCAAATAATGACTTTTGACTGTTTTTGTAGTGACATAATAGATGATTATCAGAGGCAAATGAAGGCATTAGCCGAGAAACTAATGCGCATCCTCTTCAAAGCCTTGAGCATTCCTGTAGAAGATGTGAATTGGTTTGATGATCCAACTAACAGCAGTGGCTGCAATCTGGCTTTACAGTTGAACTCTTACCCTCCATGCCCAGAACCAACCCGGACCTTGGGTCTAGCCCCGCACACAGACACCTCCGTTGTAACCATACTCCGAGCTAAAACCAGCGGTCTCCAAGTCTTCAAAGACGGAGTTGGGTGGATTCCGGTGGAACCGAACCCCGATGCACTCATCGTGAACCTTGGTGATTTCACCCGCATTCTATCCAATGGTCGATTTATCAGTGTTCTTCATCGTGTGGTGGCGAAACCGATCCAACGCTACTCAATGGGATACTTCTTTAGGCCCCCAATGGATTTTGATGTGTCACCACTTCTGTCGAAAGATTTGGGTCAGGGACATGTTCCTCGGTATCGCCCAGTCACAGCAAAGGAGTATCTTGCTCTGAAGGCCAAGCATCTTGAAAAAGCATTTTCTCTCATTGAAAATTAGATGGCCGACTTATATATAGTATTATCTAAATAAAGGCAATAATTATATTGCAATGAACATGCATAAACCTTTCCAATTGCTGTGTAATTGTGTTGTATTTTTTCTCTATCTCTGACTCATGGAAATGGTTTTAGATCTACACAATTTTCAAAACCTTATTTAATATTTTAATTCTTAATGTAGAGAAGTTTTAAATACACACTCCTAATTACTTAATACACACTCCTTACTCAATACACCTACCATTTAATTTCTCATTCTAATATTTTACTAAATACACAACCCAAATAACCTAAAATATCCTTAACATAACAAATCATGAAATACACTATTATTTAACAACATTAAGGCTACTATTTAATTTAATTAATTACTTCTGTTAGTTATTGGGAAATCCATAAGGATTCATTATTGTTCCCTTCAAATACATGCTTAGAAATAGGTTTTGTATTATTTGAGTTCTCATCCACCAAACACCATATTGATCAAGTATAAAATTTTGAGTCAGTCGAACATTCAACCAAAACTGTATCAGGAGTTTATCCACAATGGCGGAACTATGAAATTGTCATTGGATGGTCAAACAAATTAACAATTACAAAGTTTTATACTTGTGATGTTTTATATTAGATAATAAATTGACTAATCATAGCTTTTAAAAAAGAAAAAAAAACTAAAAAGGTGTAAAGCGAATTGTTTTAAAAATATTTAATACCATTGATTTTGAAATTCTAAATTATATGGTTTCTCACTCCATTTAATTACAATTTATTTAAGGAAAATTTAAATTAGATGGTTTCTAACTTTATTCTTGTTTTAAATGAGGATGCATGTATAGAAATTTATTGTGTTTATAATTATAGAATCATATAAGGAATATATGATTATTATTATTTTTCTTCTAATATATAGATGTCTATTTTGGTCATTTAATCTAGCTATAAAATCTTATTTGAAATATAAAATAATAGGGATGTGTATTTAAAATTTATCCTTAATGTATGTTCAATCCTTTTTTTTGAGTTAATTTATTTAGAATCAGTTTAATTAATTAGATTAAAAGGCACAAGTTAAGGAGATCTGCTTTAGTGTTTTAGGTGTATTCATGCATCAAGGTTTAGGGTGTTTTGTATATTATACCTCTAATTGAAATTTTAAATTAAAAATTTAAACCAAATAATAATGGATAAATAAATTATTAATGTTCAAGTAAATCCAGAATATGTGTGTGTCTGTCCCAAACTCTAAGTTACTTGACCTAGTTGTAATAGGGTTTAGAATTAGAGATATTCTCGGAGATATTCATAGATAACTGATTAATTGTACGATTATTTTTCCTTGTATAACTTTGATTCTATGTCTTGTAATCCTCTATATAAAAAGGTCCCTATTATGAATAAAAGCACGAATCAATTCTCTCCCAATTTAGTTTTCCTTAAACATGTTATCAGCACGATGTCCTAACCCTGATTCAAGAAGCAAAAACCCTAAATCTGAATACAAATCCTTGAAAACTTTTCTGTCTCCACCACATAACTTGAAGCCCTCGACCCCAGGAATCTAGAACTGGCGGCAAAACCACCAGAACCAGCCAGAAACTTACCGAACCTGCCATGGGAATCTCCAAACCATCCGCAACAAATATTTCACTGGTTCACCAACTTCCAGAGCTCCAATTGCTACCAAATTTTATGAACAGTAGCATCTCAATCCCATAATTCGGGAACCGGAAAAATTTTCCCCAGAACCGGCCTAAAAGTACGTGAACCGACCACCTGACTGCTGCTGCACCTTGAACCGGCAGAGAGAAGAAAAGGAAAAAAAAAAAAAAAAGGAAGGAAGCCCAGAAACCTAGAAGCAGTCAGCGGCCCAAAGAGACCCTAGACACGGCCCACTGATGCAGCCCAGAAGCAAGCCCATCATCAGAGTCCGCCACGTTAGCAATCGGACCCCACTGCCACTTCAATGCGGACCCACAACCACGTCAGCAGCGGACCCCAACGCCACGTCATCACCAGTCAAATCTGGTCAACTTTCCGGCCACTTTTTCCTGCGATTTTTTCGGCCAAATTTTCTGGCGACCTATTTCAAGGTATTTTTTACTAAAAATTCCCGTTTTTGAAGTTTTAATTCTTTTTCTCGGGGACTTGCAACATCCTTTCTTTTACCCCCCTGTCTTCATCATAGGGGAGACCTAATTAAGCCGAATTGTGGGGGTTCGTGCTCACTCCAAGCTTGGAGCTTGTTGAGATCACCAAACTTAGAGTTTGTAGAGAATTTATGATCGACCACTTACGTCATTGTTTCGATCTAATCCAATACCTCTTGGAATTGAATTTCTTGGAAGCGATTACGCTCAGAAATTCATAATTTCTTGGGAGCAACTACGCTCAGAAATTTTATATGCTTTCGTGGTAGCCTTTTTACGCTATGAAACTAACCCTAATTTCTTGTTCTCTTTCAGGATGAGTAACATGAACAAACTGGACTCTGCTCCATTGGGACCAACTGGCTCTAGATATCACAGGTGGGTTCGTGATGTCCGCCAACATCTCAAGGGCGATGGAATCCTGGATACGATTCTCGTGCCTAGCCAGGACGTGCTAACTGTTGAGCAAGCTCCAGCTTTGGAAGCAAATAAAGCAGCCTTAGAGGAAAATAAGGCGAAAACCATCATCCTAATGACTCGTCATATGGATGATTCGCTCCAATACGAGTGTATGAATGAAGAAGACCTCAAAAGGCTGTGGGTCTCACTCGAAGAAAGATTTGGCAACGTCCGTGACTCCCTGCTTCTTGACCTAGAAGTGAGATGACATAGCCTCCGATTCTGTGATTTTAAGTAAGTTCTTGACTACAACTCGGAACCATTTCTCATTAAATCCTTAATGAAATTTTGTGGTAAAGAGATCATACATGCGATGTTAATTGAAAAGACTCTCTCTACCTTCCCCGTCTCTGCATTAATGGAAAGAGAGAGGAAGGCAGCACCTCTGTCCATGTTGGTGGCGCCACCAACACTAAGATCCATCTAAATGACGCTTTCAAAGTGCCCCAATCAATGGAGTCTGAGCAAAGAGATGTATGTTCTCGATGTAGAGTATTCGGTCATTGGGCACACATTTGTAGAGCTCGTGAAGAAATTGCCACTACCTACAAAGCATATTGTGAAGCAAGAGAAGCTCACTATGCAAGAAGATCAAGAAGATTATCTAGAGTGAAAGGTTGAAGACTACAAATTTGGCTAGAATCAATACATCGCCAATTCTATTAAGTCTTTATTTTTTCAAGAGATGTAATAGGCAATTGTCATATACTTTGTAGTAAATGCCATTGGTTTAGTTTTTCTTCGATCATAGAGGCTCATCCAAAATATGTATGATGTCTAGGAAGGTTTTGAGATAAGTGGTACTTAAGCGAGCTTTGCTCCACCGACATCTCTCTACTCACCTGGTCATATTTATTTTGGAGTTACAGAAAGAAGTCAAACGACTACCTTTGTTTTGCATTAGCTAGCATTTGGATTAGATTCTCCTAATGGTTAAGAGATAATGATATACTCTGTTGGCTTATGAATAAAATTTCGAGTTCTTTTCATTATAACTCAATTTTGATTCTGAGCATATTACTTTGTGACTAAGATGGCTGGGCCATCAGTATTAATTCAAGGACATGGAATAGCCCAAGTTCCCCTTGCCAAATGGCATCTTCATTACTGTCACAAAAGCTCTCTACGCTCATAGGGAAAATTGCACCTATGAATAGCCAACGGATTCCATGCGAAAACGCATGTAGAGAACTAAAATGAGTTCCATTGCAATACATCTAATGATTGCGAACAAATACACATCTTAGAGAAGTTTATGTGTCTCTCTAGTGGACTCTATGTCACTATTCGAGCTATTAAATCCAATAAAAGTTATGAGATAAGATCTCTTGGATTTAGACACATAATAGCTTTGTCACGACAGGATAGGTCATCCTAGTCATGATGATCCATCTACTAAAGACTTCACACGAAAATCTATTTTTTCAAGAGAAACGAAGCATGAATCAAAAGTTGATTCTTCGACTAAGTGTGACCGCCGCCGCCGTCCACCACTAGCCTAAGACTGGCAAAGTCCTTATCCATGACGCCATGGATAGCGTACATCATGGTGATGATGCCCCAGGTGATGTTGCAATCACCAAATTTCCTTCAAATAGCGTTTCAGACGCTTAGGCCCAACCAAAATCCTCATTGGTTGCTTCTAAAGCCTCTCACTCGTTTTACAAAGTCTGTTCCTTAGGGAAATTAGGACTGAGACATTCCTATGCAAATGATATGAAAATACTCATTTTCTTCTTACATATAACCCATGGGGATTCTATGGACTGATTCAACCAACTTGCGGACGTTTAAATATCTCATGATGTTGGTTGACACGCAAACACGTTGTTCACGTGTTGTGCCATTGTCCATTTGTAATGCTACTTGTGCTACACTCCTAACACATATCATATGACAACGGGCTCACTCCCTGAATCATTCTATTCAGTCAATTGGATTTTACTATGCTAGAGAGTTTACAACAAAGACTTTTGATGGTTATTGCAATGGGACTGATGTTGGACATCATATTCTCATGTACACACCCAAATGGTCCCGCGGAAACGACTACGATGGTCGTCAGGATTTGGTAATGCGTACCAACGTCCTTATATCCGCTTGGGGTGATGCAATATCGCATGCAACTATCCTAACATAAAACCTATTGACTAATGGGTCTTCGTTAGAAAGCGTGATGAGAAAAAGAGATGGCAATCTCGCCTTATGGCGCAAGGCTTCTCACAAATCGCCCAGGAATCGACTACGATGAGATATATTCTCTCATAATGGATGTCATTGCACTCCACTACCCTGTCAGTATGATAGTTTCCGAATAACTGACCATGTAGCTTACGAATGTGGTCACTACGTATCTATATGGTGATCTAGATACGGAATATACATGAAGGTTCATGGTGAACTTCATTTACCCAAGTCAAGTGGCTCTAGACCACGAAGGGCGTTCACAATAAGGTTGAAACGCTCACTAAAAGTGACTACTTGATTGGGAAGGGATATGCCCGCGCGTATCCATAACAAGTTTCAGATTCTATTGCAGTTCATGTTGGACATGATCTTCATTGGAAGCCCTTAAAGAGTTAAGGGAAACTGCTGAACACTTGAAATCCGAGTTTGAGATGAAGGATTTTGGGAGAACACGATTATGTCTCGGTTTGGAACTTGAGCATCGTGTTGATAGATGCTTAGGCATTTTGACAAGGTCAAGCCTTCAAGCACCCCCATGATCATCCGTAGTCTTGATCCTGAAAAATATCCTCTTCATCCGAAGGATAATAACGAAGATGTGCTAGAGGCAGAAGTGTCTTTCTTAAGTACAATAGGCGCATTATTGTACTTAGCTCAATGCACAAGACCAGACATCTCATTTGTAGTGAACTTGTTAGCTTGTTATATCTCTGGCCAACGCGACGCCATTGGATTGGTTTAAAAGATATCTTTTGATACTAGAGATGTACGACTGATATGGACTTGCTTTGTCCCTACAGAGAGATGATGGATTTGGACCCATAACACACCAGGAACGCCGTAAACACTGGCCTGCGCCCACTATCCCCATCCCAAAACAATATGTGTTTTAGAAGGTTTTGCTGATATTGGGTATCTCTCTTACCCACACAAAGGTCATTTCCAAACTGGTTAACTATTCACCATGGGTAAAAACAGTGATATCTTGGAGGTCTACAGAATAGACTCTAGTTGCTACATCGTCGAACAATGCAGAGATTATTGCTCTTCACGATATGGTTCGTGAACATCTATGGATTGGATCCATAATTACGCATGTTCGAACAATTGTGGTTTGAAATCTACCACAGATGAGCCTACGAGCATTTAGGATAATGCTGCTTGTTTTGAACAATGAAGCGACAACACCAATAATAATCAGCAACAACAAATTCTACTCAAGATCAAAGTGAAATAGGTTTGATATGAGGACAGTGTGGTAGACTTGCTCACTAATTCATTGCCTAAATTCCACTTTCGATAAACATGTTGGTAGCATCGTTTGCAGAAGTCATCCAAACTCCCATAACCGTAGTCATCAAGGGGAGATGTCTACATGAATGGTTTTGAAATGTGAAGGGTGTATTGTGCTCTTTTTCCCCTTCGACCGAGGTTATTTTTGTCCCACTGGGTTTTTGTTACTTAGCAAGGTTTTTAATGAGGCAACGAGATGAGTACCACGTTTGGGCGACACAAGGGGGAGTGTTTGAGTAAATCCAGAATATGTGTGTGTCCAGCCCAAACTCTAGGTTACTTGACCTAGTTGTAATAGGGTTTAGAATTAGAAATATTCTCGGAGATATTCATAGATATCCGATTAATTGTACGATTATCTTTCCTTGTACAACTCTGATTCTACGTATTGTAGTCCTCTATATAAAGAGGCCCCTATTATCAATGAAAGCACAAATCAATTCTCTCCCAATTCAGTTTTCCTTAAACAATTATCAAATTTTAAGGTGTTTTGTATTTTCTAGCTCTAATTAGAATTTAAATGAAGAAATAATGTTTAAATAAATTATAGAATTTTGGTGAGAAAATAAAAACATACAGAGAAACACCCCCATCACTACTAACACCTGTAAAGTCCACCCAACCCTCCTCCACCCATCAGGGAACCGCTAACAAAACCTCTGCTGCACCACCAACTGATAAGAAGAGAGAGTGGCAACAAAGTAGCCACCAGGGCAAACGGCAGAAGGATCAACATTACACCAAGGGTAACCGCACATTCCCGGGAGATAATCGTAATAAACCAACGGAGTCATCCCAGCGGTACGCAGTGTTCACTGTCCTCAAGGCCTCATACGAGGAAATATACGATTAGTGCAAAGACCAGATTCTGCCACCATACTCAAGAAAATACCCACGGGTGAGAAAGCCTAGAAACACCGGCAAGTGGTGTAAATATCACAAGGACAGCAGCCACAACACCAACAATTGCAACACCCTCAAAACAGCCATTGAAACCTTGTAGCGAGATGGTAAAATGGAGCAATTCAAGGTGCACCAACCACCACTCGTGATTGCAAACATTGAGCCCTTGGGCCGCATCAACACCATCCACGGTGGTGCTCCAATCACCAATATGTCTCACAGGGCAAAGAAGTGCTACGCACGTGCCAACCACCCCAAGGAGGTGTGCAATATCCACTATGAGAGGTCCGCTAAGCTCCCCAAATCTAGGTGGGAGCCTATTACCTTCTCAAAGGAGGAAGAGTCCGGAGTACATCTGCCCCACGACGATCCATTCTTGATCGATGCCATACTCGATAAATGGTCAGTGGGAAGGATCCTTGTCGACAGCGGGTCCGCTGTAAATCTTCAACGGGTGTTACGACAAACTTCATCGGAACAGAAAACTACTACAGGATCATGAGCCATTGCTTAGCTTCTCCGGTGACGTCATACAACCGTTGGGTTCTGACTACATGCGACTGGTTATCGGTGCCAGCCCAAGAATGGCGGAAATACATATGGAGTTCATCACTGTGGACTGCTTCAGTTCATACAATGCCATCATATATTGGTCGACTAGCACTTAACAAACTCAAATGCATCATCGCCGGATACATGCTCCTCATGAAGTTCCCCACTCCCAACGGAACAGGTTGTGCAAAGGGTTCATACAATGCCATCATATATTTTTAAAATTAATAAAAATATAACATGAACTATTATGTGATTTTTTATGTACTTTTTCTTTTTTAGATTGACCTCCTTGACTGGGGACCTGGGGGACTTGTACTTACATAGGCATTCACAAGCATAATTAGCTATAAAGAGCCACGCTCATGCTACCGCTAGCTGTACCAACTCCCGCCAAAGGAGTGACTTACAGAAACATAGCCAAACGGGTTATCGCCTGAGCCCCGGATCGCCCCCAGATCACGGCTGAGGCGCTGCCACCGGCCATGCCAGGTTGGCATCAGTAGCTTCAGAAGCTAGGGACTGAAGAACGTCAGTCCCTCATAGAAAACAAGGAGAAGATCAGTGCCCTCCTCACCTATAAAAGGTTCTCTCCTCTCTCCTCATTGATTACGCAATTAATACTTACCTACTGTTACTTTGTCAACATAAATACATTGACTAACTTAGGCATCGGAGAAGAGAAGACCGCCCAGCGCGGTCTCCCTCTGACGCCCTCTGTATTTTTCTTAACCGGTAGCGGGCACTCTGAGTATCATTGATAGCGGTCTGCCCATCGGACAAGTGTTAGTAAAGGTTTAGCTACCGCTGAACTTTAAACATTAACATTCTCTATTTATGTGTGGCTCAAAATCACCCTAGAGATGTATATATGAAGATTGAAACCTAAAGATGGACTCTATTCCATCCAATTTACATTCAACAATGTCAATAACTGGCAGCATCAAAGGTGAGTGGTATGGTAGAGGTGTTTCGAGGACGAGGTTGATGGTGGTTGATTTAATGAATTGATGTAGTGCTTTTAATTGTTTTAAAAGATGAAGTTTAAAAGGAAAATTGGATAGAAACATAAGTAAATGGATATGTGTAAATAAAAGTTTCCTAATAAAAAAGAAGGGCATAAGAGGAAGTTTAAGGAGGATGATGGAAAAAAAAATCATGGGTCTATATCTAATAAATAGGGATGTGTATATAAAACTTCTCTTTTCACTTTGCGAATAAATAAACACTTTTACATTTATAAATTACTAATTAGAGTAACATGTTAAAATAAAGGAAAAATTTTAAGAGCAGTACATGAACTATAGGCCGTTTCGAAGTTCGGTGTATTTGGTTTCAAAGAATTAACTTTGGTACATGAAGTTCCATTCCCGACCCACTTTTAGTACATGACGTCAATAACACCGTTAAACCTATGTAATTATTCAATTTTCAAAGGAAATTTTTGTTTTTACCTCTCTCTCTCTCTCTCTCATACGGACACCCAATTATGGGTATCTTTCTCCTTCCTTCTTCTTCTTCCTCCTTTTTCTCCTTCTTCTTCCTCTCTCCCTCCCCGATTTGAATTGGATACCCAGATTATCTGATTTTTTCCTCCTCCTCCTGCTTCTTCTTCTTCTTCTTCTTCCTTCCCCTCCTCCTCTTCTTCATCCTTCTCCTTCTCCTCCTTCCTTTTTTTTCTTCTGCAATTTTTTTTTGTTAATTCATGAAGAGACGGATTTGCCCTTATAAATTTGACTAAAATCAGATTGACTAACGGGGGCCGTAACGACATACACTGATTTTGGGTCAGGATTAATTGTAACGTCATGTACCGAAGTTCATTCTTTGAAACCTGATACACCGAACTTCAGAATGGCCAACATTTCATGTATGAGTGTCTATTGAGACATCCAAATCTGCTCACTTGACCTCACTTTATTATGAATTATTAAATGACATATATAACCTACTATAAAATGACTATTATGGACAATAATTATACTAAAAAAATAGTTATATTTATTTTCTCTAGACTTTCCAATTCAATAATATTAGATTGCATTCTTTATTATTTTCCCTATCTATTTTCATTTTCCAATCTCACTACATACTCATTAATGCATTCATATATTTATATATATATATATATATAGATATATATGTATATATATTAAGAAATAAAACTATGATGAAGATAAAAATGTATGATATGCATATTGGTCAGGGAGAACAAAATAAATTGTATTATGCCCTAAATCTAAATCTATCCATTATATTTGTAAAAAGAAGAAGAAAAAAAAAAGAGCTAGCAAATAAAAATAAATAAATAAATATTTAAATAATTAATCATGAGGTACATAAAATAGAGAAACATTAAGAAAAAATAATTAATCTTTTTTGTTTTTTTTTTTTGAACAGCTAAAAAAGAAAAAGTACATAAAAAATCACATAATAGTTCATGTTATATTTTTATTAATTTTTAAAACTCAATACCTTGTGTTTGAATTTCTTTTTATTGGTTAAGAGATTTATGTTGACTAATTAAGGAATGGAGATGTAATTAAGATTTATAGAGTAATTAAATCATTGAAATGACTAAGTTTTTTATTATAAAGATCTTAGTTTGTTTGTAAATTAATTATATGAGTGAGGTTATTTGAGGAACTTTAATGAGGTTTAATGAGTAAATTTAGTATTTGAAAATTTGATAGGAGATGTAAAAAGCATAGAGGTCAAGTGAGCAAATTTGGAGGTTCAAATAGAAAAACTCTTCATGTACGAACTGTTCTTGAAATTTTCCCTAAAATAAGGGTGTGCCTATAACATGTTAAAATAAGGGTGTGGCTAATGCTACCACACCATATATTTTCTTAATTCACTCTACTAATATTTGAATGAGTGGTTCTAGTTGGACCTCCAAATTTTGATATTTGGACCTCCAATTTTTTTCAATTATAAATAGACTTTGTCAAGTCATATGAAAAGACAAATAAGGTCAAAGAGAGAGAAAAAAAAAATATATATATATATATATATATATCTTCTTACCTCCCCCGAATATAACATTCAATCATTCAATTATTTTTTTCCCCCTGGAATTTCCTTAGATTACCTATATAGTTTTATAATTTACTTAAGATAATTAAGTAAAAAGAGTAGATTCTATAGATAGCCCATCATTTAATACAAAAATAAATTCAAAATAATCTTTGAAATTTTCTTAAACTAAATTCATTGAATATTATGATATAATCATTACTCAATCTTCCAACCCAAAACCCTTGAAATCCGGAAGATGATTTTGTCCAGTTAAATGAAATGACTAATAAGACCAGGAAAAGGAGGAAAAGAAAGTCTTGTTTCCTTATTTTCAGTCGTAAATATTCCTTGTCCATCAATAAAGTTATTATTCAATAGAAGCAATCTTTCATGACGATCCCTTCTCTCTGTCTTTGAGGGTTAGGGTTTTTTCTTCACCTTTGTGAAGAGTGTCCAGTTTTGGACATCGTGGGTGGCTGACGAATGTTCTGGTGTCTTGAGAGCGTTGTCAAGGGCTATAAGTTTGTGTCTCAATCTTTTTGCACTATGGAGGAAGTTGTTGGGACGTTTGCTCAAAAGCTTGCTTTGACGAAGATGGAGGTTGAGGTGGTGTTGCCGGAGGAAGCGGTGAATGTGGGGCCGTAGTGTTGGTTCATCGTTTGTGAATTGCTCACTCTGAAACCTTTCAGGGTGGAGTCTCTTATTAACACAATGAAGGGACTCTGGATCCCCAAGTTAAACCCTCTAGATCGTAGCAACACAGCTAGGGGATGAACAGGTTATGTTCGCTTTTAGGAGGGAAGCGGATCTAAAGTGCGCTATCAAGGGCTACCCTTGGTCGTTTGATAAAGCTCTATTGGCGGTGGCGGTAACAGACGGACGAGAGAACCAGTCTAGAGTTTCACTTAACACCCAATACTTCTGGATTCGTATTCGGGACCTTCAAAATTAAGGGACAATACGGGGAGGTTTTTGGGACAGAAGATTGGAGTTTTTGTGCGTGTTGTTAAGGGTTGTGGGGTAACCTGCCTGGGGGAGTACCTGAGGATTAGGGTGGGAGTGAATGTGGAGGCTCCACTGAAGAGGTGGGTGAGCTTCAAACCGGTGGGTTGGTTGGAGAGGAAGAGTTTTGATCTTGAGTATGAGCGGCTCCCACACTTTTGTTTCTATTGTGGGTTGCTGACTCATACCGGAGGAAGCTGTCCTCGCTGTGAGTCTGGTGAGCTTTTTGTTCTAGCATATGATGCTTTGCTAAATGCCGAGAAAAAGGAGGAATGATTGTTGTCGCGGCTAAAAACATCCTCGTAGAGCAATGCATCTTCTAGAGAAGGTACTCGGTTTGGTTTGCTCCCCAGGAAAAAGTTGGGCTGGATCATGACGGCCCCGGAGCTACCTATCTCGGGCTTGGTCCGACCTAAAGGGAAATGGGAAGCCGATGATGTCTCTCTGGTACCTAGAGAAGATGGTGATATGGAGGTGGATGTGGCAGAGTCCGTCGAGACGGCAGAACGAGGGACCACAAAGAGGCTGAAAAAGAAGCTGGTGGACGCCATAGTTAGAAGGAGTGAGTTACGGGATGTGCCGGTTTTTCTTGCCACGAATTTGGGGTCGGCATTATTGGAGATCCCAAATCAAGGGGATGCTTTTGGAAAGAAGATGGAATTGCAGTTGACTTCGGCGGAGTTCATGCATTCCGATCCAAGTTTGCTGGAGGCATGTTTAAATGAGAAAAAGAGGGATTCGAGTTCGCCACAGGAAAATGAGTTATTTGATAATAAGCGAGATTCTTGTTGTAATACTGTGCCCTCCTGTTTGTTGGGTTTTGGGCTGACTGAGTCAAGTTCTGGGCCTAGTGGGGACCCTACAATCTTGGAGTTGAAGAATACTGGGCCACAGATTGGGTCTCAAAGTCGTGGGTCGGGCTTAGCAAAAAAAAGGGGGGATGGCTTGGGATTGGGTGCTGAAAGTAGTTGCGAAGAGAGAGGGAAGGTACATGAATAAGCAAGGAAAGGCAACGAGGACAGGGTTTGTTGTGCGCAAGTTTGTGGTAGTTTCTGCATCTCCTACAAAGAGTCATGGGTGTACTCCAGAACACTATTCCGTGATGGGTTCAGATTTGACCCATCACAAGCCATGAATGTTTTGTCTTGGAACTGGCAAGGCTAGGGAACCCTTGGACAGTTTGTGGTCTTTAAGGGATTGAGTCCCTTACTCATCCCTCTTTGATTTTTCAGTCTGAAACTAAATGTACTGTGAGTGAGACAGTGGATGTCAGAGTTGGGCTGGGTTGGCGCAATGCCTTTGCTGTTCCTTGTAAAATTAGAAATAAATGCTGTGGCAAAGGTGTGAGTAGGTCTGGCGGTTTATGTCTCATTTGGAAAGATGATGTTCAGGTGTCTCTTTGAAGCGACTCTGATAATCATGTAGATGTTGTAGTGGGAAGTGTAGACCCCCGTACTTTTATTTGTTTCTTTTAATTTATTGTATAACGTATGAAATTACATATTCGTGAGGTACACAAGTATTCGAGCTTAGGTTAAGACTTTAAGGCCATTTAAAGGATTATGAAATTTGAGAAAATCCAATTTGGGTCTACAATATTTTTAAAGTATCGAGGCTTAGGACAAGCCCGAAAAATTTTCCCGAAAGGATTCGGTGAAGTGTCGGAGAAATAAGGATGTTTGAAGATGCATTTTCGGTGTGGGCTTAAGGAAAATTAAGAGAGAAAAAGAAAATATGAGCAGCCCAAGCCCATTGGGGGAAAAGGAGGGGTAGATTTGACTTTTCACATTCATTAATGGGAGAGGTATTTAAGCATCACACTCTCTCCAAACCCTAGCCTCTTCCTCATTTTCTCCCTTTCCTCTCTCTCTCTACCCGAGAGCTTCTCTCTTTACCTCTCGCCGGAAACCACCCCACCACCAGACGCAGCAGCACCGCCGCCGTCGCTGGAATCCCAATCTTCACCAAAATTTCCAGATTTTCTTCTCTTCCTCCCCTTTTTCAATTTTTCCAACCAAAATCAAGAAATTTAGCCATTCAATCCTCCAAAAACCCTAGAACTCGAAGCTAATTTGGGGGTTTTGTGATTTCTTCTTTCCAAGCTTAAATCAAGGTAATATCCCTCCTAATCTTGCCTCTATTCATCCGATCTACACCTATTTCTTCCTAAATCTGAGTTTTTGATTTTGATTTGTGATTTTGTTTGCATGAACCCGATTTCTCCTTAAACCATGAAGCTAGGCTATGGGTTTGGCAAGGAATTTTGGTAAGGATCTATCCATGCAACCTTGTTTTCGAGTTTTTTTTGTCGTGATGTTGATGTTGGACGGATTTGTGGGTGAAGAAGGACAAGGAGAAGGAATAGGCCGTGATTTTTGAAGAAGAAAGGGTAAGGAATGGGTTTTGGACAAACCCTAGAATTTTTGGAATTTATTTGGTTGATTTTGATTATGTTGAGCTATTGTTGTAGTTGGAAAAATTGTGAAACTTAGATCTTTGAGAAGGGTTTAATTAGTAGGATTTTATTAGCCTAATTTTCAAAGTGTTGGAATTTTGGTGTTGAAGATTTGGTGATTGTTGTTGTGTAGTTTTGGCCAAAAGAAAAAGAAAAGGAAGAAGAAAAGAAATGAATTTGTTTTTGGAAGAAAAGGAAAATAAAGAAAATGGTAAAAGTTGGATTAAATGAGTTTTACTGTGGTAAAGTGGTAAAAAGTGAAGAAGGTGAAAGTAAAGGTAAATTCAGTAAAAAGGGGTTAAAAAGTAAAAGTGAAAGTGTGGAGGTAAAAGTCATGGTAAAAGTGAAAAGGTGAAAAAGGAGAAGTAAATGAGTAAAAGTAAAAGTAAGACTTTATTTATAATTATTTACTTATTTATTTTTAATAAATAAAATTATTTACTTATTTATTTTTAATAAATAATAAATAATAGTAAATAAAGGAATACTTGGTCAAAAGTCAAAAGTCAAAAGTCAACTCTGAGTGTTGACCAGGGTTGACCGACCTCGAAAAACATAAGGATCGACTTGACTTTAGTCGCTCGGATTGGCGAAAGTTTAGTGGAGCGATAAGGACGTTTTCCTTTTTAAGAAAGAAGTAGTTTTCCCAAATTGGTAAAGGTTGAAAGAAATAATTAATGGTCTCATTGGAATAAAAAGAATTTAGTGTGCGCGATTACTTAGAGTTGATCATGTTGTTTACCTGGATAATTACTTACAAACTAAGTAATGGTTCAGGAAACACGATCGTTAAGGAAGCTTAAGCGGGAAGTACCAGAGTGTGGAATATGCTAGCATTTTCTAGGTAGGGTGAGCTGTCCCTTCCTTGTTAGAGGATTTTCAATATATGTGGAATGCTCTAGTATAATATTATGTTGCCTGCAACTATATCTTTGGTTGTTCGTTAGTCGATGCCTCGTGAGACCTATGTTTTCATAACTGATGATTGTTGATTGCGAAAACCGAGGCTAGACCTGCATGCTGAGATACTGTACCCTTTGTATGTTTGTGTTTGTGACCTGAAAGTGAATGGGACCTAGACGCGTAGATTCCTAGGGATCCCACGGTGTCGATAACAGTGAACCTCCGGAGGGGGCTGTGCTCCTATGTTTGTCGAGGAAAGGTGAGTACAGACAGTGAACCAGTCATAGGAGACTCAGAGCCAGGAAATGGACACTTTCGCTACTTGTAGCCATAAAGACTATAGAGTAGTTGGCCGGTTCTCGAATGATGACGAACTAGGTCGATCACCGATTTATTTCAGTTTAGCTGGCAGGTAATTATCTCGGAGCTCCAAGTTGTGTGAAGCATGTTGCATATGATTTCCTGAAACGAAACAACTATGATTGTTTTTGCTTGCATTTGTTTACTTGATTTTACAAATGCACGCAACCTATATTTTAGTAGCTATGTTTTACTTATAGTTTTCAAACCTAACTAAGGTTGGGTCGGCCCCTATTGGACTAGTGAGGACGAAATGCTCACCCTTACATTTCAGGTTACAACGAGGTCATTCTGGACGATTTGGATTAGAAGTGGGTCGTTGGCCGAGTTCGTGTGTTGCTGTTCTTGTTGCTTGAAGTTCTTCCCTTTTGGTATTCCATCGATTTACTCGTTTTTCATTCCATGTTGAACTCTGTGAGGTCCGCCTACCTGGGAGCGCCCCTCACCCCTTTGTTTTATTGTTATTGTTGAACTTTCCTTTCATTTCAGTTATGATGTAAGCCCTAAGGCGCCACAGTGCGCTTGCCCACTTTATTTTAAGCATTTCCAGACTTGTTCATTTGAGTATTGGGTTGTTGATTTAAAGTCCTTTCTTAAAAGTTTCTTGATCTCCTATTTTCTAAAAATTGTATTTTCAAAAAGGCCTTGTAGTATTAAGTTGGTAGGTCTACAATACATCTACGATGTATCGAGCTCCTATTGGCTTAATATTACGGCGTTGTGGTATATACCCATTCGGGTCGCCACAGGAAGTGCTTCTGACCCGAAGCGATGGAGGTTCATTGGGGTATATGGCTTTCTGAAGACCGGCACCGTACTTGGGCTCTCCTTAAAATACTAGGGCAACAGTGTTCACTCCCTTGGGTTTCGGGGGGAGATTTTATGAGATTCTTTCTAGTAGTGAGAAAGATGGCAGTTCTACACGTTATGAGCGACAAATGGAGGGTTTCTAAGAGGTTGTTGACCTTTTCTCTCTGCGGGAGATCAATTTCTTAGGGCCTTGTTTCACGTGGAGAGGAAAACGGGGTGGTGAGGAGATAAGGGTAAGACTTGCCCGTTTCCTAGTGAACAATAGTTGGTCTGATCTTTTTCCGGTTTCAAGAGTTATCCATTAGAGTCCCAATAAATCAGACCACCTTCCAATTTTGTTGGAGGTAAGAGAGTGCCGCCCACAGAAGAAAAAAAAGAGGAAAAAAAAGCTTTCATTTTGAAGAACTCTGGTCACTGGAGGAGGATTGTAAACAGGTGCTTGGGATGGGGTGGAGTGTTTGTGAAGGAGATAATCCATTCTTGGTAGTTTGTGGAATGACTAAAGAAACGCGGCGTGCTTTCCAGGAATGGAGTGATGCCAAATTTGGGTCTTTGAGGGAGGATATTTCAATTTTGCGAGATAAGTTATCCGTCTTTTATGAGCCTACCTTCTCTACTCCTCTTGATGAGGTCTGGGTTCAGTTAGAGAAGAAGTTGGATGAGGTTCTAAAAAAAGAGCAGGACTTTTGGCGGCAAAGTGCAAAGGTTTTTTGGCTTCAAAAGGGTGACCTGAACAATCGTTTTTTCCACCAATGTGCTAGCAATAACAGGAAGAAGAATTAGGTTAAAGGCTTCTTCAATGATAATGGAGTGTGGTGTACTGATGATGGAGAAATTGAACAGATTGTTTTGGGATATTTTCAATCGTTGTTTAATTCTTCTCAACCTCAGGGTATTAGTGAGGTTGCTTCCTCCCTGCCTCCGTGTATCACTAACGAAATGAATGTGTGTCTTTCTAGGGAGATTACAGTGGATGAAGTGTATATGGCACTAAAACAAATGCATCCAGCTAAAGCACCTAGCCCGGATGGCTTTGCTATGTGCTTCTATCAGCATTTTTGGACTTTGGTTGGCCATGATGTGACTAAGGCTATCTGCTGCTTTATGGAGTCCGATGATCTATTACATAGCGTGAATCACACTAATGTTACACTAATTTCGAAAGTTAAAGCCCCAGAGTTTATCCATCAGCATCACCCCATCAGCCTCTGTAATGTAATTTATAAACTAGGCTCTAAAGTCCTTGCTAATCGTGTGACGCCACTGTTGAAGAGCATCATCTCACCTTTCCAAAGCTCATTAGTGCCGGAAAGGCTAATATCAGATAATTCCCTGGCTGCTTTTGAAATCTCTTATTTTCTCAAGAAACGTAGGAGGGGACGTGTGGGGTTTGCGGCTTTGAAATTAGATATTAGTAAGGCGTAAGATTGGGTTGAGTGGTCGTTCCTATAATCTGTGCTTTTGCAGCTTTGCTTCAGTGTTGTGTGGGTAAACTGGGTTATGAGATGTGTTCGGACTGTTTCGTATTCATTTGTTATCAATGGGGTCCCCAGAGGTCGAGTTATTCCAGAATGGGGTCTTCGTCAAGAGGATTCTATCTCCCCATATCTCTTTCTGGTTTATGCGGAGGCATTATCTAAGATGATACTGAGAGCCGAAGAAGATCAGAGGATTCACGGTGTCCGTTTATGTACAGGTGCTCCCTCTATCTCACATTTGTTTTTCGCTGATGACGCTTTCATAATCCTAGGAAGACCACGTGTAGAAGGAAGTTGGCTAAGTGCGAGAACCCACCTAGTGGCAGACTCAAGGTTAATGTGGATGGAAGTTACCGTGCTGACCACTGGGATGGTGGTGCGGGTGTGGTAATTCGTGACGAATATGGTACTTTCCTCATGTCTCCTCTGCTCTTCATATGGAGGCTGAGGCTGCTAGGGCAGGTATCCTTCTTGCTATTCACCAAGATTTCTCTGCTTTTGATTTAGAGTGTGACTGCTCTATTGTGGTGAATGCCTTGAAACATGGGATGGAAGATAGATCTGATATAGGGCGGATTATCGAAGATTGTAAGTCTTATTTGACGTTGTTACACTCTATTCAAATTAGGCATATTTTCTGGGAAGCAAATGGTGTAACCAATAAGCTTGCTCACCTTGCTAGTATGGATTATCTTGACGATGTATGGTTAGATGAGTCTCCTGCGATTATCCAGGATATACTCTACGAAGATTCTTGTACTATTGCTAGAGGTCAAGGTTATATGTCCCCCTCTATGCATATTTCAATTATTAATTAAATAAGTCAGGTGTGGGGATGAGCCTCCCAGCTTGGCTGGGTTCCAAACCTTTTCAAAAAAAAAAAAACCCATTGAAATCATTCTTTTAACAAATTCAAAGGGATTCCAGCAACATATCAAGATCGAGAACTAACCCTCTGATTAATTTTGATGGAGGAGAAACCTACTCATAAAAGAGCAATATTATGTGATTTTAATTCATTATTCTTTTCAAGGTTGAAGATACAGATAAAAAGTGGAGTAAAATTTTTTTTTTTTTAAATTAGAGTAACATATTGTTGTATCTCATGTTCAAGGGTGTTTTGGTAAAAATAAGGAGGTCTACTTAGCTTTTCAAATATTCTAAAAAGTAAATTATAGGTGTACTAAGTATGGGATGTCTAAATAGCAAATTTAGAGGTCCAACTAAAACCACCCTATTTGAATTATTGAAAGACTAAATTACCCAAATGTAAATCATTTTCTTAATTCACCTTTACTAACATTTGAATTATTGAAAGACTAGATTACCCAAGTGCAAAATGACTAATAAGTACTCTAATTTTGTAAAATCAAAATCGGTAAGGAAAACTAAATACATAACCAATTAATTAAATATAGAAGCTAATTAATTTTTAATGAATCTTCTTATCTTCCATCCAAATCTAAATTTATTACTATTTTTTGTCTTTTTGTTCATTTCTCATCGTTAATTCATTATTCAATGTACAAAACTATTAGTGTTAGCTTTATCAAAATATTTGCAATACCCTTTGTGAACACCAAAAGTAAAAATTTTAAATACAAAAAAAAAATCATTATCTTCTTCATTGCTCATAGTTGTTACTTTTGTGAAAATAACCGCACCCTAAGATAATTAGAATCTTAGAATAACACTAATAACTAAGAGCAACTCCAACAACTTCCCCATATTTTTATTTTTCTCTATTTTAGGAAAAAATGAGTCTCTTTTGCTCTAACATATTTTTTATAACTATCCCCATTTTAGGGATAATGAGGAAAGAGAAAACATAATTCCCTAAATTTATAGTAATCTCTAAAATTTTAAGGAAGATTATGGAGGTTTTAGAGGTTGCTGTAAAATAGAGAATCTGTTTGAATTAGGGATGAAAAATTGCTCAAAACTTTGACTTTTGCTTCTCTATAATACAAAAATCATAAGATACTAATACCTGAAGTATCAAATATATTGTAAAATATTTTCACATTAAGTGCCCAACAACCTCAGTAAGGCTGAATGCAATGTACCTCAAAGAAAGCTATTCTCCTTGGTTGAGTGACTGTATCAAGGGTGATGTAAATAACCTATTGCTGCACTGGACGACTTTCATCCTCTTGTAAGTTGTTTATCCTATTAAAAAAAAAAAAAATCGAGTGTCTTTTAATGAGGCTGAAGGTGCCACCAGATTAAGCCATTAAGGTGTCTTAAGGACACGTGCAAGGCATGCGCAAGAAAGAACTAAACGAGGCAGTTTCTAGGTTTTTATTTCCAAGGAAACTGATTTACCTCTGTGTTTTTCCTGTGCTGGAGAGCCTGCAGAATTCTACAAGTTAAGGACATTTGTTGCAATTCATGCAAAGCCAGTATATAACTTTTTTCATAAATGCAATTAATTGTACCGTCATTTTATAGAAATGCATATATTCATACTTGAAATCTGATTTATTTTCGTATGTGGGATAAGATTCCATATAATTAAGGTTCACCAGCTCTCTGTCTATAACCATTCTGAGTAAGTGAACCTACTCTTTTTCATCTTAAGAATTAATTGGTTATGGCTACTTCACCAGATCAAGCCTACAAGCATGTTACCCCCCTCGACTTTGGCTCAGTCAAGATTTTGCCTGACTCATACGTGTGGCCTGAATCTTATGAGGTTTACTCTGGTAGTGACCAGCCATCTATTCCGATTATCGACCTCATGGATCCGAGCGCCACAGAACTCATTGTCCAGGCATGTGAAACATGGGGAATTTTCCAGTTGATAGGTCATGGGATTCCTAGAAAGCTTGTGGAGGATGTAGAATCTGAGGTTCATAGTTTGTTTGCTCTCCCAGCTGACCAAAAATTGAAGACATTGCGGACTCCGGGCGGGGCTAGTAGAGGATACGGTAACCCGCCGTCGCAGGCCTTGCTTCCCCGGAAACTGTGGCATGAAGGGTTTACCATCATGGGGTCTCCAGTTGATCAGGCTAGGGTGCTTTGGCCTCATGACTATCAAGGGTTTTGGTAAGTCGTAAAAGACCACGAACTACAATGTCGATAAATGATAGATTATTAAAATTTTTTGTTTTGCTACAAGTACTGATATTACCCGTAAATGATGGAATAGCTTTTTGATATTCTGCTTTACTATTATTTAGTGGTTTTAATCAATGTTTTCATCTAATTTTCTTCGATATCGAAATTGGGTCTATAATTCTTTATATCGAGATTAATTGCTGTACCAGAGTAGCCCTCATAAGATACAGGCCACACGTAATTCTAGGGTCTAAAAATGTACACATAATTGTTATTTCTAAATTCTTAGATCCTACATATTTCGTTATTTTCTGAATTCTTAGTTTCATCAGCAATTAAAACTGCAAAATCAAAAATTAAGGGTTGTGATCAGCGTTGTATGTATCCTTCATGGTTGGTTAGAGAAAATAACTTGCATCTAGTTTACTAATTATGTACTTTTGCAGTAATACAATGAATGGTTATCAGAAGCAAGTAAAGGCCTTAATAGAGCAACTAATCCGCATCATCTTCAAATTCTTAAGCATTTCTGAAGAAGAAGTGAATTGGTTTGATGATCCAAGTAATACGTGCAATGCTGCTTTACAGCTAAATTCTTATCCTCCTTGCCCTGACCCGACTCGAGCTGTAGGTCTAGCACCACACACTGACAGTTCCTTATTTACCATACTGCACTCCCGGACCGAGGGTCTCCAAATCTTCAAAGACGGAGTTGGGTGGATTACAGTACAGCCCATTCCTGATGCACTGACCGTGAACCTTGGTGATTTCCTCCATATTCTGTCCAATGGTCGATTTGTTAGTGTTCTTCATCGTGCGGCGGTGAACCAAAAGTACCATCGGATCTCAGTCGCCTACATCTGTTCGCCTCCAACAAACTTTATCGTCTCCCCGCTCCTCTCTAAGACCTTTGCTGACTCCGGACAAGTTCCTAAGTATCATCCGGTCACATTAAGGGAGTACCGTAGTCTAAAGGCTAAGCATTTTCAAGCGGCTCTTTCTTTTGTTAAAACTTAAATTTTATGATTGAGTATTAATTTTTTCAAATAAAATCTTTGATGAGATTTTAGGAGTATTAGTTCTTTGTTTCGAAACTGTTAGTGCTCTGTACCATTTGCGATGAAGAGCTAATTAAACTCGCCAAATGCTCTATTTAATGTAATAATGTTTTCTTTGCTAACAGCATTGCTACTCTCTTCTCTTAATTGTATCGATTTCTTCTTTTGTTTATACACATCAGTACTTTGTTTCCACCCTAAAAGTTTCGTTCATTGATTTTATTTGTTTTTGTTTTAGTGAGGTTGAAGAATGAATACTTTGAATCAGAGTTGCGTAGGTTTGTTTTTAGTTTCGAAGTAGCGTGTGTACTTTAACTACAATCTCATGAGCATGCATAGATAACCTAATTGATCAACTATAAAGTATAAACCACCTGCGTTCAACTAATTTTGTCCATCCTTCTTTGAATAAGAAGAAATTTGGGTAGGGAGACGTGGGCGTTGTCCAGGTATGCACACTAAGTGTGCCTTGTCTGGCCTAACGAGGTGGTGAATTGTTTACTTGATCAAATAGATGCAACCTCCAAGCAGCAGGATGAAACGAATTCTCGCCGGATTTATCTCTATGCGGCAACATAGTGGGAAAGATGTGTTATTTGTAATGATGCTTTTTCGTTATAGAGTTATATTTCCGGTATGTCATCGACTCACCGCTATGTAAAAACAAATGGAGTAGCCATTCATGCACTCTTTGCTAATTGGTGCTTGTTAAAATACATAGACTTTGTGGAGACTCCTGGTATTATTTCCAGAGATTCTCTTGATGTTTATTGTAATATGGGGTTTAGGCTCGAGTCCCCCCCCCCCCCAATGTATTTTGCAGTTTTATTAATCAAGACTTGAGGACAGCCGCACCAGCTCCTTTCAAAAACCAAAAAAATATTTCTCTCATGTATGACAATTAAGTTGTAGCTATCAAAGACGAAGGATTAATATTGTACAGATTATGTCCATACCTTTCACTATGCTTATTTCCATGTCTAGAATTTGTCTTCTTCAAAAATCCCCATCGCCATCCACAGTGGTATATAATCTATGTATGTAAACTATTCCGGCAGGAAAAAGAAAAAGTAGAAGAAAACAAAAAAAATTATTACACGTCTTGTGGGATGGGGTGAGCAATTAAGGCAGATCAACTAAGTACGTCGTAAGGCCCAAAAGTTTTATTTATTTATTTATTTTTTTTTTGCTACAAGAAAAGAAAAACTACAAAGAAAAGCCACCACAACAACTCCCGCCTATCTGATCCAAATGGAATGCTGGGGACACAAAAATGAAGAGACAATGGAACCCGACCAAAGGAGTGGAACTTCGAAAACCTAAATCTGCCAGCTTGTCTGCCACAAAGTTGGTGTACATACCTCCAAGCATAAGCAACAACGTCATAGGTGGGCCTCGAGACATGGTAGGTCCCGCCTACGATATGCATCTAGTAGACCAACACCTGAGCTACCTCGCCATGGTGGAGGTCGGCCGGTATCTTGCCAGGAGACCACCCTCCCATGCTCTCCAAGAGGCTTCAAGAGAAGTAAATATGTGTATTATGTCCCACATTGGAAAAGTAAACTAGAATGGGACTTCCTTTAGCTATAAAGGGAAGTCCTCTCCTTCTTAGAGGAGGATGGATCCATGATCCCCACACTTGTATCACTACAAAGGTCACTTGACCTCACTCATAGTAAAATATCTAAGTGGACGTAGCCTTGCCTCAAGGGCAAGGTGAACCACTATACATGCGGTGTCATCTCTCTCTCTCTCTCTCTCTCTCTCTCTCTCCCCCTATCATGCTTCTTAGTTACCGTATTAATTCTTTAGTAGAAACATTGGCTCTAGAATGAGGGTCCCTATGTTTGGGTTCGAACCTCCAACCTTGAGCAAGGATCATGTACGGGAACCACCAATCATGTAGGCACAAGAAACCTCTGACCTGAAGGGTCATGTACGGGTACATAAGCTTTCGGGTACATGGGGTACATGTAGGACTCCCCACCCTCAACCTCACCCAAGCCTTCGAGCCGGCGGGTACTATAAGCTTCCGGGTACATGAGCCTACTAGGAGCCATCGGGTACTATGATCAACGGGTACGTGAGTCACCGGGTACTTGCACATCCCCGTACCCTCAACCCCACTCCCAAGCCTTACCCTTCTTCGGGACTCTCATGAGTAGGCGGGTACGCATAGGACCCCGTACCCTTATTTCTACAACCAAGGTCCACTTTCAAAAGTTCCCGACCGGGACTCGTTGAGAAGATCCCGCTCTTGGTCCAATTTCTAAATCCTTCCTGGATCCTTCAGCCAGTCACGTACAGGTACCACCACGGGTCCACGCCCGGTACTTCAAAATTCTGGAACCAGGCCCTCCCCGATAGCATCCTCATTTCGTGGAGATCATCACCGGTAACTCCATCACCCCACTGCTAGCTCCCGCTCGGCAACTCACCACGGGTCTTGGTGAGCATCCCTCCCACACCTCCCAACCTCAACAACTCTCGCACGTCATGATTCAAACCCGGTACCCGAAACCTATCTACTTCCTCTCGGTGACCAACCCGGTACCTCCTCTCAGTAGCTTATCCCGACAGCTTAAGCAAACTCGAGTTTACACCACTAAGTCTACATACCGGTACCCAACATCCCTTACCGCAAGCTCTTCACCAAAGTGTACCGTTGTCCTCAACGAGTTCCCAAAGCCCATACCATCACCCGACATCACGGAGACTAAACCCGGCGACCCCTCCCAGTATCCACTGCATGTCCCGGAAGCTCCATCTCAATACTTTGACCCATCTCGGTCTCGAAATCCCAGTGGGATCCATGATCCCCACTCCTGCTCTCGGCACCCAAGCCACACCTCACATTACCAGTGACACAACAAATCTCTCAATGACGACTTCTTGGTCAAGCGATCTCCGGTACTCGCTGCGCTTTCTCGGTTCAATCCCAGGAAAAACCACAGCTTCTATAACAAGAGTCTACCGGTACCCCCTACCTCCACAGGTACCCCTGCCATGTCAACTATCATCGGTACTAGATACCGAACCCGGAGTTAAGTTCCGGCACCCGCTGGCCTTCACCAACCCATGCTCTCAAGCAGACAAGCAATACACACTTTGGGATTCAAAAAAAGAAAAAGAAAAAAGATGATGATTTTCTCTGGACACCCTGTACCTCAGCACCTTCTCTCCGTACCCAAGCAGCGAGCAGACCTCTCTCTCCGGCTCTCGGTCCTTCACCTCATGCCGGTAGCAAGTTTGGCATACCGGTCCCTGAATCGATTTCTCAAGCGGCACCTCTCAACAACCAAAGAACTGAAAACTAATAGCTTACCCCGGGCACCCATGCTTCACCCCAGACAGTCATCTCGGTGACTCTTCTTGTAAGTCCAATCGTGACACCAACTTCGCTTGCAATTGCCTCGAAACCGGGAACACAGCAACTAAAACAATGCTACGCTATCTTAGCTTCTTAGCCTTAATTATACCATGAAACTAACTTATTCCTTCGGCATATATATACATTATGACAGCTCACCAAGCATGAAGTGTATGTACTACACCACACATCATAGCATGCACAATTATAAATAGACATGTGTTCTTTGCTAGTCCCTTATGCTCATAGTCATCATTATGGTCAAATTCCTTTAAAAGTAGAGCTACAACATATTTCATAAGCCTGTGATCTATATATGCCTCTGCCAATACGTGTTGCAATAGCATACTTTGGCTCTTAATTGATATTCTGTTCAACATGCACACATCCAACTTAGGCTCTATGGCACAGTTCATAGATGTCAAGTATACATACCATTATATAATTAAATATGATACATGGTATTGGCAGAGCATATCTAGTGCACATCAATATAGCACATTTGCTATATCTACATTTTACTTCTTCAATTCCACATTAAATTTGTTGATAATTACATGCCATGTCTACCCATGACTACTATTGCATGATCTCTATTACCATACAATTTATGTGATCATTATGCATTATGCGCCTTGTCATGCCATGATCACAATTGTATACTCCATTTCATTTTTATTGAGCATGATTTTCAGTCACAATTGTATCCTCAGCTTCTTAGTTGTCGCTCTTCATTAGAACGAGATCACATATTAGCCTAATCTTCATTCTTGGCCTCACACATTTTAAATTACAATCCAAATGATCTTCCATTGCTAATTAACATGCTAGTACATGAGCCCACCACTCATGCCTCTCAAGTTTCATTTGAAAATTATATGTTCGGAGGCATCGTATGCTCCCAATTCTTTGAGAAATGTTCAAACATACATGTGTGCATAATTACATGATTCAATGAAGTCTCAACTACATACATTCAGTCCATCAAATTGCCATGAACTGTTACTAGCATCTAAGAGTACTCTATGTTTATTCATTGGTACTATATAATCAAATTGCCTCATACACTTCTAGTTTTCAACGCACTTTATCCATATAAACACATCCTATATGAGCATTGCCTCACCTGCCTCATGGGCTACAAAGTAAACTATTGATGTTACTTATTAACAAACTTATGTGCTAATCGATTACTTTGTCTTGAGGTTCGATTATCCCTATTGGGAACTTCCTCATAATGGAACGGATGCCTCGATGGTTGATTGGTGCACTTCAAATAAAGTCTTGCGATCAGATACCTCAATTCTTTTCACATTATTAAAACCTCGTCCGATCGGCTCCAGATAAGTCATTATCTTACTTTCTTTCAAGTGGAGCCAATGCCATGCTTTACATGCTTCGTTAATCACTTATCTAAGCATGCTTACAAAATGTGATAATTTTAGTAACATATCCATTATGCCTACATACTTGTATCGTGCACTAATTTAATTGCAAACCAATTTAAATTACTACACATACATATGACACTAAATAACTGTAATGTGCGGCACTTATAATCCTCGTCCCGAGTGAGGTACCCCAACAGGTAAGCCAAGGTCAAATCCTTGCATAAAACCCCTCCAATCATGTGAGGTACCCCAACGGGGTTAGGAGGCTCATGCCCTCATGTGATCCCACCGGGTCACGAGTCTCAAGTCCTCATTCTACCAGGGGCCACTCCACCGGGTACCCCAATGGGGTTACGAGGCTCAAGTCTTCATTCTACCTGGGGCCACACCACCAGGTACAGGAGGCCAAAGCCACCGGGTACCCCAACGGGGTTAGAAGGCTCAATCTCTTATTTTACCCTAGGCCACGCCATTGGGTTAAGGAGGCTCACAAGCCCTCATTCAACCCCATTGGGTTAAGGAGGCTCAAGCCCTCACGTGACCCCACCAGGCTATGCTATACAAGCCCTTACGCTACCCCGTTGGGTACAAGAGGCACTAAGCCCTCACTCTACCCCATCGGGTACCAGAGGCACCAAGCCCTCTCACTACCCAGCCTGGTACCAGAGACTAGGCCCCCCAATGGGTACTGGAGGCCGACGCCTGTACAATACCCCAACGGGTACCAAAATTGTTGTACACGAGGCCTACAGGCCCTCATAAATCCTCTACTCGAGCGAGGTATTCCAACGGGATAACTATAGAGTAGCTCCCTTATGAAAGCCAAGGTCCAGTCCCTTGCATTATAATCCTTGCCCCGAGCGAGGTACACTAAACTGATAAGCCAAGGTCCAATCCCTTGCTTTTTGAGTCATCTCACCTCCTGAGCATTCTTTACACTTGGAGGACTTATTCATACCACTTATCACAAGGGGAGGTAGTACCCGACTGGGACTATCACTAAGCTGCACGCTCATACTTTTCGTGCTATGGTCTATTAATGGAAATATTAAAAATTTTCACCTATTGTTGATTGCAACAATTAAATTTGTTTTACATCCCATTAATAAGACCATAAGACAAAACTCAAACAACCTATCACCCACTCAACACGAGTGAACTCAAGTCCAAACTTCGGTATTACTAACTACATAACTTGGGGGACTCAGTGAGTAACCACACTCCCGATCCTACCATGTACATCATATGCATACAACATATACATATCATAATGTATGCATCATCGCATTCATCACACATCTATGCATCATATGCACTTTGTTATACTTTCACAACCACATACAGTCTAGACTTATACGTCGTATGTCAACACTACATAATACGAGCATACACGCAATGTATAACATACATCTCATACAAACATTCATGCACCTCGATGCATTTGACTCCAAAGTCACCTAGATTGCCCTAGCGCAATCAATATGTTCTTTGTACACACTTATCTTATTCGCAAGTACTAGCTAGATGATGGGCCCCGTGGGACCAACCTATCATCGAAACTTCACAAGACTCGGAAGAGTCCCTTCTTGCTCATGGAGTTAGTGGACTAGTATGGGTATGGCGTTCAACGAGGTCATCACTCATACTTGGCGGCTGTTGTGGACATCATTAAGTAGAAAAATATGTGCAAATTTGTGTGATGTCTCCTACTCCCAAGAATAGGAGGTCAAGTTTTAGAAAGGGAAAGTGTAGAGTATCGTACCCAACGGATTAGGGGAAACTCCGCCCTAGCTAGATTACCGCAGGAAAGCCTAGAAATTTTTTTTTGCAATCTATCTTTTTACAAAGTCACAACCTTAGCCCTTTGGAAGCTAAAAATCATGAGGATGCTATTAACAATTATGGTAGTGAACGGCTTGGTTGGTTTTAGTTTTTTTTATAAGGCAAAATAAGTTGCACAAAAATAAACAAAGCTAATAAAAATAGAGACTTTGATCAATGAGATAAATAGGAGCATAGGAATTTGCACCTAGCCTCCCTCATGCATATAATGTAAATCCATTTTCTAATAACAACATGCTTTGATAAATTCCCCCTCGGTTTTCGCTAGAGAAACCGAGATACCAACTAATCATGCAACATAACCATGTCGCTAGAGCAAAGATAGATCACACAACCTTAGTCCCATTTACATTCGCTAAAACATAAAAGGGGTTTGATGTCATAAAGCCTAAGGTCTCTCGACTCTTAAACTCACGGCACCAAGCACTAATTTTAAGGTAAGAAACCCAAGCAAACTAGTTATTCCCGTAAGAATAAGCTACACCACCACCCTATTAGCTACACATGCTTCTTGGTTACAAAAGATTGTCAAGCTTAAGTTTCCGATTTCATTAATTCATACAATATGCTTCTAGGTGACAAATCCAAAAACATGTGTAAGAAAGCATTAAAGTAAAGTAGCTAAAGGATTCAAAACATGTATATTCATCAAAAACATGGCATCACATTGTTTTATACATGAGTTTGGTTAGGGCTAAGTCCTAGCCCCAAATTCATTCTACTCACAACCCATAACTACATAAACTAAAGCCATAAACTTGTAAAGCATCAAGTAAAGAAAGAGAAGACTAGAGAAAGGAACGAATACCCACGGGTTTGATTCCAAAAAGAACCAAACCGTACCTCTAAGAACACTTTCTATCCTCCAAGATGCAAAACAAAGTGAAAAATGATTCCTAGTATGGTATCTTTGGTTTCTAATAAGAGAAAGGAACCAAAAACACCATACAATTCTACAAAATCTCTTAAAACTAGGATGAACAAGGCTTGAATATATGAAACTAGAATTGTGATTGATCAAAAGTGTATAGATACTTCAGTTTTGGTAAGGAAAAACCAAGAACCCAAGAAGCTATACACATATCTCTACACAAATCTAGGAAACTATGAACTAAAACTCAAAACTAGAGAGAAACTATGCTAGAACTAGAGAAAATAGAGGTTTTGGAGTTGCAAAATGAGAGACTAGAAGGGTGAACAGTTTTGGGGAGAGAGAATGGGCTATTTAAAGGCCAAGGCAATTCAAATCAAGGGTGGAGATCAAATGGAATGAAGGGCTAGATGTGATTGACAAATGTGTAAGCACAAAATGTGGATCAAGTTTTTAACTCTACATATAAATGACCTAGAAAGCCCATAGATATTTTGGTGGATGAGAAAAAGTAAGGGTAAAAGGGTCATAGTGTAGGGGAACAAGGTAATAAATAGGAGACAAAGGCGTAAGGTGTAAGAATTTGATCACTTGTCATCTTTCAACTTTTGAATTTCAAAATGACCTAGACCTAAAGTCATCCCACCTAAAATCTCTAACCCTAATCAGCTATTTCCTATCCTCCACCCATGTTCTTGGCCGGCCAACTCGGCCGGAAAAGTCCGGAATCCGGCGTTGACCTATTTCTTTGTCCGTTTGTGCATTTTCTTCTCCTTTCTTCCTTCAATTGAATCTCCACCGAAGGTTCCGAATTTGCCTTTGACTTCTTCATTGAAAATGTTCCTCCATGAGTGTACATCGTCCAGGTAAAATTTAAGAGCTTAGGTCGCCGTGGTTTGGCCGAAAATGCTGCCGGAATACATACAGGTCCGGTTTTGCAGTTTTCATCTTTTAGTCAGAAATTTGTGCCGATATTTTGAAGCTCTTCCACTCCGAACTAGCTCTTTCAGTCTTCATAATAAATGATCCTTAGGATGTCTAGAATGGATCTGAAACTTTCAACTCATTTGAAGTTCATTTGGTCGGCCTGCCGCTGCTCCTTCCTTGCCTAGCTCGGTTTCTCCTAGCCGGAGTAGGAAAATGTGCTAAAGTTGACTTTTTAGTGCATTTCCACGCTTCTCCATCATTTCCTAGCATGATAAGGAAAACATAATAAATATATATAAATAAACACAAAGATTAAGCAAAAGTGAAAGATTAGGGGAATAATTAGTAGGTAATTATGGACCTAACAAAATACCTCTCACTTACACTTTGCTTGTCCTCAAGCAAAAACATAAATTAAACTGGCATGAACAAATTAAAAGGCTCACTTGCATCCTTGATGAGTTTAACCATTTTCCCTCAGAGAACCATGACTTAGTGAATTGATTTTCAATTGAGCAAGTTTAGAAACCAAATTTTCAAAATGCAAAGCTAATAATTGGATTTGGAAAGTCGTGCTCAACATAATATATTCAATGCATATGTCATGTGTGCCACCGTAAATGATTCACATGGGGATTAACTTGAGCCGCATTTGTCTAACCATCAAACTCACATGGATATCACCCATTTTCACTCAAGTGTTTAATGGTTAGTGTTTGCACTCAAAAACAATTCAATTGACATGGTTTCCATAGGCTTACTCTTCTATCTTTTCTCCACATGATCATTGCATGAGTTCTCTTAGATCACAAGGTCTTTTATTTAGGTTGTAATGGGGTTTAGGTGAGGGGTTAAAGAAATGAAGGGAAAGGTAAGTACAAATTCTAAGCCTCCTAGTAAGCAATTCTCTTGTTGAGTACCTTTTTCTCTTGGCTCTAAGTGCTTTGTAAAACCTCATTTTCTTTTCCACAAACCCAAAAACTAATGGACTACAAAGAACTATTATTCCCCTTTTTGTACAACCCACACTCTTTTTGTAATTTTTTTTTTCACTCACACTATTTTTGCACAACACTTTTTCTATTTCTTTGTTTTCATTTTCTTTTCTTTTTTTTGTTTTGGTGACCCTAGTCCATATTGACTTTGAATAATTCTTTTGATATTTGGACCATGTTTCTAGGGTCACCCTTTTCTTTTCATTGCTACAACCCGTGGCTCACACACACAATACTCTATCCACCTCACACTTATTCTTTTGCACACTTCTCAAACTCATTTACAAGCACCAAACTAACAATATGACTCATATTGCTTACCACTTGGCTTAGAAATGGTAGGAAAAGTATTTAAGTTTTTAAAAAGGTAGACATTTGTGGTTATTTTATTTTTGGTCCACGCAAAAGTAGACATTTGTGGTTACTTAAAAAGTATTTAAGTTCGGACTCATCCTTGGGGGTTATTTTATTTTTGGTCCACGCAAGCAAGTAAACACACATATTTTTGAATTTTTTCAAAATTTTCTAATTTTTATGGATTTTTTTTTAATAAGAAAATAAACTAAAGGATAAGGCATGTAATTACTTAGCCTTACCACCTCACACTTGAATCACATATTGTCCTCAATGTGCCGTTATGAACAATTGTGAAACATGTGCAAAGCTTAGGACCTAATAAAATTTTCCTAATGCTAGTCAACACAATTTATTAACTATTAACAATGGCCACACAAGCACCTCACACTTAATACATCATATAGTCCTTAATGTATAATGAAGCTATTAAGATCCTATCAATATTTTGGGGAGCATGCATCATTAAAGGCCAAGACTAACATCAAAAAAAAAAAAAAATTAAGCTAACTACAAGGCAAGAGAGAAAAGGTAGTCACCTCAGACTTAAACTTTGGACAAAACTTTCAATAAAAGCTAAATCTTTTGTGTTTTATCCATTGATCAAGTGTAAAATGACAATCCAAAACTCAACTTGCCACAAGCACAACAATACATAAACATAGATAAACAACAAATCATGCTTAGGAAAGATAAGAGAGATTTAGAACGCGCAAACTTTATGAAGACCCTCCTTTTAGCTCCATAATGCATGCTTTCGATGGTGATAACCTCACAAGGCCCCGTTGGTCACTTTCTATCTATTAAGCTCCATGAATCAAGAACCTCACACTTAAGCTCGAACACATCAACCATGCTCTCGGCCATTTCACCCTTCCAAAATCTCAAGCTTCATCTTGGTTTATTTTGTCTTCATTTTGGAGTCCGCCAATCCGGGTTTAAGTTTAAGGACATTAACAAGGTCCATAGTGCTTCCTCAAATGGATGGAGGATCTTTAAAGCACTTGACTTCCTCATATGTGTCCTTAGGTGCACTCCCTAGGTAAGGCTTGACTCTATGACCATTCACCTTAAAGATAGTTCCATCCGCCAAGTTTTTCAAAGTTACTGCCCCATGAGTAAATACCTCCACAAGCTCAAATGGACCACTCCATCTTGACCTTAACTTGCCCGGAAACCATTTCAACTTGGAGTTGAAGAGTAGCACAAGTTGCCCCACTTCTAAGTGCTTTGTCTTGAGCCTTTGGTCATGGAAGACTTTAGTTTTCTCTTTGTAGATTTTGTCATTTTCATAAGCATCCATCCGAAGCTCTTCTAATTCACAAAGCTCTAACTTCCTCTTTTCCCCACATTTCTTCATGTCAAAATTAAGAGTCTTCATAGCCCAATAAGCCTTATGCTCCAACTCAACTGGTAGATGGCATGTTTTTCCATAGGCAAGGTGGTAAGGAGACATACCAATGGGTGTCTTGAAGGCGGTCCTATAAGCCCATAAAGCATCATCAAGCTTCATTGCCCAATCTTTTCTTGTGGTAGACACTACTTTCTCCAAGATGCTTTTTATCTCTCGGTTGGAGATCTCAACTTGGCCACTTGTTTGGGGATGGTATGGGGTGGATACTTTATGTTTAACCCCATATTTCTTTAGTAAGGCCGCAAAGGGTTTATTGATGAAGTGTGAGCCTCCATCACTAATTATCACTCTAGGTGTGCCAAATCTTGTGAAGATGTGATCTTTGAGGAACTTGAGTACAACCTTGTGGTCATTTGCCTTGGTGTATGGCCTCCACCCATTTACTTACGTAATCAACCACCACAAGGATATAGAGATAGCCATGTGAACTTGGGAAAGGCCCCATGAAATCAATGCCTATACATAAAATATCTCTACTTCAAGCATGTAGTTCAAAGGCATTTGGTCTCTTAAAGATATGTTGCCTACTCTTTGACACCGGTCACAAGAACTCACGAAAGCATGGGCATCCTTAAACAATGAAGGCCACCAAAATCCACAATTGAGTACCTTTTGGGCCGTCCTTTTTCCTCCATGGTGACCACCACATGCATGGTCATGGCAAAAAGACAAGACACTTTGCACCTCTTCCTCCGGAATGCACCTCCTCATTAATTGATCTTTACATTGCTTGAATAGATAAAGATCTTCCCAAAAGTAGTGTCGTGCTTCATGCATTAGTCTCTTCCTAGCATGGAAGTCAAAAGTCTTAGGAAAGCATTTCCCCCAGGCTACTTGCCAAGTAGTTGACTATGTGTGCAAACCATGGAAGTTTCTTTGCAAGTATAGAGTAACCGTTCATCGGGGAATGAGTCAAGCAAAGGCAACTCCTCACCATTGCCGCAAGTGAGGGTTGAGAGGTAATCCGCAACTAAGTTTGCTCTCCCGAGCTTGTCCACTATTTCCAAGTTAAATTCTTGTAGAAGGAGAATCCACCTTAAGAGTCTTGGTTTGGCGTCACTCTTAGATAAAAGATACTTGAGAGCGGAATGATCTATATGAACAATTACTTTGGATCCCAAAAGGTAACTTCTAAATTTCTCGAGTGCAAATACCACCGCAAGCAATTCCTTCTCCGTTGTGGTGTAATTGATTTTAGCATCATTCAAAGTCCGGCTTGCATAATATATGGCATGGAGTAGCTTCTCTCTTCTTTGGCCTAGCACGGCTCCCATAGCAGAATCACTTGCATCATACATGATCTCGAAAGGAAGAGACCAATCCGGCACACAAATGATGGGGGCTTGGATAAGCAACTCCTTCATCTTCTTGAAAGTAACCATGAAAGCATCATTAAATACAAAGGGAGCATCCTTAGCAAGTAGATCACAAAGAGGCTTGCATATTTTGGAGAAGTCTTTGATAAACCTCCTATAGAAACCGGCATGGCCTAGAAAGCTTATTATACCCTTCACATTAGTAGGAGGAGGCAATTTTTCAATTACTTCAACTTTGGCCTTATCCACCTCTATCCCCTTTGAAGAAATCAAGTGGCCGAGAACAATTCCCTCTTCCACCATTAGATGACACTTCTCCCAATTAAGCACAAGATTAGTCTCTTCACACCTCTTCAAGACACGAGAAAGATGATCAAGGCACTCCTCAAAACTATTACCAAAAACCGAGAAGTCATCCATGAACACTTCTAGAAACTTCTCCACCATGTCTCCAAATATTTCCATCATACATCTTTGAAAAGTCGCTGGTGCATTGCATAGCCCGAATGGCATCAGCGGGTAGGCAAAAGTGCCATAAGGACATGTAAAGGTAGTCTTCTCTTGGTCTTGTGGGGCAATCAAAATTTGGTTGTAGCCGCTATACCAGTCCAAGAAGCAATAATATGAGTGCCCCGCAAGTCTCTCAAGCATTTGGTCAATGAAAGGGAGAGGAAAGTGATCTTTTCGAGTGGCGGTATTGAGCTTCCAGTAATCTATACACACTCTCCATGTGTCGACAACCCTTTGGGGAACCATCTCTCCCTTTTCATTTTCTACCACCGTCATTCCACCCTTCTTGGGCACCACTTGAATTGGTGATACCCACTTGGAATCCGAAATGGAATAAATCACTCCATTATCAAGAACCTTAATGACCTCCTTCTTCACTACTTCTTGCATATTAAGGTATAATCTTCTTTGAGGTTCCCTCTTATGCCTTGCTTCATCCTCCATGTAGATATGGTGCATGGAAATAGTAGGGCTCAAACTCTTGATATCACTAATAGACCACCCAAAGGCACCCTTATGCCTCCGAATGACGTCAAGAAGCATGGACTCTTACACTTATGACAAACTCGAAGAGATAATGAGAAGCAATGTGCATGCATCATCAATATATACATACTTCAAGTGTGAGGGAAGGAGCTTCAACTCAATGGAAGTTGAACTTACAATCGGAGGAGTGGAATCAATAGAAAGATAAGTGTTAGAGATATGCACCTCATTAGCCTCATGCCTTGTGTAATAACCATCCTCAAGTGTTGGTCTACCCATAGAAAGATAAGAATCAAGTTGCTCCACCACTTTTATAGTACTTTCTTCATAAAAATTCATCCTAAAGTGTGCTAATGCCGCTTCTAAGGCATCACTTGATGAAGTTCATGAAAAGTGTGTTCCACCAAGTAATCAATCTTGTCCTCTACTTCAATATAATAGACTTTTTGGAGTCTCATGGGCTTCCTCAATTCATCGAATATCTTAAAGCTGATTATTGTATCATACACCGTCATGGTAAGCAAGCCCAACTTCACATAAATTTTTGTCCCCGCCGTGGCCATAAAAGCTCTACCAAAGATGATAGGGAGATCATCTTGGTAAATTCCTCCATATCAAGAATAACGAAATCGGCCGGTATGACCAATTCATCGACTTGCACTAAAACATCCTCCACGACTCCTCTCGGGTACACCACACTTCTATTGGCTAGTTGGAGAGAAATTTGGATAGGCTTGATGTCGCTTAACCCAAGCTCCTTGTACACTCCATAAGACATCAAATTAATACTAGCCCCCAAATCCATAAGAGCCTGCTCAAATGGCCTCTCACCAATCTTGCAAGGAATAGTAAAAGATCCCGGATCCTTGAGCTTGGGAGGTAACTTCCTTTGAAGTACGGCATTAATTCTCTCATTCAAGCACACTTTATCACCATCCTTCTTCAATTTATTCTTATACTGCTTGTGAGTGCACAAGTCCTTGAGAAATTTAGCATATGTAGGAATGGTCTTGATTGCATCAAGAAGAGGAATATTGACCTCCACCTTCTTGAATACATCAAAACACTCCATAGATTTCTTCTCTTTCCTACTCAAAGCCTTCTCTTGATACACCGCTTGTGGAAAAGGAAGTGGCACTTCTTCTTGCACGTCTTCAAAACTTGGCTTGGACCCACTTGCTCCCACATCATTATTCATGGTCTTGGTCTTGTCTTTGATCACTCCATCATCTTTCAAATTATCCCTCAAGCCCTTAGACTTCTCTTCAAATCCAGGAGGTACTCTTGGCACTTTAGGAGTCAACAAAGGTTCCCTTGCTACATCCATTTCCGCATTATCATCATTAGGAGTAACCTTATTGTCATATTCCTTCCCACTTCTCAAAGTTGTGATTGCCTTGGCTTGGTTGACTCATGGGTTCTTCTCGGCCATGGAAGGCAACTCTCCTTGCTTCCTTTCTCTCATCTCACTAGCGAATTGCCCCATTTGTGTTTCAAGCTTGTGCAAACCTTGGGTAGTAGATGCCACCTCATTTCGAACGCTTTGAATGATCTCATTTTGATTTGCTAGCACTTTGGCAAGCATCTCCTCTAGGCTAGACTTTGGTGCTTCCCCTAGAGGTGGAAGAATAGGTGCTTGTACTTGAGTAATAGGAGCTTGGAAGGGAGGCCTTGCTTGATAAGGTGGGTTAGGATAAGCATCACCACCAAGTACACCTTTATTTCCTTGAAACCCTTGGCTTCCACTAGCCCCTCCATAATTACCGCCACCATAACCTACTCCTTGTGTGCCTCCCTGATTACCACCTTGATTTCCACCCCATGAAAAGTTAGGGTGGTTTCTCCACCCGACGTTATATGTGTTGGAGTATGGATCATCTTAGGCCTTTGGTACCCCATTTGTTTGCACTCTTCGATAATCTCCAGGAAACAATCTCCATATGGACAAGAGAGAGTATCATGGTTCACCCTCTCACAAATCAAGCATACTGATGGCCCTTGAACCTCATTGACTTGCTCACGGACCCCTTGCTTGCCTTGCTTCAAAAGCATATCAAACTTCTTGTTAAGACTATCTTCCAACCTCTTGAACTCATGATGTACATCCAAGTTTGATGCCACCGGTTTTTGGTTGAGTCGCTTCCCTTAGAGACACATGTGATTTTGAAGGCTTGCAACCTTGTGGGTTATTGTCCCACAATTGAGATCTCTCGGCTAGTTTCTCTAACACTTGATGTGCTTCTCTTGAGGTCATATCCATGAAGTCACCGCCACTTGCATTATCAACATTCCTTCTAGTTTCTGAAGTTAATCCTCGATAAAAAAAGGCTCATCAACATGTCTTGACTTTGACCATGGTTAGGGCACCCAAGCTCAAGGTTCTTGAACCTCTCCCATGCTTCGTGAAATAATTCATCTTGATCTTCCCTAAAAGTCATCAAAGCGGTCCTCCTCTCATTTGTTTTTCCAGGTGGAAAGTACTTAGTGATAAACTTCCTTTGCATTTCTTCCCAAGACTGGATACTATTCGAAGGCAACTTGTTAAGCCACGTCTTTGCTTTCTCCTTTAAGGAACATGTAAACAACCGAAGCTTCAAAGCGTCCTCCGTCATTCCATTGAGCTTAATGTTTGCACAAGCCTCCTCAAACTCTAGTAGATGGTGATATGCATCATTGTTTGGCAATCCATAAAAGGTAGGAAGTGTTTGCAAGAAACTTGGCTTTATCTCAAATGAAGAGGCACATGGTGGTAAGACAATGCATCTTGAATGTGTAGACAATTATGGTAAGGCACAATCCCTTATTGGCCTTTGGTCTCCCCTTTCCTTTCTTTCCTCTTCGCCGGCCATCACAATATGGTACTTTCTCTGTCCAAGACTTGGATTTGCAACCCTTGCTTCTTGGTCTAGCTTGAATAATCTAGCCACCTAGATTATTAACAACTAGAACCGGACTTCCTTTCTCCAAATTGTCACTTGAACTACTTGAAACTTCCTCTGAGGATTGAACTAGCAGATTAGAATAAATAGTAGATGAAGAAGGGGCTGTGAGCTTAAGTGATTTCCCTTGCGGTGTCTCTTGATCTTTAGGCTCTAGAACGGTGTGTAAACCACTTCCAAATTGAGGGGACAAAGTCATATACGCCTATGAATCACACAAGTCAAGAGTGTTAGTAAATAAGAATACAAGAAACTATACAAATTAACACACTTAAAAAGAGTAATCGCACAAATCTTTCTAACTTTTGCAAATTGCAGTTGTTAGAGCTTGCTTAACTATTTATGCTTTTTACCCAAATGTGTGCAATTTGCTCAAAGACTTGTTATTTTCAACCTCCCTTCCTTTATCAATAGAACGTTAATAGCACTTCTAAGAGGATAAGAATTTAGCAAGAACTTGTAAGTAGAAAATCAAATGGAAGAAGGATTTCAAATTTGGCGTAGTTCCAAATTAGGTGTAACGAGCTTGGCGTAGTTCCAAGCTAAGTGCAATGCTTGACGTAGTTCCAAACTTAAGCGCAAAGTTCGACACTTCAACCTTCGGTAACATTTATCGAAATACAACCAGGTAAGAGTAGGTGCGGCTTTGGTAGAGCAAGGCTCACTTAGTACACGACACAACACCCGGGATAAATCCCTAGCCTCTTACCTAGACATCGCCTTCTTAAGGTGAGCCGAGTGGTGAAAAGTGATAAACCAATCCGTTACTATGGTGAAATCCCTATCCAATTTACTTAAAAGGGGAATAGGAATCCATGTTTGGGTGTTGTCTAACACTCAACTTTTTGGTAACTCCTCATGAAATAATTCAATCGGATGCTCCTATTTGTGAAGAGTGAATAACTCAATGGTACAAAGATAAAATCCTAATTCACAAGTTTTAATTAAATTCAAACCTTAAAGAAGTGAAATTAAAATACCTTGACAAATTCAAAGAAATTTTAAACTTACAAGCTAAAAGCGAAATTGGTACAAGTTTTAAGTTTTAAGTAATTAAGGCTAACTTTCACAAGTACAATATGCTCCAATTAGTCCAATTTTACCGCAATTACAACTTTTTACTTTCAACAACCAATTTAAACATACTAAATGGTGAACTTGTAATAAGTAATAAGCAAATAGTAAATAAGCAAGACTATATATATATATATTTTTTTTTTTTCAATTTGACATGCTCAATTTAGTCTTTCTTACCACAATTTACCATTTACTTACCCAAAGTACTTACACAAATTCGAAAATAAGAAAATACCACAAAACCTAACAAAATAAAGTAAAGATAAACTACACGGATTCTCTAGTCCCACGACAACCAATTAGCTAGGGAACGGCACCAAAAACTTGTTGTGGACATCATTGAGTAGAAAAATATGTGCAAATTTGAGTGATGTCTCCTACTCCCAAGTATAGGAGGTCAAGTTTTAGTAAGGGAAAGTGTAGAGTATCGTACCCAACGGATTGGGGAAAACTCCGCCCTAGCTAAATTACTGCAAGAAAGCCTAGAAAAAAAAAAATTTGCAATCTATCTTTTTACAAAGTCACAACCTTAGCCCTTTGGAAGCTAAAAATCATGAGAATGCTATTAACAATTACGGTAGTGAACGGCTTGGTTGGTTTTAGTTTTTTTTATAAGGTAAAATAAGTTGCACAAAAATAAACAAAGCTAATAAAAATAGAGAATTTGATCAATGAGATAAATAGGAGCATAGGAATTTGCACCTAGCCTTCCTCATGCATACAATGTAAATCCATTTTCTAATAACAACATGCTTTGATAAATTCCCCCTCGGTTTTTGCTAGAGAAACCGAGATACCAACTAATCATGCAATCTAACACTAGGCCAAAAAAGCTAACAGACAACGGACCAAAATCGTTGTGTGATTTGGACGATCTCCGTTGTGTATCGGAGCGTTGTGTGATGAAAAATGGCACAACGGTGGAAACCCGTTGTATGAAACACAAACAGTTAACGCTTATTTTGTTATCAGTGTTGTGCCTTCCCTCGGCAGATGTTAGGCAGAGCTGCTGCGCAGCCATGCAGCCCATGGCAAGTGCATGGGTCAGACAACAGAACTTTTTTCAAGCTGTTGTTGGAAAGCATTTCCAGACAACGTTTTTTTTTATGTTCACCGTCTTCTGATTTGTCGTCACACTTCAGTTATAGACTATAGTTGTTATGTAGCTTAGTTTTAGACATTGTCGTTCTGTTTTTACAGTTGTGTGAGTGTAATTGAGAAGACACATTTTTGGTAAAACCATTGTGTGATATATAAGAATGCATTGTGTGGGTAACTAGATTTTATGAATTGAGACAACCTAACATTGATATTATATAAAATCTGTTGTATGACAATATTCATTGCCTGCATTTTATGCATTGCTAATGGTGCTCCATTTTGACCTAATGAACAATGATCAATTGGAAAGAAGCCATATTGTAAAACCATCAAATTGGGTAATCCAACTCATACTTTAAAAGTCAAATGTAAAAAGTGAGCATTTCCCAACCATCCAAGCCAACATTAAAATAAGAAAAGCATCCTAGTACATGCCCTATCTACTTGAACATCAAAAGTTGATGATGAAACTAATACATTTCTCAGGACGAATTGATAAATGTGGCAGTGGGCAACACTAGCGCACTAGCTTGCTCCTTTGAAAATGCTGCATAAGTGCATGCTTTCTCTTCTCCTTCTGACACTTATCGCTGGCCCTAAGCACCAAAACCCTCACAGTTACCAAAAGTGGTCTGATTGAACACAAGAACGAATACCAAAAAGAAGATATAGTAAAATACCAGTTAGACTCACCTTGGTTGTGTCAACAAGATTTTGAAGTATAGCGTCAATGACCTGAAGAATTGAAGTAATACAAGAACCACCTGCAATCTGGATGAAAGAAAAGAAATTACACTTGAGAGATGTGACCAAGATTAGATCATCATAACCTTTATAAGTAGTCAAGATATGGATATCTTTTTGGTCAGAAAAAGGGAAATGATAATTGGACAATAGAAATTAAAAAGCAGGATATGCCTTTCTCATAATCTGGTTAAAAAACCATCTAGTTCACAAAGTAGTAATAACAATCAACATGTAGTAACAACAATCAACAGATGCTCTTACCATGCTAATATGCTTCTTCATGTTGGGAACATATCTCAGCTTTTCAATGGGTCTGCAAGAAAAGATACACCTCATTATAAGACAACTCAGAGTGTAACCTCTACCTATCATTGTCACTAGTAAATATAGGTTACCCCTTCACTTCAACTGCATCTCATGGTTTTAAGCTTGCAAAATGCTAGCTCATTTTCCCTTCTGGATACACCAACATACAGTACCAATAAAAGGAAAGAAACATGAAGTATAGTCACGCCTTGATAGCATTCCTTAATTAATAAGTCAAAATATGCCTTGGAATCTGGATCTGATAGAGTATAGCTGGATATATAGTCACGCTAGGTATTTTAGAATTAAACAAATAAAAATTGAGAACAACCAGAAAATTGCAAAGTAAAATCCCAATCAAGTCCCAAGAATGGTGATGTTCATAAGACAATTATGAACTTAAAGCCAATTGATTTTTTGGATTGGAAAGCACTATGAACATAATGCAAAAAAGTTATGTATAAAAGATATGCTATACAGAACACTCTTTTGCGTGTGTAAATATTAATGCTGAGATGTAAATTTTGGGTTGAGGAAGAACATGGATTTTATGCAATCATAACACAAAAAGAAAAGGTAAAACAGATTAGACAAAAATGAATTGTGAAACCAGATTCTGCTTTCCTTTTTTAAATAAATATATACTAGAATAATGTTGCTCTTATGAATTCTAGTGGTAACCTGGCTAGTACTAGCAAATATCCTGAAATCAAGACGAATCCTTTTAGCAACGTAAACATGGTGCTCAAAGCCTAAATGCGTTTAGCATACCTATGCAAGTCTCATATGTGAGTGAGAAAAAAAAAAGACAAGTGAAATAAAAGGCACTTAAAGCACAAGTTTACCTGAAACCCAAAATTAGCCGAAGGCCAATCTAATATATCATTTACAGGTTTAATCGTCCAAGTGTTTTTTTCACTTAAACCACTCATACTTGTTGCCTCAGCTAGTTCACACTTATTTGGTTCTCTCCACAAATCTTTCTGCAAAGTCTCTTTCACTTGAAGAAGACCCTGAAGAAGAGTGTAAAGGTCAAATATCAATGCTACCATTATCATACAAAATCATCAAATGCATTCAACAAAAAGTTTCGACTACTAGCAGCTCAGCAGATTATACACACCAAAGCATTAAGTTTGAAATTAAGGTATGGAGGGTGAAAGTTAGGAGCTTAAACACAATTAGGAACACCAGACCCCCCAAAACAACCTAATTTGGAGATTATGAAAGCCCATAAAATTCAGAACCAACTAGAATTCATAATTATAAAGTAAATCTCCACATTCAAGTTTCATAAGAAATATACACAATATAGTACTGGTCAGGGAATTTGATTAAAGCTTCGAACTTTTCTAGCAAGTATAGAGTAGAAATCTTGAACTGGAAATGACTTTCCATACAATTGAAGAAGCATGCAGTCCAAATGGGTCATAAAGAGCATCATATTGACTACAGAGGGTCAATCTTTCTCTTTACAAACATCCATAGAATTTAAGTATCAAGAAGTCCCTAATTTCAATTGTCAAAAGCAAAATATCTGAAGAAATTTAAATCCATTTCATAAAAAACCCAATCATATTCATCGGAAAATGGAAGAATGCTGGTATACCAAATTCCTTAAACAACAAATCTTCATGTTAAACATAAAGGAAACTTAAGAGCCACCCGACCAATAAACCCTTGGAAATCAGGAACACATAAAACTCAGAACCAATTAATAGCAATAATTAGTACAACCATGACATCTAACACAATTTTCTTCAAGTCTCCATATACAAAGTTCATAACAATCATATAGTATAGTTTACCGTTCATGAAATAACCAAAGAATCAAGAAATCCCTAAATTCAATATACAATACAGAGCCGGTTCATAAAACAAGCATTCGATACTGAAACAAAATCCATGGAATCAAGAAATCCCTAATTTCAATGCTTGAAATACAAAAATGGAAGCCATTTCAGAATCTAAGTCTACCTCAATGAAACCTGGTGCACACAACATCGACGACGGTGACGGTGGCGAACCGGGCGACGACACAGGCGGTGGCATTTTTCCACTGCCACTGCCGCTAATAACCTTCTTTAAACTAGAGAATAACCCACAAATTTGAAGATTTGAAAATGAACAGATCGAAAAGAGAGATTACAGTGAGGCCAAGAGAGAACTCGGTGATCGAAAAGAGAGGTTCCACTACCAGGAGCTCTACCCATACCCAGCATCGTTAGCAATGGAGGAGAAAGAAATCCCAGATCTGTTTTCTCTCTCCTTGAATTCTTGATCATATGTGTGCTTTCTCTCTCCGCCATGGTAGTTGTAGAGGTGAAGAAGGTGAGAGAGGAGGTGAGAAACAATGCTTGTTATAGAGAAGAAGACAAAGTATTGGTGTCGCGCAGGAGAATACGAGCGAGAAAGAGAGAGTGACTTAATCGGGTTTCCAATTGAAGAACCCTAACCTACTAATCCAAATTGAAGACCCGGATTCCCAATCGAAGATTTCCCTTTTAGTATTGGGGATTCAAATAGACTGAATTCAGTATTGGGTGAGTGATGGCTGTTTGGCTCGAAGAAAAGGGAGAGTTTTTGTCGGAGTGTTGAAACAGCTTGAAGCCCAAAGTGGGAGTGAGAATGTGAGATAATACTCAGAATAGAGATGGTCTGTAGCTAGCTAGCCCTAATTAATTTTTCAAAGGCGCGCATTTGATTCTTTTATTTTGTTTCCCTGACTCAGACAACACATAAATCAAGTTATGTTGTCTGATTATTTACAAATTTAAATTTGAGCTGAGGGAGCAAAGAGGGAAAATTCCCGCTTATGCGCAATCAAAATTCACTTTTGGTGCTAGGAATAGGCGTTTTTCATTCAGACAACACAAATAAGTAATTTCGTTATAGGAGTGCATGTATGTAGCCTACATTTTAATTAAAATTTGTTCGCTTTGGGGGGAATGAATGACATTTTGGGGCATATCCAAACCTTCCCAATATATCTTCGTCATTTGGACAACACAAAGTAAAAAAACTGTTGTGTGACATTTTGCAAGCTACACTCATACAACAGATACAAGCAGACTGTTGTACTATACATGAGGGAAGTTTGAGCAGAAGTAGAAGGGAAATGTGCCGCTTATTTTTTTTTCCATTCACACAACAAACCTTTCTTCGAAGTGTTGTGCAATGAGTTTCAAGCTAAAAACTTTTGAATTTTAACAGCCTTATACGACGAAAGTTTCTTAAACGTGTTGTATGATTCACTTTCCTTCATCACACAACATAAAAAAAAAATTTGTTGTGCAAAAAGTGTTGTATATTGACGTTATTGGCCTAGTGTAACCATGTCGCTCAGCAAAGCTAGATCACACAAACTTAGTCCCACTAACATTCGCTAAAACATAAAAGGGCTTTGATGTCGTAAAGCCTAAGGCCTCTCGACTCTTAAACTCACAGCACCAAGCATTAATTTTAAGGTAAGAAACCCAAGCAATCTAGTTCTTCCCGTAAGAATAAGCTAGACCACCACCCTATTAGCTAAAGGATATGCTTCTAGGTGGCAAATCCAAAAACATATGTAAGAAAGCATTAAAGTAAAGTAGCTAAAGGATTCAAAACATGGATATTCATCAAAAACAAGGCATCACATTGTTTTATACATGAGTTTGGTTAGGGCTAAGTCCTAGCCCCAAATTTATTCTACTCACAACCCATAACTACATAAACTAAAGCCATAAACTTGTAAATCATCAAGTAAAGAAAGAGAAGAGTCGAGAAAGGAAGGAATACCCACGGGTTTGATTCCAAAAAGAACCAAACCGTACCTCTAAGAACACTTTCTATCCTCCAAGATGGAAAACAAAGTGAGAAATGCTTCCTAGTATGGTATCTTTGGTTTCTAATAAGAGAAAGGAACCAAAAACACCATACAATTCTACAAAATCTCTTAAAACTAGGATGAACAAGGCTTGAATATATGAAACTAGAATTGTGATTGATCAAAAGTGTATAGATACTTCGGTTTTGTTAAGGAAAACCAAGAACCCAGGAAGCTATACACCTATCTCTACACAAAGCTAGGAAACTATGAACTAAAACTCAAAACTAGAGAGAAACTATGCTTGAACTAGAGAAAAGAGAGGTTTTGGGGTTGCAAAATGAGAGACTAGAAGGGTGAACAGTTTTGGGGAGAGAGAATGGGCTATTTAAAGGCCAAGGCAATTGAAATCAATGGTGGAGATCAAAAGGAATGAAGGGCTAGATGTGATTGACAAATGTGTAAGCACAAAATGTGGATCAAGTTTTTAACTCTACATATAAATGACCTGGAAAGCCCATAGATATTTTGGTGGAGGAGAAAAAGTAAGGGTAAAAGGGTCACAGTGTAGGGGAACAAGGTAAATAAATAGGAGACAAAGGTGTAAGGTGTAAGAATTTGATCACTTGTCATCTTTCAACTTTTGAATTTCAAAATAACCTAGACCTAAAGCCTTCCCACTTAAAATCTCTAACCCTAATAAGCTATTTCCTATCCTCCACCCATGTTCTTAGCCTGCCAACTCGGCTGGAAAAGTCCGAAATCCGGTATTGACTACCGTTGACCTATTTCTTTGTCCGTTTGTGCATTTTCTTCTCCTTTCTTTCTTCAATTGAATCTCCACCGAAAGTTTCGAATTTGCCTTTGACTTCTTCATACCAAATATTCCTCCATGAGTGTAGATCATCCACGTAAAATTTAAGAGATTAGTTCGACGTGGTTTGGCCGGAAATGATGTCGGAATACGTACAGGTCCGGTTTTGCAGTTTTCATCTTTTAGTCATAAATTTGTGTTTTCATCTTTTAGTCATAAATTTGTGCCGATATTTTGAAGCTCTTCCACTCCGAACTAGCTCTTTCACTCTTCATAATAAATGATCCTTAGGATGTCTAGAATGGATCTGAAACTTTCAACTCATTTGAAGTTCATTTGGTCGGCCTGCCGCTGCTCCTTCTTTGCCTAACTCGGTTTCTCCTAGCCGGAGTAGGAAAATGTGCTAAAGTTGACTTTTTAGTGCATTTCCATGCTTCTCCATCATTTCCTTGCATGACGAGGAAAACATAATAGATATATATAAATAAACACAAAGATTAAGCAAAAGTGAAAGATTAGGGGAATAATTAGTAGGTAATTATGGACCTAACAGCGGCATCATATTTAAACTCCCCAACCAAGAAGCTCCTCTTACTTGGGGACATGGGAGACTTGTACATACCGCCTATATCACATACCACCAAGCATAAGCAACAACCTCATAGGTGAGCCCCGCGACATGGTAGGTCCTGCCTACGATATGTATCCGATAGACCGACACCCGAGCTAGCTCGTCATGGTGGAGGTCGGCCGGTATCTTGCCAGGAGGCCACCCTCCCATGCTCTCCAAGAGGCTTCGAGAGAATTAAATATGTGTATTATGTCCCACATTGGAAATGTAAACTAGAATGGGACTTCCTTTAGCTATAAAGGGAAATCCTCCCCTTCTTAGAGGAGGATGGATCCATGATCCCCACACTTGTATCACTACAAAGGTCACTTGACCTCACTCATAGTAAAATATCTAAGTGGACGTAGCCTTGCCTCAAGGGCAAGGTGAACCACTATACATGCGGTGTCATCTCTCTCTCTCTCTCTCTCTCTCTGCCCATCATGCTTCTTAGTTACCGTATTCTTCAGTAGAAACAGTTGGCTTCTCGAAAAATATGTCGAAATCTAATAAAGTGGAACTTGGCTGCTAGACAAATAGTGTCATCAACTAGAAGCTTGATCCGCCAAGGAGGGGGGGGGGGGGGCCTTCTTGAGAATGCGATCAATAAGCAACTTACAATCACCTTCCACCTAAATACTGAGATGTTGATTCAAAAGAGCAGAGCTCAACCCATCTCGCTCTTAAGGTAGTAGCTTCTGCAGTTAGAACTCCAGCATGAACAACTCTTCGAGCAGCTGCAATAATAGGATTACCATGAGAATCTCGAATACAAAACCAGTCGAAACAACACCATGCTTGACAGAACCATCAAAGTTTGACTTGATTATCATCGGGAGGGTTCCGTTTGATATGAAAGGATTTAGAGATTTTTCGGCATTTTTGAAATGAAATGATATATAGATTCATTAGAAAAAGCTAAAATTACAGACCCTAATGACCAAATCTCTCACAAACTATTTGATCTAATATTATTTCATTCTTAAATGCCAAATGACATCCCAACTTCAAATCCACATCCTTTAACATTATCACACAAATTTGGACACTAAGGGTCATACATTGGTACTTGAAAAATAATAATAATAATAAATAAATAAATAAAAAGGCAATCTGTGCTTACTTCTTTTTGAAATAAAAGCTCTACTTATTTTTATGAGCAATAGATCAAAAACTAAAAAACACTATGGAATACATATTAAATACTTGTAATATACCTAATGAGAATTCATCCTTCTCTTCATTCTCCTCATACCGACTGTTATCCCCACGTAGAGCCAATCTTGGAAATTTTCAAAGAATCGAAAATATGTATATCTCCATGTTTTCTTGAAAATTAATGAACCACATACTCCCCAAAATCCTACAATGAACCCAAGTGCAGTAGAAACATAAAACCATGGAGTTTTATTCTCATTGTCCATCTCTTTGTCATCCTCATCATCCGTCTCAGTGCCTTTAGTTGCTCCACACTCATTTGGAAGTGGAGGACCACAAAGTTCTGGATTCCCCTCAAATGCAGAGGCACTTAAGCTCTGGAGCTGAGTGCTTTTGGGTATTGGTCCTTCCAGATTATTATAGGAGACATTAAAATATGACAAAAAATTAAGACTCGCCAATGAACCAGGGATTTCTCCAGACAAATGATTCATGGAAAGATCCAAAATCTCTAAGTTTTTCAAGTGAGATATTTGGTCTGGAATGTTACCCGAGAAATTGTTGGACGTAAGGTATAAGTCTCTTATAAGCAGTAGTTGACCAATCTCGTTGGGAATAATTCCACTCAGATTATTGCTACCCAGGTCTATCGCTCGAGGTAAGTAACGCATAGAGTTAAACTGATTACCAGTTTCACCATCATATCTGATAAGGCAATTAATTAATATAAGATAACCATTAGGTCTATCAAAGAAGTTAAGCAACACAAAAACTTGATCTAGTTAAAATTTTGGCAATCAGTTTTGACTTACAAAGGTAATGTAAGATAGCCATCATCATCAAGTTTAGCTATGGTTTGGTTCAATGTCAACATTGGCAGTCCGCAAAGTTCTTTTGGAAATTGACCCATAATTAGATTGGAGTACAACTGTAGATGAAAGAGACTTGGAAGAGTACCCAACCAACTTGGAATTGGCCCTGTGATCATATTAAAATTCAAATTCAAGTACCCCAGTTTCTTAAGGTTAGATAACCATACTGGGATCTGTCCAGTGAGCCCACAATTAGACATATCCAAAAATCGAAGATTTTGGAATCCACTAAAATTGGCCATGCCAAAATCAACTGGACTTTCCTCATCTAAAAAACTAAACCCCAAGGATAGGAATCTGAGTCTTTTGGAATGCTTCAGTATATTCATTGCTTTTGTGATATTGATCAATCTAATATTAGCAAGCGAGAGAAAGGACAAGGACTTCAACGAAAGAATCTGAGTTTGTATTTGCCCGTCTATATCGTTACGCGAAAGTCGAATTCCTTTCAAAGACTTGCATGAATAAAGACTCATTGGGAAGGGACCAGTGAAATGATTATTCACTAGGTCGAGTTTACTAAGTTGCCCTAATTTGGAGAAATTAAAAGTAGAAATATCCCCTTCTAATCGATTGAATCCTAAATTTAATTCTGTAAGGCTTGTGCAATTCATCAATGATGGAGGCACAGTACCTTCAAGACTGTTAAAATGAAGGAGCAAAAGTTTCAACTTGGAGAGCTTGCTAAAATGGAACGGAAGCACACCGCTCAATTGATTAAAATATAGGTTAAGGCTCGAGAGATTAGTAAGGTTGGCAACCCTATCACTAATGACTCCATAAAGGGAACATAAAGGTAATGCAATTTCTTCAAGTGTGGTAGCATCATAGAGATCTTCTGGAATCATTCCTGAAAGTTTATTGTGCCCAGCACGAAAAACCTTCAGTTTTGAACACTGCCCTAATCCACTAGATAGACTGCCATTGAATTCATTGAATGAAAAATCTAAAAACGAAATCATGGATGAAGAACGAAGACAAATAGAGGATGGGAGAGACCCTGAGAAGGCATTGTTGCTAACACGAAAACTAGTCAAATTCCTAGATTGTCGAAAGAATAATGATGAAATTGGACCAGTGAAGTGATTATGGGACAAATCCACAACTTTGATAGAAGTGGATGGTAAAACATGTGGTAGCTCTCCCGAGAGAAGGTTATTACTTAAATCAATGACCTCAAGAAACAAGGAACCAATTTGATCTACAGAACCATAAAGGGAATTGTGAGAGAGATTCAGATGAGTAAGATGTGTTAGATTTTTTAGAAATGATAGAGAAAAAGTATCTCCATTGTTTTTGAGACCTTTGGAGGGTAACCTCAAATGAGTGACCAAACCATTTAGATTACAAGTGATTCCTTCCCAGTAACAACAATTATTGGAAGTCCAATTCAGGGAAGGAGAAGACAGTGTGACGACGAAGGAAAAGAGAGAAGCGCTTTCAGTTTTGCTGCAACCATGAACTTGAGGAGATAAAATGGATGAAAACAAGATTAGAATGTGAATGAAGCCTTGAGCCATTTGGTTTGTGGTAGATTTAGACTTATTTGGGTGTTCGCATGTTTGTGTAGTATATATACACATTGGAGCCAGCAGCCTATTGTTCTATAGGTTTTGGCTTCATAGGCTAAACAGAGAATTAATGTCAATGAAATTATACGATATTGTATATCCAAAAAAAAAAAAAAATTATACGATATTGGATGACATAGAGAGCACGGCAATAAAAACAAATAAGATGCAGCTAGTGATCTTTAAGAATTGTTAAGAAGCATAGACAAGACATAAATTAATAACTTCCTTAAAGCTACTCCATTCTTTTCTTAAATCTGCATATCGTAATAATCGCAACTTGTTAGCAGAATATCGAAAGCCATGGCTGCTTTGCAAATAAATTAATTAAGAGCCTCTAATTCCACAATCTAATAGGGACGCTGATATAAAATCTTAATTAATAATTCAAATTTTATGGTAGGGTTTTTTACTTCAACAGTGTCTGAACTCTTCGAGGACTTTTGAAATGATACCTGAACTTTCAAAGTTATCAATGTGATGCCTGAACTCATTTTTTAGTATCAACGTCGTACCTGCGGTCGATTTCAGTCATAGAGCCGTTAACTATGACCACGTGCCCAACACGTGAGGCACAAAACAAGGGCAAAAATGACCTTTACCACTTCCTTTAGTTCTTCACGGGGTTTTTTACTTCAACAGTGTCTGAACTCTTCGAGAATTTTTTAAATGATACCTGAACTTTCAAAGTTATCAATGTGATACCTGGACTCATTTTTTAGTATCAATGTCGTACCTGCGATCGATTTCTGTTACAGAACCGTTAATTATGACCACGTGCCCAGCATGTGAGGCACTTAATGAGGTTAAAAGACTAATTTACCCTCAAAAGTATTGTTTTTTTATTTTTTTTGCTTTCTTTCTTTCTTGTTTTTCTTTTTCGACATCTTCTTCCCTCTTATTTGTCCCCTCCGATTGGAAGCCATGGCCGCAAATCAGTTCTCACCTTCTCTCTCAACCACCCAACCCTTTCCAAGCACTACCTGACTACAACCACATTGAACTCAGCTAGATCGATATGGCTACCTTGCAAAAATTCAAGCTCCTCGCCACTAAATGCCCCGTCGTTGCCTTAAGCCCCATCCGCCAGCCCTGTCATCCACCTCCGCCGCCATAAAACCCTCAGATTGTCCCCCCCCCCCCCCCCCCCCCCCCGACCGTCATCGATTGCCTTGCCGGAGTACCTCGTCCGATGCTAGCTCCCACTAAGTACTGATATTATAGTTGCGAATAACCAAAGGCCAGTTCTTTTTTGGACAAATTGATTAGAAGCTGGAATCAGTGAAATGATCATTACCCCATTGTTTGATAAATCATACACAGACACGCAGTTGCAGAAAAATCAGTTTTGGGTTTTCTCCGATCATCACAATCCTTCGCCTTTTCACCGCTGTTGAGAGATAGAAAGAGAGTTGCAGAGAGAGAAAGAGAGAGACGCTCAGTCTCCTTCACTTTTGCAGATTTTGATTCAATTACAAAGACATAGACTATTTTTGAAATTCATGAACTTATGTTGTGATGTTAGTTGCGGTGAGGAAGCCGGGTGCCACGACGGCGTGGCCCGCCTCCGTCATATCTCCGGCAAGCTGCACAAGAAGGTCTGGATTGCCGCCGGCCATATTCTCTCTCTCTCTCTCTCTGATCCTTCTGTCTGAAATCTCAGGTAAATTTCAAGTCTCAGATCTGGAGGCCAAGTGTCGTGAAACCGTCTACACCGCTCCAGCCTGCAATAAATTCAGAGAAGCAAAGCCATCGAGCAAGTTGTGCTTAGAGAACTCCGACGAGATGGAGTCCCCGGTGGTGTCCGTCCATCAGAGAATTGGATTCAAGTTTTTCTTTGGGTTTTGCATTTTGCTAGGAAATGTCATCATCCCATCTGATTGCATTTTGCAGATGAAAAAGGAAATAGAAATGGAGAAGAAGAACTGAAGGTACGACGAGACGCGTGAAGAACTAAAGGTAGTGGGAAAGGTCATTTTTACCCTTATTTTGTGCCTCACGTGCTGGGCACGAGGTCATAGTTAACGGTTCTGTGACGGAAATTGACCGCAGTTACGACGTTGATACAAAAAATGAGTTCATGTATCACATTGATAACTTTAAAAGTTCAGGTATCATTTCAAAAGTCCTTGAAGAGTTCAGACACTGTTGAAGTATATACTTTTGAGGGCAAATTAGTCTTTTAACCTCATTAAGTGCCTCACGTGTTGGGCACGTGGTCATAATTAACGGATCTGTGACGGAAATCGACCGCAGGTACGACGTTGATACGAAAAAATGAGTTCAGGTATCACATTGATAACTTTGAAAGTTCAGGTATCATTTCAAAAGTCCTCAAAGAGTTCAGACACTGTTGAAGTAAAAAACCCTTTATGGTACTTAAAGTACATATCATATGCTCAAACTCAAAGCTTCTACATTAATTAATCACCGCATGCATGCCACTAGCTAGAGTTGACCACAACAATACTTAGAGAATTTATGATTTTTTCAACCAAACTTCAAAGCTTGTGTTTTTAAGATTATTGTACAGAATGGATGAAGCCTAAACTAAAGTGAGTGGTTTTTATATATAAAATGTTTAAATAGGTAAGGCATCTCCAATAGAGCCATAAAAATCTCGCTCAAATCATACTCAAAAATCTTGCCCACTATCATTTGATCTAGTGGTATGTCTCCCCTTTATAAGTGGGAGGTCGTGAGTAGACTAGTTATTGTATATGAATTGTTTATTTAATTAAAACAAAAAAGTCAAAACTAAACTTTTTTTCTTAAATGTAATATTTTAATTTTAAGAATATGACAAATTTTTTATTTTTTTGGGCAATGAATATATATATATATATATATATATATATATATCATACAACTACACTGACCCAAAGTACATATCATATCTTCTCAAAAAAAAAAAAAGTACATATCATATGCTTAAACTCAGAGCTTCTACAATTAACCACCGCATGCCACTAGCTAGATATGTTGACCACAACAATACTTTGATAATTTATGATTTTTTCAACCAAACTTCAAAGCTTGTATTCTTAAGCTTATTGTACAGAATAAATGAAGCCTAAACTAATGTAAGTGGTATTTAGATATTAAAAGTTTAAATAGGTAAGGCATCTCCAATGGAGCCATAAAAATCTTGCTCAAATCATACTCAAAAGTCAAAACTAAACTTTTTTTTTTTAATGTAATACTTTGATTTTAAGATTATGACAAATTTTTTTTTTATATTTTTTTTTCTTACAACAAATTTTTTATTTTTTGGGGAGTGAATATTTATATATCATACAACTACACTGAGTCACTACTAGAAAATTAAATATTCCAAACATAGTGTCATGCCTATTCAGCCTAAACAGGAGAGAATCTCTAGCAAGTAAAGTTCATTAGAGAAATCCCCTGCACACTTATTCCAGAATAACAAGAAAACATAGAAAACATAAGAAACTCTTAACCATACAAACCTACACCACCGGTCCCGGTGTACGCATAGCCCTCACCAAAGCATGCAACTGTGGTATGAGAAATTAGGCAATCACCTATCGAAGTTTGCCAAGTTTACGGATGAAAGCAAGACAGCTAGGAGACTTCCATCTGATCATGCCCTTCGTAGAGAATCAAGCGCAAAGCCGTAGAACAAAGGAGGAAAAGAAAATACGCCTAAAACAAAAAGGCACATGCCTAGAATCCTCCTGCCTTGCTGCTTAGGTTTGTCACCTTCCAATTTTCCGGCGAGAAAACTCATTGCCATACCCTCCTCATCCGACCACCAACAATCCAATACCCGGATCTCAAACCCCTCTGAAAAAGTCTATTTGCTTGATCAATTCACTACACAGTAAGACTTGAAAATGCACAAACATAGGAGAGACAAAACAATGACATGCATCACAACCCACCGTCGAACCTGAACAACCACCATCCCAACAAGCTCACCACAATCTACTTACCTTACCTGCTTGCCTAGATCTGGGCAACCCAAAACCTATAAAAGCACGTTTACACTTCTAACAATCCAACATTATTCTCCTGGAGCCACGCTGCTCCCCAAACCCAACCAAGTAAAACAAAACAATATCTCAGATTCCAATATTCCAACAAAAGATCCACAATTTAATTTACATCAAATCCTCGTAATTGGGTATTAAAACCCTAAAGAAAATACTACAATTTAGATAATATCCCCAAGGTGATCAGAGCAATCTAAGATAAGAAACTAAAATAAAGTTTGGTAGGTTAAACAGATAACCTACAATACGAGGTGACAGCAGCGGATGTGAATACTATGCCTCAACTCCTCAATATGTCAAACAGCAACACTGCGGACTGGGCATAATACGTCTTGTGGAATCATGATCGATGAAAAAAAAAATGTCATTGTTGCTACATCGTCTTGGTGTTGAAAGAGAGACTAGTACAATTGATATTAATCAACCCTATTTGATAATTTGATTGAACATGCTTTCACCCTGACTTTTTGTGGAAGGCTAGGTCTTCCAAAAAATAATGATAGGGGAAAGATATTGAACACAGGACTCCAACATTCACTCAACAGGCACCAGAAATAAGGACTAGCAAACTCATAAAAAGGGCAAATCCCTACCACAAATAAACTGATATTATTCATAAACCATAAGCTATCTAACAACGATTACAATACCCATATATATAGGGGTCACACTACTTGGAGAATAAGTAGATTTAAACTAAATTGGAAAGATAACAAAAGTAAATCCTAAATTAGATGCAAAAAAGATGCCCTAAAAATGTCTAGGCAATGAATTATCAACGATAATAAATCTATAATTAAATGATAAATGATACCACCACATATGCTCCTACATCAAATAAGACAAACCGATCACATCAATATGGAAAGAAGTTGAATTAAGTGATCAAAGCTTGTTTTTTTTTTTTTTAATAGAAGTTGATTGATATTCAATAAATCAACAGCCAATTGGACATAGCTTACAAAGCTCACATAAGCAGTCCGGCAAGAAAATCCGATAGAACCTATCCAAGCTAAAGCAAACTAATTAAAATAAATGGGAAGCTCACATTTAAGCAAGTCTGCCCAAGCATAAGAAAGTTTCGCCTTCTACGGAAAGAAATCATTCAACTAGCCCTCACTTGCCAGTCACGCAATTGTGGTACAAGCAAGAAACTAGAAACGTCATAGAAGACTCATAGAAACCTAATCACACTCAAACAGGTTTAAGACCCCAATCAAAGCAATTAAACAATAGTCAGCTCCTTCGCTGGCGAGTTGGAGCTGATATTTGCACCATCATTGTTACCTTCATCTTTCTCATTCCTCAAAGTACGCTTATTCCTTCGTCCAACAAGACGGCCTTTTTTCTTCAGAGCTGTCCCTAGCGAAATCGGAACCTCTACCAACTCACCAAGGTGAAATTCCGAAGGTATAAAAGCCAACCTAGGCTTAAAACTCTTCTTTTTCACACCCAAGGTAAGATGTTTTTCTGAATTTAGCCTAACAGCAAGGCCATTTATATTGGCCCCATCAGCAAAGTAGCCCGGCCCAGTCCCATCAAAGCTTGTTTTGCTACTTCATCATTTATATATATCTCAAATTCTCAATCAATGAGTAATTCAATTACTGTAATTGTTTACTAAGAGTGAAGAACAAAAACTTCATAAACGACAACAACATGAAAAGAGCTTGATTTTGAATTTATAACAATATCTAATAGAAAAATGCTAGAGATCTCAAAAATTTATACCAAAATAAGTTCCCAAATGACAGAGTTTTGGAGAAAAGTGAGATTCATCTCTGTTTTTGCTTTATTTTTACTTTGATTTGTTTTTTTTTTTCATTGATTTTGGAGTTTTATTTGTCCATTTGAGATTTTGATTTAGTTTGGTGATATTTTGTTTAGAGCTTGATATAGCCAAGAAGACCAATAATTAGGATTTATACAAAAGCTGCATGTTGCAACGTACTCTTAAGCAACAATGGTTACAGATGTGAACATCTATGCTTATTTGTTTTTGATGATGAATGTCATTATGCTTACTCTTTGGTAAGGCATCAACAATGCTTTTGTAGTAGTCAAAAAACTTGGATTCCTGGACTTGATACAATTATTGTCTAGAGTACGCCATGATTGATGTTCTTTTATATATTACTCATGAATTTTAGCTGAATGATTAATGTTTTTTTATATGTTACTCATCAATTTGATTTGAGTTTCTTGCAACTGATCTATGAATGTAATGAATCTGCAGCAAATCATCTGGAACTCTTTCCGTGGATTTCTGACTGGATTTAAAAAAACAGGCACAAAGGAAACTCTTCTCAACTGAACAAGGCAAGTTTTTCCCATATTAAGAATGATCTCCTTTATCATTCATTCTTCTTTGGCTATTAGTTTTATGAGTTTGAACAGTTGAATGAAAAATGAAATGAAGTTTTAAGAAAGTGAAGGTCGGACTTGGTCTTTGCTTTGCTCAATGACAGAGGATTAGTTTTGAATGTGTCTAGAGGATTTGGGCTTGTCTTTAAGTATTTGGTGAAGAATTGGTGTTAATAGGTGTGCTCATTTTGACAAAACCCTCCTTATCTGATTCCTTTATTTATCATCAGATATTTGCTTTTACTTTTAGAGAGAGAGATACACTGTATTTTTGTTCTAGAGAGAGAAGGGTTGGTTTCTTCGATTTGTTTCTTTTAGAACAGAGTTTTGGAGAAAAGTGAGATTCATCTCTGTTTATGCTTTATTTTTACTTGGATTTTTTTTTTTTTTTTTTTGCATTGATTTTGGAGTTTTATTTATCCATTTGAGATTTTGATTTAGTTTGGTGATATTTTGTTTTTTGTATGAATTTCAATTTTCTAGTGGTTATATTCATTTTCATGTTATATGTTTCAGATGTCAAGTCAGGATGCATCAGATGAACCTCAACCTAAGATGTCAGAGACTAAGTTCCAAGAGTATAATTTGGAAACCGAAAGTGACATCAATCAGTTGAGACATACACATGGGTTTTGCAGATGTTCTTAGAGTCTATGGAGGGCAAAAAACCTATGGGAATTTTGACGGTGATGAAGCAATGAGAAAGGCTATTAAACTAGTGGTTCCCGGTTGTCCACATTGTTTATGTACATAGCATTTTTCCAAAAATGCTTATAAAAACTTACGCAACCCTGAAATAGTTACAGAGTTCAGACGTTGCATATTTGATGAAACAACTCCTTGTGGTTTTAAGCAATGATGGAAAGCTATGGTGGAAATATATTGTGATGCCTCGAAAATTCGTATTTATTTTCCGGAATTTAAATTGTGGTTATTGGACGGTTTCGTGGCTCGTGGATGGAGCGGAAGTGTTTCGGGACAATAATTATTTGAACAATATGGTTTTAGGGGGGTTGCAAAGGTTGACTTTTTATCTGTTGGGATTCTCAGAAAACTTCCTTCATGAAAGTTGTAGAGCACATCGATACGAGTTCGTGGACATATGATATGTGTCAATCGGAGTTCGTATGATGAAGTTATGGTCATTGGAAGAAATTTCCATTTTAGTATAAATAATGAATTTCCAGAAAATCTTTCATAATTCCATTTTCCTTTTCCAGAAACTTTCCTTCTCTCTCTCTTCTCTCTCGGCTGCACTTTCAGTATCTGAGTTTTCCGCCTGACCCGACCCGACCGGACTTTTCCGGCCAACTCCGGCGGTCTCCGACCGTGAAAACTTCCAGATCAGCTCGCCTCAGCCGTCTGCTCCTCCCTCTGGTGTCCTCTAGCAGCGATCCTCCTCCACGGCGGTGCTGCAAATTGACAAAGTTAGGTGATTTCGGACCCGACCGGAAAACGCAGCTCCGGCGACTTCGTGGCTTCATGCTTCCTTGGTTGAGTTCAGAGAAGCCTCCTTGATCGAACTATGGTGTTTGTTTAGATCGATTTACGTAGAAATCGGTTCAACTCAGTTTAAGCAAAAATCCAAAGCTTGTGAGATAGTTTTCGATCCTTTATGCTTGTTTTCTGACTTCGAGTTAGTTATGAAAATTCACAAGCATGCTTAGATGAAACTTTTTGATGTTGGGAGTTTTGGGAAATAATGAGTTTTGGCCGGCGGCGGTGCGCCACCGCCTATGGCGGCGTTCCGGCCATATTAGGAACTGTTTCTAGTATTATATATGTTCTACTCGTTGATATGAGCGTTTCGATATAGAATATGCAAATTTTGGAGTCCGTATGGATTTGTTATGATTTTACGGTTTCATATTGGTTGATTTATTCGATCTGTGAGCATCTGAGTGTCCGATCGACTTTGGGAGGTCTCGAAAGTGGTTTCGCCTAAATTTGGTGTTACCTTGAGATTTTGGTTCGATTTGGGGATTCGAACTTTATTAAATTGTGATTCGTTAACTGAATCAAAGTTGTAATTCCTTAGGTGCATGACGAGGTATTCTTTGGACAGCTATTTTGGGTGGTTTGGCTGCTTTGTTCTGTATTGAAGATGCAGCAGGAGTTTCAAGGTGAGTAATCTCACAAGGTTCATTAATGAACGAAATTACCTTTATTGTTTTGGGGGTTTGTGGATTTATGAAAACAATATGCATGAATGATGCTTTTTAATGTTTTTTATTATGGTTTTTCGGAAAACAATGATTATGGAAATGTTGATTTTGATTGTTTTTAAAAGCATTGCGATTTGTGTAACATTTTGGGTCCAGTGTGACTCCTTTAATGTTTTGCTCCAAGGGACTATGCGGCCCGAGGAACGAAGGTCTATGACCTTGGGTAGAATATCAGGTGCCGGACGAGTGGTTTCGTTTCAGTTAGAACTCTAATCTGTCTTCCATATAGGTAATTCATGGGGTAACGGGAATTGGTTATTGATAACTCATGACATTAGATGTTTTTAGGGAACAAGGTGTGAGTTGCTTCCTTATTAACAGTTTTTAAGGGCACATGGTGCAAGTTGTTTTTCTTATTAATGATTTGATAGAAATCAAGGTGTGAGTTGCTTTTTATGGTACGATTATGGTACATTTGATAGAATTCACGGTGTGAGTTGTTTTATATGTTTTATTGATAGAAATCAAGGTGTTAGTTGTTTTCTATGGTATGATTTTGGTACATTTGATAGAAATCAAGGAGTGAGTTGTTTTCTATGTTATATTGATAGAATTCAAGTTTGGGTTGTTTTCTGTGGTACAATTGATAAGAACCAAGGAATGAGTTGTTTTCTATGTTTCGATTTGAAAGTAAATTAAAGTGTGAGTTATTCTCCTTTATTTCTTGTTTTGAGGAATCAAAGCGTGAGTTGTTTTCCTTATTTCTTGTGTGAGTTGTGTTAACTGTTTTGAGTTACTCATATGGGCTTGCAAAAGCTTACCGGGTTTGTTGTGTGACAACCTGGTACACTATTCAAACGGTGTAGGGGTTAATCCTACAGGTTAGGATTGTCACGCCCCTGATTTTATACACAATAAATCGATATATAACCCCATAATTATATATGCGTGAACGTCCAGTCATCAATACAAAGCAGCTGAAATCTTTTTCCCTTAAACTTACACATATATTGATGCCCTGAACCCTCAAAGTTAATATACACTCGCTCCAAAGAGTTATATATTACACAAGCTTACGAATTAAATTGTCAACAACAAGATAAACGTAAATGCTCCTCAGAGATCACTACAACGGAAGTCTCTATGACGGTAAGGTCACAAAATTGACTTACTACCGTTAAGCTGCAAGCACGCTACCTCAGCATCAGCCATGATCAACCTGACCTGCAGAAATAACCCCTACACCGTTGGAATGGTGTACCGGATTCCCACACAACAAACCCGGTAAGCTTTTGCAAGCCCGTATGAGTAACTCAAAACAACTCACACAATATCACGGGATAAAAGCCCGCACAACTCACGCCAAACACGAGGAAAACCTTTCGACTCGAGAATAAGGAAAACATACCCTATTTTCCCAAAACACATTCTTTTCCCAAAAGAAGCGAATACAAGTCACCCCGTGACAAAGTCATATTAATTGAAACTCTGACAATTAAATATGATAAACAAGTCCTCCCAGGACATTTAAAAGAAAGAATCTCCGAAACTCCCTTTTAAAAACACGTACTCATGAGCATCAGATAGCTCCCCGCTACCCCCCATGATGTACTAACAACAAATCTGTCTAACCTAGACACACAACACATCAACACAGATTCACCACGAAACCACTAATACATGAATAAGTATGTATATGTATGTATCCCATAATATATATATGTACACACATAAACAATCACTCAGAAATGCCACCAATACATGAATACATATGTATATATATATCCCATAATATATATGTACACACATAATCATTCACTCAGAAATGCCACGAATACATGAATACATATGCATATATATATATATATATATATCCCATAATATATATATATATATATGTACACACATAATCATTGTAATCACAACCAAAAGAAACGACGAAAGTCACACCGTGACAAAATCATATAAATCGTTAACCTAACAATTCAAATATGATAAATCGATCCAACCTGGATAAAACAATAATTAGGTCCAACCTGGACAAAACATCAACACCAATCAATCATACCTATCGTTAACCTAACAAATAAAATATGATAACTCGATCCAACCTGCATAAAACAATAATTAGGTCCAACCTGGACAAAACATCAACACCAATCAATCATACCTATCGTTAACCTAACAAATAGAATATGATAACTCGATCCAACCTGGATAAAACAATAATTAGGTCCAACCTGGACAAAACATCAACACCAATCAATCATACCTATCGTTAACCTAACAAATAGAATATGATAACTCGATCCAACCTGGATAAAACATGTACCCAGGAATCTTAAGTAACCTACTTAGATCCCTGAAGTACGATGGCAGACAGACTAGAGCTCTAACTGAATCGTAACCTGTCACCCAGCCAAGGTTCAATCTTACGATATAATATTGCCATGAGGATGCAACCTGCAACCCCGGATCCTTAGGCCAACCTGACCCTCAGATCAAAACGTCAAATCAAATCAAAAGGAGAAATCACAACCTGTGACTCTCAAATCCTCAGACCACCGGTCGTCGGATCAAAACATTAAATCAAACCAAAATGAGATATCACAACCTGTGACTCTCAATCATCAAACACTTTTCAAAACAATAGAAATACCATTTCCCACAATTTGTTTTCCGAAAAGCCACACCCCAAAACAATAAAAAGCATCATTTCATGCATATTGTTTTCATAAATCCACAAACCACCAAAACATATATATTTCACATAAATATATATCTATATGTAGTCATCCGCTCATGAATGCCTACTAATACCAACTATAGTTTGCAATTAACTAAATAATTCTCAAAACAGTATGGTGAACCCGTCCGTGATATGAACTTCGTGAGATTACTCACCTCAGAATCCCGCTGCGTCTTCTATACAGAACCGAACTAACACTATCAGCAACAACTCGTCCAATTCACCTTTAGAAGCACCTAATCACCAATGATCTTAAATCAGTAACGATTCACATTTGATTAAAGTTCGAAACCCCTGTTTTGAACTAAAATCCCCAAAGTGACGCCAAATGAGGCGAAACCACATCCGAGACCTCCCAAAGTCCCCGGAATTCGTCCACGATCGATGTGACCAAACCACAAGTCGATCGGACGCTCGAATCCTCACGGATCGAATAAATCGATCGGTATGAAACTGCAAAAATCATAACAATTCCATACAAACTCCAAAATTTGCATATTATATATCGAAACGCTCGTATCAACGAGTAGAACATATATAATACCAAAAACAGTTCCTTAAGTGGCCGGAACACCGCCGGAACGCCCCCACAGGCGGTGGCGCACCGCTGCCGGCCAAAACTCAATATTTCACAAAACTCCCAACATAAAAAAGCTTCATCTAAGCATGCTTGTGAACTTTCATAACTGGATAGAAGTCAGAAAACAAGCCTAAGGGATCGAAAACTACCTCACAAGCCGTGAACAGTAATCCAATCCGAGTTGATCGAAGTTTCACGTGAATCGATCCAAACAAACACCAAGGATCGATCGGCGAGGCTATTCTGAACTCAACCAAGGAATCATTGAAGCCATGAAGTTGCCGGAGTTGTGTTTTCCGGCCGGGTCCGAAAACACCAACCTGCACCGCCTTCTACCGCCGCTACCACCGAGAATCCGCACTAGAGAACACCACAGGGAGGAGCGTACGGAGGAGTCGAGCTAATCTGGAAAGTCTCGTCGCCAGAGATGGCCGGAGCTCGCCGGAAAAGTCGGGTCGGATTGACCGGGTCCGGGTCGGGTCAGCCGGATATCTTCGATTCTGAAGGTAGCAGCCGAGAGAAAAGAGAGAGAAAGGAAATGGTTTTCCGGAAAAGGAAACTTGTGAAAAATAGTAAGTTTCTCCTTCGGGAAACTTCTATTTATACCAAAATGGACATTCCTTCCAATGGCCATAACTTTCTCATACGAACTCCGACTTCCGCGTTCCACATATCCACGAACTCGTATCGACGCGCTCTACAACTTTCGTGAAGGAAGTTTTCAGAGAATCTCAACGTATCAAAAGTCAACCTTGAAACCCCCCCCTAATTCCACACTTTACGAATAAAAATTCGTCCGAAACACTTCCGCTCCGTCCACGAGCCACGAAACCGTCCAATAAACATAAAATTAATTTCGGAAAATCCTCGGAAAATAAATACGAATTTCCAGGGCATCACAAGGATAATCGGGGCTGAAGCTGAGGTAGCGCCTTTGCAGCTTTACTGTAGGAAGCCATTTTTGTAACTTTACCATTGATAAGGACTTTCATTGTAGTAAACTCTGAGAAGCATTTACGTTTTATTTTGTTGTTGACAATTTAATTCTTAAGCTTATGTAATATATGACTCTGTGGAGCAGGTCAATATTGACATAGTGGGTTCAGGGCATCAATATGTACTTGGGTTAAAAGGAAAAAAATTTCTAGGTATTTTGTATTGATGGCTGAACATTCACACATATATAATTATGAGATTGTATATCGATTTTTATTTGTGTTAAAAATTAGGGGCATGACAAATATGGTCTTCATAATAGAAGTTGGGTGATGATGATGTATGATAAACGAGAGAAATGGGCAGAAGCATTTGTGAGTGGACATTTTTTTGCTCGCATGCGTAGCACTCAGCGATGTGAGGGCATGAATAGGTATGTGAAGGATAGTCTCAGCTTCAATGGAGTGAAATTGATTGAACTCATTCCGCAACTTGATAAAGCATTGGAACGACTTAGAAATAAAGTAGCTGAAGAAGATTTTCGGTCGAATAACTCCACTCATGTACTTTTTACCCAACTCAGACAATTAGAAAAGCATGCCTCTACCATCTATACAGATAATGTGTTTAAACTAATATGTGTGGAGATAGATCGGGTTAGAGGACTGATTACTTTAAGGATTATGCATCTCAATTCATGTCATGTGTACATTATGTCTAGTTATAACAATGATAAAGAGAAAGAGTGCACGACTACTTATTACCATCAGGAAAGTGATCCTTGAGTAGTATGATCTTGCAAACTTTATGAATGTGAAGGCATCCCATGTTCTCATTTATTTAATGTAATGAAGCATGAGCGCATAAGGGAGATACATTTGTCCTTAGTATTAAAGCAGTGGACAAAGCAAGCAAAATATGAAGTTCATTCCATAGTTCCCAAGGGAAATATGCCTAGTGAAGTTGTACACAATTGGCCAAGTACATAAACATCCTTGTTAATATCAGTGATAATTTTTTATTTTTTTATTTCATATAATAAGTTACTCTAATGAAAGATCTCTTTGATAAATGTAACTATAATTCTTATTATTATTGCACACATGGAGATTTAAGTTATTTAAGTAGCAAGATATAATATCTTGCATCACAGACAAAGGAGGGTACCGACATTTTGAAGAAAAAACTCAGCAAATTGGATCACATAGCATCACAGACAAAAGGTATACAATGAGTACTTGTACATCGCATTCCTCAAATAATTGCTCAATATATTAACACTTCATCATTTGTAGATATTCATCCCCATCTTGGATCCAGATACTACCCCAAACCATTGGTTCTTCATTATGATTAAATTAGCGAGAACGGATGTAGAGATATGGGACACTTACCCGAACCCTGCACGCACTATGGCTCGAAATGATCTTGTTTATTATGTGGTAATAAATTTTAAAGAGTGAAATCATTCTCTTGATTATATAGAAACTGTATTGCACATCACACTTAGCTTCTTGTTGTTTGAAATACAGCTTTTGGCATTGGACACAATATTTGACACTGAAATCCAAAGTTGTTTCAAGAAAGGATGGTCGTTTTGTTCATTCACAGTTTTCAATGTACATGACATTCACATTCAACTAAACAACTTCGATTGTGGCATTTTCATGCTCAGATACATGATAAACTATGATAATCCGTTGAAAGATGAGGTAAGATGATTCGACTTTAATTGCAATATATGATGGTTTTTTTTTTCTATTGTATAACTTTGTTGTTTATTGAATGCAGTTAGATTCTATAAATCGTTGTGTGCAACTTGCCCTTTGGATGTTGAAGCACCCAAAGAACCAAGCATGGATGAAAATTAATGAGGCTTTAGATGATGAAAACAAAAACGATGGTGCCAAGAACAAGATCAAGACAATAGAAGAAATTGATGAGCTACTGGAAATAGTGTTGATCAACGTACATCATGGCAAGAGCTGTTCAAAAGTCGTACAGAGAAAAACCTCAACATTACAAGCAAGGGGTCGTGGTCGCCCTCATGGTGCAAAGAATAAAAACTCTTGAAAATAAATCTAAACATGAACAATTTGTTTTAATAGAATCTTCAATGATTCTACTTCAAATTTAAATACTATGTTGGACATATATGACTTTAATGCCAATAGTCTTTGATTTACATACTCTGTGCCAATACTTAATTCTATTGTAATATAAATACCCTGTACCAAACTATATTTCAATGAAAAGTAGGGACATCAAATGTACTCAGGGAATGCAATCTGAAGGTTTTAGATCAGCAGACACTACAGCATGTTCAAGTCTAGCACGAAGACTTGATACACTTTTTTTAGAGTCTTGCAAATCATTTGGAATTGCAAGGCTGCAGCATGAGCAAAGCAAAGTGCATAAATAAGATGCAAACTGATATCTCTTTGTAAATTCAAAATTCTCTTCCCTAGTCTCTAATGGCTTTAAATTCGACACAAGTTAATTAAGGAGAATATCTGAGACTTTCATAGGCTTGTTAAAGCATATTCCATTAACATCAAACACACTATCAAGCTAACAACAGAGATCCTAAAAGACATAATGAGAATGGAGCAAACAACTTCAGGTTAATTCCAATGGTGACCAATACCTACGTTTTTACTTTCTTAATTGCCTCTACAAGTAAACAAGAAAGGATAAATGTCACAGAGAAATGATACCAGGAAAAAACAAGAGAATCTTTATGAGATTGTCAAATGTTTTGTTTCTTTTCGCAATCAACTTTAGGAAAAAACCCAAATCGGAACAGTCAACCCTAAATCATGAGTGCAAATCTCTATGTTTCATTTCGTCATTCCTCCTCAGAACTTCATCTAAAAAGTTTCTTCCTAAGTTGTGGGCTGCAAATTCAGCAGCTTTTGCACTTCCATGCCCATCAAACACACCAAAAAAACGCCTGCAAACATGAATCTAGAGCATATCAAATTCCAATTCTCCAGCCACTCATTCCAGCTACAATAAGCAAGGCTTAATCTCAATTACACTATTTATTCGATAATAATTTCACTATGTATGTATCTAAATTCCCTAATATGTTAGACCTAAACTCATTCATCAAGGAACTTTGAAATTCAAGCTTTCATTTTCCCAAATTACACCTCAATTTTACCACGAGTTTTCAAATTTCCATACTTAAGCTACTGAAAAACTTAATTACTAATAGAAATAGTAAGAAAAAAGGAAATTTTTTTACCTGTTTGGGATCACCTTGAAGATTAAGAGTGGCTGAATACCGATCCTCCAAAGCCTCTCTCCTCCCTTTCTTACAATATACGGAGAAGTAGCCTTCTCAATCTTCCTCCACCAGCTCTCTCCACACCGCAATAGACGGTGTCCCTAGAGCAGTCCCAAATCTCTTTAATACAATCGGAATGCAAAGCTTCGCCCACCGCTTCCTCTTTAATTGCGTCACCGGAGACGACAATCCGGGAACAACACCAGATAGCGTGCTCAGAGACTTGGGAATCCAGAGCCGAAAGGGCAACGACCCAAATCAGAACCTGAAACAAGCAAATCAGAATTGTCAACCCTAAAACCCAAATCAAAACTCTAACTCTAAATCAAAATCAAATCATCATGAAAAATTAGCGAAGTTTGAATCATTGAGATGAACCTATGTCACAAAAATGGTTCTTATGAAAACCCAGATGCAAACTGTTATAACTTGAAACCCAAAAAAATGCAACCCAGAAACCCAAAGTTCAATCAGACGTTGAACTAGGCTTAAGTTTCGAAACCTTACCCAATCTTTGGTGAAGTGACCGAGAGAGTGCGTGGATGAGACTATGAGAGAGAGTGAGAGACTCTGAGAGAGTGAGAGAGATCGAGATGAGCTGAAAATGTCAAAATGAGATGAGAGAAAATGATGAAAAATGTTGTAAAAAAAGGACCTCTTTGTGGTAATTACAAAGTCTAGGACCAAATTTACTGGTTTATGAATCATTTTACAAAATTGAAGACGAATATGTTGTTCGGGTGGTAATCTTCATATTTTAGACTAAATAGAGTATGTGTCCTAATTCACGTAATAGAGATCTCGATTGTGTAATTGGGTCGTACCTTGTGTAATGTTCGTCATTAAGAAAATAATTATATCTCTGACAACTGCTTATTACAATATACAAGGACAAATGACGAAAAATGTTGTAAAAAATGTCATCTTTGTGGTAATTACAAGGTCTACGACCACATTTACAGGTTTATGAACCATTTTACAAAATTGAATACGAAAGTGTTGTCCAGGTGGTAAATCTTCATATTTCATACTAAATAAAACATGTGTGTTCATTCATGTAATAGAGTTCTTGATTGTGTAATTGGGTGGTAACTTGTGTAATGTTCCCCATTAAGAAAATAATTACATCACTGACAACGATTATTATGAATATAAGGACAAATGATGAAAAATGTTGTAAAAAATGTTCTGTTTGTGGTAATTACAAGGTCTAGGACAACATCTTCCAGTTTATGAACCATTTTACAAAATTGACTACATAGAGCATGTGTCCTCATTTACGTAACAGAGTTCTAGATTGACAACAAATGTGTTGTACAAGTGTATAATTGGGGTAAACCTTTTGGTAATTACTCCATTTAGGACAATATTTACAAGTATATGGACAATATTAAAAATTGATGACAAATGTGTGCTTAAAAAGGTAATTTTAATTTTTTTTAAATTGCCATGTGTCAAAATTTGAATGGGTAACCTGATGACCAACTCATCAGGTTACCATCATATTAACTTGTTATATATTTAAAAATAAATAAATAAATAAAAAGGTATGTCATAGGGGGGTACTGTAGCTTGTCTCCTGTTATAGATGGGAAACTTTTTAGCACATGAGTTTTATCTTGTTCTCTCTTAACATGTTTGGTGCCTCTGTTGGGTTCTATGTTAGGGATGGCGCGCGTGCGGACCCACACCCACACACACTCATCTCTCAGGAATTTACACATCTCTCATAAACTGAATTTTACCTCTGAAAGAATTGCAGAATGCTTTCAAGGCACAATTTGGGTGTTCTTTAAATCTACAACAAAAAACATGCCGAAGTTGACGACATTTTAACTTTACCTGTTGACTGCCCTTCATAATTCCTTCCATTGAATTGATGAGTATCATGCGACCATATCCTCTAAATTCTTAGGTTTTAATTTCGATTCTCATTGGCTACCTTCCTTAATTTCAATTGTATTCTTTAAGACTAGGGTCCTGCAAGGTAGGGCCGTATTTCCCAAAGTGGCTTCGAACTCAAGAAAGTCTTTCCCACCTTGATTATGATGTACGTCCTTCCAAGTTGGTTCTGGGGTCTCTTTTCACTCTATACTTCTATAGCACTATAAATCTCTCTCACAATCAAATTAGAGGAGCACCTTCCGGTTTTGCTTATTATGAATTATTTAGATGCTGGGAGTATGGGGCTTGAAATGGTTCCTATGTTGTAGGCTGAGAAGAATTGGGGTCGCCCTAAAAGAAGCAAGAATAAGGCACCTCATCCTAAGAAGGTTGCTACTGGTTCATATTCTATTCCTGAGAAGATTGAATCTTCTCCAAAGAAGCGTAAGGGTACTATGAAGAAGGCTGGTGTGGGGAGGAGGGATTGTTTGCCCTTTTTGTCTTTTCCTAATGGTTATGTTAATTCCAACCCTAAAAGGAATGAGGTTGCAACTGCTTGGCGATTTGCAGGTGTTTTATCCAATACTGGCAACTGGTGCTTCTATAAGTCTTATTAGAAATGCTAGATGTTCACATACGTACCACAAGCACGTGCTCGGTATGAGAGGCTAGCAAAATATATTTATCATTTTGAAGGTGAGGCACTTTTTGTTTGTAATAGGCACCTGAGCATTTAATTCTTATGGAATTGTGGTGTACCTGTAGCCTAAATTAGTTTTTGGTGTATGTACTATTCTGATTTGTTTTAATGTTTCACTCGTAGATAAAAAATAAATAAAAATTAAGGACTAAATACTGTTTAGTCCCTGAAATTTTGACCATAAAACACTTCAGTCCTTGACCTTCTAATTTCACATGTTTAGTCCCTGTACTTCAAAATTTCAGACAAATAAGTCATTGTCATCTAAAAGTCGCGGCGAAATGTCTATTATGCCCTCAGTTCTTTTTTTCTTAAATAAATTTATTCCTTTCTCTTTTTTTATTTATTCTTTTTCTTTATTTATTTATTTTTTATTTTTTTGAAACAGAAAGAAAGAAAGGGTAAAAAAACAGAAAAAAAGAAAAAGAAAGAAAGAAAGAAAGGGAAGAAAAAAAATTCATTTTCAAAAAAAAAATTTAATTAATTAATTAATTTTAAAAAAAAACTGAGGGCATAATAGACATTTTGCCATGACTTTTAGACAGCAAGGACCTATTAGTCTGAAATTTTGAAGTAAAGGAACTAAACGTGTGAAATTAGAAGGTAGGGGCCGTGACCACTTACCAATTTTCAGCTTAAAAATTGTCCACCTACTCCACTAAGAGTTTTTAAACCTCATTTACCCAATCTAAAATCCATTGACAGTTTTGCCCCTATTTTAATTAATAAATTACATCTCTCTCTCTCTCTCTCTCTCTCTCTCTCTCTCTCTCCCCCCCCCCCCCCTCTTCGATCTATTCTCTCTCTCCACCCCCCTCACCGGAGACTTTCCTTCTCTCCTCACCGGATCGTCGTCCACCTCATTCCATCACCGCTGCGCAAAGGAAAAATGTCACCCTTCCCCATGCCAGAATCAAAAGCCCAGACGCTGATCGAAAAATTCCTATCGGATCCAACCCATATCGGGTCAGATTGTGCCGAGCCAAGCAACGTCACGACGATCCCATCAACTCCAGTCCACCCCCGAACCCGCGACGCCACTCTACGCTGTCGACAGCTCTGAACTCGACGTGGACCAGATCATTGACGTCGGTGGCAAACTGTTGATGGTAGAGTCAGACTCCGCAACAGATAGAAGGACTTGAGGAGCGAGCGGACTCGGTGGCCAGTGAGTCTGATTCGAATTCCGGCGAGGCTTGGGTGTGATTCATTCTCTGCTTTACCATCCCACTGATCCCCTCGTCCCAGATACCAGCCTCCAAATCGCTGCTGGGGAAGCACCGGCGAAAAAAGAGCCAGTCTCACACTTTGGTGGTTGCCCAAAGCACTTTTTTTTTTTGGTATACTATGAGCAGTAGGGTTATAAGGAAGGAAAGAAGAAAGAAGAATGAAAAAAAAAAGGTTTCATTGAGGAGTTATATATGTCTATTGCGGGTCAATAATACTATTCTTAAGGGCCAATAATAAGATTATTAGGCAATAACAAGATTATTTATTTGGAAAAACCTATAAAGACTTTCAAAATTGTAAACATCTTTATTTTTCATTAATTATTGATCCTTAATAAACTTGTTACTGGGGAGCGGTAATATGATTACTGGGTATTATTGGGGGGGTAATAAAATCAGATGCCGGAATCCGGTCACCGGTCCGGTAGCCGGATTCGGAATTCCGGTCAGCAATCGCCTGATTCCGGTAACCGGTCACCAGATTCAGGTAATTATCGCCGGTTTTCGATCATCGGTCGCCGGAGTGCGCTGCCAGCCACTAGTCACCGAAGCACAGCAAGGTGGAGGATGACTTTTCTCTCTAAGTGAGAAAGAAGAAGAGGGCAAAAAAGTCCCAAAAATAAATAAAAAGAATAAAAAAAGAATTATTTGTAAAAGTAAATGGAGATTGGAATTGGTCTACTCATTTCATTTCATAACCCCTTTATATAGGGAGAGAATTACAATGGAAAGAACAATTACAATGATGACATTAACTACTGATTGGTTCGTAATCCCTGCTGATTGATGTTAATCGGTAATTACTTGATTCCCTCTCCGTCAATCACTTTGACGAAGGCACACAATATGTTTTTCCTTTAACACTCCCCCTTGTGCCAAGTCAAAGACGAAATGGTGCATGAGTTGTTGCCTCACTAAAAACCTTGCCAAGTAACAATAAAAACCCTGTGGGACAAAAATACACCTTGGTCGAAGGAAAACAGCACAACGCACCTTTTACATTTGAGTATGACATGTGTGTGTTAGACTCCCCCTGACGTCTACACCTCCCCCTGATACTTACATTAATCTAGGGAGCTTGGAAAGTCTTCGCATTTCTATGCTTTTCACATGTTTCTCAAATGTGTCCTTAGGCAATGATTTGGTGAACAAATCTGCCACATTCTCCTCAGACCTTACTTGATTCATTTGAATCTTGAGGAGAGTCTGTTGTTGCTGATTGTAGGATAACTTTGGCGATATGTCTGTTGTAGGATAACTTTGGCGATAACAGATGCAAATCTCAACTTGGTGCCCAGGTTGGTGGTGAAAGAGATGAGCTCGTCATTGTTGAACTGTGTGCCGTTGTCTGTGATGATTGTGTGTGGGACACCGTAGCGGCAATAGATATTCTTCCAAAGGAAGTGAATTACCTTGGCGGTAGTTATTGCCGTCAGTGGCTCTGCCTCTACCCACTTGCTGTTGTAGTCAATGGCAACAATGATGTATTTGAACTGACCCTTGGCAGTTTGGAACTTTCCCATCAGGTCAAGGCCCCACGTGGAATGAACCCATGGGCCCACGATGATTGACAGTGGTTCCGCTGGTGCATGCGGGAGATCTGCAAACTGTTGGCATTTGTGGCAAGACCTTGAAATCCGCCGAGCGTCATCGCCAAGTGTGGGCTAGAAGTATCCTTGTCGCATTGTGCGATTGGTCAGGGATCTGGCGCCCGAGTGATTTCCTCATTCCCCGCCATGGATTTCAGTCAGGATAACCCTTCCCTCCTCTGGGGTTAGACAGCGGAGGTTAGGATGGGTGAATCCCTGGCGGTAGAGCTTGCCGCTCTGGATGTTGTAGCGGGTTGCTCTTCGTTGGATCTGTCTTGCCTGGATCTTATCTTCTGGCAACGTTCCGTTGCGCTTATATGCGATGATCTCGTCCATCCAGCTGGGGTTGACCTGAATGTTGAAGATTTCCGCCAGAGTCTTTGTGATACTTGGTTTGTCAAGATATTCCACCCTTGTGTCCGCCGGACTCTGATGTGGTTGGGCGGTTGCCAGTCTCGCCAGGGAATCAGCCTTAACGTTCTTTTCCCTGGGGATTTGTGTGATTGTGTGAAACTTGAACTTTTTTAGCAACGTTTTGATGTACCCCAAATACGCCGCTAGCTGCTGGTCCTTGGCCTGGAAGCTGTCGTTGACCTGGTTGACGACTAGTTGGGAGTCGCTGAATATGTTGACGCTGTCAGCTCCTGAGTCAATGGCGAGGAGTAGGCCGGCAATGAGCGCCTCGTACTCCGCCATATTGTTTGAGGCTTTGAAGTTGAATTTTAACGCGTATTCTGCGTTCAGTCCCCCGGGTCCGGTTAAGATGACTCCGGCGCCGCTGGCCTTGGCGCAGGCGGAGCCGTCCACATGTAGGTCCCAATCTGACTGTGGGGTAAGTACCCCTGTACCGGTTACTATTTCTGTTCCGGGCTGTGCTTGAGTATCGGGTTCTGGCTGACGCTCAGTAAGTTCAGCGATGAAGTCTGCTACTGCCTGGCCCTTCATGGCGGTTCTTGGCTTGTACTCGATGTCAAATTCGCTGAGCTCAATCGCCCACTTACTGAGTCGCCCTGAGTGTTCAGGGTTCTGCATCACCTGTCTCAGCGGTTGATTGGTCAACACATGGATCGTGTGAGCCTGGAAATACTGCCGAAGGCGTCTGGCGGCAACGATAAGTGCAAGTGCCAGCTGTTCCAACGGTGGATACCTTGTTTCTGCTCCGTTCATACCTCTGCCGGCGTAAAATACCGGGAGTTCATCCTGGCCTTCCCGCCGAACAATGGCGCAACTTATTGCAGTTGCCGAGACCGCCAGGTATATGAATAACGTTTCTCCTTGCACAGGGACAGAAAGGAGAGGGACCGCCGCTAGATATTCTTTTAGGCTCTGGAACGCCTCCCGACTTTCTGGGTTCCAGTCGATGACCTTCTTGTGAGTTGTTTTGAGGAGTTTGAAGAATGGGGCGCACTTGTCCGTAAGTCGAGAGATGAATCGAGAAAGGGCGGTTAACTTGCCCTGGAGACACTGGACGTCTACTTTATACTTGGGGTCCGACATGTTAAGGATGGCCTGCACCTTGTCTGGGTTAGCCTCGATTCCTCGCTCGCTGACAATGTAACCCAGAAATTTGCTGGCGGTGACCGCAAAGAAACATTTTTCTGGGTTGAGGCGCATACCATAGGCCAGGAGGATTGTTACTATGATCCTGAGGTTTGCCACATGTCCACTTGCCTAGCTTCATCTGTTTGTGTTATCACCCTTAATATAACCTAGCTTCATCTGTTCGATGCAAGCTGCATTGTGTTCGTAAATGCAAGTAGGCTCTTCAGTGGTAGAACTCAAACCACTAGTCCCTCGAATATGTGCAATGATAGTTCTTAACCATACACACTCAAGAACCGCCTCATTTAGAACAATGATCTCTGAGTGGTTCGAGGAGGTAGCCACAAAGGTTTGCTTGGTTGATCTCCAAGATATCGTTGTGTTCCCATTGGTAAATACATAACCAGTTTGGGAACGATATGTGGGTCAGATACGTATCCAGCATCAGCAAAACCGACCAAAACGTCATTTGGCGTTTTAGTGTAGTGAGTGGCGTTTTCGCCATCAACATTTCTTTTAGGGATTGCAGTTCCATCTGCGGTCTCTCTTGTCTCTCTGTAGGGAAAGAACAGTCCCAAGTCAATGGTTCCTTTTAGGTATCGAAAATGTTCTTGATACCATTCCAGTGACGCTGCGTTAGCGCTGAGCTAAATCTAGCTAACAAATTCACTGAGAATGCAATGTCTAGTCGAGTAAATTGGACTAAGTACAATAATGCGCCTATTGCACTTAGATAGGGAATTTCAGCTCCCAACACTTGTTCGTCATCTTCCTTTGGACGAAATGGATCTTTCCTTGCATCCAAACTTCGACCGATCATGGGATTGCTAGCAGGATGTGCTTTGTCCATGTTATATCGCCTGACTTTTGGATATATGCAGACTGGTGGATTAATATTCCACAAACTTGGTGTTCTAGTTCAAAACCAAGATAGAATCGAGTTTTCCCAAGATCCTTCATCTCAAATTCAGATTTCAAGTAGCTCGCAGTTTCTCTTATTTCATCAAGAGTACCAGTTATGACATATACTACTATAATTTGCAAATCCGGAACTTGTTTTCTTTATGAATACGCAGGAGCATAATTCATCGTTCTTATATCCCTTCCCAATCAAGTAGTCACTTAGACGGGTATACCACATCCGTCTGGATTGTTTCAATCCGTAAAGTGAGCGTTTCAACTTAATTGCAAACGCACTCTGTGGTTTAGAGTCACTTGACTTGGGTAATGTAAGGCCATTAGGCACTTTTCATATATATCTATGAATCTAGATCCCCATAAAGATATGCAGTAACCACATCCATGAGCTGCAGTTCCAGTCCTTCGGAAATTACTAACCTAACTAAGTAGCGGAACGTTATAACGTCCATTACGGGAGAGTATGTCTCCTCGTAGTCAATTCCAGGGCGTTGTGAGAAACCTTGCGCCACAAGGCGAGCCTTGCACCTCAGGACTTCATTCTTCTCATTACGCTTTCTAACAAAGACTCATTTATGTCCTACAGGCTTTACACTTGGTGGGGTTAGCACTACCTGACCAAATACCTGTCTCTTTGTCAGAGAATCTAATTCTACCTAGATTGATTCTTTCCATTTAGGCCAATTTGCTCTTTGTTGACATTTTTCAACAGAGCGTGGTTCGATATCATCGTGCTCTATGATTCCTTGAGCAACAGTATATATCATCAATGTGTATGGAAGATCTTTCTATCAACTCATACGTACTCTCGTAATCCTTTGAGATTTCTTTGTTCTCTGGAATCATTTCAAACATCGGAGCGTCCTCCAGTATTGATTCATGGACATCACTATAATCAGAGACAATCTCATGAGAGGGATTCTATACATTGATGATTGGTTTGTGCCTTACTCACCCTCTTCTTCCTTAGGTGAGTGTCAATCGAACCAAGTGACCTCCCCCTCTTCCTTGGGGAGCCACGGCCTCAACCACACCTCCACTAAGTGCGGTTGTAGTGCCTCTATCTACGGCACAGTGCCCCTTGTTGGGGACTTCTAACCTTGCAGGCACATTTGCAGCTGGTATATGTGATCTCGTCACTTTTGCTATATCAGTAAACGTATCAGGCATCGAATCTGCTACGTTATGAAGATCGATTATTCTTTTCACTTCACTTTCACTCTGTGAAGTGCGGGGATCAAAATGAGACAGAGTGGGGACAAACCACGACAATTCCTGTCGTTCCCTTGGAAAATCCTTTTTCCTATCTCCCCCTAACGACGGGAAGACTGTCTCATTAAAGTGACAATCCGCAAATCTAGCGGTAGAGAGATCGCCTGTCAAGGGTTCCAAATAGTGGATGATTGTTGGGGATTCATATCCAACATAAATACTTAATCGTCTCTGAGGACCCAGTGTAGTGCGCTGTGGGGGCGCAATAGGCACATATACGGCGCAACCAGATATGCGTAAGTGTGAAATGTCAGGCTCATATCCAGTTACCAACTGGTACGCAGATAATGGTTGGCTAGCAATGGGTCTGAAACGAATAAGTGAAACTGTGTGCACTATTGCATAACCCCATGCAGATATAGGCAGGTTGTTGCGCATAACCAATGCCCTAGCCACCATCTGTAGTCTTTTGATGGTTGCTTCTGCAAGACCATTTTGTGTATACACATTCGGTACAGGATGCTCTACATCGATCCAAATAGATATGCAATAATCATCAAATGCTTTTGATGTAAACTCTCCAGCATTATCAAGCCGTATAGATTTGACAGGGTGATCAGGGTGGTGAGCCCTTAAACGTATAATCTGTGCTAGGAGTATTGCAGCATTTCTTGTGGACAATAAAACGACATGTGACCAGTTTGTCGAAGCATCCACCAGAACCATAAAGTACTTGAATGGTCCGCATTCTGGATGGATAGGTCCATAGACATTTCTTTGTATCCTTTTGTAAGAATGGAATGTTTTGTTTTGTATCTTTAGCATAGGAAGGTCTCGATCCTGTTTTTGCTAAAGAGCAGGCTTTGCAAAACGAGTGATGTACCTTTGAAATAGTCAATGAGGCATAATGGGAGGGAGGTAGTGCTTCTGGTACTTCAGAAAAGCAATTACTGCATTTGAGCAATCCTAGAACCGACACCTTGCAGTGTGGCGGATTTTTCTCCCATTTTTCACTCGAAAGAAGGGATGTCCGTGTGAGTTCTTGAAAAATACGGATCATCATGTCACGACCTCGGTGCCATAGGCGGTCATGCAAAAGCCTGTATGAGTCAGTGTCCCACATTTCATTGTTGGTGACAGTATAGGATTCAATGATCCAAATCGTAAGGAGGTACAGTCCACTAGATTGACTCATAAATTTCTCTAAGATGTGTTTCCTTCCACAGTCATTAGATGTAATATCAAGGTATTCAGTTCCATTCTCACGGTGTGTTTTTACTGGATAATCGTTGGCACAAAACTTTGAAACATTAACAAGGTTCGATTAGCTCTTAGTGCATATAGAGAGTCTGTGACTTGAAATGTTGCGCCATTAGGCAGCAAAAATTTGGCAGTTCCGCGCCATTTTATTAGTTGTGATAATCTAATCATCGTAGTCACAGAGGAATTATAGGCTATTAGTTCAATGAATAATTGTCTATTTCTTAATATTGTGTGGGTAGTCCCACTATCATCTAAGCACTCAAGTTCTCCTCCATTCATTCCTACAAATAAATGGGAGGTATTTAGAAAATATAACTCATATTCTTTAGAATATTTCTATTTGCGTAGAATGGTATTCTTTTCATTCTAATAATTTTTCTCTAGATGTATTGCTTTACATCTTTATAGTGCTATGTCGAACCATGTAAATATGTGTAGTAAATAAATTTGAATAAATTCAGTGCTTCAGAATAAAATTCAAAATTTATTAATAAGCCAACGATAATCAAATCAAGGTCTTGTTCAGAAATCTTATTCATCAATCCATGATTGAAAATAAACTTTAAGACCAAACAATAGTCTAATTAAAAATGAGGCATTATGCCTTCACAACTGTCTTTGGAAAATAAAATGAATAAAGCAGATCAGTCAAGATTGAGAGCATCCATTGACTTAGCAAGTTCCTCTTTGCCATTGGAGTCTGCAACTGTAAGGTTGACGTCTAGGTCATGACCTCCTTCTTCCATATAGTGAGCCACTTGTTCTTTAGACTCTCTATACCTCTTGTAATTGGCTGCTACTCTGTTGTTTGCTTGGCAGTTCTTGTACCCACTACTAGAATTCTGTTCATTTACATCAGTCCAGAACCGATGTAAAACTAAATTCTGACCGATGTCTTTGTGGCTGATGTAAAAGATATAGACATCAGTATAAGCGCGTTTTAACCGATGTCCCAAACAACAACCAACATCGATTCTAAAAAACAAATCGATGTATAATCATTATAATCATCATAATCTTATATGTTAACTATATTTAATTCTTCATATTTTCACATTTTATGCTTAATAAAGTATATCTCGAACAATACCTAAGTGAACATTTAAATCGATTACAATTTCAGAAATGATGTCTAATACACTCATAGACATCAGTCTCCAAAAAATACTAGATGTTCGTGTCCATTTTTACGTGCATCTTGCCGCCTTATTCTCATGAGAACGATGTATGTGCCTTTAGGCAACATCAGTTAATCTATTAAGAATGATGTTTTATGTTACTAGGAACATCGCTTTTCGTTAGTTGAAACGATGTCTAGTAGTTTTGTAGACGTCATTTCTATTTTTCAAAACCGATGTCCTGTATTTCATGGTAAATCGGTTTACTTTATAACAGCTGATTTGTACGTTGACAGTAGATAACGATTTGGTGTTTAGATATCGATGTGCATTGGGTTTCTGTACATTGATTTTTGGGTGACATTTCAATATGTTCATAATCATGAGACATCAGTCCAGTTTTAGGTATTGATTTGTAATATTTGAATTGACATCGTTTTCTTTGACATTAGTGTTTTGTTTCCCATTTATATACATCAGCTCATATAAATATAAGAATGATGTGCAAATAATCATCTAGCTGCTGGAAAAAGAAATACATTTCTTATCACCCAAAAATTGGGGCTTTCCATTAATTTTCTTTTCAAATTCATGATTCCACATAATTCACAAAATAAAACCCAAAACCTACAAAGGCTAGCCTAGAAACATATTAGCAACCAACTACAAAAGTACGTTCTACACCAAACTTTGCTTCAAAGCAAAAACTAGCCTTACTCAAAATCATGGAAGCCAAAAGTCTTACACCAAACTCTATATATAATCAGCCACTTCAATGCACACCTCGTCAATATCATTTTGGCTATATGATTTGCACGCCTTTACTGCCCACTAAAATGTATAAAACAACATATAAGTCACAATCATTGGGTAAAATCCCACAGTTCACTCCAAGTAGGATAAAGTCTTACCTCTTTCCTTAAAACATGTGTTATCAATAAGGGACTTTATAAGTAATGTAACAAAATTCTTCAACCAGGTGCACAGATCTCCTCATATTTTCTGGAAATATAAAGTATTTTGTCAAAATCATGTGCCAAGTGTAAAAGAGAACAAAATATAAGATGAACAATCAATACATAAGTAATTTTAACACTCTGCAAACAAAGAAGGATGTAAGTTCTTACGACCTTGTGATTAATTGTTTTCTTTGTTCTTTTTTCTTTCTCAGCCTTGTGCTTATACCAAACCCAAAGTCCAATCAACATCCCTCATTATTTTACTCAAATAGATATATATCTCTCTAGAAGTCTATTAAAACCATAATTAAAATCTCCACCCCTCTTTTCACTTATGCACCTTGAAAGTATTTAATACAGTTGATCAGGATCTACTACAGTTGATCAGGATCACTGACCAGCAAATAAGTATATGGATATCAAATATATGGCAGTTAATCACAGTTGCTTAATTTTAATATTTCCACTTCAATTGTACACACACATCTATCTTCTATTGACAAAACTTGAATGCTTAATGGCTGGGAGAAAATTACTGATTACTTGATTAAGGAACACAACATCTGCATGCACTAACCAAGTGATTCATTCCTCCTCATTATACCCATTCCGGATAATTTTCTAAAATAAATTATATGATATTATGATATTACTTACTATAAAATTCCCAGATTCCTCGTTCTTCGGAGTCTCCAGCTTCTTCTCTAGCATGTTTACGATGGCCACATATATCAAACTCCATGAGCCTAAGAGCCACAACAACTGTTGTAAGTGGTATCCATGGAAGCACAACAACGCTATCAGGAAAAGAAAAATTGCTAGTAACACGAACGTCCTTTTTCATTTGAGGAATATAGCAGCTCACCGGAAGTCTCAAAGTTTGAAGATAAATATTCTATCTTTATGGCACTGTCCAGCGATGCCAGAACCTGTAAATATATATATATATATATATATAAAGAAAAGTAAATTACTTAAGGCACGTTGTACATGGCTCAGACTAGTACATGTCGTGCAAAAATAATTTCTGTAATTCATAATTAAGAAATAAATTACTTTTGCAGAACATAACATATCCCTTAAGCTGATATAAAGAATAGTCAACAAATTTTGAATGACAAACTCAATCTTGAGAACCGAGAACCAAGTTTAAGGAGGAACGCAGAAACCCTAAACCTAAAATGAGTTGCTTGTTGAAGAAACTTATAGGATGGATATGTAGAACCAAAGACAGTAAAGAGAACCTATTGCAAGAGTGGATTTTGCTACTGAGTAGAAAACTGCTTAGAATTTCCATCAGCAAGAGTGGGCATGCTAAGAATGGTACTGTGACCTTGTTATTGCACATGCTGGAGCCGCTACAAGAACTTCTCCCTCTAATCAGGTGTTATTTCAGTTCTTCCACCAAACAATCCCTAAAAAAAAAAAAAGACAAGTTTTAATCTATTCAATAACAATTTGAATTATATGCTGCAGTCAAACTTGAATCAGTGAATTGTATTTTCTTTCTTCTTTATTTCTACGAAAGTCCATTTTTAAAGGTAAAAAACTGATCCTTATTCCATGTACACAGACTAATTAATAACTATGTCAAGCTATCAACAAAGATCAATTACCTCCACAAGCCATGTAATCTGTGGAAGGCCTTTTCTTCACCTCAGACGCACGCAAGTATTGGTAAATACCACAAGCAAAGGTTGCACAAAGCTGTGGTCCATGAAACGGTTATCAATATCAGCAATACTACGTACCATCTCCTTCCAACTCCACAACTTTGGGAAAACTTCATTACTACTCCTTTGGATAGAAGTAACTTTTGGTAGAACTGCACTTGGTTTAACTGAGAGACAAAAATAAACAAGGAAACTGTCTCATGTAGTGTTCACCTTTTACATTTTGACAATCCACAGAAAAACGTATATCCTGATGAGGAAAAGAAGGATTATCAGGTCTACAAATATCATTGCTATGTAATTGATCGACAAGACATACTAGACATAACAAGCTAGCTGTGTTTGGCTACACAATCTCTTAGCTGTACTCAGCCAATTTCTGGAACATTGACAAAGTCTTGGTTACAGATATCGTAAATCAATAGAAGATTAATGTAGGTGACAATTTGTAACCTTGTTCAAAATAAGATACAAATATTAGTAACAATTTTACAGAGAATGTAGGAAAGAACAAAGAAATGTACCTCAATCTGCCCCAGAGGACGACATCCTTTGGACCGGGCATCTCAAGATCATGGAATTCCTTCATTTTAGTAGCTATAAGAGCAGATATATCTGGATCACGTAGATCAGATGCTGAAAGTGTCTGAAATTCACAATTGAAAAGAAAGATGTAGCACATTTTTCAGGAAGGGAATAAAAGTACTTCACGCATTCAAGGATGTATAAAATCTTCAATTTTGAATTTCTATGCAATTTAGCCATTTAACCTAGAACTAAAATGAGTGTGGTTATAATTCTCATACATTAACTACCACTAAACATAATTGTAACACAGGAATGGCACTGAAAAAATCGCAGAAAATAACTATCTATAATAAAGTTGATCTCGACCAGTAACATACTAAGCTTTGAGGAAAAGAGTACATGGCCATACTATATACTCCTAAGCTCAGGTCGAGCATGAAGAAAAATTGTAGGCGGTCTTAAAATTGCAAGAGTAGAATAGAAGTCCATATATATAAGCAACATAGGTTTCAAACAAATTCCAATAACACTGCTTTACAAACACACATATATACAGATAATATTAGGGGAAATAAAAAGCATTAATTGTCTACAATTTGTAAAGCATTGCCACTATTTTCAGAATGATAGAAAAGATAAGTAAACACTGGAATGAAGTACCCGTGCATGGATGAACTCTTCAACTCGGCCATTAGGAAAACGGCCAAGCAGACGAGGTCCCTGACCGTTCTTTGACATGTATTCAAATTTTCGGATCTCATTATCCCTGTCAAAGAACACCTCAACACCCTCACCGTAAATCCTAACCACAACCTTTCGCGAGACTTCCCCGGTGCTTGTTGGCCACTTTATTTCGAACACCTTGTTAGTCATTGCACCCTTGAGAGGGATGACCTGCAAGGCAGTGGAATCAGCTACATTTTCCCACTTGGTAGCCAATGATTGTAGAATCTCCTTGGCTTCTTTTGGAATACGGTCGTCTTTATCTATGGAATTCACCACGGCACCCATGTCAAATGACCAACGTGATCTTCCACACCAAAATTTGATGAGAACTATGCAAGCAACAACTCAAGATCTTAATGTAGAAAGGGTTGTCTGATCCAAAAGGAAAAAAAAAAACATTAGAGTGATTAAACGAGAATATATAGTTCAATCATGATGACATAAAACCAAGAAATTGAAATCAACCGCAAACATTGACACAGATTCTGCTTCCCGCCAATTCACGGTAGCCAAACAAAAAGCAACTATAGAGAATAGCAATGATATTTGTAGGTTTACAGTTTCCAATCTTCTTAGGCAGTAGAGGTTTCTCAATGGAAAACATAAATATTGAGATTGATCAATCAAATCATGAACTCATAGGGTAAATTAAAAGAACTTAAGAGCCCATGTAACACTGCAGGAATGTTCTCCCTGAGAAGCAAAACAATTGCAATAGAGGAATCATAATGAGTACTCTCATAGTCAAAGCAAACAGAGAAGACCTACATCTCAGCAATGTATTATGCAGAGAATTCATGAGTTCCTAATTCATGCTGAAGAAGACAATGAACCCAAGACTTTGTATGTTTCAAAGGATAAAGTCCACAACTCCAAAAAATAAGTACAGAAGCATCATTATAATACAAATCTACCATCCAATAAGATCACAATAAAACTACAAAATCACACGATCTGAACTGGATCAAAATCCAAAAATCAAAACTTTAATACAAGAATGATTACCCAATATCAAGAACAGAGGAAGCTATTATACACAATGAAGCACCATCCTGAGTTGTAGAAATGGTGAAGATGATGCAAAGAGTGGGAATTTGGAGACATTTGAATCGTACAAATATGGGGTACGGAGGAGCATCTTCCATCGTTCTAGATTGCTACTCTGATTATGATTATAATCATGGCACAGTTTCATAAAAGTAGGAGTTGCCTGCAAGAAAGAAAGAGTAGCATTGAGGCAAAAAAGAGCCAAAAGGGTATTCAATTTCAGTGAAAAGGAGCTACCTTTACGATTCAACCTAAGTGCAAAATCATTACGGATCAGCACCGCTTTGAAACACCCAAAGTTGTGAGTCAGCTGGTTTAGCTTCGCATCCATTATCCTCGACCTTTAACCCTCTCTCTGGTTTAGCTTTCACTTTTCGTTTTGCTTCTCTTCACTCTAGATCTGGGCATCAAATGGCGTTTCGGTTGTGCCCCATCTTCGATTTCGAGTTCGGTCGTCGGAAATTATAGTTGGAGAAACCGCAATCGGGGTCGGGGTCGAACCGATTCAACCTCCTTCAATCACAGATTATACTTGTCATCAGAAGATGGGGTAGGAGGGCGGAGAAAGCAGGAGGAAGTTGTGGTCGGGGTCGGGGTTGGTCAGAGGAGGTAGATGAAGGAGCCGAGGAGGTAGATGAAGGAGGCGATGAAGGTAACAAGAGCGGCGAGTTCGAGTGGAGTTTGGGAGGAGCTCGAGATGAGCTTAGGGTTTCTGTTCAGTTTTGGGGGCTCTATTTTTTTCTAAGTGTGAAAATTTGAAGTTTTAGTCCCCGCGTCCTTGAATTCATTAAAACACTTAGCGCGTCCACGAAATGAGGTTCCCGCAAATTTTCAAACAAAACTTTTAACACCGGTTATTTTAACAACCGATGTTAATGGTATACATTTAAATCGATATTTTTCTAAAACGATGTTAACTTACTTTTTTACATCATGTGCAAGTCTGACCGATTTAAATGACGTGATGTAAATGAACAGATTTCTAGTAGTGACCAATGCCCAATGAATCCACACTTATAGCATGGTTCATTGTCAACTCTTTTCTTTGGCATCTTGTTTCCATGATCCCCATGTCCCTTTCCATGTGGTGCATTGTTTCCACTTGGGTAGGGATCAGCACGTCTAAACCCCCTTGCATTGGAGTTATTTCCACCTTTCATTTTCCCATAATTAGCCTCGGGAATTTTCTTTGTCCCAGTGGGCTTGGCATTGTTATTCAAGAGAATCTTATTTTGTCTCTCAGCCACTTGTAGTAGGCTTATCAACTTATTGAATGTTGCGATTCTTTTGTTGTCATAATCCAACTGATACTGGTTCGCTAGTATAAAAGCTGAATTAGGAAAGGTGGTAAGAGTCTTGTATATCATATCATCTTCTATGATTTCCCTTCCACAGAAATTGAGACGTGCCTTTAAGCGCAACATGTCCTTGTTGAAGTCATTGACCTTTTTATAGTCAAGCAAGCGGATTCCATTCCACTGAACAGCTAGTTCTGGGAGCAAAGTATCGTGAATGTTCCCAAAACGTCCTTTAAGGACATCCCATAGTGCTTTGGGTGTCTTCAACTGAAGGTACTCCCAGCGTAGGCTAGGATCAATATGTCGCCTCAGAAAAATTAAGGCACCTGCTTTCACCTTATTAGATAGTTCATCATCTTTCGGATCAGTAATGGTGGCAGTGTAGTCTTTTGCCACAAAGACTAGTCTTTTGCCCTAAACCCTAGTCTTTTGCCACAAAGGCAGTTTCCATATCGGAAACCCAACGATGGTACTCAAGTCCTTCTGAGTCCAATATGTCAAACTCAGGTCGAGTTGGATCAGCCATCTACATAAAACAAGACAGAAGATATAAATTACGCAGTCATAAAGACATCCACGTAAATTATTTTCCAAATATATGAATTGGATTTCAAGACCAAGATTTGTAATGGTCACATTTTTTCGATGCTATGTGAAAATACTTTATCACAGTAAGTATGTGTATAATGCGCATGAATTTTCATTACCATGGCCAAATGGAATTTTATATGTCGTATTACAAAAATAACTATAACACATTTAATAATAAATAAGACATAGCATATATAAAAATAAACTACATGACATGCTCAAATTGCACAAATATACAACAAAATATATGCTACATATAATAATAGCAAATTATATAATGCATAATTAAAAATGTAAACAATAGTAAAGTACAAAGCATGCGTAGACATAGTTTATATAAGCGTAAATAAAATAAAAACATGCTCAAAATTTCATAAATAATATATAACAATATATATAGATATATATGGCATTCTCAAAAATCAAATATATAATCATGGCTTAAAGATAATTGTATAAAGCATAAATGACAAAGCATGCTTAAAATGATTAATATAACCTAACTAAACATGCTCGAGAATTTTATAATAAAAGCATATATAATAAAATCTAAAGCATGCTTAAAAATAGAAAAGATAAATCAAATTCACATGCTTGGTTAAAAATAAATAAATAAATAAATAAATAAAACATACTTGATTTCGATAAAACAATCCTAGCGCACGTGCGTGTTGATGCAGGCGTGCGTAGCAATGTTTTTGTGCTTGAGAAAAAAAAAAAAAACTGGGCCGGGTCTCTTTGGGCCTTTTTTTCTGTCTTCTTTTCTGGGCCACAGGGCCTGTTTCTTCTTCTTTTTTTCTCTAGGCCACAGGGGCCTTTTTTTTTTTTTTTTTTTTTTTCTGGTCCTCTTTTTTCTGGGCCTCAAGGCCTGCTTCTCTTTTTTTTTTTTTTGATTGTGCCGGGTCCTTTTCTTTGGGTCGGGTCACGTTTGGTTTTCTTTTTTTTTTTTCTCTTTTTTTTTTTCTTATTTGCAGATGGTTGGCTCGGTTGCAGGTGGGAGCGACGGGATTCGCTGGGCGTGTAGCAGCGATGAGTGAGGCCGTGCGCTGGGCTAGGAGGCGCTCTGAGGGGCTGCTACGCTGGAGGACGCGCGCTGGGCGAGTGACGCGGAGCTGCTGTCAGGCGGGTAGAGCAGGCTAGAGGCCGGTCTGGAGGGATGTCGAGGCCGACCTGTGGCTGCTGGGATCTGCGCAGGCAAGGCCGCGCGGGCGGGGCTTGATCGAAGGTTGTGTGCATGGTGGCTTGTGCGTGCTGGGCAAGAGGCCGTAAGAAGGATATGGAGGTCTGGCCGGTGAGGTGAGGCCCGTGGATTTGGCTGGCAGTAGTGCTGGGGTCGATCCGGAGAGGGAGACGAATGCCGATCTGGGCTAGGCTGTTGTGCTAGCAAGGGGGGTTGACGGGATCGAGGCAGGCTGCAGGTGGTCTGGCAGCAGAAGGAAGAGGGCGGGAAGAGGTAAGGGCCAGTCTTGGACGTGGTCGATCTGCTGCTGGGAATTGATTTTTTTTTTTTTTTTTTTTGATTGTTGGTGGCGGCAGAAACAAAAGAAAATATTTTTTCTTCTAGGGTTTGTTTCTCTTCGTTAGAAAGAAAACTAGAAAATTAAGATTTTTTTTCTATTGGCTATTTGCTCTGAGCGTGCTGATAACGTGTAAAAGTAAATGGAGATTGGAATTGGTCTACTCATTTCATTTCATAACCCCTTTATATAGGGAGAGAATTACAATGGAAAGAACAATTACAATGATGACATTAACTACTGATTGGTTCGTAATCCATGCTGATTGATGTTAATCGGTAATTACTTGATTCCATCTCGGTCAATCACTTTGACGAAGGCACACAATATGTTTTTCCTTTAACATTAATGGGATAGTAGGGAAATAATCTCTTAGAGTGTTTTGGGTAAATGGAGTTAAAAAATAGTTGGTGGAGCAAGTGGACAATTTTGTTGTTGAAATTGTGTAAATGATCATTTCCCCAAGAATAAATTAAATCACAAGGGTAAATATGACAATTACAAAATGGATTTTCATTACAAAAAATAACTTCTTTTTATCCCACAACCCCCACTTTTCTCTTCCACTATTTTCTTTAGGCAATAACTGTTTTATCTCATTTATTTTTTTCAATTTTCTTAAAAAAAGAATATGAACATATTACACATGCAGGAGCATGTATGAAGAAGGCAAGTATATATTAATGGATCATAATTTATAAGGAGCGTAAATTAACAAAGAAATAAATGAAAATATAAAATAAAGACAGTTTTTTTTTTTTTTAATAAAAGATTGTTGGCCTTGGATTTTTTACCTTAATTAAATGTGGCATTCCACGTCAAGCACACACGTCTACTATCCGCCATCTCATCTTATCAATTAGCCAAATCATTTTCTGTAAAAGGTCATCTTAATAATCCTAAATCCAATGGTTTCAATTTTTATTAACAATGTTTTAGTTGTATTAGCTTAATTAGTGTTGAAGTTTTTTTTTTTTTTTTTTTAAATTAGTGTTGAAGTTGCTTGTGCTGAAAATTATAGGAGAAAATAAATCTTAAAGAGGATCAATGATTCAATCTCCCCATATTTTTCATGAAAGAGAAATCTTTTGTACCAACCGTTTAGTGGATGAGATATCAAGTTCAAATTCTTATATACAATTATCAAATCTGTTAATGGCATAGGCTCATGTTAATTGCCACTCTGAGCAATGAAAATTTATAATATTGGTCACTAAAATTATTCATGTCGATGCAAAAACTCATGTTTGAATCCCACTTAATACTTTCATCGAATTTACATAAAAAATTGGTACATATCTTAGTTACATTATTAAAAAATAAAATATAAAAAGACACGAATGAAGTTAAGCATATGAATATATAACGGATCTGGAAGATATACTTTTTATAAATTAACAACAAACAAAATTATAAATGAAATATTTTTTTAGTCTATGTAAACAATGAAATAGTCATTGATGCACGTTGTTCGTTAATTTGTTTCCTGTACCCGGGCTTGGCCCATCCTTAATTCCTCCTAAAATATCTACATTTGTAAATGAGTTTCCTGTACCAGGGCTTGGGCCATCCTTAATCCCTCTAAGAATGTCTATATTCGTGAATGAGTTTCTTGTATCAGGGCTGAGACCAGCATCCTTAATCCCTCCGAGGGTCTCAACCTTTGTAAATTTGTGTCCCGTACCAGGGCTTGGGCCGGAATCCTTAACCCCTTCGAGTGTCTCAACATTTGTGACTTTGTTTCTGGTACCAGGGCTAGGGCCGGAAATCTTTCTTCCTCCAAGGGTTTGGTTGTCATTGAACTTGTTCCCTTGACCCGGGCTAGGACCCGACTCCTTGATCGATCCGAGACATAAGCCGTCAAAGAAACCCCCGATTGCTCCACGACACAAGTTGCCGTGCTTTATAATATCGAAACGTCGAGCACTTTCCCCAAGAATTGTGGAGTTGAGCAAAACAATGACCAAAAGGAAACCGAGGCATTTGGTTGTCATCTTGGAGAGAGAGATTGAGGGAAAGAACTTTGCAAGTCTGTGTGTTTTTGTGCTTGTGATCTTAGAATGAGTGGAGCCTTTGGCCGGTGCGTCCTATTTATAAGGGTTTGGTACTTGACAAGCAAGCAAGAGTATAATAGAGATGAGGCTTCTTTGACTAGAGAGTTTTGGTGTGGAAAATATCATGTACGTTTCAACCAAACGACTGAAACGAGACACATCCAATTTCCATGGCATGCTATATATGCATGTGTAGGAATTAGGAAGCACCACGCGGTGGTTCGTAGTCACTGGGTAACATGGAAAAATGGATATAAAAACATAGAAGATTTGGAGTCCAAGTTAGGAGTTGTGGAAAAAATAGTATTTTGATGCAGAATGGGATTGAATAAGTTGAATATTTAGGCCTTAGCCGGCTGCAAATAGCCATCGGAAAGTTCCTCCAGCATGGAGACCAAAGACGAAGACAGTCAAACACCATTCCTATATTTGAATTCCCATATAGAAGGGTAGTGTGACTTGATAATTGATTTTTTTTTTTTTGATTTCTCTGACCAGTCAATTTTCACTAGAGGAATTGGAAAATTCATGATATGATACACTTCGATTTGTTTTGACGCACTTGTGCATTGCAATACACCACACGTGGATTGAAACAACATTTAGTCATAAGAAAATTTAAGGGAGCCCTTCTAATGAGGACTAGTTGAGGACTTTTGTGTTATACCCACTTTTCTATTAGATTTCCGCAAATCAACCGTTAGATATTTATGTATAGATTACTTATGCAAATTTTCGATCAAATTAAAAATTATTAAGACATTCATAATCGTGATTTATCAATACACCACACATGGATTGAAACAACATTTAGTCATAAGAAAATTTAAGGGAGCCCTTCTAATGAGGACTAGTTGAGGACTTTTGTGTTATACCCACTTTTCTATCAGATTTCTACAAATCAACAGTTAGATATTTAGATATTTATGTGTAGATCACTTATGCAATTTTTTTTTTTTGAAAGGGATGCAAATTTTCAATTAAATTGAAAATTGTTAAGATATTCATAATCATGATTTATCAATTATGCACATGAACGGTTTATGTTTGACAGATTTGGTTCGTCCATTGGTTTAATCTAGTTTGGTACTTTAACTATTAGCAATTTAGAAGAAAATTTTTAGTAGTGATATACTGATTCATACATAAATATCTAACGGTTGAGTTGTCAAATGGACGTCTCAAACCGTTAATTAGAAAGTTCTCAACTAATCCTCATTAAAAGGGCTCCTGAAAATTTAAATAATTGTATAATATGATGATGTCTTATGACCTTCTAAGAATTTTGTTGTTGTTGATTAGGATGTAGTCTAATGGTACGTAATATGTTTTTCTGCAACACAATACTGACAAAGATTGTTTGTTTTTTTTAAATGTATATATATATATACACACAAAGATTTTATCCTGAGCGGAGATCCGCTTTGAAATTACGGAGTGAACTTCGAGTTTTGGGTCGCTTTTAGGTCGCATATTCGCATCTCGACTGTTCATTTTTTAGGTAGTAGTGTATAGATTGTCTCTGTAAATTTTCAGCCAAATTGATGACCGTTAAGGCACTAGTACCTAAAAACTGAACGGTCGAGATGCGGATATGCGACCTAAAAGTGACCCAAAACTCGAAGTTTACTCCTTAATTTCAAAGCGGAACTCCGCTCTTTATAGGATCTGTATGTATGTGTGTATGTGTGTGTGTATATTGAGAAAGATCTCAAATCTGACTCTCTACTCAACGGTTATTTTTTCATTCAAGTTTGACAATTCAACCATGTTATTGGCTAAATTAATTTGCACATATGGGCTGTAACGCTATCAGTCACTATACTAGAAGATGATACAACTTTCATGTGGAAAGGAAGAATGTCTGCATACGAAAGTACTTTGGGACTTGTCAAGAGAATTGATCTCTCAAGCAGCAGATTAACTGGGGAGATTCCATATCAATTCACTGATCTTGTTGGATTGGTTTCTTTGAACCTTTCAATAAGAAATTAAACCATTTAACAGGACAGATCACTCCAGATATTGGAAAGTTGCAGTCATTAGATTCTCTTGATATTTCCAGAAACCAGATAGATGGTGCAATTCCAACAAGCCTGCTTGCTCGGATTGATCGACTTGCTTACCTGGACTTGTCATATAACAAATTGTCTGGCGAAATTCCAACCGGTACACAGCTCAAAGGCTTTGATGACTCCGTATTTGTGGAAACCCTCAGCTGTGTGGACCTCCACTTCAAAAGATGTGTGCTCCGGATCGACAAAATGTGTCGCATGACAAAGAAGATAGGGATGAGATCATAATGCAGGGGTTTTACATCAGTCTGGGACTTGGATACGTTGTTGCATTTTGGGGAGTCTGTGGGAGCTTGATATTCAAGAGATCATGGAGATATTCCTACTAAATTCTTAGATGCTCTAAGTGATTGGTGTTATGTGAAGGTAGCTTTGATCAGACGGCGATTAAAGGATGTGCTTAATATAATCATAAACGGTAATCTCTCTCTACATGTATTTGTGCATGATAAAATGATGATATATATGATTGTCAATTAGTTCTTAATGACTAGTGTTTCTCTAATTCTTTTTATACAGCGTCAGTGTCTCCTGCGATGGAAAATCTTAAGCAGTAGGTAATCTCTCTCTACATTTATTTGTCCATCATAAAATGTTAATATCATGATTATTAGTTATTTTATATATGTTTGTCTTTTTCAAAATGATCACTAGTGTTTCTCAAACTCTTTCTATACAGCGCTAGCATCTTCCAAGACAAGTGCATGAAATACATTCAATCGAGTAATCGATCAGTTGCAAAGATCGAATAATTGTACAAGTTTTCGAGTATAGGAGAGTGTTCATGGAAGTACTAGTCTCTAGGTTAATTAATGTGTACGTTTTTTTCTTTTCTTTTCCTTTCTTTCTGTGTTGTTCGTGACGTTTCACAAATACTTTACCTTAGCTAGTCTTGTCTTTTACTTGCGAAATTTGATTGCATGTCTCCTCATTGTACTTCTTGTTTTTCTTTTTTGAGTATCCGATATTCCGATCCTCATTGTGTTGTCGAAGTTTTCACTAATAAAGTATCTCTCGTCCATTGTACCATTGAGTTTTAAGATAAAAAGTACGTACAAGAAATTTTCTTTTGGTAAATGATTTGTACTGATATTGCATTACTGTAAGAACTCTTTGGAGGACTTCTCCAATCAACTGTTTGCCTTGCATATATAATGACTATTGTAGCTAGTTATATTGTAGAAATTATGCAGTGTATATTTTTAATAACAAAATCAGTAGCTACAAAAACCTATTAACTATGTATGTAACCTCTTTCTGTTTTTTCCCCTTCTCCTTCTAGCTACCTCGTTTCTGGGATCTGATTATATGTAGGTATTAATATATCTCTACAAGTACAACACAACATAGCCAGGTCATACCAAGAAAATATATCATTATATAACATCAAATTCAAATACTGTATAGTTCATCAATTTCTCTGATCTCATTGATTTGGACTACAAAAACTCAAAAACAAGTAGCTATTTAGCATTTACATAAAAAATTAAAAGAAAAACACAAGATTGATCTTTACTAATTGAGAAAAGCCACCCAAAAAGACTGAGGCTTCAAAACACTTTCACAGAAAGCACCCTTGGCACCTCGAATATTCATAGCTCATCAACTTTCTTCCTCTTCTTTTTCCATTGCTCGAATGTTTCGCACCTCCAGACATTTCACGTAAATAATCTTTAACAATTTTCTTCATCAACTTGCTCTTTGATCAGTTTCTTTTATCGATTGAAGATGGTGAAACCTTCTTGCAAACCCTAACAATTGCCGGCTCAGTTTCCTGTCATCCTCTTTCTTCTTAGCCTTTTTCACTCTCTTTGATTTCTACCGGTACAACTTCGACCACTTGAACTTGAGATTCCACTCCTTCATTATCTCGGAAACCGAATTGGTGGATTCGATTCCGAACTCCTTCTCATAGAAACTCTTCCACAGCGTATCAGTCACTGGACTTAGATCTCTGTCTTTTGTGGACATCTCTATATGGATCAACTGCTTCTTGGAACAGTGAGGTAAGATATGCTCCAGAAGATCCAAGTCCATGTCGCTCACATCACCCAGAAACCTCCGATTGTCTATGGCCGTACTGACGTCGGCGAAAGACAGAGCCTTTCCCTTCTGATCATCGGTGTTAGCTTGATCCATTAATCAGTTGCTATTATGTTTCCGAATGAGATTGGATTTGCAGTGAGTAAGAGTTTCCATTTGGGTATGTGGCGGGTAATTTATAGGCAAATTGTTCCATGTTTTCCTTTTCCTTACGGGATTTGGAAATGAATCCGTGGACAGCTGGGACTTATGAAGATTTTATTTTATTTATCGTTTTTTTCCTTTTCTCATTTCCTTTTTCTTTTTCAGACAAATTTTTTTTTTCTGGTCACATTTTCTGTCAAATTGAGGTATGCTAAACCACCAAAAAACAAATTAAAAAAAAAAACCTGAAAATAGAATGTGAATGTGAATAATTTTCAAAGAAAATAAAATCAAACTTCATGAAGCCGAAAACAATGAGGGGGAATTGGGACCATAAAATTACAATAGTAAAATACCTGAAAAGTTATCAGGTGCTTTAGAAAGCTCAAGTGGAAATGCAAAACGATCGGCTAAGATATTGTTTTTCCTCAGCATGCATGTTGTGAAAAGAAAAGATGAGCACTGATAAGAAAACTGGTATAGGGGTTTATTATTTTTATTCATATATATTATGTACTGCACTGATAAAAAAGCTGGGTATGTATAGGATTTTTTGTGACTTTTTGCAGCCCTCCTCAATTTTTTTTTGGTAAGAAGTAAGTATAGGCCTAGTATAATTAATACTAACCCGGCCCAAGAGAAAAAAAAAAAAAAAATAGGTTAACCTATTTGTGCATACCAAAATGAAACCTTTGGTCATTAAAACTAAAAAAATTAACCCTGATGTCTTTCAGCTTCGGCTTGCCTACTCAACTATCTATCCATCCCTCACAGAAAAAGTCAAACACAAAACTCTCCGATATCCAAGATCACCTTCTTCTTCTTCGTCATCGGAGCCAGCCAAATCACAGAGGCCGTTTTTGTATCAGTCAGTACTCCGCCATGGGACAAGTCCTTGACAAATTACAAGGTACCCCTTCACTCACTCCCCTCTATTTCACACCCACTTGTTTCCTCCTGTTCTCTTTAACAATTATAACCTTTCCTAATCTCATGGATGACCCATTAATTTTCCTGCAACATGGGTTTTCTTGCTCTTCCTGTTTGACTAACTCTACTGCTTCTTATTATGATTCATGAGTTTTCTGTAGTAGAACTACAAGGAAAGGATATGCCTTTGAAAATCAAGTTTCAGAGCTTTTAGTTTTTTTTTGTAGCTCTCAGATTTATATCATGGCCATTGTTGGGTTCTATTTCCAGTCACTTATTTCTTTGATTCGTAGCAGTGATATGATCGGTTTGATATTGTGCTGGTAATCATTATGATATGCCACATCAGCATATAGAATATTGATTCTTCGTCCAGTCATTTGTCCATATGATATCATTTGTACTGAGGATTAGATGCAATCATATGTAGTGTCTGATAGTTTCTGCGCCTTGCAGGTAAGCAATGGAGGCGACAGCAAATCAGGAAGATTACGGACAAGGTGTTTGATCGTTTCAAAAACGAGGCAGGAAGGGCAAATTTGACATTCGAGGATGTCTACATTGGTGTACTACTTGTGTACAAGTAAGGAGCTATATATACTTACCAAATCTCTACAGCTGATTATTAACTAGTGGCCCTTTTGTTCTAATTAACGGACTTCTTTTGTTTTCCTGTTTGTTTGTAGTGATATTAACAAGCGTTTACCCGGCCCACATTTTGATCCACCCTCTAAAGATGCTGTCAGACTACTGATTAAGGTACCTATGAATGTTTACCATATTATTCTTATTGCTTCAAAGGTGTTTATAACTTGAATTCGGAGGATGACTTAAAATTTAGAGGGCACCTACAATCGTTGCTGTTTCTTAATATATGGATATTTTGTGAATGGTTATGAACCAACTGATAATGTGTGATTCCTCACTGTCCAACCAGTTATGGATAAGATATATCATTTGAAACTTTTACTGGTACAGATCCAATAGAGTAACAGATTTCATACAAACTCTTTAGAAAGGGTAGCAGACTTTTTTTTCCTGTCTTTTAGGCACCAGGTTGGATTCGGTGGTTTTAAGGTTAATTACGGTGTACGAATGGTTCCTAAGTACTGACATGGGTTTACTGATGTTATTGCATCTTTATTCATAATATTTATTTTATTAGTTTCCTATTTCCATATCCATCTCAAGATTAAGGAAACCAGTAAATCTGCACATTTTGTTGTACCCTTTTCAACCTGGAAATTTAGCATTCACCGTCCTTTTGGTTGAGCATCCACCATATTCCTTTTTACTCAACTATTAGGCCTCAGATTGGATTCGTGATTTTCAGGTTTACTCAACCTGCAGTTAGTAATGGTCCCTTGGTAGTACCATGGGTTTACTATCATTATCGAATCTCTATTGGGATATTGATTGTTTCAATTTCCTATTTTAAAGTCCATCTCAGGAAGAAGGATATGTAGTTATCTGAACATTTTCGTGTACCTTCTTGTACCAAGGATAATCTAACAAAGAGCAACTACCAAGTTATAATTCTCCGGAACCAAAGTTATATGCCTTCTTTGATTATCTTTCGATGCTGCTCTTATCTCTTGGTACGATCCTTAGAAATAAATTTTTTTTTCCCTTCTTCTTCCATTTAACTTTGTACTTTGTCTTGCTCTTTTACCCTATTTTCGGGCCCTGTATTGGAGCTTAAATAAAGGTTAAATCCTCATTCCAACTTTCAGTGTAACTAACAGCCTCCATATCTAGGAACCTTCTTCGCCTGAGTCTTTCTTCGACTTAAAAGTAATGTTTAGCATCTTTTTTTTTTTTAATTCAGAATGTTACTAGCTGATGGAAAATTTTTGTTATTCTTTTTTCGCATCACTAACACATCATTTGTTAGTAATTACTTTTGTTAGTAATTTTTTATATGCATTCATTAGATACCTTTTTTGACACAAGAAGAAGTCTAGCTGGGCTGTAAGGGGGTGTAAACATATGTCCCAAAGTCACTGACATCTTAGAAGAAAGAAAAGAAGATGTGGGCATTCATTGGCTGAACTGTTCCTTTGAGCTTTCCATCAATTGTTAAGTCACTTGCTATCTTTGATGCTTCAGGTCTTGGAGGTCATTTGGGGAAGGGGGTGGGAGGTTTGGGGTTGGGGGCGGGAGCAGGGGTGCAGCAGGTTCGAGATATAGGCTCTTAGTGTAGAAGAGAATTAAACAAAGGAGTAGAAATCTTAGAAAGTAATTTCTTTCCATCTGGATTCGTCTTTGCACGATTCCTTATTATGGCATGGCTAGTCCCTACATATGATGGACGTTTTTACTGGACTGCATAACCCAGTTAAATGTATGAAATTTATAATACCACCTCTAATATTTATAGAGAAGCTTATCTTCTTGAAGGCATGACTAGGGGGCAGCCTTAGGCCTTCTATTTTCTTTTTCAAGTCTTTCCTGTATATAAGAGGATAAAACTCACATTCTAATAAAGGTTGTAAAATGAATACTTTGGTGGGTGGTTATAGTGCCATTGCTGAATGCCTTTTTAGAAATGGGTTTGTCTGTTTTCTTTTGGCATTTGAATACATGAGTTGATTCCATAACCTTAGTAATCGTGATGTCAGTAACTCCCTCTTATCAGGCCTTCACTTAAACTTTTAGTCCATTGGACTATAGTTTCATATTGAGTAAAACACCTAGAAGATTGTTCACTTGGTCTGTCGGTCTAGTAAGCAGTATATGCATATGCGTATGCATTCTGGATCAAAGAGGCAGACTGCTCAATCTCATTTTAATAATTCTTTTCTTTTCTTTGTTCTATGATTTGAAATGTTTAGGTTAGTGATCAGAAGAAGAAGAATTTGACTCATGTGTTTCCCTAACTAAATCTTGTTAGGCGCAATGATTCTTACATTGAAGCCTCGTAAAAATTTGGTTAGCTAAAGGAGTCTGAAATATATATTGAGAAGTGTTGTTTATTTGCAGGAACACGATATCAATCTTGACGGAGAAATTGACCGGGAAGAATTTGCCAAGTTGATCAAGCAGATTACTGCCGACACACTTGTTGTTATCAGTCAGGGAATGATCGTCACATTGGTTGCAGCACCAACAATTGCAATGGCGACAAAGAAGGCTACTGAGGGTGTACCCCATGTTGGGAAGGTCGTGCAACGATTACCCACTTCAGTTTATGCATCCCTTGTGACTCTTGTTGTCATCATGGTTCAGCATGCATGTCAGGAGCCCTAAATTCCCATGTGTTTAGCTAAGACCTTTTGGAAACACTTCATATAAGACCTTTTGGGTGAAGAGTTTGTGTAGCCAGTCAGATAGTTGTGGCTGACAGATATCTAGTAGGAGATTGGTGCTTGAACTTAATACAATGATGCTGGTATAATGGTATTGATGTTTGGTTCTCTGGTTTGCAATTTGTAAATTTCTTTGTTTAAATGATCAGTTTCATGAACAAAATTAAGATCAATTGTAGAAACCCCGGGCCATTTCATTGAGCATAAAATCCTATGACTATGCCTTGAATAAGGTATTTTCCTGATAGAGACATAGGGTACCTTATTCAGTCTTCACTACTCTATGGCCAATTATTCTCTTCTGATGATCACTACAGTCCACCTATTCTACGAAGTTTATTAGCATACTAATGTCTAGGAGGTTAATGTTAATCCTCTTTTTGATGAAGGAAAAAAAAAAAAAAAAAACCTCTTTGAATTGGATAGTAACAAGATATGTAAAGATGCATCAATGACTGCTTCGAAATTCAACAGGAGAAAAGAATACATGTTGATGAACTGGAAGCTCAAGATTTTACAAAGCTTGAACAGATGAAAAAGATTTTACAGCACCCACCGCACGAATGTCTGAGTAAAACGGTTAACCAAATTATTTCATCATTTAGAAAAGACAAAAAACCGACAAGGGCTGTGGTTTAAGAGTTCAAAATGCTGAAACAGTAGCAATACACTGTATATTAACCAAAAGGAATAAGATTGATTGTGAATATGGTAATGTTCACTTTCAGAAAAAGTGTATATATAAGCATAGATATCCCAGATAACACAGTAGCAATTATCATCTAACAAATAAACCTTATAAAATCCCAGGGATCGAGTCTAAACATTGAGATCATAATATAGATTAAAATGGTCATCATTTACTTGGACATCCTAATATAAAAGTGGTCTGAAGCATACTACAAAAGAGAAATAGAGCAAGTCATGCCTATAACTGATAGTAATAATTAACTGGAGTCAATGCAGATCAGGAGGTCTCCTCCTCATCCTCCTCCTCCTCTTGGTCAGCTGGTGGTGCGAACGCGTAGAGTGGTGGTCGAGCATTCACAGGCATTGGTGGTAGCGTTGTTGTTGTTGGGTAGAATGGTTGAAATGCCGGTGGCGTGGGACTTGGTGTGGTAGAGTTATTGTTTGCCTCAATCTCATGCTTGACAAAGAAAACGATCAATGCCACAAAAACCAGTATCAGGACAGCTGCACCAAAAACTCTGATTTTCGCCATTGATCGATCTGCACCAATAAACTACACCAACACCACACACAATTATAAATCATTAATCTCAAATTAAATGAAAGTTATAATGTGGAGATATTGCCAACTCATGTTCCTGAACAGAGTATAGCTCTCTGTATCTCTCCTGCTCATTTGTAGGCTTAGAAGAACAGCCTCTAACTTCTTTATTCATTCTACTTAAAACACACTGGTTTCATTAATAGTATAAACATCTCACTTCTGTACAAGGAAACAAATAAGTGGACTTGAATATTTTTTTTTTCAGAACCCAGTAGGATTTTATTTTTTGTAAAACCTTTTTCATCAGCAAAAGCAATTGAAATGGAAATGGAAATGGATTCTTTACTTATTTGTGAAGCGTAACTTAAGAACATAACAATTTATAGTGGGATGAAAGCAAGTGATTAACAAATCTATCTTTACTCCATTTCTAGTGTTATCCGAAGCCTTTCTCTCTGTTTCAAAACAGAGTACTGGTGGCCCTTTTTCTCCTCTGTCATTGAAGGCAGATCGATAGAACAGCCCTCAAGTCTTTCAATATTTTACAAAAACACACTCTTTTAATAACATTTAAACCCTGAATAAAGCCCTCAACCTCCCCACATTATGTTCATGAGAATATTAAAAGAAAAAGTTCCCACAAAAATTTGGTTCTACATTTTAACATTGTTCAACCATTTGCAAAAGAAACTAAATGGGAAGATAACTTCTTCTTAAAGGGTTCCTAAGAAATCTGATAACTCTTAAGTAACATTCTCATGCTCTGCTTCACTATAAATCAGAGTACTACTAATAACAATATACAGATTACGCAGATTTTTAAAGAAGAAGAAGAAGAAGGTTCTTATTACCTGTGTCTGTGTGTGAAGCTTTCACAGAGAAGAGAGAGCAAATCCCAGATGAGAGAAAGCTGAAAAGATTTGACCTTTGAAGAGAGCAAGAAATAATGTGAGATAGTGAGAGTAGCAGCAAGTACAGAGTGATTAAGTAGTGAGACTTTTAGGTCAACTACAATAATTATGATCACTTTGGAGCTCTGATACGAATCAAAAGTACAATGCAGATTACAGCCAGACGTTGGCTCTGGTCGTATGCCATTTTTGAAACCATGCAATTCTCGTCCCATTTTCCTTTTTCGGCAATTCCTTCTCTATTACCTTTATGTTTCTATAGACTTTATAGCCAATTTGTCTTCTTATATCTAGTGTCAACTGCTGAATTATTTTGCTTGCGTTCTTCTGAAAAACTTGAAGCTTGAAAATTGGTGGAAAGAATTTGAAAACAGCTTAATTTTTTTTTTTTTTTTTACAGACATGAAGATGAAAGTTTCATGGGACTTTGCCTACTTTTGCCGAAATTAATCTCAACACACTCATTTGAACGAATTATTCGTATATGTTGTGCTGCATTGTAGTAATCAGAAACGTGAATTAACCTTATAGTCTTATAGACTATTGTTGCTCAATATCAATCAAGTCATACATCATTTATTCATCCAATAGTATCAAATAAATGATTGATTAACAATTTTATCAGGAAATTAATGTTCACTGTAAACCAAATGATACTTCATTTGATTGGATTTTACAATAGGGATTTCGAAAATAAACAATGTTCGTCCAAACACACTCTATTAACTTCATTAATTTGAACATAATGAATATTATTATTATTAATGTTCACTGTAAACCAAATGATACTTCATTTGATTGGATTTTACAATAGGGATTTCGAAAATAAACAATGTTCGTCCAAACACACTCTATTAACTTCATTAATTTGAACATAATGAATATTATTATTATTATTTTTTCTTCATGCACAAGCTATTCACTCGTCACAAAAAAATAATAATAAATAAAATAAAATATAAAAAAAGCTACTCATGCCGATAAGCATTTGTATTAGGAGGAGGTTTTGGTAATTTTATCTTCACCGAGCTTCTAAGTTTGGTTTTTTTTCCCTTTTTTCTTCTTTTTTTAAATCCCTAATAAACTTGTACAAAAGGGGTAAGTCAAAGATGGCATATCCAAGTAAAAAACTGTTGTTGGTCAAAGTGTCGTATGGTAATTATGAAAATGACCATTTTGTTTTTCATGCGTATGTAGAAGCTGCAGACTACTAGTGATGATATTAGTGTCCCTGGTAAAATCTTGCTGGAATTCAATTTTAAGTTTTTAATCTTTTGTTTTGTTTTCTCAGCATTTTTACAACATCACTTTCATTACTTCATTAGGGTAAATTATTTCCTTGAAAAAAAAATTAAAAAGAGGCAGACAAGGAGATGAGCAAACCTTGTGCCCCAATTATTAAACTATCTTGCTGAGTGCAAGGGCAAATGCAGGATTTACCCCAAGCTAAACGTATGTATACATACGTAATCTTTTTCTTTTTCTTTTTTACTTCAGCAAGAATGAAAAATTGTTAAAGGAATTGACGAGAAATATAGGGGATTGTTTAAGGAATGGAAAGAAAAATAGGGATGGACGTCAGAAAGTTTTATTTTGTTCTGTAGTAAGTTGAACACTATTCAAGGTAATAAGAAAAGATACACTGCACTTGAGACAGTTAGAGCGTCCTCGATGCGCCCACATGACTACTCGCCACGTGGAACATAATACCGAATCACATGCGCGCTACTTTCAAGACTCAACTGTTGTAGTGATTTTTTATTTTTTTTTTGGATTCAGATCCTCTCTTTTATTAGTCTAGTCTCTATCTTGGTATCCTTAACTTTTAATCTCATCCATTGATTAGATATTCAAAGGTTACCATTTAAGCACCTCAGCATTTATTTATCAAATATTCAAAATTTGGTTTCCCAATATAAACAACTATGTTGTCTCTCTTCCTCCATTAATAAATTGGGTCGGAAAAAAGATAGGACAGAGTGACGTCTTAATGCCTTGTTTTCCTATTCATATCTCTCTTGTTTAACTATGTTCTCTAATTTCTATCTCAACAACCATAGCTATGGCAATAAGCGATGTAAATTTATTCTTAGTTAATATTATTGAACCTGATTTTCTTTCTTTTTTCTTTCATCTCTTCATCTGTTCTTCTCACTTTTCTCTTCCTTTTGCTAAATTTTTTTCTTCTACTTTCAATATATGAAACATCAGTACGCACCTACCCCCAAAGATCCTTCATTTGCCACATAGGCCGCACTAGAGGGCACCCAAGAGCAGCATCTACGTTGTTGATGAAAAACCACCCGCACCCACTTCAGTGGAGGACAAGAATGGAAATCTGGAAGCTCTGTTTGACCAAGAACGACCTTTTTCACAAGCTGGTTTTTTTGTTGTAGAGAATTGGAAAAATTGTATTGTATTGTATTCTTCTCACCATGAGGTTTATATAGGGTTACATCATATATACAAAAGGCAATACATAATAGCTATACTAATCAATCGCACATTACAAGTATGTCAATTGCATACATTACGAGTCTGTCAATCGCATACATTAAGCAATACCTATTGCATGAATAGTCATTATCATTTACAACACTCTCCCTTGCATATTCCATGTTAATAGTGTTGCCTCTGCTATGCGCTTCTAAGTTGCCTCGTCAAAAACCCTATGGGAAAAAACAACTTTGGTTGAAGGAGAAAAAGAGCACAACGCGTGTGAATGTGGAGTAGTCGACATCCTTCAACACTCCCCCTTGTGCCGCTCAAACTCGGTGATGATGCTTTGATCGTTGCCTCACAAAAAACCTTGCCAGGTAACAAAAACCCTGTGGGACAAAAATAACCTTGGTCGAAGGGCAAAAAGAGCACAACACGTCCTTCACTCTTTGAGATCGAACATGTAGACATCATACCTCCCCCTGATGTTAAGGTCTCCCCCTGATTTTACAATTATGGGAGTTCGGATAACTTTCTTAATCCGATGCTCTTCACATGTTTCTCGAAGGTGGATTTAGGTAACGACTTGGTAAACAAGTCCGCTACATTATCCTCTAAACAGATTTGATTCACTTCAATATTTAGAAGTGTTTGTTGTTGCTGATTATAAAAGAACTTGGGCGATATATGCTTGGTGTTGTCGCCCTTGATGAAACCTAACTTCATTTGCTCAATACAAGCTGCGTTATCTTTATAAATGCATGTAGGTTCATCTGTGGTAGACTTCAAACCACAAGTTCCTCGAATGTGTCTAACTACAGACCTTAGCCATATGCATTCTCGCACGGCTTCATATAGAGTGATAATCTCTTCATGATTTGAGGAACTAGCAACAAGGGTCTACTTTGTATACCTCCAAGATATCACAGTGCTTCCTATGGTAAAAACATAATTCGTTTGGGAGCGACCTTTATGAGGGTCAGAGAGATACCTTGCATCAGCAAAACCCATCAAGACATCGTTGTCATTTTGATGGAGGGGAGGAGGAGCACGGAAGGTGGCGTTTTGCCTTGTGGAGTCCGATCCCACACTTCCGTTATGTCTTTTCTCTCTGTAGGTATAGAACAAGCCCTTATCAATCATACTAGTCAAGTATCGAAAGATTGTCTTTATGCCAATCCAATGGAGGAGTGTTGGCTCAGAACTGTGTCGAGCTAACAAGTTTACTGCGAATGAGATATCCGGTCTTATGCATTAAGCTAAGTGCCATAATGCGCCTATTGCACTTAGATAGGGCACTTCAGCCTCTAATAAGTCTTCGTCCTTATCCCTTGGACGAAACGGATCTTTTTGAGGCTCAAGACTACTACCGATCATGGGAGTACTCACAAGCTTTGCTTTATCTTCATTAAAGCACCTTAGTAATTTTTTAGTATATGCTAACTGATGGATCATAATCCCATCGCTACGGTGCTCGAGTTGTAGTCCGAGACAAAACCGTGTTTTTCCAAGATCTTTCATCTCAAATTCGGATTTCAAGTACTTAACAGTTTCCTTTAACTCATCTAGAGTTCCAATTAGGTTCATATCATCGACATAAACTGCTATAATTGCAAATCCGGAACTTGTCCTTTTTATAAACACGCATGGGCATATTTCATTGTTCTCATATCCCTTCCCAATCAAGTAGTCACTTAGACGGTTATACCACATTTGTCCGGATTATTTCAATCTATATAGTGAGCGTCTCAATCTTATTGAAAATGCGCTCCGTGGTTTAGAGCCACTTGACTTGGGTAATTGAAGTCCATCTGGAACCTTCATATATATCTCTGAATCTATATCCCCATAGAGATATGTTGTAACCACATCCATAAGCTGCATGTCAAGTTTTTCGGAAACTACCAAACTGACAAGGTAGCGGAACGTTATAACGTCCATTGCAGGAGAATATGTCTCATCGTAGTCGATTCTAGGGCGTTGTGAGAAACCTTGCGCCACAAGGCAGGCTTTGTATCTGATAACCTCATTTTTCTCATTTCGCTTTCTAACAAAGACCTATTTATGGCCAACAGGCTTTATACTTGGGGGTGTCAGCGTTATAGGCCCAAATACCTATCTCTTTGTTAGTGAATCCAATTCAACCTGGATCGCATATTTCCATTTAGGCCAGTCTGATCTTCGTTGACATTCTTCAATGGAGCGAGGTTCGATATCATCATGTTCTATAATTCCTTGAGCAATAGAATATGCGAACACATCATCAAGGATAATAAAATCTCGATTCAACGTCTCATGTACACTAGTGTAATTCATGGAGATCTCCTTATTCCCTGGAATTGGTTCTAACATTGGAGCGTCCCCCAATGATGTCTCTTGGACATAACCATAATCTGGAATATCTTCATGAGACGGGTTGTTTATGTCGATGATTAATGAATCTTTCTGTGCCAAACTCGCTTTCTTTCTCGTGCGAGAATCCATCGAACCTTTGGGCCTCCCACGTTTCCTTGCTGGGAGCCCGGCCTGAGCCACATTACCATCACTATTAGTGGTGGCGGCGCCATGCCCAATACCCCTAGGGGTGGTGCCATGTCCATGTCCATGATTTTTAGGGACATCAATCCTTGTAGGCACCTTTGCAGCTGGTATATGTGATCTTGTCACTTTAGCGATATCAGAAAATGCATCAGGCATAGAGTCTGCTACGTTCTGAAGATCGAGAATTCTCCGCACTTCAATTTCGGATTGTGTAGTTCGGGGATCAAGATGAGACAAAGTGGGGACAAACCACAACAATTCTTATCGTTCCTGTTGAATATTATTGTTCCTATCTCCCCCTAATGACTGAAAGACTGTCTCATCAAAGTGACAATCTGCAAATTTAACGGTAAATAGATCGCCTGTCAAGGGTTCTAAGTAGCGGATAATGGTTGGAGAGTCATATCCAACATAAATGCCTAATCGTCTTTGAGGACCTATTTTGGTGGGCTGTGGTGGGGCAATTGGCACATAAACTGCACACCCAAATATACGTAAGTGTGAGACATCAGGCTCATATCCAGTAACCATCTGGGACGTAGAAAAGGGTTGAGTGGCAGTAGGCCTCAGATGAATGAGCACAGCTGCATGCAATATTGCATAGCCTCAAGCAGAAACAGGGAGATTGGTGCGCATAACCAATGCCCTAGCGACCATTTGAAGTTGTTTAATGGTAGCTTCTACGAGACCATTTTGGGTGTGAACATGAGGAACAGGGTGTTCAACCTCAATCCCAATGGACATGCAATAGTCATCAAATGTTTTTTATGTAAACTCTCCAGCATTGTCAAGACGAATTGACTTAATGGGATGATCAGGGTGGGGAGCCCTTAATTTAATGATTTGTGCTAGGAGTTTAGCAAATGCAGCATTTCTTGTGGACAATAGCATGACATGTGACCATATCGTGTCGGTGCATCAATAAACACCATAAAATATCTAAATGGTCCGCAAGTTGGTTGAATAGGCCCACAAATATTACCTTGGATTCTTTGTAAGAATTGAATATTTTCCTTAGTGTCCTTTTCATAGGATGGTCTCGATCCTAATTTTGCTAAAGAGCAGCCTTTGCAAAACGAAAGAGGGGCTTTAGAAGCAACCAGGGAAGTATCTGGTTGAGCCACGAAGTCACAATTGACTTTAGAAGTAGAAAAAGGAACCAAGGAGGTATTTGGGCCGCAGGGGGTAGGCGACGCTAGCCCTTCCTTGGACTGAATTCAGTTCTGACTTCTTTTCGTTTTGAAAAATGGATGTCCGTGTGAAGTCTTTAATATACGGATCATCATATCACGACCTGGGTGTCCCAAATAGTCATGTCAAAGCCTATATGTGTAAGAATCCCATAAGTCATCTCTCATGATATAGTTGGATTCAATAATTCGAATAGTGGTTGCAACCCACTAGAGCGACACATAAGTTTCTCTAATACTCGTTTATGTCCGTAGTCATTAAATGTGATGCAAAGGAACTCTTGTCCATTCTCAGAATGTGTTTCCACATGAAAACCATTGGCTCTTATATCTTTAAAACTCAATAGGGTCCTTCCAGCCCTAGGAGCATATAGAGCTTCGGTGACATTAATACTTGTGCCATTTAGCAACATAAATTGAGGTGGTCCTCAACCATGAATCAATTGTGATGGTCCAGCCATCGTAGTCACAGAAGATCGACTAGGCATCATCCATAGAAATAGTTGCCTATGTCGCAATATAGTATGTGTAGTGCCATTATCAACAAGGCATTCCAACTTTCCAGAAAACATACTAAAAAATAATAAATTTCAGAATTAAAACATGTCCATGACATTGAATAATAATACGATACTTTATTAATAAAGATAGCCAATGATTATATCAAAGGTCCCAAAAATTCTAATCCAAAATAAAATCAAACTAAGACACATTGCAGTCATTCTATCCGTTTGGTAACTCCAATCAAATATGACCAGGAAAGTAGAGAGAGATGTTGGTGGAGCGAGACTCTCTTAAGTACCATTAATCTCAATGACTTTCCTAGACATCATATTTCATTAGGTGCATCACATAAGAAAGAGTTTAATACAATTGTCATTTATTGACCAAGGCATATTGCCATTACAAAAATTCTTGGAAAATAAGAGGACTAATCTAATCAAAGTCTGCGGCATCCTTGTGCACTTCATCGTCAGCTTTGAAGTCCTCTATGGTGAGATGGACATCTCCACCATTTTCTTCTGCTTCTGCAAGGTACACTTCTTGCTCCCTCAGGTCCCTTTATGCCCTGTATCTTGTAGCTAGTTGCTCGCTTGCCTTGCATTGCTTGAACCAATGCTCACTTGTTCCACATCGATGACACACATCATTGTGGTTGCCTCTCTTTAATTGAGGTGCACGTTGTAGGCGTTCCCTAGGAGGGTTGGTGCCACCACCACTGCCAGGGTCGCCACGACCCCCTCTCCCACGTGTGGTATTGCCACCACGTGTGGTATTGCCACCACGTGTATCCGCATCAAACTTGCGGTTTCCTTCTTGGTTAGGGCAGCTATATGGACCCATAAGTCCCTCATATCCCTTATTCTTAGGGTTCCACTCCTTCCACCCTCTTTTGGGTGCATTATAATTCGCCTTATGAATGCTCTTATTTCCAATGGGCCTTGAATTATAATTCATCACGAGTATGTTATCATGTTTCTCAACTACAGATATGAGATTGATAAGCTGATGAAACCTCGTGATCCGTCTAGTATTGACTTCAGTGCGGTATTGCTTTGATACCACAATGGCTGAAACGGGGAAGGTGGAGAGAGTTTTCTGAATTAGCTCTTGCTCTATGACAGGTTGTCCACAAAACCTCAACATAGACTGTAGGTGAAGAGCTTCTGAATTATATTCAGTAATAGACTTGAAATCAGTAAAGCGCAGATTGTTCCATTGAACCTTCAAGTCAGGGAGGAGGGAATCTTGGACATTGCCAAAACGCTCTTCTAGCGCTACCCATAGCTCTCTTGCATCCTTGATCGACATATACTCCAATCTGAGTGCCTTGTCCATATGGCGTCGCATCAAAATAACTGCTTGAGCATGCTTTGTAGGTGTTCGCACGAACACAGGATCTGGGTTAGGTGCTTGGATTATGGGCAATATTCCCTTTGAAGTGAGGTGATTCTCAACATCGGTTACCCAACTATGGTAATCCGAGCCTGTTGAGTCAAGCATGGAAAAGTCGAGTCTAGGTTTATTCGACATCTTGAAAATAAAAAGAGAAGATATATTAGTTTAGGAGCTAAACTTCCACGAAAACTAAAATAATAAGATTTCCGAGCTATGCTACCAAGAAAACAATTTCCAAGAATCTCTTTTGGATTAGACCAAACAATAATGTTTTAATATGGTCACAATTTGATGCTTATGGACGCTCTTAGTCCGAGCATTATTGTGATGACCCGAAATTTCAGTTAAATATTTTGGAATCCGATATTTGTTGAATTAGATGAAATATGAATTGTGGGCATGATTCGTATGTCGTTGTGTGAGGGGTTTTGAATGATTTTATTTTCAAAACGAACATTATTTAGGGGGGTCACTAAAATCGACTTTTTATACGTAAGGATTTTGAGGAAACTTCATTCACGAAAGTTGTAGATCTCATCGATACGAGTGCGTGCTTATGCGGAACGCAAGAATCAGATTTCATATGAAGAAGTTATCACGTTCGGAAATGTTTCTATTTTGGGTATATATATAAATGCAAATTAAGTTTCCAAATTTAGGGTTTCCTTTTCTGTCAGCCTTTTTCTTCCTCTTCTACTTCGCTCTCTCTCTCTCTCTCTCTCTCTCTCTCTCTCTCTCTCGGCTGAAACGAGCTCAAAACAGAGCAATTCTTCACCAGCAGATCTCTTCCTCCTCAGGCCACCTCAAGACGTCGGACCACCTCCATTAGATTCGCCTCGACCTTACATAGCTTCCAGTGGCAGCCTTGCGCCGCAACACGGCCGGAAGCGGTGGCGGTGGACTCGGCTCCGGTTTTAGCCGATTTCGAGTTGATCTCGATATCTCAAGATACAGGCCACCAAATCACACCAAATTTATTCCCACGCCTTCGCCTTGACCTTGTGTAGCTGCCAGTGGCAGCCTTGCTTCGCAGAACGGCTTGTAGCAGTAGCGGGAAGCTTGTTTTGGTTTTGGTCCGATTGAGGTCGACGACGATATCTAGATCCCGGCCACTAAAACTAGAGTTTCTTGGCTTGTTGAACTCGCCTCAACCTTTTGATCAAGCTCCAAGAAGAACAGCACCTGAAGTGAAGGTTTTCGCGTTCGTCGGAGCATCGACGGTTTCTGAAAAAATTCCGGCCACACACGACTGTTTTGGTAGTTTTCGACCACTTCCAATCGTTTTCTGACTTTGTACTAGTTATGAAAGTTGCTCAAAATGATGAAACAAAGAGGAGTAGCCTGGCCCCGAAGAGGTTCGTCGTGGTCGGTGGCAATTTCCGGCCACTTCCGGTCACCCCAAGGGTAGTATCTGCCCATTTTTATGTTCTATATGTCGATACGATCATTTCGTTATATAACATGTAAATTTTGGAGATCGTATGATTAAGTTATGAATTTTATAATTTCGATCGTTTGATTTGTGATCTGTGAAGATCGGATCGTCCAATCGACTTGTAGTTTTGATATAATGATCGTAGGACAGTTCCGATAACTTTGTGTGGTCACGGGTGAAGATCCTACTGTTGGATCTTTGGATAAGTGCATTTTTGAATTGTACGTTAAGTTAATTATCGTATTTGGTTAGGTGATTGACAGTTTGAGTTGGTGGACGATTGTGAACTGTATTTTAAGCGGTTGAGAAAACACAGTGGGATTGGAGGTGAGTAAATCTCACATGGTTCATTTACGAACCGAATTTCCTTATTTCACAATTAATTGTTATGTGTGAGAAAATGGTTTTAAGAAAATGAGATTTAAAGTATATAAGAAAATGAATTTCTTGGTTTTACTATGTGTGAACTCTAGTTGGTATTAGTGGTCATTCCTGAGTGGATGATTACGTATATATATTTACTTGATTTTATACGGAATGGTGTGATATTGACATATGTGGTTTTTTGATGATCTGTTTATATACTTGAATGAAACATTTATTTGCCATGAATATTATGATAATTGGTATTGTTGTGAGTATGATTTGGGTGGAGATGTGATATTGTGAATTGGGTGGGATTCTGTTTATATTTTGTTTTGCGGACCGAAATGTCCAAAGTTCGATGGTTATAATAATTAGAGTGTTTTGTTCTAAGGGCAGAAATGTCCAAAGTTTGACGGTTATCATTGTGATAAACGAAGTATTTTTGTTCTGCTGGCAGAAATGCCCAAAGTTCGACGGTTATAGTAGTAACCGAAGTATATCCGATGCTTGCACCTAGGCCAAGGTGACAGGTAATGATTCAGATAGAGCTCTAGTATGTTGTGGGAGTACGATCATAGTGGTAACTAGGTTATTGCATTGTGAGTACTTTGTGCCACGTGAGTTGGGTTGTTGATTAAATTGTTGGGGTTGTTGTGTGTGTTCAGATTGTTGGATTGTTTTACTTGAATTAAAAGAATTGTGATTTAATAAATCAACCGTTCATTTCTTATTTACTCAGGAGCTTTGCAAAAAGCTTACCGAGTTTTGTGTTTGCAATCCCGGTACACTATTCAAACGATGTAGCGGATAACCTTGTAGGTCAGGAGTATCAGGGTGGAGATCGAGCGGAGTAGGGCATCAGTGATAAGTGCTGCACTTAACCTATTTTGGTGTGGTTGTAGACTCTTTCGGATTTAAGATTTTATTTATGTTGGTTTGTGAGACGTTGGTTAAGGAAAAAATTCAGGACGTTATTTGTATTGGTTATTATTCATGTTTCGGATTTGAATTTGTTATTCAAAATTCGGGGCGTGACAATTATGAACACTCTTAGTTCATACGAACACTCTTAGTTCGTTAAGCGTGAATCCTCATAATTACGCTTTATTAAATACTCAAAATCCTATTCATATATTCCAAAATTGTGCAAAAATAAAAGGAATTTAAAATACAAGAAAGCAGCAACCTTAATTACAAAACTTACGTGTTGAAATTCGGAGCAAATTATCTTCTAAACAGCTTTCACTTTGAATGTTGTACCGGTCTCAAAATAACTCCGATAAGGCTGAAATTCGGAGGTCAGATGCAAGAGACAGAGACGAATAACTCTGATGAAGAAAGGATTTTGATCTGAGGTTCCGAACTAGATGTTTCTGAGCCTGCAAGCAGAAGGACATGCATAGGAAAGGAGAAGGATGCAGTCGGTGTGCGTTGGTGTTGCAAGGGCAGCAGGGATGCGTGCGCAGGGGTGCGTAGGTGCTGCAGGTGAGGCCAGCGTGGGCTAGGAACTGCGGCAGTGAGGCTCAAAGGTGGTAGTGGCAGGTTTTGAAGAATTATCTGGTTTTTTTTTCTTTCTTGTGGTTAGGGCTCATGTTGATAACATGTTGTAGATAATTGGAAAAATTGTATTGTATTGTATTCATTTCACCATGAAGTTTATATAGGGTTACATCATGTATACAAAAGGCAATACATAATAGCTATACTAATCAATCGCACATTACAAGTATGTCAATTACATACATTACGAGTCTGTGAATCGCACATTACAAGTATGTCAATCGCATACATTACGAGTCTGTCAATCGCATACATTAAGCAATACCTATTGCATGAATAGTCATTATTATTTACAACAGTTTTCACCAGTAATGGCGTTTGTTTTACCTGTCCTCTTTGCTTTGCTCTCCCTTTTTCAACTCTATTCTTCTCCTACTTATGAGGGTAAAAATTTTGAGAGTGAACTCATAAACACAACTGATAGGAGCGTAAATGCTACAAATATAGTGTGCAATCCTTTACACTTTTCTTAGTTATTTCCTTTAAAAAGTCAGTTTTAACTTTGTTTTCTTTTTAGGTAGTTCGTGGAGTGATTCAAGAGAAATAGGAGCTTAAAGGGAGAAAAGAACCCATGAACCATGAAGTACTGATGCAAAGGACAAAGTTTGATCAACCTTTTGGCTGGAAATTACAAGGCAAGACCACGGAAAAAGTTGTACAAAACAGTTGCTGCAAAGCAGAAAATTGCAGTTTCAAAATCAGCTTTCTGGGAACGGATTGAAGAGCAATTCTTGCATTTTTCCAACAGCACCTTTGAAGAAAGGACCAGTGATCCTTGAAGACATGATGTTATAGTTTAACAAGAGCTAAATAACTGGTAAAAACCGTTGACGAGGCAGTAGGAAATCAAAGTCAAAGCAGGCTTCCCGATAAGGCAGAAACTATCAGCTTTTCACGAAGCTTTTTGGGAGATCTTTTTCGGTGATTTACTTGGAGTTTTTCCAGAATTTTATTGATCAATCTAAAATATATGATGTCATAGAACACGTAGGAGTCAAGAACCATCCAGAAAAGTGGCGAGAGAAAGGCGTTCCTTGTCCAGGAAGGAAGCTTCAGAGACAGAAATTGAATCCTAGTCAAAACAGGGTATTTTGGCCGAGACTTTTCATTGGACAGATTTCTTGGGCGTTTTTGGAAGGTTAGTGATTCTGCAAATACTAAGGAGACTCCCACAATAATTCCTCAATATTTTGGGAAGATTTTGGTAGATCATTTAATTGTGCACCAATTAGAAGAAATCCTTAAGCAACTAGGGAAGGTTTTAAAAGCAGAATTGGAAAAGGAAACTTGGGCTATGTTCCTCAAACATATAGAGCATCTGCAAATGTGAAAAGGCACCCATCTACAGCGCCATCTTCTGCCCTAAAAAAAACCCTAGTTCAAAAAGTCCTAAATTCCTCAACTTCAAGAAGCAAAAACCATGCACACCATCATCCATCTTCATCAAGCTTTGCCATATGCCATCTTGAAGGGAGTTCTTGCAACCAAGGCTGCCTAAAAGTGAATTCGTGGCTCTCATCTTTTCTCCTTTACGGTTTTTATTTTCTTGTTATTCAAACTCATATGTGTTTAGTTGTGAATTTTAAGACAATGTGTGGCTAATTCACTTTTGTTAGGGGCGAGGTTTAAAGCCCCTAAGATATATTTTTGACACTTTTGATTCCTAGTTTCGTGATTGCTTTGTTGTGAAATTGTTTATTTGGTTTTGGTTTACAGATAACTCTTGCATGTTTATGTTTTATGAATGTGCACATAAAATATTATGATCATGTGAGTGGGCCTAGAAATAGGTATTTTAATCTTCTAAACGGTCAATAATGCTTGTTTCAATGGTAGTAAAACCTATAGGACAATAGGTGAAACCAAATAAAAAGGATTGCATACTCGGTAGGCGTTCCACACTAGTTTTGCATACTTGTTTCGATCAAACTTCCACATATTCTTAATGCTTAGAATAAATTGTTGATAGGATAGTGTTCTATACCTTGATTGTTTTATTCTAAAGGCTTAGTAATGGTGCGTTCATCTTGCTTAAGTAATCGAGGGAAGTAATAAGAACTTATGCATGCGTTCATGGTTTGTTCTTGATTGAAATCTTTTTCACGACTTAGTAATTGAAATTAGGATGATAAATTTGTCTCAAGCATGTTTTGGTGGTGGATTTCCGAGTTCCTAACAGCTTCATCCATATATTTTCATAACCCAAAAATCTCGAATTGCTTTCTTTGTTTTCTGTTTATTTTTCTTTAAAAACCAAAAACCCTCAAATCAATTTCGTTTTCAGGATTGCAGTGCCCTCTTCTATCCCCTCTCTAACCCTCCATCTTTCTTTCTTCTTTTCTAGTGGTTGACGTTTTCTTTGGTATACTTCAGATTTTGTTATTCTTTTTTATGTGTTGGTTTAGTTTTGTTTTGTTTTCTTTTGTGTGATTAATATAGTTACCCTCAATCTCTGGCATCGAACAATCCTTGCTTATCCTTAGTCAGAAGAAGTAAGTGAAGAAATCTTCTATTAAATTTTTCCGCACCAACAGTTGGCGCCGTTTGTGGGAAATCGTTTTCTCGAAAACTAACATGGTAGGAGTGGAAGGTCTCAATCTGGATCCACCAGACGAGACTGGATCAGGTGGATCGCAAAACAACCAGAATGCAAGCATTCTCGAAAAGATGAAGATATGGATGAGGAACTCGCTCAACTGCAAAAAAAAAAATGCTCTGAGAAACCCGTAAACAGAAGCAGAAGGAAAGTGAATAAGAACCAATTGAAGATTCAAGCGATGAAGAAATAGAGGAGAAGGGCGCCAAAAAATCTACTCGTGGTGACGCCGAAAATTGTTGATATTAAGAAAAGATACACTATGGTTGAGACATATAGTTAGAGCATTCTAAATGTGCCCACTGGACTACTCGCCATGTGGAATATAATACCGAATCACATGCGCCAATTGCACCAACTAGTTGACTTAAACATTAGTTTTTCGAAAGGAAAGAATGAGTAATTCTTTATATGTTTTGTTTTTAATAATTTATTTTCATTTGGTGAGAATTTGAATCTCTACTAAAATTCTTGCATTTTTTTTTATCAGACATCAGCCAACAAATCAAATGAACTAGTTTTCCGTGAGTCGAATTCACAACCTTCCACTTACAAAGAAAAAACTTATACCATTAAACCAAATGAAACTGGGCAAAATTCTTACAATTTGATTTTCTTTTTTTTTCGATAATAAAGAATAACATCAGTTTTATTTGATAAATGAATTGAGAAAAAAAGATATATATTAATAAATGAATTGTCCATATGTTTTATGATAAGTTACTATTGAAATTTTTTTTTAGAGGAGAAAGGAAGATATATTCCTGTGATCGAAATATCATACAACCATACAAGGTCAATCTAGGAGATCCGAATACAACCTCATTACATTCGTTGCTTAAATAATGCACTGACTACTTAAATAGTCAGGCTAACATCTAAATGAAAAATGCAAAAGAACTAAAATCCAGAAGGAAATTGCAAAGAAAAACAACTAACAACTAAATTTATTCCTCCACAACCCTAATTCTTCGCATCTGCCTTGACTAGCTTGAGACGAAATGTCTCTCCAGGTGTACCCCTCCACCAGACACTGCAGTGAACAGCCAAAATTTGTGTTGAGTCCATCCCACAACAATCTCACCAAAGGGCCCAGCTCCAATTCCAGCACAAGCTAGAGAGAGGAGGGAAAGTGAGCTTAAACCAAAAGGCCCAACCCACTCTCACTTCCCTCATCCCTGCACCGGACCAGTCTTCGCGGGAACCCTAGCAAGATCGCTAGAGCCGTTGTAGCCACCAATTCAATCAGGCGGCCTACCTAGATGCAAAACCACGACGGCCATCCCGTCTAAAGCTCGTGCTTCTGCCATCGCTGTAGTCGCTCGATTCCGATCACGAGCCAATGGCCTCCTTCAACAACCCAGGTAAACAGCATTGTTCTCTATGCACCACCTACTCCTCGATACATGCAGCACCGACGAGCGCTACTCAACCCCATAGACTGAGCTGACATCATGCCAACGATCCCAGCCTGAAATCGCTTTTTACGGCACAATTAAGAGATAGACACCAGAGGTTGTGCAAAGCATGCATAGATCTGGAGAGTGCCACCGCCCTGTTTTGATTCGATTTGCTCAGTTCCAAAAAAGCGGGAGTGATTCTTTTGTAAATTATTATTGAATTTAATTTCGAAGACTAAAATTAAATAAAAATAATCTGAGTGTTTTAATTCTATATATACTATTTGACGGTTATAGCACTGTAGCTTAGGAACAATGCTGGCTTAGTAACAGTGCCAGCTCCAATGACCCAGAATCCATCATGTTCTTAACGAAAGAAAGAGCAAGGAGGGAGCGGGAAAAAAAAAAGTTGCGATGGATATATTGAAAAAGTTGCGGTGGAAAGCCCTACATTGATATCAGCAAGGTATATATATTTGCAGCTATTCTGCTGATTAAAAACTAGATGCATGCCAAATTGAATTACTAATTCGCTGTGATTGTAGTGAAAGAAGAAGGGAATGACTGCAAAGAGAAGATGGTTACTGCACTGCAGCCATGTTGGATCAATGGCTACCTGATAATATAAAGACACATTATCATGTTTTGCAACTGGTAAATTATTGTTATTGGACTTCATGAATCGATTGCATTTCGTGCTTGGTGAATGATAGGCGATGTTTTTGGTGCAGGGTGATGATGTGTATGATGCCATGTTGAACCAGACGAATGTTGGCCATTCCAATATCAAGTTCTATGTGCTTCAAGTTCTTGGGGAGCTTATTTTCCGTTCAGCATTTTGGATTTAAATAAACTTGAAATGTTTAGTCATTCTAGGTTATTAAATTATTGTGATTTGAAGTCATGGCAATACAAATGGGGTTGGGGTGGTTGATCGAGCACTTTAGTGGTTCAAGCAATCATGTTCACGAAGTTAAACATAAACTACTGATAAATTTACAATTTTTAAGTGCAAGCTGTATAACAATTCAAACAACATAAATAAACTACCATATGCTCCAATAAGTCTATGCCCTTATGGCATTGGCATATTACAGAAGTAAATATGTACCTATCTTTCTTTCTGAATGGACATGCAGAATCTGATGATGGTGGTAATTTTGTGGTTCACTATAGATGGGGGAGAGTAGGTGTCAAGGGTTAAATGGAGGAGATTGTAATAATAAGATGGTGGAAACTGACCAACTTGGAACTATCGCATTTTGGGATATGCCTTTGGTAAGTTCAAATGTTGAAGAAGCCTAATGGTAAGAAATTATAGGCATAGATGGACAAGGAGATACGAAGTTCATGTATGGGACCAAGGGTCTTGGCATCCAACATAATGGAAGAAGGGAAAGCGAGTTTATCTGGGAAAGTACTTAATTACTAACTAGACTGCTCAAAACCACTTAATTGTCTGATAAACATATCTTGAATCATCAAACACAGGATGTATATGCAGGGGCTTATGGTGAAGAAGAATCTGCAATAAAAGCATATGATTTGGCAGCACTCAAGTATCGGGGAACATCAACTTTCAAAAAATTTCCGATGTCTGATTATGAGAATGAAATTGATCTAATGACGACTCTTAACATTAGAAGAATACTTGGCATCTCTAAATACCTTCTTATTCAGCTTCAAATTAATAAATATTGAGCACCTACCTTAACTGTTGTAAAAATTTCAAGTCAGTGATGCTTTTATTTTTGTCTATTTACAGAAGAAGCAGTGGCTTTTCAAGTGGTGTATCCAAGGACGAAGGAGTTGCAAGGTAAGCTTCATAATCAATGCTTTTGTTGGGTTTGTATGTACTATTCCCTGGCTCCAATTAAATAATGCAAGCTTTTTCTATTCCTTCTTAATCTTGGTATTGCCCTATTCTTTGAGTTTATTTGTCTATTTACTAATTATTTGATAGTTCAAACCAGTTAAATATTAAATTCATACAAAACTGTACTCTATGAATGAGTGGATGCAAAAGGACACATCTTTGTAGACAATTTTGTCTCTCATTTATGTTTTTCTGGATTCCAGTCAACTGATATGTGGATATCTGTTGATTTTTAATGAGGTAAAGTTCAGTGAAACTAACTAATGCTTTTGTTGGGTTTGTGTGTTTTATTCCCTAGCTCAAGTTCAACAATGCAAGCTCTCTATATTCCTACTTAATCTTAGTACTGCCATGTTCATACTCTCTTTTATGTCCTTTTTTTGGGTGAACTAAGGCAAGATCTAGCTCTCACCAAGCAACTTGGTCTGTACTGATTTGGATTTGTAATAGATGATATGGTTTGTCTATCAGCCACACATTTGTTTTCTTATTATTGGCTTCGTTGTACACCCTTCTTAATTCTATAATGAAACCCCAAGCCTGCATTAGGAATCCACACCATTTTTTGCCACTTTTCTCCTTTTATTAGTGATCTTTAGATGATATGCACATTTCAATACATATTTGGAAATGAACAAAGCATAGAGCACCTGTAATACTCTTTAACTTCAGGCTAATTAGATTTTCAGTTGTCCAAAGCACTCTGGTTATGATCTTTCCATTGCTTTCTTTCTATCAGGTGGCAGTGAAGTCTCAGTTTTTTCTCTTTTGCAGGACAATGGCGATTACAACCCCTTCATCAAATGTGACTATTATGATAATGTCACTTGCCACATTACCCAGCTGTAATTTAGTCTCTTACTGTCTTTGTTTTTATTTCGATGCCACTCTGAACAACCATACTTTACCTTCAAAATCACACCCATCCAATGATCATGATTTGCATTTTGCATGAAAGTCTATACCTTTGATGTTGTTGGCCTACTTCCACATGAGCTATGGACATCGAGCTACCTATTCATTCTGTATGTTGTTCTAAATTATTGTGCTCGAGATTCACATTTAGCTAGCCAAGTTTAGTACCAAATTCGTAATATTTTTCATATTTTGAAATATGTAAATCCACAAGTACTCTAGTTAGAATACCAGCTTTTGTAGTTTGTAAATAAATAACAGCTTCAATTATAATACATATTCAGCATGAAAGTAAGCCAACATTTCTTGAATTACAATTGCTACTCTATTATGCAAAAAATTGAGGTGGAAAATAAACCCGCAATATCGCGCGGGATTCGTAACTACTCTTACATTAAATGAAAATAATTTGAGTGTTATAATCTGAACTTGAAATCAACATCATCAAATTAACAGAGTGATATTAGGTGATTGAATATTGTGACCAGATAGTTGAATTGGAACATCAAGACGGGTTTCCTCAAAGCCAATGCCAGCAAAGACATGACGTCAATTGCTAGGAAATTGCCGAGAAACATTAACCCGTATACAAACAACGATTATTATTCGATAGATACAATTGTCATTCATGCACAAGTTATATATATAGGTGCATACTTACCATATATATAATATGAGCTTGTCATATATATCCCATCACGATATCTTCTATACTTAATTCTGTCCTCACAAACTAAGCTTGAGCAAAATACCTCTCTTCTACCTCAGGCTACTTTCAAATGAAGAAAGCTTCAGAGCTGATCTTCATCCCAATCCCAGGGATTGGCCACATCGTCTCAACAGTTGAGATTGCAAAGCTCCTCCTCTCTCGAGATGACAATCTCTTCATTACAATCCTCATCATGAAGTTCCCCTTCACCGCAGACGGCAGCGACGCCTACATCAAGTCCTTGGCAGACCCGTCGTCGAAGACGCAGCGCATCAGTTTCGTCAACCTCCCACAAGAACAATTCCAAGGAACCGGGGCCACCGGCTTCTTCACCTTCATCGACAGCCACAAGTCCCACGTCAAAGATGCCGTCACTAAACTCACCGAGTCCGGATCCGAGACTCGAATTGCCGGGTTTGTCATCGACATGTTCTGCACGGGGATGATTGACGTGGCCAACGAATTTGGGCTTCCTAGCTACGTTTTCTACACCTCTGGAGCGGCGGATCTCGGGCTCATGTTCCACCTCCAAGCCCTACGTGATGAAGAGAACAAGGACTGCACCGAGTTCAAGAACTCGGATGCCGAGTTGGTCGTCCCGAGTTTTGTAAACCCCTTGCCGGCTGCTAGAGTCTTGCCTGGTGTGGTTTTCGACAAGGAGGCGTGCAACTTCTTCCTCAACTTTGCCAAAAGGTATAGAGAGACCAAGGGTCTTTTGGTTAACACGTTCCTGGAGCTGGAATCTCATGCTCTTCAGTCTCTCAGTTCGGACGGTAAGATCCCTCCGGTGTACCCGGTGGGACCCATACTGAACGTCAAGAGCAATGATAACCAAGTGAGTTCGGAGAAGTCGAAGCAGAAGTCGGATATCTTGAAGTGGCTTGATGACCAGCCTCCGTTGTCTGTAGTGTTCTTGTGCTTCGGGAGCATGGGATGCTTTGGCGAGGACCAAGTAAAAGAGATCGCACACGGACTCGAGCAAGCTGGGTTTCGGTTCTTGTGGTCTCTACGCCAGCCCCCGACGAGCAAGATTGGTTTTCCAAGTGATTACGCGGATTACAGTACCATCTTGCCAGAAGGGTTTCTCGATCGGACGGCTGAGATTGGGAAAGTCATAGGGTGGGCCCCACAGGTGGCTATCTTGGCTCATCCGGCGGTCGGAGGATTTGTGTCCCATTGCGGGTGGAACTCTACGCTGGAAAGTATCTGGTATGGTGTGCCGATTGCCACGTGGCCGTTTTATGCCGAGCAACAAGTGAATGCCTTTGAGCTGGTGAAGGAATTGAAATTGGCTGTTGAGATCGACATAGGTTATAGAAAGGACATTGGGGTGATTGTGAGTAGGCAAGACATAGAGAAGGGGATAAAGCAGGTAATGGAGCAAGATAGTGAAATAAGGACGAGGGTGAAAGAAATGAGTCAAATGAGCCAGAAAGCTTTGGCGGATGATGGGTCCTCATTCTCATCATTAGGGCGTTTTATTGATCAAATTCAAAGCTCGTGAACCTAGTCTAAGATGGGTGTAAACAAATTCATTTCCTTAATATATGGTCTTCTTTGTATGTAATTGATTCTTATACAGTTTATAATTTAGATTTACATGATCATATCTATATTGTATTCCGTACATTGAGAGCTAGTGCTATTTAGTACATCCAGCTCATGTTGCTCTTCAACGACTTTAGAATATTTAGCTACCATTGTACTGTTTATTTCCTTCATTTTCTTTCGAAACAATATCCATTCATTTCTTGATGTACCCTTCATTAACTTCTCTCACACCATTGAATTTTAGCTACCATTGTGCTTTTCATTTATTTCCTTCCTTTTCTTTCGAAACAATATCCATTCATTTTTTGACGAACCCTTCATTAACTTCTCAACTCACGTACACCATTGAATTTTAACTAGGGCTACAAACAACGCTTTTTTTTTTCTTTTTTTTTGAAAATAAACAAACAACTCTTTCTTTGTTGCAAATAATTTTTGACAAATTTTGTTGCCGACTTTGAATGTAGAAGTGTAGACCTAAAATTCAGTGATTGAGAATGACTTAATTTGCTGATAATTTTATTAAATGTGTATGAGACAGACTAATCATCTGCATCATAGGTCATATTCAATTCATCAACATACTTTGATGGGAGACCAAAATAAACCTTAAATATGGTGCTTTAAGTGCTTAGCTTCCATCCCTCTTTCGTAAGTGGAAAAACAACCTAAATATCTCCCACCTAATTAATAAATTAATAAATTATAAACTAAAGCGTAGTTACTACTAAAACTAATTAGTAATGATCATAGAGTTTCAAACTCTTATAAACAAATATTTCCAATGTACGATTAAACACTCCTCATTCTCACCAGTCCCTGCATATGTGGCAAATTTTCAAATTATACACGTGAATTGTTTATTTTAGATAATGTGAATGATGTGTGACTGAGAGGTGTTTAAGCGTGATAAACCTACTTTTACATTATGATAAGGATTAATTACAAGAAAAATTATCGCCCTAGACCATGGTCATGTGGTGGTCCTAATTGATGTATTTGACCCATATGGCTCGGACTATTACATGGCAATGTCACGTGGTAATCCGGAACTATAGAATAATTATTTTAATTATAGAGACCAAAATCTTTATATATAAACACATTTACAAGATCTCAAATTTGTAATACGGTAATTTTTTTTTCTTTAAATCTGGCCGAGATTTGAAGAATTGTTTTTTGATAAAAAAAAAACTAGATATTTGATATCCCAATTAAGTAGGATGCCATTTCCTCTCTACCAACTAAAGCTCGGGATTGGTTTATTTTCATGTAACAAGATATGTGTCTTTCATGAAGTTTCGCATAAACTGCAAGGTTCTATGCTTGTGTTTTATTTTGCCTTGGTTTCCAAGTCTTTATGGTCCCCGTACAAGATTTTTCAATTCAATTTTGTATCAAATTCAAAGGTTCAGACACTGAGAAACAGCATTTGGCCAATGACAGCAAAGGCATGACATCACCTAAATCTTGGATGACAAATAAAGAAGTTTGACTGGTCTCTAAAGCACAACCCAACAACATGCATGCACGTGCATATAAATAGACATGTCTGTTAACTGAGCTTTTCATTGCAATACCTTCCAATACCTTCCACACAATTTATACCTTCTTCTGAGAACTATTTGCATCTCAATCTCCTAAATGAAGCAATCGGCAGAGCTAGTGTTCATCCCATCCCCAGGCATTGGCCACCTCGTGGCTACGGTGGAGGTCGCAAAGCTCCTCCTGTCTCGAGATGATCAACTCTTCATCACCGTCCTCATCATTAAGTTCCCGTTCAGCACAGACGGCACCGATGCCTACGTTGAGTCCTTCTCGGACTCTTCCATATCACATCGGATCAAGTTCATCAACCTCCCACAGCAGAATATTGAGACACAAGGTAATAGCACCATCAACTTCTTGAACTTCATTGACAATCAGCAAACCAACGTTAAAGATGTTGTCGCCAAACTCATCGAGTCCGAGACCAAGAATCGACTCGCCGGGTTTGTCATCGACATGTTTTGTACCTCTATGATCGACGTAGCCAACGAATTAGGGGTTCCTACCTACATGTTTTTCACATCCCCCGCCTCCATGCTCGGGCTCATGTTCCACCTTCAAGCACTTCGTGATGATCACAACAAGGACTGCATTGAGTTCAAGGACACAACTGCTGATTTGGGAGTCCCGAGTTACTCCAACCCCTTGCCAGCTAGAATCTTACCTAGTTTCCTTCTCGAAAAGGAGACCGGCAACAGGTCCCTCAACTTGGCCAAAAGGTTTAGAGATGTCAAGGGTATTTTGATAAATACATTCACAGAGCTGGAGTCGCACGCCCTTCTTTCTCTCAGTTCTGATGGTAAGCTCCCTCCGGTGTATCCGGCGGGACCCATACTAAACGTGAAGAGCGATGACAACAATGACCAAGTGGATTCGAAGCAGTCGAAGCAAAAGTCTGATATCTTGAAATGGCTCGATGATCAGCCTCCGTCGTCTGTAGTGTTTCTGTGCTTCGGGAGTATGGGAAGCTTCAGTGAAGACCAGGTGAAAGAGATTGCCCGTGCATTGGAGCATGCAGGGCTTCGGTTCTTGTGGTCCCTACGTCAGCCTCCACCAAAGGGACAGATTGGAATGCCCAGCGACTATGCCGATCACACAGGGGTGTTACCTGAAGGGTTTCTTGATCGAACGGCTGGGGTCGGAAAAGTTATAGGGTGGGCGCCACAAGTTGCCATCTTAGCCCACCCGGCAGTCGGAGGTTTCGTCTCTCACTGTGGGTGGAATTCCATTCTGGAGAGCTTGTGGTTTGGAGTGCCGGTTGCCACGTGGCCCTTGTATTCCGAGCAACAACTAAATGCATTTCAGCTAGTTACGGAACTAGGGATAGCCGTGGAAATTGATATGAGTTATAGGAAGGATGGTCCAGTTGTTGTGACTGCAGAGAAGATTCAGAGTGGAATAACGGAGCTAATGGAGCTTGATAGTGATATAAGGAAGAGGGTGAAACAGATGAGTGATAATAGCAAGAAAGCTTTAATGGATGGGGGGTCCTCATATGCTGCGTTCGGACAATTCCTTGATCAAATTTAAAGTTTGTGACCATATTTGGGGAAAAGCTAATTTGATATTGTCTATGATGATAAACTCCATTTAGTGTGTCATATCATATGACCTTTATGCATGACTTTGAGAGTGTTTCATTCTTATGTTATTTCCTTATATAGGAGCATGGTGAAATGACTATATAGTTCTTTCCGTTTGTAGAAAGTGCATGTTGTACTGTTTTTGATTATTGAGTTTATTTTTATCAAGTGAGATGCTATGGGAATGGAAATTCTGATGATTTTTTCTTACATAGAATTAGCTTGGCGAAATAAAATATAGCTAGTTCTTTTCTTTTTGGCATGGGGAAATTGTCTTGCACTTTATTGATTATTTAGCCTTTATTTTTGTCAAGTGGATGCGTCTAGGTGTCTAGCTAGAATCTGAAATGAATAGGATTTCATTTTTAGACGCATCTCACAAAACCAAAATAATTAGATTTTATATTGATGCCAGGACCATGTTTAGCTTTTGTTCTCTTACATACCAATATAGCCGTAGAGGTATTTATCAATATACTTAGACATTTTTATCAATATTGACTTAAATATATGAGAACACTAATCAAAACTAGCCGTGATATAACAATGAATGAAACTTATTATTTGCTGAAATAAACATATCTTCAACAAAGATAAGTTAAATCATCACTACAGGAAAAAAGATCATTTATGGCGTGATTTCAGGCTGTAAATTTTGACGTACAAAAATATGCTCTTATAGACTGAGTCATAAAACTAAATTCAATTTTTTATTTTTACGGCGTACATTTTACACGCCTTAAATGTATTCTTTTACACGCTATAAAATTTTCATTCACGACGCACTTTGCAGGCGGTAAATTTGTTTTGCAAAATTTTTATAAAAAAAATCAATTAATTTCAGTTGTTCCAGAGTCACCCAACATTGCAGCCATTAGCCATATCATGTTCAAACACGTATCGAAACAAAATAGAAGGACAAGATACCAAATGTTAAAGCTGGGGCTAGTGGTGGTGGCAGTGCCGAAGCAACAGCAGCTTGTGGTGCTGGCTTCTCAAAGGCTTTACTTCTTTCTTATTACCAGCTCTAGATCTGGCTACTTCATTTTCAGCTCCAAAATATCTCTTGAATCCACTAACCTAATCATGAAAATGATGCCAACATATAAAAAAATGTTTAGGGTCTGATGCATAGTTGCTGGTAACTTGCGACAAATATAGGCATACAGATGAAAGTGGTTGCAACTTAATTGACGAGGTCTGATACTTGGGCGATGAATGCTGAGATTGATGATGCATTTGGAATATTGTTCAATACCTTTGAAGCAGACATTCAATTAAAAAATTGGACAAAAAAAGAAATTTAAATTCAAAACGTAATTTATCACCGTGAGAGGGAAACGTAATTTATGTCACAGAGGTAGTACTCTTTACCTGTATACAATTACCTCAAATTAAGTCAGAATTACCTCACAGGCCACACCCCAGTAAGCCATAAACATCCGATTCCCTTTAAAGCATAGCCAATTAGTGATGTCTTTCACATCTTTGTAACTAGCCTTGCCTAACAGGAAAGTACTGCAAAGAAACAGATTGAAGAGTTGGCATAATAAAATGTACGTGAGATCAGCATATATGAAAATAGTTAAAAAAATCTGTTACTCATACCTTGATTATCCTCTCTGCACAAGTAGAGATCAGCATACAGGAAAATTCGAATCAGCAAAAAGGAATAGGGAACTGAGACCTGGGCTGGGCTCCCAATCAAATATTGGATGCAGGAGTACTTGCCCAATCCTCTGCAAAAAGGAATTAATCTCCTAGTGATGAGGGGAAACAAAAGTAAATGAAGCAGAATTTGTGTCTACAAGTAAATTACCCTTCTTATATCTATCATGGCCACCCCACAGCTTGTCATATGTAGGTCTGATTGGTGTCTCAGATGGATTGCTCCAACAGTCAACCTAGGTACACCCAAATAACCATAAAATTAAAGCAATCTGTGATCCTTAACTCAGTCTCACAGTCACAGTCTTATAGAGCCATATCTGTGCCACAAACACATATGAACTGAGAACTCCAGGTAATGACATAGAGAGCTTATCATATTAGCATCCCATCAACTTTGCAACTCCAAGGCCATTCTAAATGAAGCCTCAGTGTGAGCTGTACATGTATTTTGGTTCGATTTTCTCCTGCAATACATACATTAGTTACAATTGACTATATCTTGAATCAAAAGAAAATGATGATTCTACGTAACATAAAGTTTTGTTCTTCTACCTAAAGATTTCTTTTGAATTATTCTGGAGCTTTCCACACAACATGAAGAGTACCTAAGGGTCATCTCATCTTCAGGAGTCTAACCAACAGAACTTTGAAGCCTAACATCCTAATTTCATACACAGAAGGGTGCTTGCAATCTTTCTGAAATGTACTTGATAGGGACTCTTCTAGCATCAGAGGAAGATCATACTCTTCCTTGAGACATTTTATTGATCAGATTTAAAATTCATGTTCATATGTGGGGTGTAGAAAGTGTTCAGACATACTGGGTAGATTTGTTGAACAAGTTTGCTTACTATGACTGTTGATGCATTTAGAGTTAAATAAATGAAATAATAAAACATAGTTTATTCAGTAGAAAATTTTTGCATCGACTTGGTTTAAACATATTTTCATATCATTAATATTACTGTATTATAAATTCCTATTTTAGGTTGGTACATGTCTAATGTCTTCATCGAGTCTATAAGAATACATCTTTGATAATCTTGTCATTTGTTTTATTTACATCTTCTTGCACGACTCTGGATATTGATAAGGTGCATGTAGATGGTGGTGGTAACTTTCCTCGGAGATGAAAAAATAAAGGCAACAAAGAGCCGTCCTTAAAACAACCTAAATTCAATTTTTTTTTTCTCTGGAGAAATTATTGTGTACTTTCAAAACGATTCGCTCTAGATAAGAATGACAATAATGCAGCTCATTGGGATTAGTCCGGATGAATCCTCAATAAGAATAAATTTGGCGACAACTCTAGAAATATAGACAAAAATCTCCTATTTGTATATGGAATTGGTGACAGCAGCTAGCATATTCTAATCACTCGTCTTAAATTTGATTTATGGTAATATATAGTTGCTGTTGCTATTTTTTTGTTTTCCGCTAGAGCTATTAGTAACTTATGTTTCACACGATTAAAAAAAAAAAAAAAGGTTTCACACCCTATTATTTCGTTTTGGCACTTGCTAACCATCACGTTGCGGAAAAGAGATAATATGATTATCCTTTCATTCATTGAAGTCTTCTTATTGGATCAGGATGAGTTTCAGAACCTAATACATTCCCAATGGAGATGGAGAATATTAGGGGAGACCCGCGGGAAATGGAGTGAAGATCACCGATGATTTTACAATAACCAAGCCTGCCATGGACATTGCCCTATCCTTAGTCTCATTTTCAGATTGACAGTCTCAACTCTCAGTTAACAAAAACCTCAAAGTACTTGATATAGAGTAAGAATAATTTGCTGATTAATTCTTTAATTAAATTATATCGTGCCCTTAATTAATAGTCGTGATCTGAGTGATGATTGTTAAGAGTATAGAAGAGTCAAAATCAAGGTCAAAGGTGCATACATCTGCCAAGTAGTATAAATAGGGATAATCACTTTTAGTATAATCAATTGCAACCATTGTACAATTACCAAAGCATTTCAATACCGGTTGCCTCTTACTTTTCTCTCTGTTTCTTCGTCTTCAACCTTTAGTTAGGTTTTCAATTTTCGCCATTGTTGCTTTACCTTCAATCTTTCATCATCATGACCTTGATTATTAGCAATGATGACAAAATCATGTGCATCGTTGTTTGTTCAGCTCTTCAACCATTAGCTTGGTCAACATCAAACTTCATCTTCATGGTACTTGTAGTAATCCATATAAAATAGTAGTTTATTTTTTCTTTTTGATAAGAATGTTAATAATTTATTGTTTATCCAATATTGCTTTCCTCATTAGTTCCCTACAGATAAGTATATTTTGATATCGTTCTTTTCCTTGGTCCACTACAATAAAAACTGGCTTTAATGACCACCGTATTGGTCACTAAAAATAGCCATTTTGGTCACTAAATATGATTAGTGACCAAATATTGTTGGTCGCTGAGTGGTCACTATAGACTCATCACTAATTTTATTTAGTGACCAAAAGATGGTTGTTGGTCACTAATTGTAAAGATTTAGTGACCATGATTATTTGGTCACTCATCATGAAAAAATTAGCGACCACAAAGTTCCTCACTGAAATTAACAGATTTGGTCACTAAAACCCGAGTAACATGCTTATAAACTGTAGGCCGCAAAAGTTTTGATCACTAGGGAAAAAAAAATATCTCATAAACTTTTTGATTTTGGTCTTTACAATAGTCATCGAATAATAAGTAGCTGAAAATAGAACTCCAATGGTATTGAAACTTCTATATAATAGAAATTGTATTAAAGTAAATATATTGTATTGCTGAAAACAATCCACATTATCACTTGCTGATCATGATCACAAGTACATGTCCCTTGAAAACTAATTTAAAAGCCTAAAACAATTTCAATACTTCCTGACAAAAAAATCCATAAGAAAGATGGACAAGCTTTTGCAACTCTTCACATGTAATATATGTAATTGATGTCACTACAAGAAAAAGTAGCTATTGCACACAGATATATTTGTCACGGATTTTTACACAGATGAGTATTTGTGGCTTATAGCACCATATGATACAAAACTCCGTATGAATTAGTAATACACACAGACATTGTGTGGAATCAAAGGGTTATATCACTATGCCAATAAAGCCTTCAAACGACAGATATCTGTCGTCTGATATATAAATTATATGTTGTCTATCCAGCTTCCGTCTCTTACGGCATCAGACAACAGATATCCTCTGTCGTCTCTTCTCACTCAGACAACAGAAGTTTCACAAGGCTCTGTCGTCTGAACAACCCAACACTAAAGGCTCTGTTGAGACAACATATGTTGTCATCTTGTGTTGTTTGTTAACCATATAGACATCATTCATTTTGGAACAATACGCTTGTTATATCATCAAAGTCAAAATGTTTGAAGCCAATTCAGAACATAATTTAAGAGAACACCAAGCAAAACTAGATTCTAACCCAAAAACAAATAATTACAGAATAATATTACTCCAAAGCAATCTACCATATATATGTGTGTGTGTGTGTGTGTGTGTGTGTGAGGAATTGACATGGCGATCTGCAAGCTCTCGTCTCCTAGTAAAATTGACACAAAAGAGTCAAAGAAATATGCATCATACATCAAAAGGGAGACATAAGTGAACTGGAATGTTAAGGCATGAACAACTTAGCTTTGGGAATTTATTAAAGTCCATTTGTACAGCCATGAACTTGAACTTTTGCAGACGTATAGTAAACATGTTAAGGTAGAACATACTGAATTTTCATGGAATTCGGTTTAGGATAAGGAAAAGATGAACACAATCTCACTGAACTGAAGGGTCATATAAAAAAAATCTCAGCAGCATGGTCAACTTAGAAAATTCACCAAAAATTCATTGCAAGTCCTATTGATATGAAATCAGTTTTGAAACAACCATTTGAAATGCATAATTCAATATACATAAAAACCAGAAGTGAAATTATTCAAATAGGAGTTCAAATCTCAACAAAAAAATCAAAGGATACATTAAAAATGATGGAACTTTCCCAAATGCAGACCAAATTTGGAAGAATCACCGAAAATTCACTTTGCAGATCCTTTGTTAACTAACAAAACATAAACATGTCAAAATTTCAGTATATTTGAAGATCAGTAAGTAGGGTAAAACAAATACCAAAGAGAGCTGTGCTGCAGGGCAGTTTCTGCAGAATTTCAAATAAAGTTAGCACCTATCCATGACTACTTAGACTACAATTTTATAAGAGATTAAAAGAAACCTAATCACTCACAAGTCCCAACTCCCAACCAAAAGACTATCAATTTCAAAAGCTTATCAATTTCTTAAAATGGATGCTAATACAACAGAGAAGGTCATGAAGCAATCTAGAAACTAACAACTACTTGACTGCACTATGTGATCAATTTTGTTTATATATTAAGTTTACAAGAAAGGATATTACCCATGGAAGCTTCCCAGCGGTTTCAAAAGCAGAATAGTTGTTGATGGTAAGCCTATGAGACTGGGAGTTAGAGGTAGCAACTTCATGGGTGATGGATTATCTCCAATCAACTGTTGGGATTGGATCAGCTCCACAGGGAATAAAATATGCCCTACTCCGACAAAGAAATAAATAGTAAGACTTAAAACTAAGTTTCAGCTCATCCTCCAGATCATGCATACCTATATGCCTTCAGGAAATATATATAACCTAATACTAAAATGCTAACTTTGAAATAAAATCAGGAGACTAAGCATCTGCTTATCATGGATGTTTGAGTTAAGAAATTTAAGCATTGATGGCACTTAAGTTCGCATAAAAGCCTGGAATAGGAAAGAGAAAAGCATCCATTAAGTTATGTTACCTCTATTGTTGCATTTGGAGGGATTTCTTGGACTCCTTTGCTTCCATATGCCAGCTCAGGAGGAACTATAAGCAATCGTTGAGGAACAAAGAATCTAAATCAAACAGTTGATAAATTATTGGGACCCAAAGGGATACTTATAATACAAAATAAGAAAACAAAAAAGCAAGAAAAGAAGTAGATGTCATTTCAGTTGTTCAAGTGATTTCACTTTCATGACGAGTAACATAGAGAACAAAAAATGTCCAACACCTTGAACAATTATTACCACAGCAACTCTAAAACTCTTACACAGTGAGAGAGGAACAAATATACATCAGATGTCTGAAATTCTAATCTTTAGTCTTTACATAAATCCACATAGATGGCTTAAAACTAAACGCCAAAATGATAATGTACGAACTTGTGACCTCTTCTGCAAAGTATAAACTCAATTTATGCAGCAACATTGCTTCAGAACATAGCAATGAAACTTTATATGCCAAAAACAAATCACACCTGGACTCCTACCCGCATGCCTTTTACACCAATATCTAACCCCTTGAGGACTGATCCCTTCTCAGATTGGCTTACATCAAATCAGTATGGTTGCAGCATACAAGCATATGTACATTAGCTAAAAGATTTAGAAACACACACAAGCATACATGTACATTACACTAAAACAATGGTTAGTGCATACTGCATGGACTTTGTTGATAGAAATTCTTCTTCTATCGTATAATCAATATAATACACATTACACACTTCCAACTAAAAACTAAGATGCGAAAATCTCCAATAAATGATCCATGGAGATAATTGAACAGTCCGAGTAATCAATACAATTTTTCTCAGAGAGTTCAATGTGTGAGGATCAATGAGATTCAGTTAACGAGCGGTGACTCATCATATAAAGAAAACATTAGTAAGCATGTGAATGCTTAATGTAAGAAATAATTTTTCTTTCTTTCTGAAATTTTATTAATCAGAACTGTTTTGCTACATAGTAATGCAGTTTATGGTCTAGATAGTTATTCTGGGAACTAAATTCTATGAGCATAAAATTGGTTGGTTCCTAAATTATCGTTTAAGAGGAGAGTGACCGCAATTGAAATTACTATCAAAATGACCTATAGTACTAAATATATAAGTGAAGAGCAGGACCAATCTATCCTTACCATTCCTCCACCAACACCAAGTCCTTGTCTACTTGTCATGAAAGTGATACCCTTCCACTTTGCAACAAAATGAACCTGCAAATAGAGATGCATAGTTAAATTGTATTCATCGTACTTGAATTACTCATATAAATATTTGGTAATTTGAAAGACTCTTGAATTACTCATATAAATTGCATTCATCGTACTTGAATACTTGAGCAGCCAACTAATTACGAGCATAGTGAGGTCCTACTTGGAATGTCTCAAAGGTTCATTTGGTATCTAATCAAGTATGGAAGCTTAGTAATATGTGATATCTAATAACACTTGGTATTGGCATATTATTGGAGACAGTATTGATCATATATACTCACAATATTGAAATTTAACTTGATCACAACCGTACTGCAACCCGGGATCCTGTCACTGCCTCAGTTCCATTCCCAACCTTCAAGTCATAGTACCTGAGGAATAATACCAATACTATCAGAAGGAGAGAAATATATGAATAACACTATCTTATGTCCAGCAGAAAGATATGAACCTTCTTCTAATGAAACCAATTACCGAAGTGTGGCATGGAACATCAAAATAAAGCTTAAGAGTTAAATTCTAATAGCTGTGTCTTATTATTGTCAGCACCCAAATTCTGGGAAAAGTTTTTCTGAAATTTTGATCAGAAGTTTCCATTTAAAGAGAATTTATTTTGAGGTGTATTTGGCTACATGTAGCATGCATCGTCATGTAAGCTTCAAGCCAACAATGCAATGCAAAGTACCAACTTTTAATCACTCAAATTCAGTATGAATAGGCTTCCACTAGGAGACAAATAGACCATCTAATTAAACCACCAAATCATGGCATCATCACCTCCCTCACAAATAATACGTAATAATAATAAAGCCGTTATTATTTAGGGTCAGCTATATGACATCATTTGGTAAGAGCTTTGCAATATAACCTCTATATTCAATAAACACAACGTAAGTAACCAATTTGGCAGTTGCAATAGAATGATTATAGACCAATTTGATAATCCAATCTCAACAGCTATTAACTATAAAATTAAGCACAGAAATCATTTACAGATCGAATCGAACTTGTTACCTATATTAACCAACCAATTCAAGATATAAATAAGTTCCACCAAAACAGACCCTTACATCTCTAAGCAACCATGATTTGGAGAAATTACAACAACATAGATAATTTGGTCTTCAGCTTTTTCCCATACTACTGATCCTCAGTTTTGTTACAAGAAATCATAAATCACTGTTAAAGCCAACATGAGCTCAGAATATAAGAGTTAATAAGTTAGTGATCACACTCTAAGGACAAGGATAATGGGACAGGGAGACTAATACCTTTGGGGAAGAGTTAATCATCTTAAGTATACCATTGCAAAGGATTAAACCAATTAAGGGATAACAAAATTTGAACAGAAACCGAGTTGATTACAATCAGAACCTCTTCCAATTATCTGCACAAATCCTCAATACCCTAGAACTTTGACTAACATGGATCTAGGATTTCGTTTGGAAACTAAAATCCACAACATTAATGGCAGAGTTGTAAACTTAAACAACAAAGGCATGGAATCTAAATAAGAGATTACTGATAAAGAATTTATCTGGGCAAATTGAGATGTTGATTGAAAACCTTACCTTCATTGCAGGAAATTCATAATCTTGGATACCAATTCTCTGCAATGAGAATAGAAAAGTGCCCTTATTTGCATTTCACCAAAAGTTGGGTTCGTATTTAGGAAACGGTAACTTCTGCCGGAGATGATAAGGCATAGATTCGGTAGGAACTAAACTAGCAGAGAACTTGGCATCTAGGAATGAGATTTTAGGGTTTCACGAAGAGAGATCGAAGGGCTCAAGCTTGGGTTTTTAATTTGCCAAAACCCGAGCAACATGTAACCTCAGTTGACGATAGATCGGGGCCTCGAGATTAAGTGGCTATGAATCAGATCCAGAATGAAAAAGATCAAAGTTGAAGGCTTCAGAGAGAGAGAGAGAGAGAGAGAGAGAGAGAGAGTCTGTTTTATAAATTGGATTACTGCTGGGTCGAGTTAGAGCTAGGCGCGAGAGAATGTGTTTTTGATGTTTTGAGTTTTTGAACAAGTGTGGGAAAAACACGGGCTTGCGAGGGCATCAATTTGGAAAGTTTACGTTGTAACAAAAATAAGTTTTTGGACACACAATGAGAAGTAATTTCCCTATTTCACTCATACAACATAAATTTGTTGTCTTATTTTTTCAATTGAAAGTGAGAATTTCTTGGTTTTTTCATACAACATTTATCTGTTGTCTGAATTTTTTAAAGCTGGAAAAAATGAACTAGTATGGATTCTCATGCTATTCAGACAACACAATTAGTTTATTATGTCGTCTAAAAAACTTGAAGCATTTCAGACGACATAAAACTTGTTTTCTGTCGTCTGAACGCATTATTGGCATAATGTTATATGGGAATAAAGTAAAATTGGGATGCTATTGCACACGGATAGCTGTGGATAAAAAAATGGGAAATTCGTCCAAACAGTATCTGAACTTTTCCAAACTATTAATTTTCATACCTATACTTTGAAAAGTTTCATAATGGTACCTGAAGTTTTGGCCCCGACCCAATTTTCGTATCTAGCAACAGTAAAGTCGTCAACGGCGTTAAATTTTGAGGGGTAAATCTGGAACTTCAGTATTCATCCTCCTATCTCTCTGCAACTTCACCCTTTGTACTCTCTTTTGGTTTCCTTCTCCACACCACCCTTGCATTTGGACCAAATTCTTATCCTATAGTCTCCCCATCCTCAAAATCTCAGACATGAATTCTCTCAACCCACCTTGTATCATTAAACACTGCTAATGCTTCTCCAAATATTCTGTTATGAGAATAACAATTGATTATCGTTGTCCACGAGATCAAATCCCTGATGGGCATTTGATTAAACAACAAATCTGCAATCTCCACATTACCAGTCTCACATAGCCGTCGATCATAGTATTCCAAGTAGCTGTACACCTTTCTATCATCTCATCAAACAATGTCCTCGCCGAAATCATATTCCCTACATGGCTACACGAGTATGAGAAGAAACCATTGTAGTCCACGCAAAACCATCTCTCTCAGGCATTTGATCGAACACCTTCTGGGCTTCACCAATTCGTCCCAGCTTCTGGTCCTGTAGTCTGAACAAACATTAGTGAACCAAACCCACTGAAATGGACAGAAATCCCAAATCAGATCAACAAAGAAAAGTGAACTAATGATGCCCATTTCACAAAGTAGGGTTCTTGGACTACTTGGATTTTCTGCCTGGAATTGAAGGGCTTGAGGGAGACGAAGGCGTGCCTATGGATTTGAATGTTGCTTCGGCGTCGGAGGAGGAGTCGTCGGCAGCGATTCTGGCAGCAGAGACGAAGCGATGCTCGTCGAGGCAGGCGCTCCAGCCGACCAGAAAATCAGAGATTATTCTCGTCGAGGCTGTCTCTCCAACCGCCCCAGATAGGAGATCTTTCCCATCAAGGCCGGCGCTCAGAAACTTGTCGGCTTGCCTGTGAACTGAAGAAGAAGGCATGATCTACCAACTCCTGCAACAACAAATCAGAATCGAAATCGAAATCGAAATCATAGAAAGGGTTGAATCAAATTCTGGGGCGCAGAGACACCTCCGTGGGCGGGCGCATCTGGAGAGGGTTGTGGCCGGGTTTGAGTTTACCGTTGGCGTGAGGCACGAAGTCGAGAGAGAGAGAGAGAGAGAGCGTTTTTTCCTTGGTTCGATGCAACACCAATTCAAAGAAGAAGAAGAAGATAGAAAGACATGGCAATTGCAAATCTCGAGTTAGGCTGCACAGTTTGAGTTGAGCCATGGCCAGCTCTTTTTTTTTGGTCGATAATACCTGAAGTTCCGGATTTACCCCTCAAAATTTAACGCCGGTGACGACTTTACTGTTGCTAGATACGAAAATTGGGTCGGGGCCAAAACTTCAGGTACCATTATGAAATTTTTCAAAGTATAGGTATGAAAATTAATAGTCTAGAAAAGTTCAGACACTGTTTGGACGAATTTCCCTAAAAAAATTGATTAGACATTCACGTCAGAAATTCTTACACTCTATCATATTAAATTTTCCTTGCACATATAGAAATCCGTGTGATATTGGTTACATACGGATTTTTGTGTCATGTTAATAATCGTGTCAAGAATCCTGTCTTATCATGTACTGTTGCCTTTTGTTATCACACACGACTATCCGTGTGCATCTCTTTTTATACACGAATTCCTGTGTGAGTCTTAAAAGGAAATGAGGTAATAAACCACACAAAAAAAGGGAAAAGGAAGATTGAGTGTTCATGAACACTTAACCAACAGAGCTCTCCAAACCTCTCAGAAGCCAAAAAGGTCTTCAACTCCATCGCCACCACTGGAAAAAACCCACTTGATCCTCGCTTCCACAACGCCGTCCTCCATCCTACGCAGCAATCTCCACCGTCAACTAGGGACTTAACCAAATAGCCTTGGTCCATGGAAGCTTTCTGGTAAACTAGTTTTCTTTTCTTATATATATATGTTATATATTTTATTGGGTTTTTTTAGGTTAAAATTCTTCTCTTTTGTGTTATTCCTTCTCAGATCTCAATGATCTCCGGTCGGTTATCGAAGTACATGCAGAATTGCACAGTCGCAGTTCACCCAAATTGTTCTTGTCCTTATTAGTTTTAGGGCAAAATTCTGTTTAGTCCCTGTACTAAGCCTCTCTCATCGTTTCAGCCCCTGACATTCTAATTTAATCTGAAAAGTCCCTGAGGTATCAATTTTTGTCTAATAGATCCTCACCATCTAATAAGTCTGTTAACTAGCTAACGTGGCACACAATTAGGTGCCACGTCAGCTCCACGTAAGCAAGGTGGATGGTAAAATGTCCACTATGCCCCTATTCTTCCTTCTTTCTTTCTATCTCTTTTCTTTCTTTTGTTCACACCTAAAGTCCACCGACCACCACCAAACGGAGCCATGCGTTGAGAAATATCCACCACCACCGAACTCTCCACCACCACTACCAAGCTTACCATCCAAAAAATCCTCGGATTTGCCCAAAACCCTAAGGTCTTTTTCGGATATGGTGATTTGGGGTTGAGGGTTTGGATTCAGATTACCCAAATCCAAATCAATCTGTTTGTTACCCAAACCCAGATTTAAATCAATTCGATTCGCACCAGTCGATGTTGGGGTATGTGATTGGCGGAGTTGAAGATATGGGTGGGCATTACGGTTGCGATGTTGTCTTAGAAGGAGCCGCGATTCTCGAAGCAGCCGGAGCCATACTCGAAGCTATTACTTTGGGCCTGCCATATCTTATCAAGGAGACAGCCAATCTAGCCTTTCTGTAGATCAAGTTAGTGGTGGCACCGTTGGTTGGAATGCCGTACCCGCCATTGCCGGATTTGCCTAATCTGTGCTAGTCCATTCTCCAAACTCCAGCTCGAATCGAGTTAAACCACTTCCATAGTTAGAATAAGCACCTTAACACCCACAAGCTTCCAGGACGCTGCCTTTCGGTTTCGATCAGAGCCACCACGGGCACCAAGCTGGCACGTGGACTGCCATAGCTACGCTGTGTATGCCGGCGTAGTCCAATCATTCTGGTAAGCTAGCCCTGAAGCCTCTTTCATTATCTGATTGAGTTCCAGCCTTGAAATTGGTGGATTTCTGATGTTTAGTTCTTCGATTTGCAATATTTGAATATTGGGTTTGTAGGAAACAATGGACTTCAGATTGGAAGGAGAGCTTCTGGTCTTGATTGTTATAAAGCCTTAAGGGAAGGATGAGGATCTGATGAAAACAGCGAGTTCCAATATGTCGTGGAGTTTTGGCCTAGACAAAACATTGAAATATGGTAAGAAACCCAAGCCTTTAACTGTGAATTTGATTTTGTTGGGAAATTGAGATTATTGTGAATGTTGTTTTGTGGTGGAGATGAATACATGGAGGTCTGGGTTAAGGAAAGTTAGTTAAGACTACCACCTAGAAGGGAGGAATTGGAATGATTATGAAGAAGGTAATGTTTTGATGAAAGATATGGATTTCTACTTGTAGTGGTAATGTTATATGCCATGAGATCGAAAGAACTGAATGAGAATGATATGGTGACTGATTGTGTTTAATTATGTTTAAATGGTTGTGCATGCATTTCAATCTGGAGCTTGATTTTTCACATTTTCTATGATCATCTCTATTTTAGGTATTCGGGGAATCCTCCTTAATAGACGAAATATTCCTATTAGTCATGGCCAAGTCTGAGTCTTATCTGATTGTGTTTAATTATGTTTCTTACTAGAGTTTCAATAAATGCTTTATTTGTTGTTGCTGCAATTGGGGGTATAGAGTGAAAAATTCAATCAATTTGGAGGGAGTTTTCATGAAGAATGGGGGAAAATGTAAAGGGGGGTATATTGGACAATTTACAGGTTACATGACATGTAAATTGCTGAGGTGCCGTAGCTTGGATTGCCACATTAGCAAGTTAACGGCCGAATTTGACGGAATGTTAAAGGTGAGGACCTATTAGACAGAAATTGAGACCTTAGGGACTTTTCAGATTAAATTAGAATGTCAGGGACTGAAACGATGAGAGAGGCTTAGTACAGGGACTAAACAGAATTTTGCCCTTAGTTTTATCATGGTATGAACTGAGTTTCTTGATTTGTATACTCGTTATCAAATGGGTTATTGAAACTTCATGATTGAAAATTTCCAAACTAGTCTTCATGTTTCATTTAATTTTCTTGATCTAATACTTGCAACTCTTTCGAATCAGTAGTCATGTGCAAATGGTCTGATGAAGAAGACGAATTAGTAGTTTGGGATTTGCCCTCCTCCGCTGACTTAATCTTTGCCGTTGCAACTACCAACCTCTGGATCTAGATAATTGACTTAAGATTTCTTGTGCAATTCCTTTGCCCGGAACTTTTCTAGATCAGTTCGTCCTCTGGGAGCATGTATTTTTGAAATAGGAACCATGTATTTTTAAACAGTAACGAAGGAAACAATAAAATTTCTAAAACCAAGATAAAATATCATTCATGTTGTAAATAATTATAGCTAATATCATGTAAATAGATGGAGAGTCATATATGCCTTTCACTATAGATTAATGATTGATAGGATTGTGAATAGGAGTAATTGACGTTGCTATTAAACGTTGCCTATTTGTATACATCATGTACTCCTATATAAACCCCCTTATGGTGACATGAATGGATACAATCTGATTCCCTATGTCCAAACTCTCTCTCTCTCTCTCAAAATTTTTTCTGTTTTACAACACGTTATCAGCACGAAGCTCTAACCCAAGCCGTAGCCAGAGAAAAAAAAACCCCCCCTGCTGTAGCCTGTTTTCACTCCCAGAAACCTCTTGATCAGGACCTCAGATCAAAATCTTTCCTTCATCAAAGTTGTTCGTCTCTGCCTCTTCTATCTGACCTCCAAATTTCAGCCCTATTGGAGTAGTTTTGAGACCTGTACACCATTCGAAGTGGGAGCTGTTCAGAAGAGAATCTGCTCCGTGTTCACGACTAGCTCTAAGATTTGGATTAAATAGCTTTGAGATTCGGGATATCCTACCAAAAGAGGGGAATAGCTCTTGGATTGGCTTAGCAGACAACCTTCTCAGTTCTGCACACATAAGCTGAAGATTCATCCGTCCTTCATTAATTAAGTAATGTTTTCCAAAATCTTATTTTATATTCATGCTTCTTGCTTATTGAAGCCTATTGATTGAATATGAAAAATCACCATAATGCATGAACCCTAGCAAATCATACATGATTTATTTACTTGGTATACGTATTTGTATATATTTGTTCATGTGTTTTGGATTGTTTGATTGGAAAAGAAAAAAAATTAGGATACTTTGGCTACACTTGGTCCAGTAGCACCAATTCACAACTAAAGAGCATCAATCAATCATGCAAAAATAAAATATACTATTTCTGGGATTTGAACCCAGACACAGTGTGTACCAGCACAACATGTTGTCCACTGTGCTATTATGGCCAATTGGTACTTATCACCACCATTTACTATTAATACTGCCAGAAGCAGATTCAACTCCATTTAATTGGTGATTGATCAATTTATTCAATTCATGTTTTGGTTTTGATTGACATTTATCCAAAACAATTGCCATAATAATTTCACAATGTATCTTTTATTACTACATCTGAATATTGTGTATTGCGTGAATTATGGGCTTAATTTTTGGTTACACAAATTTTAATCTGCCATTATAATTCTTTATGCTAGAAGCGTTATGGGCTAAATTATTACGCGATTATTACATAAACATTGTGCCAGAAGCATTTGCCAAATTTATTACCTGTACGTAATGCCAGAAGCATTAATGGGATTTGAACCCATTTCCTTAGGTATATAACCCCTGCATTAATTTATTTATGTTACGATTTAATAACATATATTGAATTTGGTTATGTTATAATTGTGAATATTAATAGAGGCTGAGTCAGAAGCTCAAATCAAGCCCAAAGTCATAACAACAAATTCGAGCCAGAAGCTCAGGCCCAAGTTACAAAGCCAGAATAGCAGCTCACTACATGTTACGATGACAAAAGTTATGAATCTTCTCAAACTAGGCTCATCCAGTTGGATGCCATCTCTAGGAAAGGTTCAGATGAGGCCGTGTACTTAAGCGAGCCTCGCTCCACCAAAACCTCATCTTTCCTTACTTGGTCGTTTTCAATTGGAGTTACCGAAAGGGTTGAGTAGTAACTTTTCATTCTTTGGCAGACTAGCCTGAGCCCAGCAGGCCTCACATACTCTTTGACTAGAACATGAAAGCCTAGGTCACGAGCCCGCAGACTAAGCCCGATAGGCTTCACTATCAAGCCCACTCCTTCTTTGGTCCAGCAGAATCAAAATAAAAGGAAAAATGATTTGATATTGTAAATAGATTCACCATATTTAATATGTGTAATTAATTGCCAGAAGAATTTATTCACATAATTGTGTGATAATTAATCTGTTATATTACTAGCATGCAATTAATATCTCAATTGATTTGTGATTTCCATTTAGCCAATTTGTGAGATATTATTACAATTTGCTCTATTCAATATCATTTTGTTACTTGCCAAATTTTCGCATTAGAATATATGTGTAGAAAATGCAGGTATCTGATGAACCAGTAGTTCATACATAAATCGAACTTGTAGTTTCGATAATGCCATTTAAGAAACTTGAAGTTTCCTTCATAAATTCACCACACATGATAAAACCAGTAGATTTTACATGTCTAATCTGATTTTTCATACCATGTTATAGAACATGAAGTTCTCATTACTTGCTTATGGATGATATTACCCAAAACACTAATATTATTTGTTCCTTTCCTGTAAGAAATGTCAAATCTCAACATGTTTGATTTTGTTGCTTTGGAGGTCTCCAGAAGAAACTATCTAAAGTGAACTCAAGGTGTGAAAATTCATCTGACTGCAAAGAAGATGAGATCAGCAATCAATGTTAACAATGTCGTCATTGTGGCTCTTTATATGAGTGCCATAATTTTCAAAAAGGAAACATATGGAGTAAACACTCCAAGTTGAGTATCCGATGAAGAGGATATACAGACTCCTTGGGTCGCTCTGGAATAGCACTTTCACCATCAGATGACCATTTCTTGCTTGAAGCAAGACATGATTGGCAGAACGAAATTAACCCATATGACCGTCTGCCACTTGGCCAAAGTCCAAGAGGCCACGTAATTAGGCTCCACGTGGTAGGAACCATGATGTCATAACTCAGCAAGCCCAATTTGAAAGGAACACTCACTATGCCAATAAACTCATCAGACGACAGAGCTCAGACGACAGAATGTTTGTTTTCTGTTGTCTGATTTTTTTTAACGACAGAATGGAAAAAAACTGTTGTCTGAATATAGTGATATACCATGGTAGGTCAGTTTTGGGAACAAGGTTCGTTTTCAGACAACAGTTTTCTGTTGTGCAATTAATGGAGATTCATTTGATTTTGATTGTGTCCTAGCTGATTTTTTTTTGGCACAACATGAAGTGGAATTAAAACCACACTAGATGAAATATCCTTCTCGACAAACTCCCAGAGCAAACTTTCTCTTCTTCACAGTGCGCTCTCTCAAACCAAAACCACTGAACTGAAAATCCAGCGCCTTGAACCCAAATATCTTGCCAAATCCAAACTCGATCTCCTCTGAAAACTAAAAAACCTTGAAGAACCTCCCCCTCCATCCTCCATCTCTGTTTGACAAACACAGAAAATCTCATTTTGCATCTGAAAATTTTTTTCAAACCATACAACCAATCCATCCAAACCTCATATCATGATGCTCGTTTCATGGGTCTGGGTCTGGGTCTGTATTCATTCACTATGCTGGTAAGCCATTCGATTCACTGTTAAGCGATTTAGGATTTTTGTTGGATTGTGGATTTAGGGTTTTAATTTGAAATTTCCTTTGAAATTTGATTTGTTTTCGATGGTTTATGGTCGAATTGGGGATACGGGGTTATCGAATATAAGAAATTGGTGTTTTCTGTCTCTGAGCTCAACAAGCAATTTCAGAAGAAGCTGGTGTTTCAGATCCTGATTCAGAGAGTCAGGTATTCATTAAACGAATTTTGGCTGCTCCCTATGAGAAAGAGGTTGAATTCGAGCTTGTTCTGATAGACATGAGAGCTTGTGAACATAAGAGGGAGTCATGTGGGTATCAATGGTGTTTGGTATCATCTGCATCTCATACGGGTATGAGAAATTTTGATTCTTTAACTGTAATTCTAATCTTGTATTTGAGTTCTTTGATTGCAACCAAATTTATATGTTAGGTAGAGTTGTTATTAACTTTTCAATGTGTGTAAGCTTGAATGATGAATTCACTGTCCAGTTCATGGTGTTAATTGAACCACAAGAGCCCTATATGTTTGAACTTCAAGAGGAATAGAGGATGACATGTGGTTGTTTTTCCCTTAGCACTGTTTTTCTGGGATTTGTGTTTGCTGGGTTATGTTCGAATTGGGGATTGGGTTTTAGGGTTTTAAGGTTCCCTCTTTGGCCATCTTCGTTTTTATCTCTTGGCTGTTTGAAATTTTTCTGTCTTGGTCGATTTGTTTTTTGTTTTACTTTTGGTGATTTTTTAGGTGGTTGTTTGAATTGCAGACTTGCCCCCTATTGCTTCGAGTTTTTACTAAGGTATGTTACCCAATACTACTGCTCAATTTTGTTCTAGATTTCTATGGGATTCAAAGTTTAAACTTGAGTTTAATTGGTTTTGTTCATTGCTCTGTGCTCTTAGATTTTGTTTTTCTATAAAGAAAGTTTTGTTTATAATAATTGAGTATTTTGGTTGAATGAGAAACAGGTGAAAGAAACAGTTGGGATTGATGATATAAGAAAGAGATACCATGAACTTTGTATGTTTATGAATTGGCTTCCTCTGCAGAGAGGGGCACAATGTCCTTACCCAATTACAAAGGTAAATTTGCATCTGACTATGCCTATTGTGTGAGGATGTGTACCATGTTGTCAAAGCTTTCGCTACGATAGGAGAGTGGGTGAATGCTGAAGCAAAGCACTATACAAAGCCTTGGTAAGGAGCGAGAATTTTTTTTGTCTTATTTTTGGTGTGTAGAATAGTAAATGTTGGATGTTGATTCTTTCTCAAGGTATAGGACATATTTCCATCATTTTTAAATCAACCATATTGAATGCCTCATAAACAAGTCTTGCTTCGTATTGTGGTTGAAGTTTCCACAAACTTAATTTCATATTAATATAGTTTTTGGTGCTTGTTTGCAACCGGTAAATTGTTTAGGATGGTACCTTGAGTTCTTCAATGTTCCCAGTATCAAATTAAGTTTCTACTCTGGATTGTATTTGTCAATGATAAGTCAATGATCCCAAATTTTCTTTACTTGTGGATATGCTCATATTGAATTAGAAAAGATTGGAAAATATAAGGTAACATGGAATACAATTAGTCATTGGCAAGCTCAAAGGGTTAAACTCTTTTCATTTCATTGCCAGCCATTTCCGGTACATTTCATTATGTATGTGTATAATCTTTTATTTTATATGTAATTTTTTGAAACATGAACTCAGTTGAATCATGTGCAAGAAAAATAGGTAACTAAGCTCATCATTAATCAATATACATTGTCATTAAATGAGTCACTAAGCTTTCTACAATAATTTGTTCCATTTCTGAACTAATATTGTACATGTGCAGAGCTTAGACAACTTTGAAAATGGTAAATTGAAGTTGACATTGACTAATGAAGCCAGACCGGACACGGATTATAGTTGTTGATGGATAAGAGAACTCATAGAGGTAAAACTGAAAGCAGATCGATAAGGACATGTTGACCCATATTCAAGGTATGCTTTTGATCTTTGTTTTGGGGTTTATGGATCCATATATATGTTTCTGTTTTTTTTTTCTTTTTTCTTTTTCCAGAGCTCAATAATCATGAGTTACTTGCAACATTTATATATGAATGTCAGATTGGACACTAAATATAAAATCATGATCACCAAGAAAAACTGAAAGCAGATCGAATAGGACATGTCGGTCTATATACAAGGTATGCTTTTGATCTTTATTTTGGGGTTTGTGGATCCATTTATATGTTTGTGTAAGGGATTGGAGAGCAGCAGTAGCTCCTGTTTCTCTTTTGGGAGTATCGTTAGGGGTCTTTGCTTTTCTCTTGAGTTTTTGCTGCATCTCTGTTTTGTGGACTTCTTGTGTTCAAAGTAAACCCATTACTTACTAGTCTTGTGTTCTTTGATAATATTATACAGCTGCTAGGTACATAACACTTCTAGCAGTTATCTAATTGTATGTTTTCTGGGTTGTTTGAAACTGTAGGTGTAGTACTTTCATATGGTATTGCTGATAGAAGAGAAAATGGGAGCTGGGGTAGAAGCTCGAGAGCTTAAGAAAGATGATGAAGTGTGGCTGGTCGGTAGAGCAGTTTAGAGCACCAGATGATCTGGTATTTTCAGATTATGTGGATTTAACTTGTACAGTTATAGTTGATTGATTGATGTAATGAGATCTGGATACTTGTACATTTTCAAATGAAATTAATTATAATAATAATTTGATTGAAGTGTTCCTCTTACATTACAATTAAAATTTTCAGACTAGATTTCTTAATATGGTGTTGTGCAACTGCACTTGCTAAGACATACGAACCAAATAAAGCTGATGTCTAAACCAACATCAAACAACAGAATTCAAGCAAATGTCTATTGTTAACAGTCTTATACATCGACATATAACTGTGGTTTCTAATTGAATCACACAACAGAAAGACCCAAGAAAGTTCAAGTCTCTATATATTGAAACGTCTTATTTATTTCGTTTTAAATAAAAAGAAACAATAGAACATGATAAACATATGTCGTCCAAAATAAATTCACACAACAGAAAATAACCAAGATAGCTCATATCTCCATATATTCACACAACAGATTTCTGTTGTCTCAATTCAATACATATGATAGAGATTTATGAAAAGATGTTGTGTGGAATTCGTTATAACAACATATAACTGTCGTTTCATTACATTTTCAACCACAGAAAGTCATAATTCGGCTTATCTCACCATAATCAGACAACAGATTATTGGCGGCCTATGTTGTTTGAGTGAAATATAGACCACGGGTAATATCTGTCGTCTGAAGGACTAAGAGACATCACGCCAGGAGACAACAGAAATTTTATGAATCAGACGACATATTATATCTGTCGTCTGATGGCTTTGGTGACATAGTGACTGGTTCAGCATGTCGCCACCATAATCAGCATGATCTTTGTTATCGATGTGGAGGAATTAACTGCTAGCCCCGCACCTGTTGTGCGATAGCCGAAGCAGTAGATGAGTATTACGCCAGTCGCGGAACTCGAAGTACCAACTTTATTGAAGGGTAATTTTCTATCGATTCCACACTAGAGATCATGGATTTTCAGGCAGTTACTGAACATACCAAGGATTAGAACTCGAAGACATGGGTATAATTGGTCCCTTGTGTCATATCTATTTCATCTTAATGAATGAAACATCTTCGGATTATTTTTGGTGATTTATGTTTTCAATCATTTTGGATAATGAAAATGTGGTTACGTTCGAATGTATTTAATTCAATAAACTTATTTATACATGTGATCCATTGAATTAAATAAATGAATAGACATATTCTGTGGGGAAATTTGTTGTCTGGCTAAAAGTGCTATTACACACACCATACTCCCAAATCGGAGATGTTTTTCAAACTTATTGTCTATTCATACCTCTGTGACAACCGTATCAGGCAATCCAACCTGATAGAGGGCTATGGCAAAGCCTACTTTATGTTGTCCAATGGTACTGAACTTACCATTAATGAGGCCTTATATTCTCCACATTCTAGAAGAACGTTATTGAGTATTAAAGATATTCGAACCAACAGTTACCACGTTGAAACCATTGAGAAAAATGCGTGGAATATCTTTGCATAACCTCCGAGTGTGCGGCCAGAAGCGTACATTGGAGAAATTGAAATCTGTTAGCTAGAAACTAACTAATTCAAGCAACTACTTGCTATGGCATGACCTTTTGGGACACCTAGGTCAAAGTATGATGCACTCTATCCTCAACTCATCGCAGGTGCATTCCCTTCTGAATAAGGGTCCTGTATATAATGACACTCTATGCCATACTCGTTAAGAATATTTAATACTAGACCATCATATGCAAAGACTAGTACATACACCACCATTTTTCTGCACAGAATGCAAAGGAAATTTGTGGACATATCCAACCACCATGTGGACCAGTTAAATATTAATAGTTTTGGTTGATGTATCGACAAAGTGATCACATGTTACACTACTGTCCATAAGAAAATACTACTTTTGCTAAACTCTCGCCCAGATCATGAAATTGAGGGCTCCCCACTCGGATTATCCTATAAAGTCCATAAGACTTGATAATACCGGAGAGTTTACATCGAAGTATTTCGATGATTATTGCATATGCTTTGGGATTGATGCTGAACATTTAGTTCCCTACGTTCACACCCAAGATGGTCTCGCAGATAGAATTTTGGTAATGCGCACCAAGCTTCTAATTTCTGCATGGAGCTATGCAATCTTGCATGCAGCTATATTGGTCCCGTTGAGGCCCACTGCTACCAACCTTACTCCGCGTTACAGCTGGTGACTGGGTACGAACCTGATGTTTCGCACTTACGCACATTTGGGTATGCAGTCCTCGTGCCAATTGTGCCGTCACAACGTACAAAATTGGGTCTTCAACAAAGGATGGGCATACATGTCGATTATGAATCCGATCCATTATGTGCTCTTTCGAGCCCTTGACAGGCGATCTCTTTACCGTTAGATTTGCGGATTGTCACTTTGATTAGACAGTCTTCCCGCCGTTAGGGGAGATAAGAACGTTACCGTTCCTGATGAACGACGTGAATTGACGTGGAATGTCCCCACTATGTCTCATCTTGATCCCCGAACCGCACAATGTGATAATGAAGTGCGGAGAATTCTAGATCTACAGAGTGTATCCCAAAATATGCCAGACGCTTTCTCTGACCTAGCTAAAGTGACGAGATCATATATACCTGCTGCAAATGTGCCTGCAAGGATAGACGTCCCTGTAGGATGTTTCGTCCCAGATGGACGAGGTACGACCATGGCGGCTAACCAGTCATATGTCTCTGCCCTGAAGTGAGGTAGAACATTAGGTTCGAATGATTCTTATCCCTAGAAGAGGGTAAACTTGGCACAAACGAATCCTCTTGACATCGCAATCTCAAAACTGATCCATCTCATGAGATAAATCGGGATTATAGGTCTGTCCTAGAAGAGACGATGTTGGGGGACACTCCAACATTTGAACCCACTCCCGAGAATAGAGAAATCTCGGTAAATTTAGTGAGATTTGGAATTGGAATGAGATCATCATCGATGATGTGTTTGTATTTGTGGTGGCCACCGAAACTATAACAAGCAATGAAATCGAACCTTGCTTTGTTGATCAATATCAATGAAAAGACGACTGGCTAACAAGGAAATAATCAATCCAGGTCAAAATAGATTCCTTGATAAAGAGAAAGGTGTTTGGACCTGTTGTTCCTATACCTCCCCATGTTAAACCCGTAGAATTTAAATGGGTATTTGTAAGGAAGCGTAATGAGAAAAACGAGATTGTGATACACAAGGCTCGTCTAGTGGCGCAAGAATTTTCTCAACGCCCTGTGATTGATTACGAGGAGGTGTATTCTCCCGTAATGGACGTCATAACGTTCCACTACCTTTCCAGTTTGGTAGTTTCAAAAAAAAAAACTGAATATGCAGCTTATGAATGTGGTCGTAACTTATCTCTATGGGGATCACGATATAGAGATATACATGAAAGTTCCTGAAGGACTTATGATACCCGATGCAAATAAATCTAGACCACGGAACACGCTCTCCATTAGTTTTGAGGCGTTCACTTTATGGATTGAAACAATCTAGACGGAGGTAGTATAACCGTCTAAGTGAATATTTGATCGGGATGGGATATGTGAATAATAAACTATGCCCATGCGTGTTTATTAAGGAAACAAGTTCCGGGTTTGCAATTATAGCTGTCTATGTCAAAGACATGAATTTGATTGATATTCCTGAAGAGATCAAGGAAACCACAAAGCACCTGAAGTCGGAATTTGAGATGAAAGGCTTTGGGAAAACAAATTATTGTCTCGACCTGAAGCCCGAGGACAAGTGCATATGAAATTTTGGTCCATTAACCAAATTACATCTAGAAGATGTTATGACACTTTAATGAGGATAAAAGTAAGCACACTCATGGTCGTCTGAAGTCTAGAACCATATCATTCTGCAAATGATAACAAAGAGATATTGGTGCCAGAAGTCCCATATCTAAGTGCAATAGGTGCATTATTGTACTTGGCTCAATGCCCTAGACAGGACTTCTCATTCGATGTGAACTTGTTAGCTAGATATAGCTCTGCGCCAACACGCTGCCACTGGAATGGCATAAAAGACATTTTTCGCTACTTTAGAGGTACGGCGGATATGGGCTTATTCTATCCCTATGCATCAAGGAATGGATCAAACCCCCTTGATCCTCAGAATGATGCTCGCCTTGTTGGATATGCTGATATAGACTATCTATCAGACCCGCACAAGGCACGTTCCCAAACTGGTTATGTCTTTACCATTGGGAATACTGCAATTTCTTGGAGGTCTATGAAATAGACACTTGTTGCTACCTCTTCGAATCATGCTAAGATACTACTAGCTCTTCAAGAAGCAATATGTGAATGTACAGGGCTAAGAGCCGTTACAAAGCATGTTCGAAGCACATGTGGACTTCATTCCACCACTGATGAACCAACCATTATCTATGAGGATAATGCTACTTACATAGAGCAGATAAAGACAAGTTTCTTCAAAGGAGACAACACCAAACATATTGTACCGAAGTTCTCCTTCAATAAGCAATAACAAGAGCATCAGAAGATTGAAGTTAAGCAGATTTGATCTGAAGACAATCATGCAGACCTCTTCACCAAGTCACTACCAAAGTATACATTCCAGAAGCATGTTCAAGATATTGGTCTACGTAAACTATTTGAATTACCTAACTTGTAATTTTCAAAGGGAGTCAAAATCAGGGGGAGTATCCTGAAGCATACCCACTTGACCACATGTACTCTTTTTGTCCTTCGTCCAGGGTTATTTTGTCCCACTGGGTTTTATTACCTGACAAGGTTTTAACGAGGCACATCTTTAGCATGGTCACCCCAATTATAGTACATCCTGAAGATGCTTTGATTTGACATATATGCATTTGCTCATCTTTTCCCTTCTACCACGGGTTTCTCCCACTGGGTTTACCGAGCAAGGTTTTGATGTAGTAACTCTAATGCATCCCTCTCGTAGACATACTATCTACTTATGATGCTAATAAGAAGACTTCACCTTTCTCTATTGTGATACGACTACTCCACATTCACGCGCGTTATGCTCTTTTTCTCCTTCGACCAAGGTTGTTTTTCTCTCACATGGTTTTTATTACTTGGCAAGGTTTTTGACAAGGCAACTTAGAAGCGCTCAGCCTAGGCAACACTATTGATATGAAATATCCAGGGGGGGTGTTGTAAATAATTATGGCTAATATCATGTAAACAGATGGAGAGTCATATATGCCTTTCACTATAGATTAGTGATTGATAGGATTGTGAATAGGAGTAATTTACGTTGCTATTAAACGTTGCCTATTTGTATACATCATGTACTCCTATATAAATCCCCTCATGGTGAGATGAATGGATACAATCTGATTCCCTGTGTCTAAACTCTCTCTCTCAAAATTTTTTCTGTTTTACAATAATTCACACGAACCAGTAATATTATAACACATGCTCGTCAGATTGATGTGACTGGGTTTCAGCATATGAGAATAGTGTGGGACCCGCCAATTTCTTCCACATGGACAAGTTTTATCGTGTACAAACGCATTAGCAATGCCGGCAATACGTACAGATAAAAAATCTGTCACCGTACCGTCTGAAATGGCAAGTTCACACAAAAAACCGTTTAAATTAAGAGAAATACACACAGATTCTGCACTATGTGCTCTAGCTATATTTTCTAGTAGTGTGTGCATTGAGATATCTACCTCTGAACTGACAACCCTCTTCACCATTCTATATTATAAGAACACGTACATATTGACGAACATGATATTGTACTATAAATGAGAAGGCATTCGGCTAAGTTTGATAGAATAGAAACTATTGAAGCAGACATCACTACTACAAAAACTGCATCACACAACGGTGGAAATCTGTTGTGTGATGTGGACCATGTCTGTCGTCTATCTCGATGTTGTGTGATGAGCACACTCACACAACGGTGAAACACCGTTGTGTGAATATCATAGACACAACGCACTGCTTAAAACCGTTGCACCAATTCTGCTCATGCCAATGCCAGAAATTGAATGCGGCGCATTCAATTGTTGTGTCGATGTGGTCAGACAACAGAAGTAAGTAGGGACCGTTGTTAGTTAACTTCTTACACAATAGAAAAATGACACTCAGACAACGGAAGTACTAATATACTGTTGTTGGTTAACTTATCATACAACAGAAAAATATGGAACCTGTTGTGTGAGTACTAATGAGACAACAAAATTGTATAGGGACCGTTGTGTGATTTAGCATTGGGCAACTGATACCTATTTGTTCTGTTGTGTGAGTACTAATGAGACAACAAAATTTTATAGAGACCGTTGTGTTATTATAAGTGATTTGTTGTGTGATTAACGTAATAAAATTCCATATTGTTTGTTTATTATTGATTTTTTACCTGAAATATTTGCACAAATATAATGCTCAATAAATATTATGTAATGAAGCATTCTAATTCAAGCATCTAATGTACCAAAAGAGGTAGCATTTGTCAATCATCCATACATTCAAGTATCTATACAATGAAACAAAAAAAGAAGAGAGCAGCTTGATGGCTGCTGCATTCTAACTAACAATGAAAACCAGCAAAAGCAGATACAATATATATTTGTTCTAAAAATATGCACATATGCAGCTGCGACATACATGGCTCCTACATAAAAGGGTCACTGCTTTCCAATTGCTCAGTCCACTCCTACATATACGGCTCCTGCATGGAAACAAGAGCAAGTTCTTCAATTAAATGACCTGCCTCGTTTACTTCTCATAATCTTATGTGTAGTGACATGCAAGACAAACTCAAAACATACTCTATTGTGCTTTTTCAATAAAATGTTAATGCAGGAGTATAAATGCTAAATCAATTACTTCTCGCTGTTTCAAAAATCTACCTCGTCTATCTTGTACTAAAATCCCATCCAGTCTCAGCAGTTGAAGCCATTTCTCGGTAAAATGCTGTTTCTCAGAAACACACTCAGTCTTCAAAGCAAGTTCCTTGTCTTGACAAGTAGAACAACTTCTTTTTCAACAGCACCTAGTGTGGTGGATGGAACATATTTGCATAGTGTAGTGCTAAGGCAGCAGCACCTAGTGTGGCGGGTGGAGCATCCAACAGCTTAATTGGAAAATAGTTCCAACTTTTTTTTCATATACTTCAACAACATTCCGATACAGGCTTACCCTTGTCCCCAAATCCATCTGAAACATAACGCAGGTTAGAATAGAAATCATATCATAATTGTCAATTCTACATACAATAAATACATAGGGCTTGAATAAAAAGAACAAATACATATAAGCACAAATACTCAGGTAACAGAAAATACAAAGAACAAAGTGCTTCAAAATCTATTCTGCATTACTGACAATTTCCTCTTTGAGGCCAGCAACAAATATTCCACGCTAAACAAGACGATAAAGTGATTTCAATTCATTTAAAGAAGCTACTTAAATTTAAACTCCAAACTGTGGTCAGCAACCTACCTCCAAACACTCATGAATATGCAATTTATGGTTCTCTACAGCCAAAAGGTCATTAGTTTCTTCATTATAAATTTCCATGCACGAAACTCAAATCAGAAACTCCCGGTGCAACATCTGAGTGTACAAAAGCACCATCACAATCAACACAAATAGCAACAACATCAACAAACAAAATTACTATCATAGCAAGCTACACTATACAAGTCATTACCATTTCGATTCAACGACCAAGCAAAAAAAAAAAAAAAAAAAAAAGAGAGATACGGAATGCTTTCCGTTCAGGCATGAAGAACAGTGGACAAAGAGTACTTATATCTACTTGAAACTTAAAAAGCATCTAAGAATTTCTTTAATAGGTTCTCCAGACCCACCTTCTTTATCCAATATGAGTGTCTAGCTGCAATTAAAGTCATTTACACAATGCCCAGACCCAAGTAAAATATCAAGCATTTCAAACATAAGCAGCAAGTATAAATGAAGAGGTCTTACAGCTAAACGTATGTGAGATCCTTTTAAGATATCTCCATAACTCCATTTGTATTTGAATTTTGAAGCCCTATCTCCGTTACTGTAAGGAGACAAACATAGATAAGTCACGCTAATGATTGTATAAGCTAAGTATTTTAAATACTCACCATCTTCTCCCTTCCGCTCTTCACGTGCACAGAGAGAGAGAGAGAGAGAGAGAGAGGGGGGGGGGGGGCAATCGTACATGCATAGAAGATGATATGGCTTCCCGTCAATTCTGCAAGGTCAAATAGAGGGTTGGGTACCTGAAATTATATCTGATAAGAACTAGGAGGATTGAAAATATTGAAGATAAAGTAATAAAAATATATAATGCAATGCAAAATGGAGTTAGAAAGAGCATATATTAACAGAAATTTGTAAAATCATGAGTATGATTAAGCTAACTTCGAAACCAGCTTTTATGATAACAAAATCTAATGCACAACTCGCGTATAAAGTGATATGTACTATAACAGAATCCAAAACTATTCTACCAAAGATTCTTTAGTGGTCATGTTCAAATATTAGAGTTCTGATCAAAAACTCAGAAATGTAAGAAGCTAGACAATAAGCATGATGATTTTGCATGCATAGATGACTAAGAAATTTGTTACCAGTTTTGTTATAAAAGAGAAAAGCAAACTTAGGATGCCATGTGCCAAAACACTAATCAGTTTGTTTAGTTTCTGTGTGTGTGTGTGTAATATAACAAACACGCACTCGCACACGCTAAAATTCAATTGGTTTTATTATATGTCATATTAGTCACGCAATGAGTTCTGGTGTGAGAGTTCAAAACAGTGGACACGTGGCCATTGAGCAATGAATAAATAGCACATACATCCACTATTGCAGCATGACACGCTAGTTTTAATTGTAGAACATAAGATATGTCTCAACCAACAGCTGCAAAATGCAAAAGATTGAAATTTTCCAGAAAGGGACCTCAAGACAATCCTAATAGCACTGGACTTTGGCATAATGATCAACTTTCCCGTTATGATTTTGGCATTTTTGTATACGAATTTAAAACATCCTGATTTTGACTCATCTAGTCATCTCAACTAAAGTTGGTCACAGTGTCACACACCAGATTTCCTCAAACAATGCACGTAAAAGGATCAATCTTGTTTGCTTTCAACAGTGAATATATGGAACTCTTACCACCTATCATGTCAGGACCCACCCCGGAATTACCCTCCTAAAGTCCTAGGTGGACCTGCGGGACCCACTTTTCGGAAAATTCGACAGAACCTTCCCTAAAAATGGGCAACCCTAAACCTGCTGAAAACACTCCTCAATATAATTTAAGTTCTATGCTTGAAGCCACCCTGCTTCCTAGCAACAATCCAAAATATTCCAAATAAAAACATCAACCTTCATAACCAAAACATCTTAAACAAATACAACCCGGCAACTCAAATGTTCAACAACCTCCCAAATAAACCACTCTCTTACACACATAATTAAACATATGTAAAAATCCACTCTCAACAAGTATTCAGAGCAATCTAAAGAACAGACTCGGAATAATATACAATGAGTAGGTTAATCAATAACCTACTGAGAATGGATGACAAAGGTGGTACTAGCCTCCGCTCCTATGCCGGTCAGCAACACTGTGATCTGGGCAATTGAAAACAAAGGGCCCAGGGGAAAAACATTTGAAAACCGTTAGAGTGAGTGGACGAAAAATAAGTAATTTTGAATGAACAAGTGAAACTTAACGCTTTCCCAAGTTATTCTCTAAAACCTCGCATGCAGTAAAAATCTTAGAAACACTCTTAATCATCATCTTTATTGAAAACTCAATTATGTAATGTCGATCTTCTCGAAATCTCTTTAAAATCTCAAATCCCTCAATTACATAATGATATTCCAAACATCTCGTTAAATTATTCATATCTCAAATCATATCTCAACATAGACGATGACTAAAGGGGATAGCTGATTAGTCATCTCATGCCACCTGGAGGGGACTGCCGACCGGACGAGGAGGTGATGGTTAGAGGGGACTGCCGACTAACCATATGTAGTTAGAGGGGACTGCCGACTAACTACTTCATGCCATTTGGAGGGGACTGCCGACCAGATGACGCATCGGAGGGGACTGCAACCGGAATATTCTAGAGAGGACTGCCGACCAGAATATTGTCTGGAGGGGACTGCCGACCAAACTTACCTGGAGGGGACTGCCGACCAGGTAATGCATGCATGCGCTGACTTATTTACCTCCTCGATAAACTGGAATCAATCTCTTCAAAATAATTGCTTTCGGAAAGAAACCCGTTATTAATCCAATCAGTCATCAATAATTCAATATAAATTTTCTCGCTCGATGGCTCATTACGTCCTGTAATAATTGGAAGAATATAATTAACCCTAATAAGGAGATAATCTAAAAATAAAAATTCATTCCCTCGGAAAACTAATACTTTTTATTCGTAAATTCCTCTAAAAATCTCTCTCTTCAATTTATGATTTCAATTCTCGAATTCAGAATTTTCTTAACGATTTCCACGTCCTCGATTAATCTTTAACTTTCACAAGGATCGTTCAATAACGTAGCCGATTTAAATCCGATTCCTTAACCATAATTAACCACCACTTTATAAAATAAAATCCTTTCTAACAATTTCAAATTCTCACTAAATTTTCTTTTTAAACCACAACCACTTCTCAAATTTCCCAACAAAATAACTCAAAACCAAAATATAACCAATAGCATTTAACCAAGGGATTTAAACTATGTCCAACATCAAATTTCCAAGAAATCTCAATGCCCAAACAACCTCAAGTCTAAAACATAGCTCAAAGATTAAATTAATGGGTTTTGGAAGGGCTGACTAAGCCTCATCACCACCATCAGCAGTAGCGGCGCGTGGCTTCACGCACTACCACACCAATCCCCAATTCCGGTCAACCTATCTAGCTCAAAATCATCTCCACAACAAACCCAACAATCTTTATACCTGCAACAACAACCAATTTCAAGTAGAAATAGCCGAAAATTCAATCCCAAGATCAAGATTTCGTCAGTTACTGTTCACGCTCTCAAACACCTTCAATTCTTCCTCCCCCGGTCATGAAAAGCTGCAAGAGGTTAAGGATGAAGGTCAGCATCGTCCTAGCTATCAAAACGCCAAAGAAATCCGACTAAAAATAGCCGGAAACCGGAGATCGAAGCAAATCTCCTATTTCCCATTTCTGGAAACTTCTCTTCGAATCTCCAAAATCAAAGCTACCCAAGATGAAAAACATACATGGATTGCAAGAGGAAGGCGAGGTGGTACGGGAAAGTCCGGTTCCACGGCCAGAGGTGGCCGGAATAGCCGCAGGCGAGGTCGGGAAGCACAGTGCCGATCTGCCCCTTTCTCTCTTTTTGGGTTCTCTCTATCTCTCTTCGACTTCCCAAAATGGAAGCCCCGAAAAAAAATAGTAACTTCCCCTTTGGGAAACACCCCAATATACCACATAATCTCCCAAATTTACAAAATTGCCAATGTGTTTCAACGCTCATAACTCGTTCGTTACAATTCTGATTTTAGCGTGCCACATGTCCACAAACTCGGTTTAACCTCCTCTACAACTTCCATGAATAAAGTTTCCTCAAATTTTGACCCGAACAAAAAGTCAACTTTTAGGGCCCCCTAAAAGGTCGAAATGGAGCCGAAAATAAAAATAACTCTCGTTTTCGGTCTGAAAGACTAGTAAACTGGTAAATTTGGGTTCGGGACGTTACACTGGTGAGCTCCACATACTCCTGAATGAGCTTCCTCCTTAGCCTTAGCAGCTTCCTCCAAAGCCTTAGTAGATTTGGCCGATATGTAGATGATCTCATACTGATTGAGGAGTAGTGCCCATTTTGCCATTCGCCCTGTTAAGACTGGTTGTGACAACACAAACTTGACTGGGTCAACTCGTGCCACTAGATGAACAATGTAAGCTTGCATGTAATGTCTTAACTTTTGGATGGCGAAGACGAGTGCGAGACAGATTTTCTTTATCGGTGGATAGTTCAATTCCGGTCCTAGCCATGCTGGGTCGAATCCTGTGTTAGTAGTGAGCTGGCACCTCGAGTCTTTGTATTTGATCGTGTCGATATTTCAACAAGTCGAGTCCCAGTTTTCAATCACACCACCCAAACGACCACTCGAGCTTCCGTGATCAATAGGTTGTCATCTTCCGATGAAGGAAATAAGAAATCTGAGTCAGCCCACGAAAGTCAGCACTTGAGAGGTTATAAGCACCAAAATAGCAACAAAGGGGAAAGACAAAGGGGATTGACGACCAAGGAAACGACAAAGAGATCTGAAGTCCCATTCCATCAGGCATGAAGTGAAAGGGGTACTGCTCTTCATAACACACCACCCAAACGACCACTCGAGCTTCCGTGATCAATAGGTTGTCATCTTCCGATGAAGGAAATAAGAAATCTGAGTCAGCCCACGAAAGTCAGCACTTGAGAGGTTATAAGCACCAAAATAGCAACAAAGGGGAAAGACAAAGGGGATTGACGACCAAGGAAACGACAAAGAGATCTGAAGTCCCATTCCATCAGGCATGAAGTGAAAGGGGTACTGCTCTTCATAACACAGTACCAGTGTTTTCTCTTCATAACACAGTAGCAGTTTCGGCTCATACCCATAGACCAGTGTAGGCGAAAAGATAATCCTGGACCATAATAATTCCATCTTCTCTTCATTTTCCTTCTTTTTTCTGCAGGTCTTCCGAAGCAAGTTTGACAAGGCACCGAAGAAATCTGTAAAAGAATCAATGGCCGTCAACCTTGCCCCAGTCAAAATCTCTACACGAGATAAGGATGTTATGAAAGCAGAGCTAATTCGCACCTATGACAGGACAAAGCGTTTGTTGAAGGAATGGCAACAAAAGATGTATCCCTTCCCAGATTCTGACGTGGCAGGCATGTTGGAAGATCTACTTGAGAAGAAGGTGATAGAGCTCCCAGAATACAAGCGGCCTGAGGAAATACATCGTGTCAAGGACCCGAAATACTGCAGGTACCACCGGATCGTCAGTCACCCAGTGGAGAAATGCTTCGTCCTGAAAGATTTAATAATGAATCTCGCCAAGCAAGGAAGGATTGAGCTGGATGTCGACGATGTTGCTGAGGTTAACTGCACTACCATCATGTTTGGGTCATTCGAGCCTGCCCTGTTGCCTCCTCTTCCAATGAAAGCACCATATTAGCTTTCAAGAAAGCCATGCATGAAGTCAAAGTTAGAGGAAGTCAAGCCAACCCAGCAAGCGATCCTCGCACCTGTTGCAACCCCTAAAATTGACTCAGTTGTTTATGACGAGGGATGGATACTTGTCACCCGAAAGAAGGCACGCAAGAGCCCATCGCCATGTGTACCTATCACCCAAGCAAAATATAAGCAGTCACAAGAAAATCGTCAGTGTCTCGAGGATGGTGACTGTCCCTTTCTTGAAGCACTTGAAGAAGGCCATGGCCACAAAAGGACGGAAAGTGCGATCGCAAGTGCCTAATGATGTATGCGAAGCCTAACCGCTTTCAGTGGACCCTACCACGCACAAATTTGGAGGAATCCAAGCGTTTAGGATGTCTGCGTTCTTCTCTCCGTGAGCCGCCAAATATGCGAAGCCTAACCGCTTTCAGTGGACCCTACCACACACAAATGTGGAGGAATCCAAGCATTTAGGACGTTCGCGTTCTTCTCTCCTTGATGCCGATAAACACGTAAAGCCTAACTGCTTTTGGCGGACCCTATCACGCACAAAACTGGAGGAATCCAAGCACTTAGGTCGTCTGCGTTCTTCAATTGTCACCAAAATCCTGAAAAAGAAAGAAATAATATATGTATACATATGAAATTGTGCGCTATTAAAAAAGAGAAGGTGACGTCATGAAAAAGAGAGAGGAAAATATATATATATATATATATATATGTGTGTGTGTGTTTTAGGGAATCAGAAATTGAGAGAAATTTGCTGTGTATTCTCATTGATAGTAGGGGCCTCTTTATATAGAGGATTACAATGCATAGAGTTAGAATCATACAAGGAAAGAGAATCTCTAGATTCTTCTAATTAAACCCTATTACCACTAGGTCAAGTAACCTAGAGTTTTGATTAAACACAAATAGAGATATCCTTAAACACTCCCCCTTGTATTGTCCAAACGCGGTGCTTCTCTCGTTGCCTCGTTAAAAACCTTGCCGAGTAACAAAAACCTAGTGGGACAAAAATAACCTCGGTCAAAGAGGAAAAAGAGCATAACACACCCTTCAGGATTCGAGATGAGCATGTAGACATCTCCCCCTGATGTCTATGCCTCCCCCTGATGAGTACGATCATGGGAGTTCAGATAATTTCCGCAAGCCAATTTTGCCACATGTTTCTCGAACGTGGATTTGGGCAATGACTTAGTAAACAAGTCTGCCGCATTGTCCTCAGATCTAACCTGGTTTACTTTGATCTTGAGGTACTTCTGTTGTTGATGATTGTAGAAGAATTTGGGTGATGTGTGCTTGGTGTTGTCGCCTTTGATGTAGCATTGCTTCATTTGTTCAATGCAAGCAGCATTATCCTCATAAATGCTCGTTGGCTCATCTGTGGTAGACTTCAAACCACAATTGCTTCGAACATGCGTAACTATGGATCGAAGCCATATACATTCACGAACTGCTTCGTGAAGGGCAATAATCTCTGCATGTTTCGAAGAGGTAGCGACTAAGGTCTGCTTTGTAGACCTCCAAGATATCGCGGTCTTTCCCATGGTGAAAACATAACCAGTTTGGGAGCGACCTTTGTGTGGGTTAGAGAGATACCCAGCATCAACAAAACCTTCCAAAACACTTATATCATTTTGGGTTGGGGAGAGGGAACGCAGTCCACCATGTGTAGCGTCCCTGGCACTTGATGGGTCCGAATCCATCATCTCTCTGTAGGGATAGAACAAGCCAATATCAATCGTACCACTTAGGTATTGAAAGATATCTTTAACACCAGTCCAATGGCGTCGTGTTGGCGCAGAGCTATATCTAGCTAGCAAGTTCACTGCGAATGAGATATCAGGTCTTGTGCATTGTGCTAAGTACAACAATGCGCCTATTGCACTTAGATAGGGTACTTATGCCTCTAGCACTTCTTCGTCGTCATCTTTTGGACGGAATGGATCCTTATTTGGATCAAGACTACGGACGACCATTGGGGTGCTTGAAGGCTTAATGTTATCAGTGTTGAAACGCCTAAGCATCTTTTGGGTATAAGTTGATTGATGAATCAAGATACCATCTCTACGGTGCTCGATTTCTAAACTGAGGCAAAACCGTGTTTTCCCAAGATCTTTCATCTCAAACTCGGATTTCAAGTGTTCAGCGATTTCCCTTAACTCTTTAAGGGTGCCAATTATGTTCATGTCATCAACATAAACCGCTATTATTGCAAATCTGGAACTTGTCTTTTTTATGAACACACATGGGCATAGTTCATTATTGACATATCCCTTCCCAATCAAGTAGTCACTGGACGGTTATACCACATCCATCCGGATTGTTTCAATCCATATAATGAGCATTTCAATCTAATCGCAAACGCGCTCCGTGGTCTAGAGCCACTTGATTTGGGTAACTGAATTCCATCTGGAATCTTCATGTATATTTCCGTATCTAGATCCCCATATAGATACGCAGTAACCACATCCATAAGCTGCATGTTCAGTTTTTCGGAAACTACCAAAATGACAAGGTAGCGGAACGTAATGACGTCCATTATGGGAGAATAGGTCTCCTCGTAGTCGATTCCAGGGCGTTGTGAGAAGCCTTGGGCCACAAGGCGAGCTTTATATCTTACAATCTCGTTTTTCTCATTACGCTTTCTAACGAATACCCATTTGTGACCAACTAGTTTGGTGTTGGGCAGTATTGGTACAATTTTGCCAAATACCTTTCTTTTCGCTAGAGAATCAAGTTATGCCTGGATAGCATCTTTCCATTTTGGCCAATCAGCTCTACGTTGGCATTCATCAACGAAGCGTGGTTCGATGTCATCAGTCTCAATAATCTCACGCGTCACTGAATACGCGAATACATCATCAATGATGATGAAGTTTCTTTCCCACGTCCCATATACACTAGTGTAATTTATAGAGATCTCTACGTTCTCATGGATAGGTTCTGACATTGAGGCGTCCCCCAATGATGTCTCTTGGACATAACCGTAATCCGGAACATTCTCATGGGACGGATTTTGAGTATCGATGATCAAAGGATTTATCTGTGCTTCATTCGCTTTCTTTCTAGGGTGAGTATCCTTCGAACCAATTGGTCTACCGCGCTTCCTTGCCGGACCTGCGGCCATAGATGACACATCATTGCCATGTTGGGAAATGGCGCCATCCCTTGATGTCACAGGAGTGGCGTGATGTCCAGTATTTGGGACATCGATCCTTGCAAGCACGTTTGCAGCAGGTATGTGTGATCTCGTCACTTTGGCAACATCAGAAAACGCATCAGGCAGAGTGTCTACTACGTTCTAGAGCTCGATTATTCTTCGCACTTCAAGTTCGGACTGTGCGGTACGGGGATTGAGATGAGACATAGTGGGGACAGACCACGACAATTCCTGTCATTCCTGTTGAACATCTGTGTTCTTATCTCCCCCTAATGATAGGAAGACTGTCTCATCAAAGTGACAATCCGCAAATCTAGTGGTAAAGAGATCACCTGTCAAGGGTTCAAGATAGCGGACAATAGTTGGAGATTCAAAGCCAATATAGATGCCCATTCGTCATCGTGGACCCATCTTAGTACACTGTGGCGGCTTAATAGGCACATAGATGGTACACCCAAAAATGCGTAAATGCGAGATATCAGGCTCGTATCCAGTCACTAGCTGTAACGCAGAGTACGATTGGGTTGCAGTGGGTCGTAGACGAATGAGTGTCGCTGCATGCAACATTGCATATCCCCAAGCAGAAACAGGGAGATTGGTGCGCATAATCAATGTGGGCGCTATCATTTGTAGTAGTTTGATAGCGGCTTCTGCGAGACCATTTTGGGTATGAACATGGGGAATTGGATGTTCTACTTCAATCCCCAATGACATACAATAGTCATCGAACGTTTTCGATGTAAACTCCCCAGCATTATTAAGTCGAATCGACTTAATAGGATGGTCAGGGTAGTGAGCCCGTAGACGGATAATCTAGGTAAGGAGTTTAGCATAAGCAGCATTTCGAGTGGACAATAGCGCGACATGTGACCAGCGTGTCGACGCATCAACCAATACCATAAAGTATTTAAAAGGTCCGCATGATGGTTGAATTGGTCCACAGATATCCCCTTGGATTCTCTGTAAGAACGGAATGAGTATTTTTGAATCCTTTGTGTAGGACGATCTCGGTCCTAATTTCCCGAAGGAACAGGCTTTGCAAAATGAGCGAGGGGCCTTAGAAGCAACCAATGAGGATTTTGGTTGGGCCTGAGCGTCTGTAGCGCTATTAGAAGCAAAGTGTGTGACTACATCTCCCATTATGGTGTTAGAGCCATGGAAATTAGTTTGTGTGGCGTCATGGCCACCAGGAGGAGCAACCATGGCGTCATGCTCATGGTTGGTGTTGTCAATTTTAATTTAGTACTCGCAAGTGCACGATTCAATTGTAGGATAGATGTGCAAGCACGAGGTCATTCCCTCAAGGACTGATTGAAACAATTTTGCAATGACAAGTGTGCTTTACTTAAGTGAAACAGACTGATTTTTATGATGATTGAGTTGTAAACAGAAAATTAAAGAAAGAAAAACTGAAATTAAAAGCAAGAATGAGCAATGAGATTTAAACTCTAAAGAAAGCAGATTATGAAGATGCTAAAGCATTGAATCCACCACCTAATACTTCTATCTGATTCTCTAGTTGATAACCATTGAATTCCTAGATACCATGCTAAAGATTTCCGTACATAAGCCTTATTGATCCCCGACATATGCCAAGTTCTTCTAACCTATGAATTCCAACTTATTAATCATGTATAGAACTCAAGTAGCCAAACTATAATTTACTCCACTTAATGATCAGGTTCAAGCAAACATATTCAACTCCATTAAGCACAAAAGAACTAGGAAATCATGCAAACAAGAATATCGACTATGATCAAGCACTTGTATTCTTAATTCACAACTCTTTAATCACAATATTGAATTATCTTTTGGCACCCTAGAAAACATCTACTCATTGATCAAGCATCATGTTCTCCAACCAAATAACTCATAAACAAAACCTAGGTCTTATTGATCCCGAGCAAAGATTTTGAATAAAGTTCTATTGAAACGGTGATTAAGAGTTTAACATAGAAATCCAGAAATTCAATCACAAATCAACTAAACAAATAGAATAGTCATACTAGGGGCTTCATCTCAGCCCTAGCTTAGAAGTTTATCAATCCATAACCATGAAAAACATGACTAGAATCAAAGAAAACATGAAACAAACAATGGAAGAATTGAGGAGCTCGGGTCCAGCGATGGTGAGAGCTCTCTCTTCTCCTTGTTCTCTGCAGAATATGCTGTGTCTTCTGTCTCCCAACGTGCTAGGTTTTTTCTCCCTGTATGTCTCTTTCCAATCCTACTTAACTTGGCCTTCTTCGGTCTTCTAGTCCAACTTGGAATAGCTTTCTTCTCTCCAAAGGAACGCAGGTTTATTAAAGTCAATGCAAGAAATTACTCCAAATATGTCAATCACGTTCAGCCTTGTTCCATTCAAGTGCTAAGAGCAACGGACTTGGGCCTCACTAGTTAGATTCCCAAAAGATATGCAAAATCCGTCAGAATCTGCCTTCCCGAACTAGGTTCACTTAAATCATCATAACTTCCTCCAGAAAAATGCGAATCCACTTCCGTAACATTCCTTAGAAAGCTAACATCCGTATCTTTCCAACGGTATAAGGATTGCCTGCTAATTCCTTCTGAGAAGGTACAGTTTAATCTGTGAAGTTGACGCAAAGCAGAAACAATTCTGGACGCTCAGGATAGCAAGCACCCTTTGATTTTAAGCTCCAAATCTTTCTTTTCTCCAATTTAACCTACAAAACACAAAGACAAAGTAAATGACTCAAAAATGACAAGAACTAAACCTAGAATCCTACATTTAAGGGTATAAAAATGTATGAAATTATGAGTTATCAGTTGGCGCCATTTATGGCGTCATCACTAGGGACAAGGGCGGCCTTTCGGCAGCCCAAGACAGCAACAGCGCCAGAAGCTGCAATTTTCCCGGTCTTGCTAAGTCCTGGAATCAATTTTTGATTCTTGCTTCTTCTCACTCTGAAAAAGGGATGCCCATGTGAAGTCTTAAGTTACGGAGCATCATATCACGACCAGGATGTCCTAGTTGGTCATGCCAAATTCAATATGTGTCTGAATCCAAGAGATCTTCTCTTATGGCATTATTGGATTCAATTGGTCGAATTGTAGTGACATAAAGTCCACTAGATTGACACATAAACTTCTCTAAGATGCGTTTCCGTCCGCAATCATTAGAGGTAATGCAAAGGAATTCTATTCCGTTCTCATTATGCGTTTCCGCATGGAATCCGTTGGCTCTAATATCTTTAAAGCTTAATAAGGTTCGATTTGCCTTAGGAGCATAGAGAGCTTCAGTGACTTTAATCAAGGTGCCATTGGGCAAAAGGAATTGGGCCATTCCATGTCCTTGAACTAAACTTGATGGCCCAGCCATCGTAGTCACAGATGAAAATGTAGGCAACATCTCTAAGAATAATTGCCTATGTCATAGAATGGTGTGCGTAGTCGCACTATCCGCAAGACATTGAAGTTCATCCATTCCTAAAAGAAAAGCTCGTAATTAAAAAAGGAGTCATAAAGAAAAGAACTCAACTTTTATTAATAAGCCAAACGGAATTACATCATCGTTTCTCTTAACCAAAGAAAATCTAATACAATAAACTAGTTAATGGAAAACAATGGTAGTCATCTAACTTCTTTCGGTAATTCCAATGTAAATGTGACCAGGTAAGTAGAGAGTTGTCGGTGGAGCAAAGCTCGCTTAAGTACCACTTATCTCAAAACCTTTCTAGACATCACTTTTACATTGAGTACGCCTACTTTGAAGAAAGACTAATATCATTGGCATCTACTACAAAAGTTGTAACGCCCCAAGCTGCACCTCACCAGCTTAAGTGCATCACAGTGCCGCGAGTCTCTATAACATAAACCGAACGATTGATTTATATCCTAGAGAACCGCTAGGCATTTTGTTTGAAAAACTTTTGTGTAAAACACAGCGGAAGCTACAAATACTTTTGAGGTGAAAATCCTTGAGTTGCTAAACCTTATTTCATTCGTCTAGAACTGGGATAAGGCTCACACGGGTATGGATTCCAAGGGAAGAGAATCCAACTGAGTTTAATACGAGGCTAGATAACAACAAGCTCCGAAACACGAAGTTTGAGAAATAAGATTTAGCACAAACTCCAGACAAGGGTTTACAGAACTTGTTCTGCACACCTAGCTCCGTCCGCTATTGTCCCGTCACCAGTGCATAGTACCTGCATTCATACTGTTGTAGGGGTGAGCTTTCGTCCTCGCTGCTCAACAGGAACTCTAACTCGACTAAGCTTGAAACCAATAAATAGATTTTGGAGCTCCAGTATGAAAATAGTCTTAAACCAAGTATTTAAAAGTGAACGACAAACTTTAATGTTATTCAACTTGAAAACTAATGCATGATGCTTAAATAAATACGGCGCCCCATCCAAGTTTTACCTGATGGCCGGTCCCATAGACCCACTACACGCCCTTACCTCAATTTAAATTTATCACCAGGTAAGCGTAGCGAGAGCGTCCGCTACCTAGCTACACACACGGATCGGGTCGTCATTGCGATCTCTCACCGTCCGACCGGTGTAACTAACCCTCCGGAGGTTTTGGGGATCGAACCCAAGGAAGTCAGAGGCACCCTTCGCTCTCAAGCCATCACATTTCTCACATGGTTTGGTTAGTATGCATTTCATTTGAACATAACCAAACCATACCAGCTAACATGCATCATTTAATAACAATATAAGAAAATCACTAACAGAGGAGAGTCCTGAATCCCTACCTGGATTCCGATGCTTTCTCTCACGTACTCCGAGAGTTGCGAACCTTCTGTTCCTCGGGTAACTGGAGTCCTAGATTCCGACATTTCGATAGTTAATAACTTTTGAACAGTTAAACGAAATCTCGATGATTAACAAATTGTCTAAATCTCGACGATTGACCAGAAGTTGACCAAGGGTTGACCACTTTGACCATTTGACCATTTGACCATGTTTGACCAATAGAGGTAGACTCGATAATTATCTAAATTATCGAGCATTGACTTGAAGTTACGTTATCGACCAAACATATATTGAGTGCACCCGATTACCAAGGCCACCCAATACATGTATAAACATTAATTTCTTTCCTTACTTATTATCAAACCACGAAATACACAAGCAAACCAATAACGACGTCACTAACGAAAGATCTCGAATTTACTTAACAGTTTAGCCGCATAGTAACTCCACGGAATTTACTATGGACACCCAAGCTTTACCATTTCCAAATATTCCACAGCCACACTCATCACTAAATCACACCTTTTGTACTTTCAAATATAATAGCCACTTTCCAACTTAACAACTCAACACAATTAACTAACAACAGCCACAATTTCAAATATGCAGCAAAATACTCAATCAAGCAAATAACTACTTTCTGCACTCGTGAACAAAACAAGAAGCATCTAGTCCAGAACCCGAGTTTACCTTTGCTAGTACAACTCGTAGATGAACTTCGGGCTTTAATTCGACCAGCTACAATCTGTGTTCCACCTCCCAATTTCTGAGATTGAACACAACTGAGGTTCAGTTCCAAGATTCAAGTTTAACTCAACACAGCAGTCTCACAAGAAGTTTCAAACCGGTCGTCACGCACAGCAAAGCCGGCGGTGATCGACTGAACCCAGACTGCCAAAGCTTGAAACTTTAACCAGATTGGAGAACTCACTTACCCAGACGCGTAGAGTTTGAAGGCCTGATCGTCTTTCGTGTAGCAAGCAAGCTCAGAAAGGCCGGAATAGTCACCGACGTCGATGAACTGCAACGGAACCGAGGGCACCCAGAAACCACAACCATCAAAACTCGATCCCATTTGAAAACTAATTGCAGAAACATGTATAGAATGACGAGGAAGTGAGGTTTTGTACCACTGGTGGCCCAAACGGTGGCCGTAATCGCCGGAAATTGCAAAGGTTGGCGGTAAAGATTCGGGCTTCTCGTCGTCCGGTTTTCTTCTCCGTTCAGTGCATGGACGATCAGAGGCTACAGGGAGGTAGGCGATGCAGAGACGAAGAAGATGGTGGTCGTCCATCGTCGATCGGTGGCCAGACGAAGTAGCGCCGGTCGGACCCTGTTGCCGGTTCCTGGGTTTCGTTTCGGGTCAGAGAGAGAACTCTGATTCTCTCCTCTCTCTCGATCCTTCTGGATGTCCCAACAAAGCACACATAGATAAATAGACTGACCCAATTAATGATGAACAGCTAGGATCAAGTGGTGGAGTCGGTGGATAGCTAGGATCACGCCATCTGTTTCCTAATTTCTTAATTTAATTTCTAAAATTCCTCAACTTCGGAAAATAGTTAAAAAAAGGGCTAAATACAAATTACTACCCTGTGGTTTACGTCCAAAATCAATTCAGTCCCTGAACTTCTAATTTCATCAAAAACACCCCTACATTTTTAATTTTAATCTAATAGATCTAATTTGTTAGTTTTCCGACAATTGAGTTATTTAACTTGTTAATATGGCTCATATATGGCCTATGTTTTATGATGTGGTGTCGAGGTGGTCTGCATAGTCAATTTAGGAGTGAGTCCTACTATTAAAAATAAATAGTTTGTCAACAAATAATCCAACTATAACTTGAATCCATAACAGAATATTAACGAATTGGACCTATTAGATCAAAATTGAAAGTGCAGGGGTGCTTTTGATGAAATTAGAAGTCCAGGGACTGAATTGATTTTGGACCTAAACCACAGGGTACTAACTAGTATTTAGCCCTTAAAAAAATATAGTTCGGGCCACCGAAAAATTCTCCGAAAATTTCCATGAACTCGTCGTGACGTGCACTTCATTATCCAACTTCTAAATTGAGGATTTCACTTCACGAAATTTCTGAAAATATTCTCGAATACTTTAACTTTTATCGAAATCGATAAGTAAATTAGCGAACTATTTCATTTAAGCTCGATAAACTTTTTCGGGGCTCACAAAAGTAATATGGCAATTGCCTACATCTCTTGGAAAATAAAAATACTTAATCAAAATCGCCAGTTTCTGGGTCTTGATCCTTGTAGTCTTCTACCTTTAGATCGAGATCTCCATCTTGATCTTCTTGTTCCATGTAATTTGCCTCCCTTGCTTCACGATACATCTTGTATGCGTTGGCAACGTTCTGGGATGCAGTACACTTCCTTGCCCAATGTCCACTTGATCCACATCGAAGACAAACATCTTTATGGTCAGGCTCCCTTGATCGAGATGCTTTTGGTGCATGTGTTGGACGACTATTATTCTTGGTGGCGTCACCCCCATAGCCGGAGGCTCCGCCCTCTCTCTCTTCACACGTTGACCTCCACAGTTCCGTGCACACCTCTCTTGGAGATTTCTTTCCTCTTTAGGGCGAGAATATGGACCAGAGCGTCCAGAATTGTCACTACTCTTAGGGTTTCTCTCCTTACATCCTCCCTTGGGGGCGCGACTATAGTTAGACTCCGGAATAGACTTAGTTCCCACGGGTCTAGCATTATAGTTCTTCACAAGTATGTTGTCGTGCTTTTCAGCTACATTCATGGCGCCAATAAGCTCATGAAACCTCGTGATACGTCCTGCTTTCACATCAATCCGATAATTCTTTGAAATCATCAGGGCAGAGACGGGGAAGGTAGAGAGAGTCTTCCCAATCAACATCGTATCAGTTATGGTTTGGCCACAAAACTCCATCAGAGACTTGATACGAAGAGCTTCCGAGTTATAATCAAGCACAGACTTGAAATCACAGAAGCGGAGGTTATGCCATCGCACTTCTAAATCAGGAAGCTGGGAGTCACGAACGTTGCCAAATCGCTGCTCAAGTTCAACCCATAGCTTTCTTGGGTCTTCCTCATTGAGGTATTCACTTTGCAGCGCGTCATTCATGTGCCTTGTCATGAGAATGATGGATTTAGCTTGATTTGCTTCAAAAGCAGTAGCTTGCTCAATGGAGAGCACATTCTGACTAAACTCTCGGATGGCTTCCAGAAGTCCATCAGCCTTAAGATGTTGGCGCACATCTCGGACCCACCTTTGGTATCCTGCGCCAGTTGTCTCTAGTGGAACAAAGTTCAACTTGTTCAGGTAACTCATCCTGAAAAACAACACAAGATTAGGGTTAGTTTCGGAGCGAAAATGGGCTACCACGAAAAGCTATTAAATTTCTGAGCATAGTCGCTTCCAAGAAATTAGGGATTTTCTAAGCGTAGTCGCTTCCAAGAAAATCCGATTCCAAGAGGGGTTTTGGATTAGATCGAAACAACGATGTATGTGGTCGATCGTTTTCTTGTCAACAAACTCTAAGTTTGGAGGACTCTACAAGCTCTAAGCTTGGAGTGAGCACGAATCCCCACAGTTCGGCTTTTTGTTTCCCCTATAAAGAAGAAAGGGGGGTAGAAGAAGGGATGTTGGAAGTCCCCGAGAAAAGAAGAAGAAATTAAAAAAAAACTTCAAAAACGGGAACTTTTAGAAAAAATTTCATTAAAAAGTGGCCGGAAAACTTGACAGAAAAGTTGGCCGGAAAAATGTCGCCGGAAAAGTGTTGATTGACGTTGACCGGAGGGTTGACTGACCGTTGACAGGGGGTTCTGACGTGGCGGCCAGTGCTGACGTGGCAGTCTGGATGATGACGTGGCAGGCTAACTGGATGCCTGCGTGTATGCTGACGTGGCTGGGGATTTTGCGACTTGGCGGCTCGGCTGATTCACGTGGGCTCCGCTGGGGCCTGCTGCACTTGGGCTTCAACAGTTGGGCTTGACTGTGGGCTGCAGCAGGTGGGCTTGGGCTGCACAGGATTTCCTTTTTTTTTCTCTTTATGCCGGTTCAGGTCAGGTGGACGCCGGTGGCCGGTTCGGTTGAATTTTGGCCGGTTCCGGTGGTGATTTTTCAGATTCCCGATTCTGGGGACGAGGTGCAGCTACTGAAAAAAGGTGGCTGTGAAGGGTGGACGGGAAGATGGCGAACCACAGGAGATCTTTGGATTTTTCTTGGGAGGCCAGTTTGAACACTTCCGGTGGCCGGTTCAGGTTGATTCCGGTCGGTTTTGGGGATGGTGCCGCTGGTTCTGGGTTCCTGGGATTGAGAGCTTCAAGGTAGGCGGCGGAGGTTTCTGATATTTGAAGGTTACGAATTTAGGGTTTCAGGGTTAGGGCTCGTGCTGATAACGTGTTTTAGGGAATCAGAAATTGAGAGAAATTTGCTATGTATTCTCATTGATAATAGGGGCCTATTTATATAGAGGATTACAATGCATAGAGTTAGAATCATACAAGGAAAGAGAATCTCTAGATTCTTCTAATTAAACCCTATTACCACTAGGTCAAATAACCTAGAGTTTTGATTAAACACAAATAGAGATATCCTTAAACAATATATATATTTTCATAACTGTGCAATATCTGAAGAAAAAAACAATTACGTCATGGCATATAAAAAAAGGAATGATCAAAGGATGAGTTATGGAATTAATAGATCATGCTTAATTAGGTCCACAATGCATGCATATAATATCAGAAGATAGATAAAGGCTAATTAATAGAGGAAGACCAACAAACCTACCTCTGCCATTGCCAACAGCTTGTGTCAAATCAAGGTTCCAAGAGAAGCAAACACAGCAGCAAATCCTGTAAGCAAAGAAAGCGGGAATGGATTTCTTCAATTATCATCAAAGTCTTGGAAAGAAAGAAAAAAAAAATATATATATATATATATATATTTAAAACAACTCTGAAAATGCATGTACTGTGTGCAAAAAAACAAAAAAAACAAAAAAAAAATGCAGCGACATCATGAAAAAAAAGAGTCTTTTCCCGTATACCCAAAAAGCCTCTATATTTTTCCCAACTGCCCAACACTTTTGTATTACACTGTTGCTGATAGAAAAAGACTAATAGGAATGGTTTTTTCAGAAAAATACCTTTTGTATCCTATGTTGACCCGTAGTTTTAGCAATATTATTAAAAAAGAAAAAACTTTGCCCTAGACGACAAAAACACAAACAAGACTAGCCTTCAACATGCCCAAGTTTTTCACCTAACGGCCTCCTGCCTGGCTGCTACTTTAACAGGCGGAATCACTGCTGCATGTTCTAATTTTTGGTTCCAAGACTTATTTTTTCCAGGTGAACAATACTATTAGAACTTTGGATCTCTATAGGATGCATGCATTTAGATAGTGAAACATGAATGACAACTTATAATTATGGAAACATAATGACAACTATATCGGTTGAAGAAGTGGGTGAGCAACCATCTGAATTCATTTATTCAAATATACATACATGCTAAACATTCAGAGCCTCATTCTCAGTTAAACAGCAAAAGCTGTTTAGCTATCCATAAGAATGAGAACAGATACTTACTTGTAATTAAAGCACACTACTTCACACTTTAGACAGGAAGGGAAGCACACTGCTATACTAGTTGAGAGAAGACTTTTATGCTCAAATATGTTTTTTGACTCTAGAACTGATATGGAAATTTTCGAATGCCTTTTAAGAGAAGCTAAAGCTCCTTATATAGGGAGCGGAACTCAAATTACAATTCAAAACATCAAAATGTACATAACAACTCCGTGACCTTTCAGCTTTTCTGGGTGCTCCTGATGATGGAGGTCAGATGGGAAAAGTAGAAAAGTAGTTGGTGAAGTGTCTTCTTCTTGACTTTTTGCAAAAGCAAAAGTAGCTTTTAGAAAAGTCTAAAGGTCTACAGTTGCAAGTTTGGTGCTGATTCTTCACCTGTAGCTTCACATGTTCTCATCTGTTTCAGAATTGTGGCCAAAGATAAAGAAGTTGTTGTCTTCCTGGGCCATACGAACAGTTGTTGCATTATCTTCGACATCTGTATCAACATACATTTTGTAGTGGTTGTCTGTTTCAAGTCTTTCCACCCATTGTAAGCATGCCAGTGTCGAATCTATCTCTTTTCTGGTGAGAGATAGGAACATGTCACTCCAGACTACGTCAGGATGATCGTAAGCAGTGATAATAGTTTTTTCTCCTGCTGCCAGGAAGGTATTGTTGATATCTTCATAGGTGATCTTCTTGATATATTCTAGAGTCATGGCTTTCATCCATGGAATGGTTGAGTTTGGTTGGTCATTGTAACCAACACAGGCAAACTGCAGATATTTCCTTTGAATAATTCTCACATAATGATATGGAGAAATATACTCAACCTCACCGTTTGCCTTCTGGATCCATTCTGGAGGAGTGGATCTGAACTTCAGACGAAGCATACAGTCATTTTTTCTAATGTTTTTGACTGTGTTGACAATGATAGGTGGCAAACCTTTAAGATCATCATTTGTTTTAGTCCACAAATTATGGACAAAACTATTTTCAACAAGCCAAAGCTTGTGTTCTTGGGATGTTCACTCTGAACATTGACTAAGTATCTTCCAACATATGGTCCTGCAATGATAAAGAGAGTTGGGGGAACTCGGTCTTCAAAATTATGACTTCCTATCAAACTGTGAAATTCATGCCAGTGTGATTCATTAAGTGCCATGATAGGGACCCTAGCACTTTCTGGACTTTCAAGGAAGTGAATTTTTTCTTTTCTTACAGCACTCTGCTGTGTATGAAGTTCTTCAAACTGTGGTCTACCATTTTCGTAGAGTTCTTCAGCTAAGGCAAAGAGAGTTGGAAACATCAAACCACTACTTCTTTCTTGAAAAGCAAAAAGGAGATTATCCAAGATTGCTTTCTGGTGATAAGCTAATCACCTGCCAGTTCTGAACACAGGAGTATCGAATGTTTGAAGTTCATAATTAAAAACATTTATTACTCCAAATTCCAAGGGTAAGAGCAGAGGCCATCATCAGGCTATCTACCCATTGGTCAAGAGTTTTTCTCTTGTCTAGAGCTTTGTCCAGATCTAGTCAAATTCCATAGTTGGAAATTGGTACTCTGGGTATCTTGTCCTTTGGGAGAAATCTTTGAGAATTTCTTTCTCCATTTTTGCCCGTAGGGGCCTTCTATACTGGGAGTTTAATTCTTCTTTTTTCTCTAATGATGAAAGTTTTGGAGCTCTCTCCTTCTTCCATTTCAATATCTTGGTAGGGAAGGAGTTTTATTTCCTTTCTTGGATTGAATTTTTTCATTTCTTCGATTAGTTTTTTTAATCGTTCAGGATTTTCACAATTCTCAGCTTCTTCATAAAGATCATAGAGCTTTTGTGCTCTAAGCATGTTTACTAGTCTGTTTATATCAGCTTCTAATTCTTCTTCAGTGATAGACTCTGCTGGTTCTACAGAGTTTTTTGTACCACTAACACTAGCTTCTTCTCTAGTGCTGTAACTTCTTCTGAGAAGATTTTTGTTTATCCTGATATTTTCAGGACAGATATCACTTTTCCTGTGATTGTCAAAATTTAGACTGATTTCTCCAGTCTTTCTACTTTCATAAATTTTAGCTTTTGCACTCTCTGCTGGTAGCTTTGGACCAGATAATATCCATTCAATAGAAAAAGTTACTTCATTCCAAGTAACCTTGTGAATCTGTTGTGAATGGTTCTTCTGACTGGTGAGGAATCCAGTGGTGAGACCGGGAATGTTTGATATCCGAGTTTTTGGCTCTACTGTGGTGCTCATCAGTTTGTAGTATATTCTGTATACTATAGCCAATTCTTGCATATCATTTTTCATTGATATGCCATCTGTCTTGACTCTCAGTCGGAGACAGTGGGCTGCATCCTTCAAGCTGGTTGAGAAATTTGGGAAGCAGTTGAAATAAGCTACTTGATTGCATAAAGACGCTTCAAGTGTTCCCAGCATACTAGCTTGAAAATCTGTTAGCCTATTGTCTTGTAGGACACATAGAACTGAACAGTTTATGCCTTCTCGGGCAAGAAGTTTTATGCCAACTCGGACTGCTCCAATGTGCATAAATTGATATTTTTTTGCTCTTGCTCTGGCAACTTCTTCAGGAGTGACTAGCAGAAGATCTGTTTCTCCTGTTGTAGGGGGGGTTGTGAATTCAAGCAATTTGAAGTGATGGCTATCCATCAGATCAAACGTTCCCCGTTTGTAGATTTGCTTGAAATCTAGCTTTGGAATTGAGGCGTTTTTTACCTCATGCTCAATTTCATTATATTCAAATTCTTCAGTGTTTATGAGTTGTACTCCTTTCTTTTTCCCGAAGATGCTTATCATTTTAACATCTCGAGTTTCTTTCGGATTTTCATACCGAATACTATTAGAACTAGTTGATGGATCCAGAAAAATCATATTTGGAACATGATTCTTGTCTGGTTTTTCTAATGGTTTGAACCCATTAGCCTTCTTTTTTACTGTAGGCACTTTCTTGTCCTTCAGTATATTTTTCATAGAATCCAGCGTTTTTTGGTGTTCATTGATTTTTCTACTAACACTTGTTAGCTTTTCTTCTTCCGTTTTTGGAAGTTCCTTGATATAATCCAGTTTGTTTTCCAAGTTTTCTAATTGGTAGATTATAGCAGGTATTTGTGCTAGATGATTTTGACATCTAGTCAATTCTTGTTGCATGTTCTGATATTTTTCATCAGAGGATTTTAATAGAGAATTCAGTCTCTCTATTATTAAATCAGATATTGTCCCCATTGGGGGTTCCCCTGCTGAGCTCTTTACAAGCTCTGATACCAGTGATTTGCGGATCTAACCAATGCTCAAATAATCAAGAGGTTTTTGTTCCTCTTCCAGAACATATAAGAGATTATCAATATCTTGTTCTACTCTATAGATTCTGGTTTGAAGTCTATAGATGATATCCCAGTAGTTGGGCGATTCTGTATTAAGATTTTCTCTATAGGCTTTTAATTTTCTCAATTTTTCTCTTTCTTTTTGCAATTCTTTGCTAGTATTTTTGAGATAGCAATCAACTCAAGTCTCTCAACAATCGAAATTATGAATAGTAATACGTACTGTTTACCTTTGAATCAGAGGATGGCTGTTAACTCTGCATATATATTCAAATAAAACTCTGATGGGTCCACCACGTTTCTAAAACTTTTGTTATGTAAACAATGAGAGAGACAGCAAACTAACGAAAGAGACAACAACAATACTTATTATTATGCAATGCAGACTCTGACATGTAACGACAGCAAAGAAAATTGTTAGAGAACGAAAGGAAGGGTATTGATGGTAGGAACTTTGACAAGATAGGTAGGTAGGAAGGAAAGGGAGAAAAGCTTGTGTAAGAGGAACAAAAATAATACATTGGGGTGTATGAGAAGTATTCTTACGAATTTAGGGTGTATGAGCATTAACCCAAAAAAAAAATCTAAAGGGGAACGTTGTCTCAACTCAGGCAAAAAAAAAAAAAACGAATCATGCTTTGAAAAAAAAAAAAAAATCTTTGAAATGCATGTGCTCATGTCAAAAGGTGGAATGGATAAAGTAACGCACATGCAATTTATCAAGACACATGTAATCATGGATGAATCATGCTTTGATTGTTATCGGAAAAAAAAAAAAATATCATGCTCATATAGCCATGTTCATGTGCTACTGTGCATATAGCCATATGTGAATCATGGAAATATCAATTATGCTTTGGATGAACGGAAATTATTCTATGCACCGACGGTGTAAGTGACCCAACCCTTATAAAATAATCTCAACCCTTGATATTTATTATCAACTTTATTTTTAATAAACAAAAAGTGTATTTAATGCAATCTAACCATTCATTTATGTTGGTGCAAGTGCACGGCGGTGCTCTGAATATCTCTCTTGGATGAATCACGCTTTGGTTTTTTATCGGAAAAAAAAAAAAAGAGCATGCTATGGGCTGCACGTGCAGGGGTGGAATCAAGCTAACGTCATACATATATGATTATAGTATGTTCATATGTCAGAAGGTATGCTTAGTGATGGAAAGGTCAAGCAAGTTTCTTTGCCAAAAAGGACCAACAAGAACACAAATCGCAGGCTACATCCATCTAGATTCCCACAGAAGGATGAGGAAACCAAAAATTCTAATATGGACCGGGTGTAGGTAGACCATAGGCAAAATGGGGCATTTGGTGGCAAAATATCTGATTTTTTTGCCTAGGTGCAGGTGGACCTTGGTCCATGGAAGTCTCTTTGGAAACCAAAAATTCTAAACAAGCAAAAAATTGCTTGATTGCTTGATGATCTTCTGCAACACCAAAGACAAAAGGGCAACAAAGTGAGCTAGCAGACAAGTCACTTCCGTTCAAAATACAAAGGAGGCCGTCCTTTTATATTAAAAGGCTAGGGTTTTTTCACTTCATTAATTTCCTAGTTGAGATTAGGAAAATATGGCAGAAATCCTAAATTTTCTGCTATATATGGCACTAATATATTGATTACTGAAATTTTGTGAATAAATATTTTATTCAGAAAAATCAACGATTTATGCCATAAATATTTAAACGAAAAATACTCTAATATCATGGAGTTTGTCACATGCCCATTTGAAGTCCTTGCCATATTTACAAAATTAAATCCTGATTGCGACAGAATCTCTACAAAATTAAATCAAGATTTTGGGAGAATCTCTATAAATTAAATCAAGATTCCAAGGGAATCTCTATAGCTTTGGAGTTCTACAAGCTAGCTCCGTTAAATCAATGCATTGCGACGAGCTAAAATGGAAAAGCCGTCAAAGTCAAAGCGACTGTAGAAAAAAAAGTCAAATTCAAAACTTCAAGTCACACCTCATACATGTGACAACATGTTTACAGCGCAACTTGAATTGGCGGCATTTGTAGACACCAAAAATTTAATGAAAATAAAATTCATTAAATAATTCGGTCAACACTTAAAATTATGACCGAACAAATTTAGTCGGCATGTGGGTCCCACAAAATGTGCACGGGGCTTATGAGTAAGCAGAATCAGGCGGACTCGGGAAATGACACGTGGCAGCATACAAAACTCTCGACGGCAATAAATAAATTTGTTCCAACTTTATCAGCTGATATTAAGGCGGATCAATTAAATTAAATCAATTGATTCCGAGTCAAATCAAGTATTAAATTTCGTCTGCTGATTAGATGTCAATTTATTTAAATTGATAATCAAGACGAAAATCAGTCATCAAATTAATTGGCTAAATTCCTTAATAGTCATGATTAAATCAGTTAATTAAAACTGATTGATTTAATTATGCTATTAACGAAATACAATTAAAATCAAATCATCAAAATTAATTAGTTAAATTGCTTAATAGTCGTGATTAAATTGGTTAATTAAAAACTGATTGATTTGATTATGCTATTAATGAAAATGCAATTAATTACGTGTCATCAAGTCATTCCAAATCGAGAGAGACACCGACACTATAAATACCTCATCTCAAATCAAGAGAAGGACTTCAGCCAAAAAATAGAGAAGAGGACATTCTTAAAATTTCTGAAGATTTCCAAGCTCGTGTGAAGAACCATCAAGCTGCCAAATAGCCGGTTCCTCACCAGCCTCAAGTCAAAACGTTCGTCATGTGTCAACTCTCGTGACAATCTTCCAACTCAAGATCAAGCGTCAAGATCTTGAATGAAATTCATCGTCGGAGATAGAATTAGAGGATTACCAAAGATTGTAACCTGCACTTAAATTAATAAAATATATTATTTTTTGTACACGTGTCTGCATCTTGTTTGTTTTCAGATTTTCGTGTTTACACTATGATATCATAGCGGCAAAGAAATTAGCAAATCCTACAGACATGCATATGTTATATGAATCCCATTAAGCTTTAATTCCATTACAACTACATGTAGTTCGATATGCACATGTAGCTGCTACTTCAAACCAAGACTAGCTGGAAGGCAAATAAGTTACATACCTTTAGAAAACCTAGCTATAAAAGTACTTTAGATTACAGTCTTTCAAGCAAAACAAAGACTACCGAGCTTGCTCTCATGAACCAAGCCACTTCAAACTTAGACTTTCTTTGTTGCATAGTGAAGTGGGGCAAATGCACCCAAATTTGTTCTGTTGTGCTGCCTTTACTGTACTAGTTGACATGGTGCCTCAAGTTCTTGATATGAGGCCCTTTCAGCTACTCCCATTTTGGTAACCTTCACAGTTCGGGGTCCAGAGGATTTAATCTCTAAGATCATATCAAGCAAAGCCGCAACAACAGAGTACGTACGCTAAATCAGACACTATTCTCAAACACCCAAAATTGTGCAGAAAAGTGAAAAGCAACAGTGGACGTGATCTGTTTTTCAAGTCCAATAGAAATGACTACTTGACTCCCCATTATCATACCTGAACAACTTAAAAATTTTCAACACTAATTGCAAAATTATTAGAATATCAGAGTATGTGATCTTCATTGTCTTGAACCATTGTATCCTCAACGCCTTAATACCATACTAGTATCACATGAGGTTTTTAGAAAGAAGGAACCTATATGTGAAAGGTAGAGTTAAAACACCACATCAATTGCTGGAGCTAGTTAGAGAAGATTGAGATCAATCACATTACCCAATATTGTTTTGGCATGATTTTTGTAATAAGCAATGTATGCTCTGCTTGATTATTACTCAATGCATATTTCCCCGAGTTTGAGATCGATGTTCCCTCTCTAACCAGTTCGAATTACACATTATTTTTTTCCCCTTTCTAGGCACTTGAGTTAGTAGATTCTATTTAGAGTATGATTCTGAAATAGCTACTACTTTTAATGGCTGCCCGGCAAAACTTTTTTGCTATTAGCTAAAACACCATTTGCTTGATGCTCAATGAAACCAAGTGTTGACGTGGGTGTCGGGAGCCGCTATCCACAGGGATGATAAGATCAAGCGCTTTATATCGATACCTGTCAACACAAAAGTAGGTCAGGGGGAGACCGGGGTTGCCGGTCTATAACCCTCCGATGTCTAAGTTAGTATCACTTCTTGGGATAGTGACAAGGAAAGGTTTATAGTGTGATCGTGAACTTACTTGATGGGGAAGGTTTTCCCTTTTTATAGGTGATATTGGGTGGAGCTCTTACTTGTTCTTCGATGTGGGTATATTTGCTTGTGTGTGTTAAAGGCTTATTGACTGGTGTATGGCATATGTTCTTTTGGCTTTGGGCGTAATGTTTGCACCTTCTTGCCAGCTTCTAGCATCAACAAGTCCCCCAAGTCCCCGGTCAAGAGTCCTCTTGGGTGTTGACTTTATCTCCTGGCAAACATCGGGAGTGTATGGCGAGGTGGTCACCAGGAGCTCTCCCATGGGGCCTACCGCCCTAGTCCCCCAAGTTCCCCAGTCAAGAGGGATTAAGGACCGGGTCCTGCTGATCGTGGGTTGGTAGCACCGTGGAGTATGTTGGTAGTTGTATGATGTTTATGTTGTTTTGTCTGCTGCCCGTGCTACTATGTGTATCAGAATGGTGCGGGACAAGTGTTCCACTGGGGTTTGCTGGTTATGCGAAGGAGGGTGTCTCTTCCCTTTCTATAACTTTGCATTAATGATTTGCATAACTGAGGTGACGGCTCGCGTGTAGTGGTGTCCCAAGGGTTGCCTTTTGGACACGTGTCTGGATCCTGGTGGTCATGTCCTTTCATTATCCAACGGTCGCAATGGTTCATTAGGGTTTGTCCGTCTATAAAAGGGTTGGTGTGTAGGAGAAGTCTCCATCGTGTATATCATCTCTTTGGTTCTGCCTGACGATTTCTTGGTAATGTTGACATAGTGCTTGGATCTGGTCTGTGTTCTTTGTGGCAGTTTCTCTAGTGCTCTAGTTGGTCGTTATTGACTGAGATCTGCGGGGTGGCAGTGTCTTCTTCTTGGAGATCTGGTTTTGCTTTTAAGGTATGTATGTCTATACTTTCTTAGATCATGTTTGTTGTGATGTTCAGTGTTTTCGTTGTTCCTTCTACCTATGGTGTGATGCATGTTTGGATCAGGCTCCGGTAGTGTGCTTGTAAGGTACGTTATTGATGTGTGGCAGTTTGCAATCGTAGCAAATGGCTGGGCTGGGGGGTAGGGTTGTTATTTCTGGGTTTTGCTTTTTCTTTGCTTGGTTTGGTTTGCAGAATGTGGGCTTATGGTTTTGTTGTTTGTAATGTGGTCATTTGTTGGGTTGTTGCCTGTGATGACTGCGGTGTAGTGTTATCATGTCAGAGCCTGGTCCTCTTTTTGGTCAAGGACCGATACTCATCTCTAGTGACGAGGTGAGTTCGGGGTTGAGTAGTTCTACCGGCAGCTATGTTGACTCTGTGGATTTGGCTCGCTTACAGTTGTCCAGCTCCTCAAGCGAGGCATTCAAGGTTGTTGATACCGAGACTTTGCTGGTTGAGTTACAGATGGTTGGCCGAGAAGAAGCTGAGGCCGATCCTCCCATTGTTGGGGTTGAAGTGGGTGGGCCCCCCATCATGGCAGTAGTTGCTAGTGACTCAAGGCCCAAGAGCATAAAAAATAAATAAAAAGACAAATGACGACATGGAGGCAACAACGAGGAGAAAGTATAACAAAAGACAGGACAATGCTCACGGGGGCAAACCGCCAGCCTCCACTGTGCATACACAGCTAACCTACAGAACCGGTACGCACTCCATTCAAATTCACCCCCAAAGGATTTCAGCACCCACCAAATCCTCTTCATGTTCAACTCGGTCAGATGAAACGATCCCTTCACTACATGACCACAACACACATCAAACAAGAAGCATCCTCAAACACAAACAAACAAAAACGGGAAACATGACGACATGACACACCTATTGGTTGAAATGCATTCGGAACCTGATGAAACATGTCGGAATTTTTCCACCGCCAGCCAACAAGGAAAACCCTGTCCCGCCACTGCTTATAAATAGATGTAGGCAGATCATCCACGATTTTGGGAAACCTCCCGGTAGGCTTCAACTGGATACACCCGGAGCTCCCAGTTTTCTGTGAGTACTCCAAATGATAACACGAGTTGAACTCATCATACATGGGAAATTTCTGCCCACAGATCCTCCACAACACTAATGTACCCATAATCTGTCTCATGGTGTTTAGAGGGATCTGTCCCACTGCAATATTCAAACAGCCCAACAAATACTGCAGTGCTTCCTTAAAGGGAAATGACAACTGGTAACGGAATTGGTACTCATACGCTTCGGTCCAACCGGCCGGAGGCTCGGTTGCCAACTCACCCCCTGCAACGGCCTCAGCTCGACATCAGGGGATATCCATCCCCCAATTAACCCTAAACTCAGTGGCCGAGTCACTAAGTTTGGTTGTCAAGGATGAAAAGGGGAAGGCTTACAGGGATGGTGCCGAATAGTACAGCTAGTTATTTAAAGACAAAGGTGTCAGGCCCCTGATTTTTAACACAAATAAAAATCGATATATAATCCCATAATTACATATGCGTGATCGTTCAATCATCAATACCAAGCACTTGGAAACTTTTTCCCCTTTAAACTACATAGGTATTGATGCCTTGAACTCACTGTGTCAATATTGACCCACCCACAGAGTCATATATCACATAAGCTTACGAATTAAATTTTCAACAACAAAATAAAACATAAATACTCCTCAGAGTTTACTACATAGCAGAAGTCATAACAATGGCAAAGCCAACCAAATTTGCTTCTTACCTATTCTGCTGCCAACAAGCTACCTCAACTTCAGCAGGATTAACCTCTACACCGTTTGAATAGTGCACCGGGTTGTCACACAACAAACCCGATAAGCTTTTGCAAGCCCGTATGAGTAACTCAAAACAACTCACACAAAATAATCGGATAAAAACCCGCACGTTTCAGTCAAGAAACCAAATCACACTTTGATCCCTTAAAAACATGAAACAAAGGAGAATAACTCACACTTTAATTTCCTATCAAATCGAAATAAAAGAAAGCAAATTACACCTTGTTTCCTTTTAAAACGAAACATAGAAAACAACTCACACTTGATTTCTATCAAATATAACATAAAAAACAACTCACACCTTGAATTCTATCAATCGTATCATAGAAAGCAACTCACACCTTGATTTCTATCAAATATAACATAGAAAACAACTCACACCTTGAATTCTATCAATTGTACCAAAATCGTACCATAGAAAACAACCCACGCTTGAATTCTATCAATATAACATAGAAAAAAAAACTCACACCTTGAATTCTATCAATCGTACCATAACCATACCATAGAAAGCAACTCACACCTTGATTTCTATCAAATCGTTAATAAGGAAAACAACTTGCACCTTGTCCCCTTAAAAACCTTTAATAAGGAAGCAACTCACACCTTGTTCCCTAAAAACACGTAATCTCATGAGTTAGACATAACCAATTCTCGTTACCCCATGAATTACCTATATGGCAGACAGACTAGAGCTCTAACTGAAACGTAACCACTCGTCCGGCCAAAGACGTGATTACCTGATATTCTGGCCAAGGTCATAGACTTTCGTTCCTCGGACTTCTCAGTCATTGGAGCAAAACACGATGCCCAAGGTCATAGACCTTCGTTCCTGTCCTTGGAGAAAAACATTTAAGAAGTCGCACAGGACTTAAAATGTTACACGAATCCCAATGCTTTTCAAAACAATCGAAATCAATATTTCCATAATCATTGTTTTCCGAAAAGCCATAACACAAAACAATAAAGAGCATCATTCATGCATATTGTTTTCATACCCAAATCTCAATACTTTTCTAAACAAATCGAAATCAACATTTCCACAATCATTTGTTTTCCAAAAGCCACCACCCAAAACAATATAAAGCATCAATCCATGCATATTGTTTTCATAAATCCATAAACCAGCAAAACATATATATATATATATAACGTAAATATATATATATATATATATATATATACGTAGTCATCCGCTCAGGAAGGCCTACTAATACCAACTAAAGGTATTCTGTTCATTAATGAACCTTGTGAGATTACTCACCTCAAAACTCCTGCTGCATCTTCAATACAGAACAAGGCAGCCAATTCACAAATTAGCCGTCCAAAAATACTTCGCCAAGTACCTAAGGAAGTGCAGCTCTGATTCAGTCAATGAATCACAATTTAATAAAGTTCGAATCCCCAATCAAACCAAAAACTCAAAATAACGCCAAATTGAGGCAAAACCACTTCCGAGACCTCCTAAAGTCTCCGGAACACTTCCACGATCGATTTGTCCAAACCACAAGTCGATTGAATGCTCGGATCCTCACGGATCGAATAAATTCACCGATATGAAATGGTAAAAATCATAACAAATCCATTCGAACTCCAAAATTTGCATATTATATATCGAAATGCTCGTATCAACGAGTAGAACATATATAATACTAGAAACAGTCCTTTACATGGCCAGAACACCACCGGCCAAAAATCATTATTTCCCAAAATTTCCAACACAAAAAAGTTTCATCTAAGCATGCTTATGAATTTTCATAACTAGCTCGAAGTCAGAAAACAAGCATAAAGGATCGAAAACTACCTCACAAGCTTTGAATTTTTGCTTAATCCGAGTTGAACTGATTTCCACGTAAATCGATTGAAACAAACAGCAAGGAACGATCAAGGAGGCTCCCACGAACCCAAAGAAGGGAGCTTGAAGCCGTGCTATCGCCGAAACAAGGATTTCCGGTCGGGTCTGAAATCCTCAAACTTTGCCTCCTTGCAGCACAGCCGTGAAGGAGAATCGCTGCTAAAGGACACCAAAGGGACGACCAGACGGAGGAGACGATCTGATCTAGAGAGTTTCACCGCCGAAAATCGCTTGAAAAGTCGGGTCGTGTCGGCCAGGTCCAGGTCCGGGTCGAGTCAGTCGAATATTTTAGTTTCTGAAGGTGTCGACTGAGAGAGAAGAGAGAGGAAAAGAGTTTCCGGAAATGGAAACTTGGAATTATGAAAATATTTCCAGAAAACCTCTATTTATACAAAAATGGAAACTTCTTCTAATGGCCATAACTTCCTCATACGGACTTTGATCGACACATTCCACATGTCCACAAACTCGTATCGACATGCTCTACAACTTTCGTGAAGGAAGTTTTCGGAGAATCTCAAAGTATCAAAAGTCAACCTTGAACCCCCCCTAAATCCACACTTTTCGAATAAAAATTCGTCCGAAACAATTCCGCTCCGTCGACGAGCCACGAACCCATCCAATAACCACAAATTAGATTCCGGAAAATCCTCGGAAAATAATAACAAATTTCTGGGGCATCACAAAAGGCCTCCATGAAAGATACATGGATACATATGTTGAGTATTTGGACAAGCCTGCTTGATGTAGAACGGATGGTGACAAAGATTGAAGAGCAGCTTGATAGTGAAAAGGAAAAACCCAGTTTGCTGCAAATTTGGCGTTTGGGGTCAGAATTGTGATTGCCATACCTTTTTGGATAGGGAATGGTGCCAAGATGAAAACTCGTTGCTTCGCCACACAATTGTTCCTAGGCTTTTTCGGGCTTGTGAGATTGTTTTGAGCCTCAAAACTACACTTTACTATTTTTCAGAATTTTTTGTTTTCTTGTTCGATTTGGATTTGTTTTGTTTTAACTTTGGGCTTTAGGATTTCATTGTTAGTCACCCTAGGGTTTCTTTTCTCATATATAAGCAACCATAAACGGCTGTAGAACCTATCCTTTGTTATATTATTAATCAAATTAAGAGCTTTCTCATCTATCTCTGGTGGACTCCAGAATTCTTGTTCAGGTTTATTGTTTGTAAATCTAGGGTTACTTTCCGATTGTGTCACCTATGCATCAGGTTCTGTATAATATGAGCAAAAAATTTGAAACTGTTTAGATATGGATTAGAAAACAAACCCACGCGATACAGCGGGATAAAAATTAATTAAGTTGGGCATAAATGAAATGGAAGACATGCAAAATAAAGTTGATCGAAAATGCTTACATTGTATTAACAATTATTTAACATGTACAAACCATTACTGCATCAAATAATGGCTGATGTCATTGCCATTTGGGTTGGTTTTGCTTTTTTGCTTTCCCTTTGCTGCATTTCATGGGTTCTTCTTCAGTTCTTTGAGTTTTCAACTTTTCATTGGTAAAGTTTGGTTCTTTTTCATTTTTATGGGTGTTCAAGAAATGGGTTCTGCGCATTAATTTCTCTGTTTTCGGTTTTGGGTTTTACAATCTTTCTCGGTCTTTGGTAAATTTTGGGGTTTTGAGTTCTAGAGTTCTTCATATTTTGGGTCATCACTGCATTTGAGGTGCTCTATGATTGTTGGAGGAATGGATAAGCTTAAGCAAGCTCAGAGCTTGATGAGTAGGCTGATGTGGTGATAGCGACGCCGATATGGTGAGGGATTTGCTTCGGGAGGACTCGGATTTTCCTCTGTGTTCTCCAAGGCCAATTAAGGTAATAATAGGTTTAGGTTTTAATTAGCATATCTTTTGAAGTTTTTTATAGCCTGCTAACATGTTGTATACATTGTGAGTTTTGTACAGAGGGATTGTAGTTTTTGAAGTTCAGTTTATGCATTGAATTTTCAGCTTCTTTAGTAAAATGGGAGTATGATTGGAAGCTAATAATGATAATGAGTTTTAAAGTGAGGGTAAAAAGTGGAAAAGAGTGACTCGAAGTAGAATATGTAAAAAAAAAAAACAGAGAGGAATGTTACGTCAGCAATTTAATGAAGATTTTGACAGAGAGTTAATAGCAATGACCTACTGCATGAAATTTGAGAGTTCAAGGACTACTTGGTTGAAATTAAAAAGTGAGTGACTGAAATGTCAAGATACAAGAAATATAGGGAGTAAACAATATTTAGTCCTAAGAGTTATTATTGGTAAGTGGGAAATAAAATAAGTGAGTGGTGTAAGTGAAAAAACTTTCCTAGAATTAGAACGACACTGTTCCTGAGGATTCTACAATTCAGAAGTATCATGCAATCCATTACACATTCACGACACAAGGTTTAGGGGCATCGTTGCATGATACTTCGGAAAAGTGAAAATTGCAGCTGGCTCCTAAATCATATTACGAACCAGAACATTCTTGAGATTCATGTTTAATTACTAATATTGTCTAATAAAAAAAGACTCTCAAAGCTTTCAGTTATGTAATATACTGGAGTTTGAACTGCATATGTCACTTACTAATGATTCAATTTTTCCAATGGAAAGAAAAATTCTCATGTTGTTTGAGCCCAAAAGCAATTTTGGCAAAATCCTCTAGTGGGTTCGAGCCAGCAGGCCGATACCTGCGGCCCAAAAATAAAACTACTCGGGTTTGGGTTATCGCTTCGCCCATTCCGTGTTTCATAAGGAGACGCAACCTTATGGAAATCGAGTAGTAGAGGTTAAACAGGAAACTTCAATTAAGAATCCTTCTAAGACAAGGAGCAGTCGAAAACCCTAGGGTATAAATACAGGGTTAACCGGCGAAATCAAGGACATACCTCTCTCTCTCGAATCAATCAATCCCATCGATTACAAAGCCTCCCCAGAGCAGACCTTCAACCTCGTTGAAACCCGGTGACCGCCCGCCAGTCCTAGTCTCCTCGCGAGCCGACTGTCAGCCTCACCAGATCAACCCGGCGACCGTACTTCCAGTCCCAGTCTCCTCGCGAGCCGACTGCCAGTACTACTGCCACCGATACCCAGCCGGTGACCGCTTCTCTTATTCCTTCCAGCTAGAATTCCAATGTACTAATAATCAGGCTGAATATGAAGCTCTTATCATTGGACTCGAAGTCTTACTGGATATGGGCGTACGGGACGTTCAGATTCACGGCGATTCTCAGCTCGTTATAAACCAGCTCCAGGAAAAATATAGATGTGCAAGTTGGTTGCTCTTACCATATCTGACTCGCGCCATTGAGCTGCTGGACCAATTTACCGATGTCGATCTGGAATATATACCACGCGAGCGTAACTTTGCAGCTAATGAGCTCGGTCAGTTGGCCACAGGCATCACATTGAAGTATGGGGTGCGCGAGCGCATTTTGAAAGTTGAGCGTCGCACATTGCCTTCATAGCTTGCACGACCCGATCCACCAGATGATCCCGTAGTCGCGGTGCTAGACCCTATTTATGTGGATTGGTGAATCCCGTTGATTGAGTACCTCAAACAACCAGACCCCAGAGCTGACAGGAAGATTCGTTTCCTCGCGCTAAACTACTTCCTTAGGGGCGATGAGTTGCTGCGACGTGGGGAGGATGGTATCGACTTTTGGTGTGTCTATGGCCGCGAAGCTAAACGGTTGATGCGTGAAGTGCACACAGGGATATGCGGAGCCCATCAAGAGGGACCTAAGATGTGCTGGCTTCTGCGACGTCATGGTTATTATTGGCCCAGCATTTTGAAGGATTGTATCGCCTTTGCCAAAGGTTGTGAGGACTGTCAAGCGCATGGTCCGGTCCAGCATGTTCCTAACATTCCTATGCAGCCTATTATTAAGGCTTGGCCTGCGCGAGGTTGGGCACTGGACTTGATTGGGATGATCCACCCTCATTCTTCCCTTCAGCACAAGTTTATCATCGTCGCCACTAACTACTTCACTAAATGGGTTGAAGCAGAACCTTTGAAGGAGGCTTCTGGAGCCACCATTCGCCAGTTTATTTTCCGTAACATTCTCTGCAGGTTTGGTATCCCTGAGGTGCTGGTTTCGGACAGGGGGGCAGCGTTCATGGGAGGCCCGGTCAAGGAACTGGTCAATGATTTTGGTATTCAATTCATACATAGCACTCCGTATTATGCTCAATCTAATGGTCAAGCGGAGGCTAGCAACAAGACACTTTGTATGAGATGCTTTGGGCCTATCGCACTTCTAAACGGAATCCCACCGCCACGACGCCGTACGCACTTATGTTCGGTCATGACGTTGTCTTACCGTTAGAAATTAACGTCCATTCCCTCCGCATGCAAGAACAGCATCATCTGATTGATGAAGACTACGTTCAAGCTATGTGGCAGGAACACGAAGATTTAAGCGAGCAGCGCTTGGCAGCTTTGGACAGTTTGGTGATGGAAAAACAGCGTATCGCACGCGCCTATGATAAGAGGACGCATGGTCTTAGTTACAAAGAGGGCGACCTCGTTTGGAAGGCCATTTTACCCCTAGGTGAAAAACTAACCGGTCGCGGTAAATGGACGCCACGTTGGGAGGGACCCTTTGTTATTCACCGGATCATGGAGCGCGGGGCTTTCCACCTCAGGGATGTCGATGGCGACATCCATCGCAACCCCATTAATGGCCGTTTCTTGAAGAAATATTACCCAAGTGTTTGGGAGTACGAGGATCCACCTGATCCTGTTCTTGTCCAGGCTGGGGGGCAACCTTAATCTTCATCCGCTCGCATCCTTTCTATGTAATCATTCGGCCTTTTCTTTGTGGCCTGTAGTTCTTGTCTCTGCTTCCCCGATGAACATTAGGGGGCACCTCCATATCTAGTTAGGCCTTATATGAGGCTTGATTATGTAACAGCCTATACATGAGGCTTTTATCATTATTGTATTCTGTATCCAAGTTATCCCAGTTACTTCTTTTCAAATTGCATATCTTGACAAAGGGTGTGAAGAATATATGTGAGAGCCTATACAAGAGGCTTCGTTTTAGACTAACAGATTTCTTGCAGATTTCCGTTTAAAACAAAAATTTCATTCATAAAGTGGCTTTGCGGCCAAAAGCATACAACAGAATAGAGCAATACAATTTCACATGCAATTACAAGGCCAAAAGTGGCTCTAACAAGAGCGTAAAGTTTGAAAGTGACTGGATCCGGTTGAGGGGAGTAGAATCTGGGCGCTATACCTCAGAGCATTCTTCCTCTTTTCACCCAGATCCTCCTCCGATCTGAGTCGCCACCGCTGTCATCAGTACCGGAGGAAGAGGGAAGGGAATAATCCTTCTTACCCCTTCCTTGAGCCTTTCCTCCTGGCAGGAGTTGGGGTCCGGAGCGAGCGCGACTCACAACCACATCTACCTCATGGGGAAAAACAGAAACCTCGTACCCAGGCCCCGGAGGTAGATCGCGGAAGAAGAACAGTCGACCTCAAAGTGGCCTTCCGCCCTTCTTCCCCATGCTCCTCGCGGGCAGTCTGAAGAGTTGGACTCCTCAGAATTTGGTTCTGCAGCGTTAGGAGCGCGGCATGTTCTTCGGTTTAACTGAGACTGGCAAGTTCATCCAGATTTTCAGAAACCAAAGACATGCCGCCGGACCTGAGATTAGGCCATGAGGCCTACCCAGGTCTTGAGATTAAGCCATGAAGCCTAAGAATTTGTGGCTAAGGGTGAAGGAATCATGGAGGGAAGATTTTAGAAACTTAAGAAAGAGCAACAGGTCTTGCGAGGTTATCTTTCGGAAAGACATGGTGGTTTGGTTATCGTTGTTCTCGGAATACCGGTATTTATAGGGCCAATTGTGTACCGCGCGATAAGCAGTTGAGGCATTTTCAACTCCATCAATGAGAGAATCAATGCAGTTTAATGCTATAATCTCGGAAATGGGAGATATTGAAACCGCGTGGGAAGTAGGGCAGTCTCCAAGGAGATAACCGCCCAAATTGGGGTTATCTTTTCAACAGTGTTGGTCGTCATTAATTGTCAGACTTTAAATGATATTTGGGCCGAGCGAAGCGGGCTAAATATTAAATATATTGAATATTAACGTTGTTCATACAAAGCAAAATGGGCCTAAAACAAGAGGCCTAAAGCTTCCGACCCGCATGGGTCAAGCGAAGCAAATGTTCATCTAAACGAAAGCTAGCGTTAGCGGCAGCTCGCTCTGCTTGTCGGACTGCTTCACGTGCTTGAGCCAAGTTCTGAGACATCGCTTCGAGGGCTGCTCTATCTGAGGTTCCTCTTACTCAAGTTGGGCCGTCACCACCACTAACTGGGCCTTTGCTTCGATTAGTTGGGCTTGGAGGTCCTGAATGTGGGTGCGAAGATGGTTCTGCGAGATCCGTAGGTCCCTGACGCGAATAGCTCGATCGCCTAAAGAGTCGCGAGATGCTTCTGCCTGGTGGGCTAGGCAGCGATAGTGAGCCTAAACTTACCTAGCCTGCGCGGTCGCGGTCGTTCTCTCATTAATCCGCGCAGGGAGGTTTTGCAAGAGCTCATATATCTCAGCAAATTCAGCTTCAGTGATAGTGCACTCGCGGCGAAGCACCATCAAATATTCTTGAGCTCTGGCGGGCGCACCCGGCAGTAAAATGTCAGGACCCAGAAGTCGCTGCAGACCGTCCCTCGCTTCGTCTATGACTCCGGGAGGAGCCACTTCGAGTACGCGAACAAGCCTTTCCAGCTTGTTGGGAGGTTCGGGAGGAGGAACGTTGGCAATAGCGATAGCATTAGCGTTAACAGCGGCCGCGGCAGGGACTTCTTGAGGCCCGACGATGGGGGCCGCGTCTGGTTCCGGTGCTACATTTATCTCAACTCTTACTTCTAGAACCTGGGGGGCAGGTTCTTGAGCCGCCATGCCTTCGCCAGCGGGCTCAGCAGGATCAGCGACAGCGACCTCCTCAGCAGGGACGTTACTCTACGGTTGAGGAAAGTTTATCAGGATATACAGAGTCAATCAAGAGATGAGGCATGGATTTTGGAATGGGGTTTACCTGTGCAACTGGAGGCTCGTTCGTAGTTGATATTGTTGCAGGTTCTTCAACTGCCATGGCTGGACCAGGATTGAGCGGTACGTCTTCCGGGGGTTGTACAGCGATAGGCTCCTCAGTTGGTGCATCCGGCAGGGGTGCACCTTCTTCCGGCTCAGGCGAGCTGTCCTCTATGATCTGCACAGCAATTGAGGCCGAATCGCCTACGGTACCGCGGACGCTGGCGCTTGTGATCGGTTGTTCCTTGGCTTGCAGCTGAAGAGCCCTCCCTAGCGTGTCCAGATGGCCGACGACGAACCTGCGAAGGAAAAGGTTATGGAAGTTTGGGCGAAGGTGTGGATAATTCTTAGTATGAGCTTCTTGCTTCTTACCAGTCGATCAGCCGGTGGTTCATCTCCTGCCCAGGGGTCAGCACGAGGGTCCGAGCGGCTGCGCTTGCGGGCTAGAGCAGCGGCGACCTGTCAAAATCAGGAAGTTAGGACTTAACCCATAGAACCTAATTCTGAGGATAGAGGATTTCTTACGGTTTGTGGATCGTCGTCATCAGAAGAGGAAGAATATTCGGTTGCGGGTTCAGCGAGCACTGCTTTCTGTTTTCCGGGCTGTCCGGTGGCCGGGGAAGCACTGGTTGTGGGGCGGCCAGGGCGCGGCACACTCCCCTAGTACAAAGAAGTATGAGTAAAAGGGAGAACAATGAAGGAACTTGCAGAGGGTAAAGTTACGGTACTTACTTCTGGAGGAGGTTCACGAATTACGATGCCAGCCTGGGCCGGGCGAGGAGCTCGCGCCGGTTGGACCACTTTAAGAGGCCGGGGCCTAGTAGTGTCTTCAGAGAAGCAAGCGAGCATTTCAATATCGGCAGAATAAGGATTCCTCAGCTCGCCGAAGAGAGTTGCGAAGAGTTCGTCGTCTGGTTGGGTCCAGCAATTGACGGAGACTTCTTTCCACCAAATCTCATATCCTTCTTCAGTTCCGTCTACAGCGTCGAGGGTCTGGGCCCAATCAGGGAGATCGACTAGCGCGAGCATGCTCTATGCCGGCGGGGGCCCTGAGGGGGGCCCAAATCTGCGCCAAGAGGTGTTGTAGTTCCAGGCATCGTATAGAGGAACCGGTACCAATTGGATAAGGCCGAACTGGCGGGCAAAGTGATTGGGAGCATAGAGTTCGTAGCTGAGGTCTTCGGCAGCGATCCTGATATCTGAACAGGAGATCGCGCGGCGAAAAGCCAGGCGAGCGCGGTTGAGATAGCGAGGATCGCCAGGAAGGAAACCATATTCGAGCACAGATGGGAATCTTCTGCTCAGAATTATGTCACAGTATGGCATCTCATCCAGCAAATAAAGATAAGAAAAGCACTCAGAATAGGGAGGAGACGAGTACTTGTCCTCGCGGCAAAACCATCGACCTAAGAGTTGGTCGGCCGGTGGAAGTAGCGGGATATCCTCACGGCGGAAGAATTGAAAGTAGGCCTGGATCCAGAAGTCCAAAATCCAGAAAGGACCGGATATGTTGGTCTCAAATGGATGCATCGTCGCTTGGTATAGCATGCGATAGAGGGCCCCCAGTACCGGTTGTCCGAGCCCGACGTTACTGCAGTTGTAGAGGGCCGTCGCTAAGTAGGTCCAAGTACCAGTGGGCTTACAGGAAGAAGTGCAGAATATGAACTTACAAAGCCAGTATTCGAGGAAAGCGATTCCTCCGGTCGCATTGTGTTCCCGGCTGTAATACGCCAACCATCGCGGGTAGGAGCCACTGTGAGCGCTGCGACCGTGTTGGGCCATGGTCGAGGTGAAGTCGACAGAGTCAAATTGGCCATGCACATAAGGCTCGCCATCGATGGGCAGGTCAGTGATGGCGAGAAGATCCAACAGAGTGACACTCATTTGACCAAATCTGAAGTCAAATGTGTTGGTGGCGGTATTCCAAAAACAGAGGAAAGCAGCGAGAGGCGAGCGATTGCCACCGCGAGGAAGATGGAAACACAGGTCAATAGTATGGGTGATGCCTGCTGCATTCCAACGAGCTAGATCCCGTGCCCGCGTCTCGCGATACCAAGAAGTCTCCTGTGCGCTAATGGAGGATGGCCAATTCGCTATCTTGGCTCGATGGTTTTGGGCACCCCAACCGCTAAAGTCTCCAGGGGTCCTTCGGAGGACTGGAATTGGTCGGCGAATAGGAAGGCCGTATAGGGCGATAGCATCGTCTGGGATAACACCTTGCGGCGCTGAACCCAGTCCGGTGTGATGATCGGAAAAGCGAAGGAGTAAGGGTCGATGAATAGAGGTTTCAAGATGAATGCGAGCACCAATGTTGATGCCCCAAGTCCGAGCAGCCTTTTCGTTTAACTCTTCTTCCTGGTCGATGATGATTTTCTTAGGGGGAGCCATTTCTGGGTTATTTGCAGAGAAGATGTTGGCAGAAATGAGTCTCTTTTGGGTTTAAGAAACTGGCAGGGTTTCTGTTGTGACAAGGTTGCGGCTGTGATTTTAAATAAAGGATTTTGTGAGGGAAACGATGCGACAGAAAGCGTTTCACAATCGAAAGGACGCAACCTTCATTAATGGCATCGTTTCAAGCGACCGACACGTTTTTCTAGTCCCCTTCAATCAGTTACATACTAGCGGGCCCGATTTCTGGGCCTGGGGGCAATGTTTGAGCCCAAAAGCAATTTTGGCAAAATCCTCTAGTGGGTTCGAGCCAGCAGGCCGATACCTGCGGCCCAAAAATAAAACTACTCGGGTTTGGGTTATAGCTTCGCCCATTCCGTGTTTCATAAGGAGACGCAACCTTATGGAAATCGAGTAGTAGAGGTTAAACAGGAAACTTCAATTAAGAATCCTTCTAAGACAAGGAGCAGTCGAAAACCCTAGGGTATAAATACAGGGTTAAGCGACGAAATCAAGGACATACCTCTCTCTCTCGAATCAATCAATCCCATCGATTACAAAGCCTCCCCGGAGCAGACCTTCAACCTCGTTGAAACCCGGTGACCGCCCGCCAGTCCTAGTCTCCTCGCGAGCTAACTGTCAGCCTCACCAGATCAACCCGGCGACCGTACTTCCAGTCCCAGTCTCCTCGCGAGCCGACTGCCAGTACTACTGCCACCGATACACCCAGCGAAGCAAGGGTAACGCCCTCGCAACCCAGCGAAGCTAAAGATACGCTTTAGCAAACCCCGTGCTTTCTCAGAACTTCCCAGTGATTGCTCTGCTCAACCTACAACGTTGAGTATCGATTTTGGTGACCAAAGAGATCACAACCAAAGTCCTTACCCGTAAGGCAAAAGTCCTTTCCCAAAAGGCAAGAAAAGAACCCTGTGACGAGGTTGGTGCTCTCCTCGTCCACAGCGCTTGAAGAAGAAGTCAGGTCAAGGGACTACCCCAACGACTGCACCCCGCGGTGCTGGCACGCCTGCGCAACCACACGCTCAAAAGAGACTATTTGCACACCAGCTGGTTTTGGAGCCAAACACATGTGTTTAGGTAACTTTGTGGATTGCAGAGTCCCTGCTGACTTCGATTATTATTGCCTCTATATATGTAGATACAAATTGCCATATTTATTAAACTATGGTGACATCTTAGATAGAGAAAACTACTAATTTTCATGATGAGGAGATCCAACATGGCCAAAACAGTCATGCAGAGAAGATAGGGATTATAGTCTTATGGCGTCTGCAGCTCCCTGGATGAAAAAGAAGCCAACAATTTTCAGGTTCTTATTGGAAAACATCACAGACCATATACAAACTATAGACTTTTTTCCCTACACTATAGTATACCAACTACCATAATTATCACAATGGTACCTCAAGTTTACTTCAGTCTATCACTTTAGTGTATATCGTTAACTTTTCTGTTAAAAAAAAATCTTTTTAGTGCATTTTTTTCCCAAAAAAAAAAAAAATCTTTTATGACTGAGCGTGGTGGGCTCATATCTTGAATTTATAAATTTAAGCTTGTTTATGCATTTAAATAGTTAGTTTTCACTTTACTTATAAGAGAAGAGCTATTTTCTATTTGCAAAGAAGCTTAGGTGGTCACTGGTCCGAGTGGCAAAGTGAGGGAAGGGGGAGTTGAATTGGGCTCGTTGGTTTAACCCTACTTTCCCTCCTCTCTCTGGTTTGGGCTGGAGTTCTTGGCTGGCTTGTTGTGGGTTGGATTTCAAACTACGCATCAGATAATAGTAGGTCTGGGACTTTAGACCCGAGAACCGGCAGAACCGCACCGAATTGAACAGTTTCAGTCGGTTCGGTCCGATTCCGTTAAAAAATATATTGCATTTTAGCAAGAACCATGCTGTTGTAGCAAATCCGGTTCAATTTCAATTCCTGATTTCCTTAACTTCCAAGAACCTGAAGAACCGATACTTGAGGGCAAGTATATAAGGATAGGGAAAAATGCACCAACAGTGTCCGGACACTTTGAGGACTGTCAAAGTGATACCTGGACTTTAAAACTTATCAGTGTGATGGACTTATATTTTCTTATCAACATGATACCTAAATCTACTTTCCGTCACGGCACCGTCAGTTTTGACCACGTGTGATGCACGTGAGGCCGAAAATGAGGGCAAAAAAGATTTTTTCACTTCATCAAACCCAAAATGAATAAATTCAAAATTGAAAATAAAAACTGAATAATTTTTTTTTATTGAAAATAAAAGATGAATAAATTTTTTTTCTTTTGTTCAACCAAGATCCCAATCCAATACATTCTCATTAAAAAAATTATAAAAAAAAAATCTGGCTTTGTTCGAATAGAAGCTAAAAAATGTGAAATTATTTGCAGGTTGAGTTCTACTTCAGTGATAGCAATCTTCCGAGAGACGATTTTCTGAAGAAATTGATAGGCAAAAGTGAGGATGGGATGGTTAGCTTGGCATTGATATGCTCGTTTAGTCGGATGAGAGGTCATCTTTGTTTGGGGGATTTGAAGGCCGATGCTATCCCTGAAGATAGCATTAAAGCTGTTGCTAAAACTCTAAGAAAATCTACCGCTCTCAAGATTTCCGAAGACGGTGAGTTTGTTTTTCGTGACCTTTTACTGTTTGTTCATCAATGGAATGCAGGGAATATAGTAAAAAAAAAAGCATGTTCTGATTGAAATTAATGACTATTTGGGTAATCCCTTATTTGCTTCATGGCAAAAGGTTGGTAGGGCTATTGAAATCCTGAAGCCGGAGGAGGCTATTGAGCAAGTAGATATTATTAGAACAGTAGCTGCTTCACCGCTTGAGTTACCAAAAATCCCAATCCAATTAGTATTTGAAATTAACAATTCTTCATGTTCATCTTCTTAAACCCAGCAAAAAAGCAAGAAAAACAAAAGAAATCCCAGCGATTGTTCGTGTTCTTGAACCCATTCTTGCTCATCTTCTTGAACTTAACAAACCCATTTTGGAAGAGAAATGGAAGATCTGGGAATTACCAAGAACCAAAAAGAATGAGAAATATAAAAAAATTAGCAAAGCTTCTTTCTTGTTCGATTCACTTCTCAAACACAAAATCAAGTCCAACTTGTTTCTACAAAATCATTCAACCCTTTTCAACTCCCAAGTCCTCTCAATAATGTGTGGAGGTGCTATTATTTCTGATTTCATGATTTCATCCCGGCGAGTCACCGCTGACTTCCTCTTGCCCAATCTCAAGAAATCCAACTCTGCAAGGGGTTCTCTGTTGGAAAGACCTCTTCGAGGCTGATTTCCAGGAATTGAAGGACTAGTCTAATGTGGACGATGATGAGGAGATGGTTGATTCCAAGCCCTTTGCTTTCTTCGCTGGAAAGACCTCTTCTATTGCTCGTGGTAACACCAGCCCCAATTCAATTTCAAAGAAACAAGCTCTCAAAGTCCTCGTTCAATCTCCTGATGATGAAGAAGAAATTATGGGTAACTGATGATGAATGAGAGAGAAGAAGAACTGATGATGATTGATGAATGAGATAGAAGAACAAATTATGGGTAATTGATGATGAATGAGAGCGAAGAACTGATGATGAATGAGAGAGAATTCTCTCTCTTTTTTTTTTTTTTTTTTTTTTTGACTTTGTCAAGAGGAACCCAAAGGCTTCCTAGGCCCAAGATAAAACCCCTTCAGCGCTTGTGAAATGCTCCAACTGTGCATTGCAGCACAGTGCCTGGCCACTTTGACAACTTCGGGGTTCGAACCTAGGTTGGGGAGTACACCCAACTAGGCAAGAAGCACTAGGCCACTTGCAGTGGTTAAGAGAATTCTCTCTTAATTATATTTTTTTTTTAGAATTAATAAATACATTTAATTTAATTATTTTATTCATATTAAATCATGGTTTAGATAAAAAAGCAATTTGAGGGCACATCAGTCATTTACCTATCTTTTTCTGCCTTACGTGCGTCACACGTGGTCAACTTAACGGTGTCGTGACGGAAAGTTGACGTAGGTATTACATTGATAAGTTTTAAAGTCCAGGTATCACTTTGACAGTTCTCATAGTGTCCGGACACTGTTGATGCATTTTTCCCATAAGGATAAGGATGCACCCTAAAGTCGTCGATCCTTTTTCAATTTTATCACTTTTATGCTTTTGAGTTTCAAGCCGAACCCCAGAACCCTTCCTCGCATCTGCCACACGGCCACTGGCCACACCCTTTATGGCTTTCTACTTTCAAAACTTCAAAACGAGGATTGAACTTCAATTCAAATTAAAGCCACCCAAGATCAAAAAACACCAAACAGATCCCTCTTTGATTCAGTTGAGTAGCACCAATTGATTCATCCCTCTTTGTATTCAAGTCAATCAATCCCTAACCTAGCTTCAGAGTTCAATCAGTTCATCCAATTATCCAAACATGAGTTCGGATTCAAGTCAATCAAGCCCTGCTGGAAATGAGATTGTCCAGAGGAGTCTTGCAGCTCCCTGCTGAAGAAATTCAAGCTGAAGCCTCACAATGTCCCAACACCAAGAGTCGGAAGAAGAGTGCTGCAAAGAGAAAAAGGGCTAAAAAGAAAAGCAAGTCTACTGTAAGTTCAAGGCAACGAAGCTGGGTGTGGGAGCATTTCACAAAGGAAGACCACCCTCTGATTGAGATTGTCAATGGAAATGAGTAGGTTGTTAGTCACACCACTAGAGCACAATGTCAGTAATGTCCTACTCATCTTGCTGCTAATTCAACTAGTAATGGTACTAGCTTAATGATGAAACACATAGAGCAGATATGTAAGGGGTATCCAGGGAGGAGTGATTTAGCAAAAGGGCAAACTATTTTGGCTAGTGATGGTCTGGATGATCTCACTGTAATAGTTGGTCTTCGCTTTTACAGAAAAGTGTGGTGGCTGAATTGATCTAATTCTCCATTTCTCTTTGTTTTCAATTTTCAGAACAAGAAAAAGAAGAAGAAGCAAAAAAGAAGAGGGCACAAGAAGCTGCTTCAAAGGCATCAAAGAGTGCAAAAACATCAACAGCTACTGATGCATCAAAATCAACAAAAAAAAAATGATCTCAGGTATGCTCTATGAGTTGCTTATTTCAGATTTTTGTTGGTATGCAAATGCATGAAATTTGGTATTTCATTGTTGAATGTCGGAGGAATCTGGTATGCATTGTAAAGCTGGTATGATTTTAGGTGTATGATTTATTGAAGCTAGTATTTGTGTGCCTTTGAATGTTTGATTGTGGTGGAGGCCGTGGAGCTGCTCCAAATCTATTTTGCATTTCTGATTGTTGAAAAGTTGCATTTCTATTGGTAATCTGCTGATTTCATCTTTCTGTTGGAAATGCTTCATTTCATTTGGAAATTTGCTCTGTCCAAGTTTTTATTTTCTGCCAGTAAGCTTCAGTTGATAATCTTTCTGTTCATAATGTTCAGCTTACACTGCTTCTGTTGGTAATCACCGTAATCTACTCCCTTTTAGTGTTCATTTCTCTGCTAGTAATCTTTTTTAATTTTTCAATTGCTAAAACTGGTATGATTTTTTATTGGTTCTGTACTTTTGTAATTTGTTTCACAATCTGGTATGTATGACTTGTCTTTGTGAGTAATAAGCATGCACTAATGAAGTCATGAGTTGATGTAGGATCTAGGACTTGTGAAGTTGTTGGCTGATGAACTGATGAAGAGTTGCAGATTTGAAAAGCAGAACTGCAGAACTGGAAAATTTGAAGACTTGAAGTTGGGATAGACTGAATTAGTGAAATAAGGACTAATTTGATTTGGACCATTTGGTGACTTTGTTTAGTTTGTTTATTTGCTAGACTTGTAGTACTTGTTGAGTTGTTGTTACTGATATGATTTGGTGAGTGGTGACTTTGATTTTGCATAATGCATTAGTGCCATTACCTGCATACTTCTTTAGTTCTTTATTTGAATTTGGATTTTCATTGTAAGTTATTAAGTTTATAACTCCATATTGCATATGTGCATAACTGCATAGTGCATGTCATTATGACACTATCGCCAAGTTATAGTGAACTGGAAGCAGGAATGTAGAAGCCAAAAGTCTGAAACTTAAGTCTGGAACTGGAAAATTGCCTGTTTCTGGGTTTTTTCAACTTCATCAAGGAATCTTTAAAACCGGAAAACCGAACCGAAGGTTCTCGGTTCCTGTTCTCGTCGGTTCCAGCACTATCAACTACAACAACCGAACCGAAGTTCCTTTTCTGGTTCTAGCAAATTTTTTGTTTTTAGAACTGATCCTAGGCCTAGATAATACCTCATAAATGTATTTATTTGAGTTTCATAATTCTAACAGATTATAAGTGAGACCAAATTTCCTTAAAAAAAAATAAAAAAAAGTGAGACCAAAAATGATTTAATATAGTCTATACAATATTTTCTTTACAAGGATATCCAACAATAAAAACAACAGAGCGAACTAAACTATAAGCCTCACTAGTCACTAATAGACATAGTGCTTTCTAATTGATTCTTTTTTTCTTTTTTGAAGGGCTAATTGAATCTTAATTTAAGCAAAGCTGCACACACTCTAAATATAGAACAAGTTCTTTTCTATGTCTGTATATATGTACCAGATTTTAAATTTTCTTTTATTAAAGACGTATACCACATATTATTCAAGTATAATAGAGTTTGACCAAGAAATTATGATTAAATGGTTAAGCCACGTGTAAATAATAAATATGCCTCGCGGCCATATATGTTCCATGTCATTTAATGAAAATTATCCATTTGAAATTACGTGGGACTTGTTGAGAATATAAATACAATATTATAGTTTATACAATTTTAGGGACTGGGCCTCCCTACTCATCTTTGATTGGTTTTGTGTGTGATACTAACATTATTTTATCAGAGCATATGAAAACCTATTTGGTAGGGCAGCGCAAACGTATAACATCATTAGTGATGAAAAATTTCGATACGTATTTGACTCACCAATAAATACGAATTAGAGCGGGAGCTGACCAGAAACAATCAATAAATTTTCTTTGATTGTTGATTTGGTGTTCAACCGTAGACTTTGAAACTTGATAATCGACTCAAATAGGTGGGGGGTACCTGCAGAAAATCGTCTGATGCCTAAGTCAATACGTTTCTTAGTCGAGTGTAGTGAAACAAGTTGGAATGAGATGAGTTACCTGCCTGTTGGCCTATTCTATTTCTAGGTATATGGCTACTTGGGCGACAAGTCTCAATTATTACTGTGCTTTATTATTGTCATCATTCCAATGCAGCTATTACTGTGCAATCATTGTTGTTCTTATAAAAGTAATCATTTCTGTATATATTGCTGCATTTACCCACCCATTTAGGTCCGACATAAATTCCATATTTATGGCGGGGTTATTTGCCTTAACTTCAAGTCTTAATTTGTTAACTACCCCATAATGCTCCCAAATATTCTATTTGGACACTCATCTTAAGAAGAAATTTCCAAATCCCAACTCTGATCTAAGCCCAGCGTAGAGGTTCTCATTGTTTTGGCATCGCATGGTCTCTTTCTTCCTCTAGCGTTGATGGGGTTGTCGCTTTGAGTCTCAATAGGGTTGGGTTTAAGCGTTCGGCGTGGCCGCCTCTTTGAGTGTTCTCCTCTTCGAGAGTCGCCTTTCGAGATTTTTCCTCCTAGAAGGTTTCCTCCTCGATGGTTTTTCTCCTCAATGTTTTTTCTCCTCGAGAATTTTTCCTCCTCAAAATTTTTTCTCCTCGAGGCTCTCCTCGACGGTTTTTTCTCCTCAAACGTTTTCCTCCTTAATGGTTTTTTATTCTTAAGGGTGCGTTTAGATGAGAAAATTATGAAATCCGTAGGAATTTATAAATGATGGAATCTTTAACTCCATCAATCTAAAATTCCATTAATTGCAATTTCTATTGTTTGGTTGTACCTATTTAGGATTTGAAATGTGTAATAAATTAATAAAGTTAAAAAATATATATAAAAAAAAATAGAAAAAAGCCTTGTTTTGGAAATAAAAATTGAATATTGCAAAGGAATTCGTAAATGACACAAATTTTGGTGGAAGTTGAAGTGGAGAATTTAAATAATGAATTCCTTCCTTTTTTTTCCACGGAGAAATTTAAAATTTCCAATCTGAAAATGCCAAAACGAAGGAATTAACTTGTTGGAATTATGAAATCCTTACTTTCAATTAAATTTCATCATTTTTTCCCTCATCCAAACACACACTAAGGGTTTTCCTCCTTGAAGGTTCTTCTCCCGGAGGGTTCTTCTCCTAGGTAGTTTTTCTTCTCGAGGGTTTTTCTCATCGATCGAGAGTTTTTACCCTCAAAAGTTTTTCTCATCGAGAGTTTTCCTCCTCGTGGGGTTTTCCTTCTCGAGTGTTCACTGTGGTAAAAATGATTTTTTAACTGTTCTTTTATTTTCCCATGTTGCCCCTTGTCTTTCTTTGCTGTGCATGCATAATCGCAGGAAGAAAAATTATTGAACTGCAACTACCCCTGTATGTTGCCACCGAAATATCGTTGTACTCTTATCGAGAGCTAACACTTAAAGAGAATTTATCAATAGTGAAAATCGGAAGTGTGTTCAAAGTATCAAGAGTTCGAAAGCAAGCCCTATACAAGGATTTTTCTCCATGGGTTGATGTTAAATCGAGAAGTCATTTCCAGCATGGGACATAAAGTTGTGCTCATATCCATTCGAGTGTGATAGCTAGAGAATGTACGTTTCATTCATTTTGGCCATCAACCTCTTATAATCCTTTTGGCCACTGGCCTTATAGTATATATCTCAGGCACCATGCTTGTTATTTATTTCTGTCACTGGCCTGGCGCTTACATATCGATCACCGGCCTCATGCATTATTTCGGTCGTTGGCTTTCCACAGACGCGCCACTTATTTTTGATGAATAACTTCAATTGGTACTCGACTTACCAATAAATACGAACTAGAGTGGAAGCTAACCAGGAAAAATAGAGAAACTTCGCTTGACTGTTGATTTGGTGTTTGATCATTGACTTTGAAGTTTGACTATTGACCCGGGGGGGGGGGACGTACCTGCATAAAACCTTTTAATGCCTAAATAAGTACATTTCTTAGTCGAGTGTAGTGAAACAAGTCAGAAAGAGATGAGTTACCTGGCCGTTGTGTAAGGCTACTTGGGAGACATGTCTCGATCATTACTACTCTTTATTGCTATCATCATTCCTGCTCTTATAACAACAATTATAGTTGCATTAACTCACCATTTAGGTCTGACATAATTGCTGTATTCATGGTGGGGTTATTTGCCTTAACTTCAGGTCTAAAATTGTTGAATTTCCCCAAAATAAATGAAAATTTCTCGAGGAGTGGCCAAGGGCTTTTGGTCACATAAAGCATCTTTAGCAAACTCGCTATTTTGGATAGCATGTTTAGCTTTTTATTTATTTTAGTTGCTGCACTTAGGGCTGTCAATTTCGACACGACCGACAACACGACTCGAAACCTGCATGAAATAAAGAGGGTTGAACCCGCATGATTAAAAAGTGGGTTGGCCGTGGGTCAACCCGCCATGACCCATTTAATAAATGGGTCGGCCACGGGTCAACCCGCCAACACGAAGTGAACCCGTAATCCCGTATAACCCAATTATGCTGTACTTTTTTTTTGAAATTTTGGACGTTAGGAGTATTTGATCATAGGATTAAACAATTTGAAATATTTTGGTTTATAATTATTAGATTTAATTATTTATGAATTATATATAATTATTTATATTCTTCGTCTTGTGGAGTTTTTAGCGAATTTAATCAATTTATGCATTTTTTTAGTTAAATGGGTCGAATTGTTAACCTTTAAATGAGTTATTTTGTCTAACACTACACGACCTATTTATTTTGGTTTATAATTTTTGTGGCATAGAAGACTTGGCCATTCAAGATATTGTTTTTAACCAAAAGTTTCAATCTCTCTTTTGATATATGGCCAAGTCTTCTATGCCACAAAAATGCAGACTTTTCATTGCATTTAGTTCTTTTAACACCAGTTAAAGTGTTACTGGATGTGTTATTGTTTTCAACAAGAGAAATTTCTTGTTGACTATGTGAACAATTTAACTGTAGGTAATCATTCAATATAACACCAGAACCAATTTGAACTGAATCTTTAGAAATAATAATTCCATTATTGTCAATAAGAAGTCTACATCCAGACTTAACCAAAAGAGAAACTGAAATTAAATTCCTTCTCATGGAAGGTACATAATAAACATTATCCAAAACTAACAACTTTCCTAAACCAAGATCTAATTTTAAGGTTCCAATAGCTTTGACTGCCACTCTCATGCCATTGCCTACACACAGGTTCACTTCATTACTTCTTGGGACTCTCTTCCTTATGAATCCCTGCAGAGAATTAGTAATATGTAAGGGACTTCTTGAATCAATCCACCAAGTTTTTGGTTCAACATTAACTAAATTAATTTCTAATGAAAACAGTGAGTTAGAAAAATTACCCTTTTTGATCAACCAATTTTTAAAGCATGTGCAGTCTTTCTTCATGTGCCCTACTTTCTTACAGAAATAGCACTTGAACTTAAATGGTTTGTTGGCTTTAGCTGCTCCTGAGGTAGATCCTTTGAAGATGGTTCTGGTAGGCTTGAGCTTGGACTGGTTCTGGTACTTCTTCTTAGGCTTCTCAACTAGGTTCACTGAGGTACTTGGCTCTCTTTCCTTCCTAATTCTGTCCTCCTCATCTACACAAATAGCAATCAACTCCTTGAGGCTCCATTTTTCCTTCTGAGCATTGTAGCTGGTTCTTAGTTGGCTAAAAGTACTAGGCAAGGAATGCAGTGCAGTGTGCACTACATAGTCATCAGTGACCCCCATGTTGAGGTCCCTTAGCTGAGCATTAATCTCAATGAGCTTCATGGTATGCTCTCTCACTTTTCCTGTTCCAGTGTACTTAAGGTCGTTAAATTCCTTTGCCAGCCTAGCTGCCTCAGCCTTATCACTTTCCCGGTACATATCATGGATGGCATACAAAAAATCCATGGCTAGATCAGGTTCCTCTATACTTCCTCTAACTGTGTCTGACATGGTAGTCCTAATAACATTCTTTGCCATCTTATTAGCCTTGTGCCACTCCTTAAAATATTTCTTCTCTTCATCTGAACTTTCACTAGTAAGCTTCTCAGGTTCATCCTCAGTTAAGCAAAGGTCCATGTTCTGGTTCATGGCTAGGTAAAATTCTACTTGGTTTCTCCACTTCTTGTAGTTATAGCCAGTTAGGAGCTGAATGGTATTCAAGGTCACAGTAGGGATTCCTAAAGAGCAAAACAAAATAAAGCTTTGTAAGTTTTCTATCTGTGAAGTTTTTAAAATTTCAAGTTTTATGTTTTCTGTAACTTCAAGCAATATCAAAACCAAAACAATGCAAACAGAAAACAAAAAACACAAGCAATACCATATTTCAACCAATAGCCCTTTTATCTTAAATTAATATCATGCAACACTTTTAAGCAGAAGACATAATATTCTGAAGGTTCCAAATCAATAAGCCATATATGTTGAAAACAAGTTATCCAAAGAAAACAAATCACATCTTTAGATAGAAATTTGTATTCTAAGTATCCATATTTGAAAACAACAGTTATGCATATTGCTATTTGCATTCTAAAATCATACTGTACTACTTCTTTGGAAGCAAAATTATATGTATAATTTTAAAAAACACAAGATACAATTTTCAGGTTTGTTAACTCAAGGCTTTCTGCAAGAATTAATGAAGAATGCTTTGTGCAATATGTTCACTCAAACCTACAGAAAACACAAACCAAAACGAGCTTGTAAACTTGTTTTCTATCCGGATCAATGATCTTTATAAGAACCTAAGCTTATTGTACCTGTAAAATTTTAACAATGCCAAAGAATTTTGGGAGATTTCTGCATACATTGTTATACCAAAAATACAGATACAAAGCTCAAGAATTTATCTCAAACATGCATATCAATCATAAACACAAGTAACACAGATATGCAAGCACAATGTCGAATTCATAAGAACACAAAAACATCCAAGAAATTTAAATTTCATCCGGTCACCATTTACTCTAGCCTATGCGCACGCCGGGAATGCTTCTAGGGTTCTTGTGCTCATCAATCAACAAAACAAATTGAATTGAAACTGAATTTTTTTTCTATAAAAACCAACCTTTGCAAATTTTCCCAGATTTGCTGCGAGAGCATTCGCGGAAGCATGAATTTAAAACTAGAGTACAGCAAAACATCCTTCTTGGCATCTTGACTCAACAGCATAAGGGGTTTTTGAATCCCCAGAAGGATGAATCATCCTTTGTGCTTTCGATTCCAAAAACCCAGAAAACCCATTTAACCCAGATGACCGTTGTGAAATAACGGTCATCTTCTTTAGTTTATGAAGGAATAGGTTTTCCGGGCCGGGTATGGGCTTGGATTAGCACAGGCTGTGACTTGGGCCTTGAAGGTTTTTCTGAAGAGGCAAAAGAGGTTTTTTTTTTTTTTTTTTTTTGTTTGAAAACCTAAAACGATTTTTGCATCGAAAATAAATTTGAAGAACAATTTGTGAGCCTAAGCTCTGATACCAATTGTAAAACTAATTTACAAATAAGCTCACGCAAACATGTTCATCATTAACCTTAAACATACCATTGACATCATAAGTCGAGGCCATTGTCGCAGCTGCTAGGATGAAGACGAGGTTCAAGTCTTCTGCTATTCACCAACTGGAGCTTCTGAATGGGCAGAACACAATGCTTGTAGACGGTGGTGATAACAGGGACCCTAACCTCTTATTTATACAAGTTCAAGTCCTAGGAATCCTCCCATAAAGGTTTTCCTTGAAGAACAAGACTTGTATCTTAGATTCCTAATGCATCACAGTTTAGGACTTTCTTGTAGTCCAAATAATGGATTCCTAATCCAATGTTAAATACACTATCACATTAGATATCTAGGTAGATTCTTTTCCAAATCCATGTTGTATACGATTTAATGTATTTGATGGTTTCCTAGTTACTCTAGGATAACTTGTGATGAGTCCACTTTTGATCTAACAATCTCCCACTTGGACTATCACTGGTTATCAAGGACAACCATAACTGAATAACATCAATTCGTTTACAACCAACTGTAGTGTGCACCAGAATAAGGAAAAGTCTCAAAATCCATTCAACATGGTCAAAACACAGTAGCTTATGCAGAGCAAGGAAAAGCATACATTTTAACAAAAATGCAGCACTTCCAGACCACTAACACAAGCTCCTGCATTCCACATATGCTATTTCAAACAAAATGATGCAGTATATGAACATCGTGTATTACCAGAAGATCATATACCTAAATGGTCCAACTGAATGTTTCAAAATGAAACTCAAGCAAAAAACTGAAAACACTGATGGTCTTAATGCTTGTACTTTAAACTGAAGGAACATGTTCACTGAAGTTACAAGACCACCTGACCTTTAGGTAAATCAAGAACACAAAATAAAAAAATTGCAGAGAATTTTAATAAAATTGCAGTAACACAATTTGAATGAAATACCTCGAGAATTTTTTATTGATAATCAAAAGTACATAAAGTTGTGATAATAACTGAACTGAAATCACAACTATCAAAAAATACATAGAACTCAGAAAATTACAAAACTTATAATTATTTGCTCTTAGCTAAATTAGGCTCCCACTGAACTTAAGAACCTAAACTAGATAAAACACCAATGTTCTCGATATGTTTCTTGAAGGCTGCAACTGACAATGCCTTAGTGAATGGATCTGCAAGCTGAAAGTCTGTGCTTATACTCAATACTGAAATTTCACCATGCTTGACTCTCTCCCTCACACTGTAATACTTGAGGTCAATATGCTTTGAGTTATTTGACCTTTTACTGTTTTTACTGAAGAACACAGCTGCCTCATTGTCACAATAAATTACAAGAGCATTAGAAACTATATGACTTAAAATTCTAGTCTGCATCAAGAAATTTCTAATCCATAGCCCTTCACACATTCCTTCATATACTGCAATAAATTCTGCCTACATTGTAGATGTTGTCACTAAGGTTTGTTTCATAGTTTTCCAGGCAACAGCCCCTCCTGCTAGCATAAAAACATATCCACAAGTCGATTTCTTGGAATCAGGATAATTTCCTGCAAAATCTGAGTCTGTGTATCCTACAAGCTTCAATTTTTCCATCTGTCTATACACAAGCATGTGGTTTTTAGTCCTCTGCAAGTACCTGAGTACTTTCTTTCCAGCTACCCAGTGTTCATGACCTGGATTAGACTGAAACCTGGAAAGAATACCAACTGCAAAGGACAAGTCAGGTCTAGTGCAGACCTGAGCATACATTAGACTGCCAACAAGCCTTGCATAAGGCTTGGACTCCATATCCACTTTTTCTATTTCATTCTTTGGACTTTGTTTCTTAGTGAGCTTATCTCCTTTAGACATTGGAACTTCCCCTGATGCACAAGTCTCCATGCCAAATCTTTTCAGTATTTTGGCAATATAGTTTTGCTGGGATAAACCTAGTAGCCTCTGTGCTCTATCTCTCTTAATTTCTATTCCTAGTACATATGATGCCTCTCCTAAATCTTTCATGTCAAAATTCTTTGACAGAAAAGCTTTGGTTTCTTTAAGTAGTTTTAAATTGCTACTGGCCAACAAAATGTCATCAACGTAAAGTACTAGAAATATAAATTGGTTTCCAGATGTTTTGAGATAAACACACTCATCCACTAGATTCTCAGTGAATCCAAAAGAAGAAATCACAGAATCAAACTTTTTATACCACTGTCTAGAGGCCTGTTTTAAACCATAAATGGATTTCCTTAACCTGCAGACAAAGTCTTCTGTACCTGGTTCCATAAACCCTTCAGGCTGCTTCATGTAAATAACCTCATCAAGTTCTCCATTCAAGAAGGCTGTCTTGACATCCATCTGGTGTAGCTCCATGTCAAACTGAGCTACAAGTGCCATAATGATCCTAAAAGAGTCTTTGGTTGAGACTGGGGAAAAAGTTTCAGTAAAATCAATACCCTCCTTCTGTGTGAAACCTTTGGCAACTAACCTAGCTTTATATCTCTCAATATTCCCATTTGCATCTCTCTTGGTTTTGAACACCCACTTGCAGCCTATAGCCTTTTGTTTGGGGTCAGGTTTCACTAAATCCCAAACTGCATTGCCATTCATAGACTCAATCTCAGCTTCCATAGCTTGTTTCCACTCCTTTGACTGACTGCTTTCAATAGCTTGATTGAAAGTAACTGGGTCATTGTCATCTGCAAGATCAATTTCAACTTCATGTTCTTGCAAATAAACAATGTAGTCAGAATCTTCCCCCCCATAAGTTGGTTTCCTTGCTCTATGAGACCTTCTTAATTGGGGATTTTGATTTTGTTGTGGTTCTGCAGGCTGATCTTGAGGTTCTGCATCCTGTGGTTGATCAGTTAAGGGTTCAGGGTTAGCTTGATCATCTTCAAAATGCATTTCTTGATCAACAAGTTGATCTTGTGCATTTTGAGTTTCTGGAACACTAGTGGCTGCTTGTATATCTTGAACTATAGGCAATATACTTTCAGTATGCTCATTATCCACAATTTCTTCAAATTCTGAAGATAAATCTTCCAAACTTGTATTGTGAATTTTCTCATCCAAGAATTTTACTTGATGTGTTTCAAAAATTCTTGGTGAGTGTTGAGCTGCATAAAGCTGATAACCCTTAGATTTTTCAGGGTAGCCTATAAAATAGCAGCTTACTATTTTAGGATCAAGTTTGTTAATGTTTGGATTGTAGATTCTAGCTTCTGCAGGGCAGCCCCATACATGACAATGGTGGAGGCTAGGCTTTCTGCCACACCATAACTCAAAAGCAGTTTTCTCTATAGCTTTACTAGGTGTTCTATTGCAAACATAGTTTGCAGTCCTTAAAGCTTCACCCCATAAAAACCTAGGTAGGCCTGTTGTGCACATCATGCTCCTGACCATATTCAAAAGTGTCCTATTCTTTCTCTCAGCCACACCATTTTGCTGAGGATTATATGGTGTGGTATATTGAGCTTTAATGCCTTGTTCTTGCAGAAACAAGGCAAAATGACCCTTTTGTTGTCCATTCTCTGTGTATTTTCCATAAAATTCACCACCTCTATCTGATCTAACAGTTTTGATTTTCTTCTCTAGTTGTTTTTCTACTTCAGCCTTAAATACTTGAAAAGCTTTAAGTGCTTGAGATTTTTCTGAAAGTAGATAAACATAGCAATACCTGGAGAAGTCATCGATGAAAGTTATGAAATATACGTTTCCACAGATTGTTTGAGTTCTAAATGGACCACAAATGTCAGTGTGTATGAGCTCTAAAAGTGCTTGGCTTATGTGTGCAGTCTTTTTCCTTAAGTTGGTTATTTTTCCCTTAAAACATTCAACACAATCTTGTAAATCAGAAAAGTCGAGTTCATTCAAGATATTGTTTTTAACCAAAAGTTTCAATCTCTCTTTTGATATATGGCCAAGTCTTCTATGCCACAAAAATGCAGACTTTTCATTGCATTTAGTTCTTTTAACACCAGTTAAAGTGTTACTGGATGTGTTATTGTTTTCAACAAGAGAAATTTCTTGTTGACTATGTGAACAATTTAACTGTAGGTAATCATTCAATATAACACCAGAACCAATTTGAACTGAATCTTTAGAAATAATAATTCCATTATTGTCAATAAGAAGTCTACATCCAGACTTAACCAAAAGAGAAACTGAAATTAAATTCCTTCTCATGGAAGGTACATAATAAACATTATCCAAAACTAACAACTTTCCTAAACCAAGATCTAATTTTAAGGTTCCAATAGCTTTGACTGCCACTCTCATGCCATTGCCTACACACAGGTTCACTTCATTACTTCTTGGGACTCTCTTCCTTATGAATCCCTGCAGAGAATTAGTAATATGTAAGGGACTTCCTGAATCAATCCACCAAGTTTTTGGTTCAACATTAACTAAATTAATTTCTAATGAAAACAGTGAGTTAGAAAAATTACCCTTTTTGATCAACCAATTTTTAAAGCCTGTGCAGTCTTTCTTCATGTGCCCTACTTTCTTACAGAAATAGCACTTGAACTTAAATGGTTTGTTGGCTTTAGCTGCTCCTGAGGTAGATCCTTTGAAGATGGTTCTGGTAGGCTTGAGCTTGGACTGGTTCTGGTACTTCTTCTTAGGCTTCTCAACTAGGTTCACTGAGGTACTTGGCTCTCTTTCCTTCCTAATTCTGTCCTCCTCATCTACACAAATAGCAATCAACTCCTTGAGGCTCCATTTTTCCTTCTGAGCATTGTAGCTGGTTCTTAGTTGGCTAAAAGTACTAGGCAAGGAATGCAGTGCAGTGTGCACTACATAGTCATCAGTGACCCCCATGTTGAGGTCCCTTAGCTGAGCATTAATCTCAATGAGCTTCATGATATGCTCTCTCACTTTTCCTGTTCCAGTGTACTTAAGGTCGTTAAATTCCTTTGCCAGCCTAGCTGCCTCAGCCTTATCACTTTCCCGGTACATATCATGGATGGCATACAAAAAATCCATGGCTAGATCAGGTTCCTCTATACTTCCTCTAACTGTGTCTGACATGGTAGTCCTAATAACATTCTTTGCCATCTTATTAGCCTTGTGCCACTCCTTAAAATATTTCTTCTCTTCATCTGAACTTTCACTAGTAAGCTTCTCAGGTTCATCCTCAGTTAAGCAAAGGTCCATGTTCTGGTTCATGGCTAGGTAAAATTCTACTTGGTTTCTCCACTTCTTGTAGTTATAGCCAGTTAGGAGCTGAATGGTATTCAAGGTCACAGTAGGGATTCCTAAAGAGCAAAACAAAATAAAGCTTTGTAAGTTTTCTATCTGTGAAGTTTTTAAAATTTCAAGTTTTATGTTTTCTGTAACTTCAAGCAATATCAAAACCAAAACAATGCAAACAGAAAACAAAAAACACAAGCAATACCATATTTCAACCAATAGCCCTTTTATCTAAATTAATATCATGCAACACTTTTAAGCAGAAGACATAATATTCTGAAGGTTCCAAATCAATAAGCCATATATGTTGAAAACAAGTTATCCAAAGAAAACAAATCACATCTTTAGATAGAAATTTGTATTCTAAGTATCCATATTTGAAAACAACAGTTATGCATATTGCTATTTGCATTCTAAAATCATACTGTACTACTTCTTTGGAAGCAAAATTATATGTATAATTTTAAAAAACACAAGATACAATTTTCAGGTTTGTTAACTCAAGGCTTTCTGCAAGAATTAATGAAGAATGCTTTGTGCAATATGTTCACTCAAACCTACAGAAAACACAAACCAAAACGAGCTTGTAAACTTGTTTTCTATCCGGATCAATGATCTTTATAAGAACCTAAGCTTATTGTACCTGTAAAATTTTAACAATGCCAAAGAATTTTGGGAGATTTCTGCATACATTGTTATACCAAAAATACAGATACAAAGCTCAAGAATTTATCTCAAACATGCATATCAATCATAAACACAAGTAACACAGATATGCAAGCACAATGTCGAATTCATAAGAACACAAAAAACATCCAAGAAATTTAAATTTCATCCGGTCACCATTTACTCTAGCCTATGCGCACGCCGGGAATGCTTCTAGGGTTCTTGTGCTCATCAATCAACAAAACAAATTGAATTGAAACTGAATTTTTTTTCTATAAAAACCAACCTTTGCAAATTTTCCCAGATTTGCTGCGAGAGCATTCGCGGAAGCATGAATTTAAAACTAGAGTACAGCAAAACATCCTTCTTGGCATCTTGACTCAACAGCATAAGGGGTTTTTGAATCCCCAGAAGGATGAATCATCCTTTGTGCTTTCGATTCCAAAAACCCAGAAAACCCATTTAACCCAGATGACCGTTGTGAAATAACGGTCATCTTCTTTAGTTTATGAAGGAATAGGTTTTCCGGGCCGGGTATGGGCTTGGATTAGCACAGGCTGTGACTTGGGCCTTGAAGGTTTTTCTGAAGAGGCAAAAGAGGTTTTTTTTTTTTTTTTTTTTTGTTTGAAAACCTAAAACGATTTTTGCATCGAAAATAAATTTGAAGAACAATTTGTGAGCCTAAGCTCTGATACCAATTGTAAAACTAATTTACAAATAAGCTCACGCAAACATGTTCATCATTAACCTTAAACATACCATTGACATCATAAGTCGAGGCCATTGTCGCAGCTGCTAGGATGAAGACGAGGTTCAAGTCTTCTGCTATTCACCAACTGGAGCTTCTGAATGGGCAGAACACAATGCTTGTAGACGGTGGTGATAACAGGGACCCTAACCTCTTATTTATACAAGTTCAAGTCCTAGGAATCCTCCCATAAAGGTTTTCCTTGAAGAACAAGACTTGTATCTTAGATTCCTAATGCATCACAGTTTAGGACTTTCTTGTAGTCCAAATAATGGATTCCTAATCCAATGTTAAATACACTATCACATTAGATATCTAGGTAGATTCTTTTCCAAATCCATGTTGTATACGATTTAATGTATTTGATGGTTTCCTAGTTACTCTAGGATAACTTGTGATGAGTCCACTTTTGATCTAACAGTGGAGTGTGTGGGTTGGTAACCCATGTTGGATTACCATGCTCAGGGCCGGCTTTGGATGAGGAGGAGGCGACAGAGAGTACTATTTTGGGTGATCAGCGAGCACCGCCGGTTCAAGGTAGGACTATGACTTCCGGCTCTGGGACTGGACTGAGCAGTAGCAGCAGGTTTATTGCAACCATGCAAACTAGGGTTTCAGTGTAAGGCCAAAACTAATTTTTTGAACTCAGGTGCCAAACTCGATACCAGAACAATTCTTGCCTACTCCTACTTTTAAATCACGCTGGAAGGTCACCATCAGGGAATTGAATGCAACTGAAATGATGCTCAAACCGGTAACTGGTAAGAGACGTGATCATGGTAAGTTGGAGGTCACCATCTCGCAAAAGAAGTTGAAACTAAGACTTGCAGTGGGAAAAAAGAACCTGCAATTTAATGATATGAGTTTAGCTTCAGTGGAACAAGCTGTAGAAGGGGTTGCAGAGAAGAAAAATAGGGGGAGACCAGTGGGGAGTAAAAACAAACTCCCTTATGGTATTGCAAACAAGGCTAAGGCTATTAGGTCTAATGGTGGTGCAGACAAGGAGAAGGTTGTGAAAACAAACCTGCTAGACAAGTTGAACAAGTCAAATGAAGGTACAAGCTTTAACTCGAAAGGGAAAGAGCTTGTTATTGCTTAGTTTTTCTCTTTTTTAGGGCATTAAGCTTGTGCGAGGTGCAAAGGCCTCTATGAGTCTTCTAAGATATTTCTAGCATCATGCATGTACCACAATCGTGCTTGGCATGTGAGGGTTAGATGAATGATTTCATTTCCTTAGAATGGCAAGGGTCTTGTTTTTTGCAGAGGCTTGCTTAACTGTGAGCGTTCTAGAGATTATAATGGTTTGCATTAGCTTAGATAGGTTATCACGGCTTTGTCGGGATTCTTATGTAAGTGTTTTGTACACTCTAGCTTTTTGGCTATTGATCTAATGTTAGAGGAGTTTTAAATACACACCCCTATTTTCTTAATACACACCCTATACTTAATACACCACCTATCTAATATTTTACTAATTACAAAACTCAAAATACCTAAAATACCCTTACTCTTTTTAATCCTATTATTTGACTATATTAAGGCAATTATTTAATATAATTATTATAAATTACTGTATTGCCGTTTCATAATTTTTTTTTTTACATATTTTGTTCTATTTTTTGCGGGAAATTTTGGATGAATATGATAGAATTAGGGATATCATAACCATCAAAATTAGAGACATAATCACAAAATAATATGAAATTTCACAAACCATGTGAAAGGAAAAAAAGGGCCTTGTGGGTTTGAAATTTTTTTAAGAACAGTATTAGTCTCGAAATGGCCTGCCCAACTTGATTGAGATAAATTTTTTGAGGTGAAATCTCAATGCGGATTTAAGTGAGGTGAAATTCCTTTAAAGCAGATCTAAGTGAGGTGAAATCTTTTCAAGACAGATCCATGTGAGATTGTGAGGTGAAATTCCCTTAGGGCAAATCTAAGTGAGTTGAAATCCTCTCAAGACATATTTAAGTGAGGTGAAATCTTCTCAAGACGGATATAAGTGAGGTGAAATCTCCTCAAAGGGGATCTACGTAAGATGAAATCTCCTCAAGATGGATTTAAATGTGGTGAAATCTCCTCAAGAGAGATCTAAATGAGGTAATCTAAATACTCTCAAGGCAGATATAATGAAGTGAAATCACCTCAAGAGTGATCTAAACAGATAAAATCTCCTCGAGACATATCCAAACAAGGGGAGTACTACTAAAATGAGGACTAGTTGAAAACTTTTGTATTACACTCACTTTTCAATCATATTTTCACAAATCAACTGTTAGACGTTTAGATATTTATGTGTAGATAATTTATGCAATTTTTCAACCAAATTGAAAATCGTTAAGACATTCATAATCGTGATTAATCAATTATGAACATGAATAGCTCATATTTGACAGATTTTGGTGGTCCATTGATTTGATCTAATTTGGTACCTTAACGATTAGCAATTTAGAACAAAATCTTTTCCAAGTGATCTACTCATGCATACATAAACATCTAACGGTTGATTTGCCGTAATATAATCAAAAAATCGATTTCCCAAGAACTAGTCCTTATTTTAGTAGTCCTCATTAGGATGGCTCTCTCCAAAGAAGAGGAGAATAAGTTAGAACCCTGATAAACTCTTGAGCTTGAAAATCCTGGCAGAGCCATCAGACTCCGCTCAGAGCAAACTTCTTAGCTACTTAATGGAGACTGACAACTTCTTTTGAAATTTTGAAGCGCTGCCTTTAATCGACTACTAGAACAACCCGTATCGATTTCTTTCGATGAAGATGTATTTGGTAATGCCGTGAAGATTCAGTAGGCATTGGAACAACCAGGCAACTCTACCAGGATAGTGAGATGCTGTAACCGTTTGATTTGCATTAATATCTATAATGCAATATCCAAGCAAGAGGATTTTGCAATATGGAATCCATCAATTCAAATGTTGAAGAGAATTCCCTTAACAGCTATTGAGCCTCCAGCAGAGCTTACAGCGAGATATTAGAAGTATCATTGTTTTTTAATTTATTTTATTTTTGTGAATAAGGGTAGGTGCGGCTGCCCTCAATCCTTAATTAATGAAACTGCAGAATACATCGGGGGGACATGGTGCCTATACCCTAGATTACAATGTGCATCAAAAGAACTTCTTGAAATAATAATTAACAAGAGTCTCAACTTACGGCGATGAGAGTTTCTATTGGGACCTCCAAATCTGCTCAATTGACCTCACTCTGTTATGAATTATTAAATGACATATATAACCTACTATAAAATGACTATTAGGGACAATAATTATACCAAAAAAATGGTTATATTTATTTTCTCTAGACTTTCCAATTCAATAATATTAGATTGCATTCTTTATTATTTTCCTTATCTATTTTCATCTTCCAATTTCACTACGTACTCATTAAAGCATTCATATATATATATATATATATATATATATAGGAAATAAAAACTATGATTAAGATAAAAATGTATGATATGCATATTGAACGCATATTGGTTAAGGAGAACAAAATAAATTGTATTATGCCCTAAATCTAAATCTATCTATTATATTTGTAAAAAGAAGAAGGAAAAAAAAAAAGAGCTAGCAAATAAAAGTAAATAAAAAATATTTAAATAATTAATCATGAGGTACAGAAAATAGAGAAACATTAAGAAATTTTTTTTTTTTTTTTTTTGAACAGCTAAAAAAGAAAAAGTAAATAAGAAAAAATCACATAATAGTTCATGTTATTTTATTTTTATTAATTTTTAAAACTCAATACCTTGTATTTGATTTTTTTTTATTGGATAGGAGATTTATGTTATCTGATTAAGGAATGGAGATGTAATTAAGATTTATAGTGTAATTAAATCATTGAAATGACTAAGTTTTTTATTATAAAGATCTTAGTTTGTTTGTAAATTAATTATATGAGTGAGGTTATTTAAGGAACTTTAGTGAGGTTTAATGAGTAAATTTAGTATTTGAAAATTTGATAGGAGGTGTAAAAAGCATAGAGGTCAAGCAAGTAAATTTGGATGTTCCAATAGAAAAACTCTACAGCGAGATATCGAACATATCGTTGATTTTTTAAAAGTCGCAGTTTTATCTGAGAAAAAAGGAAAATTTCTCATGTTTCCTACTTAAATCCAAGTTACCAAACCGACAGGTTCTGTCACAATATGGAACTTAATGTTCATACTTTGTGAACGCGTCCTCTCAAAAAATAATAATAAAAAAATTGTGAACGTTTTAATTCCACATCTAGATTTTCATATCACCATTTTCCAAAAGTCCCGAATCACAGTAGAAAATAATCCAAAGTTGAAGCAAATTTCAGTCTAAAGTTGTTGCTGTCAAGTGTTTGGATAACAAAAGCACAAGTAGTTGAAAAAGAGAAAGTCAATAAAACACACTAAGCTAGCTGAAAGGCAATACAATAATCATAGGCTAAGTCGTCAGGCTCTTTGAGGAGGTTTATAAATCTCCATAATGAAATCGATTTAATCGCGGTGGGATTTCAAGTTTGTTAATTTACTGAAATTAATATTGGGTGGGTACGTTGGACCCTATTCGATCTCATCCCATTCATGAAAACACTCCCCTTCTCACTGTGTTTCTATTAAACATTTCATTTCCTGTGTTAAGAGTAATCCAGTAGTGGCGCTGGCCTAAACCTTGTTCATGATGGCTAATTGGCTATAAATTAGTAGATCGACTTGGTCTAGGTACTTAATTACCCACCAAAACGCGAGTCTTAAAAGACATTACAATAAACCAATTGGTAATGATCAGCTTTTAGACCATTTTTCCAGGCTTGATTAGTGCTGGGCTAGCTGCTTCCAAGTTTCTTCCACCGCAAACCCAAAATTCTGCCATGTCCCATCCTCTGTCCAATTAAGTCCAAGTCTTTAGTCGGCGTCAATACTACCGTTATCATTATTTACCAATAATTACTTGATGTAACTAATTACAGATGAGCCATAGCCTAAGACTCTACTACATGCAAAGGTTGTTAAATACCACATGTTGAAAGCTCAAGTTGATTTGCCTTGATTAGTATTCCCATCTCCTGCCGACTAGCTTCCCGTTGCTTTTACAAACTTGATGGAGAGTTTCACATACCTTCATGTCCTGACCCTTCTCCTGTTCATCAACTTTTTACAACCTACCACCGTTGTAAGTTCATTTGGCAATGAAACTGATCGCTTGGCTTTGCTAAAATTCAAAGACTGCATAGCTTCTGATCCACATGGGCTGTTGAACTCATGGAATGACTCCGTTCAATACTGCAAATGGCCTGGAATTACTTGTGGCAAACGACATCAAAGAGTAACAGCCTTGTACCTACCACACGCTGTTTTGCACGGAACCATATCACCATACATTGGCAACCTCTCCTTTCTCAGGGACTTCAGCCTTTACAACAACAGCTTCTCTGGTAAGATTCCGCAACAAATGTTCAACTTATTCCAACTACGACGTCTCAGTCTCAGTACCAACATGTTGGAGGGGAGAATTCCAATCAACCTGACATTGTGCGCAGAACTGAGCTACTTAAATATTGGAGAAAATCGCTTTACCGGCAAAATTCCTTCAGAGATCGGGTCATTGAGGAAGCTTGTGCATCTCACTCTAGAGGAAAACAATCTGACAGGAGCCATCCCACCTTCCTTGGGGAATCTTTCATCACTCACTGGACTTTTTTTGGGATGGAACAATTTGGTGGGCACCATTCCAGAGGTGCTAGGCCGATTGAGAAGCTTATCACTTTTTGCAGTTGGCACTACAAGAGAAAATAGCAAAAGCGAGGAATTTCATTGTGACAACCTAAAATTCGTCGCAAAAGCTTGGCAAATACAAGGAAATGTCAGTTGTCACACATGATCCCATCAGCGACAACCAATTTGTCGCATAAAGTAGGTATTTGCCAGAAATCGAAAGTTGTCGCCCATATGACATTATGCGACACCCAATTCCTTGCAAAATGTCAATTAGGCGACAATTTCTACCAATTGTTGGTTAATATTTATGTAACAACTTTAATTTCCTCACAAAAGATTAATTAGGCGACAATTTTTGCTGATTGTCACTAAATTTTTATGTGACAACTAGATTTTTGTCACTAAAAACTAATTTAGCGACAACTTCTGTGAGTTGTTGGTTAATGTTTATGTGACAACCTTAACTTCCTTGCTGAAAATCACTTGGGCAACATTTTTAACAGGTTGTCGCTTAATGTTTATATGACAACTTGAACTTTCTCACTGAAAACTAATTAGGTGACGATTTCTACTAGTTGTCGGTTAATGTTTATATGACAACTTTAATTTTCTCACAAAAGACTAATTAGGCGACAACCTCAACGAATTGTCGCTTAATGTTTATGTGACAACTTGAAATTCCTCGCTAAAAACTAATTAGGCAACGATTTCTATCAGTTGTCTGTTAATGTTTATGTGACAGTTTTAATTTTCTCACAAAAGACCAATTAAGCGACGATATCTACGAGTTGTTTGTTAATGTTTATGTGAAAACTTTAATTTTCTCACAAAAGGCCAATTAGGCGACGACCTCAACGAGTTGTCGCTTAATGTTTATGTGACAACTTGAAATTCCTCGCTAAAAACTAATTAGGCGACGATTTCTATCAGTTGTCGGTTAATGTTTATGTGACAACTTTAATTTTCTTGTAAAAGACCAATTAGGCGACGACTTCTATAGGTTGTTAGTTAATGTTTATGTGATAACTTTAATTTTCTAGCAAAAGACCAATTAAGCGACGACTTCTACAGGTTGTCACTTAATGATTATGTGACAACTTGAACTTTCTCGCTGAAAACCAATTAGACAACTACTTGTACGAGTTGTCGGTTAAAGTTTATGTGACAACTTCAATTTTCTCACAAAAGACCAATTAGGCGACGGTTTCTACGGATTGTCTCTTAATGATTATGTGACAACTTGAACTTCCTCGCCAAAAACCAATTAGGCGACGATTTATATAAATTTTTGGTTTTTATTTTTTTATTTTTTAAAAAGGGGTTTGGAACCCAGCCAATCTGGGAGGCTCAACCCCACGCCTAACTTATTGTATTAGAATGAATTGTCGTTTATTGTTTGTGATGCGATTAGAACTTCATATCATATTGTTTGTATTTTCTTGTCAATGTAAAATTTTTCTTTCCAATTATTTTACTTAGACTAGCTAGTTTGATTAGATAATATATTTCTTATTGGATTATGATTCTAATTCTAGTCAACTTTTATTTATTTTAGGGGAAAGTCCAAAATCTTATTGAGGATCAATAACGAGTACAAAATCATTATTTTCTTGTATAAATGAAATAAATTGATCAAATAAATAGGTATGGAGCAAGGGATTAAATCTACAGAATCTCTAATATATTATTTTTTGGAGGGACTGATATATCGTAGATGAAAAATATTTTATCTTTCACCGTTTCTTTGAAATTTCTCCGATATCGTCAAATATCTCTGATATATTATTAGATTATATCCCGATAAAATAAAGAAATATCTGTAAAATGTGAGAAGAGAAATAAAAAAGTTACTCTATTATTCATAGAGAAACATACATTATGAAATATGAAGGTTATGTGGAGGTGTAAAATTTAAGAATGGTTTTTGGTCAGGAAATGGCCTAATAGAGAGGCAGCACAATCTGTTTGGAAAAAATGTCTCAAGGTAAAATCTCTCAAGATAGATTTGAGTGAGGCGAAATTCCCTCAAGATGAAACCTCTCAAAGTGGATTTGCATTGGGTGAGGCGAAATTCCCTCAAGGTGAATCTCTGTGAGGAGAAATCCCTTTAAGACGAATATGGGTGAGGAGTAATCCACTGAAGTGGAATTTGGGTGAAGAGAAATCACCTCGAGGAGAATCTGGATAAGGAGATTCTGCCAACCTACAAATCTACGATTCATATATCACAACCTACAATTCATGTATGCATAGGTGCCAAATCAGTGCCTTAATAGTTGTCAATTTCTTTTAACGGAATAAGATTTAACGAAATGCAACTTTTACTTGGAAGGTAAGACCCTTGCTTAGACTGCCAACCTACAAATCTACAATTCATATCACAAGCTCGCTCTCTAATAATTTTTTTTTTTTTTGAATGATACCTAGCAGGGGTGATTTTTTCTGCAGTCTAAAATCCTAAATTTTGAAACCTAAAATAATATGAAATACAGATTTCGAATGGATTATTTTTTAAAATGGCACCATCCAATTAAAAAGAGAAGCGGCGTAGTTTAAAAATTAGAGGATCCGATAAAAAATAAATAAGTAAAGAGAAGATAAACCTAACTTTCTATCTAAAAAAAAGAAAGAAAAAGAAAACCTAATTAAACTTCAAACTCTAATCTAGAGTCTCTGCCGTTTTCTTTTCTACCTCTCTCTGTCTCCATCACCGCCAATTGCTCTCAACCTCATGCCGTCCATGGCCGCCATCACGCTCCTCGCCCTTGCAAACGGTGCGCCGGACGTCTTCTATTTTGTCACGGCAGCAACTACCGAAACGGTTCTGCTAAAACTAGGCACTCAATCTTAGTTTACTCCAAGTACCCTCCCTCTCTATCTTTTATCAAGTAATTCCTCCTATTCCTCTCATATAATTACTGCTTCAAATTTTTACTAGATATACCTTGGATCTTGTTTTGGACTTGTATGATTTCTGGTTCCCAGTAAGTTACGTGGACCTTTAGTTTTGATTCAATATACATGGAATGATGCAGCCTCCAGTCTAAACTTCATGATCTAGCTATTCAGCTCATACTTCATAAGGTAAATGTTGTGTTCTGGAATATCAATTTTTTTACTGACAGACAGAATCTTTTCACAGTTCTTTACTTTATAAGGTACAATAGTTAACTAGAGCATATGCATTGATATTGTTAACAAGAGCTTTGAGTTGCTTAAATCACAAACTAAAGGATTAATTACTGGAAAGTATTCCTGTTTCCTATTAAGGATTACTGGAAAGTGTACATATAGTTTTCTTTTGTTTCCTTGAGTGTTCTGGTGTTCAGTTAAAGCTTTAAGGTTGTCTTATATATTTTGCTAGATATATTTGTAGCTAGTTGAATTTTGATTTCTTGGTGTTTTGTTTATCTTGAATACATGTTTTTGCTTTAAATAATGGATGTTGTTGACTGTTTTTCATTTCGATATCTAAATCGAGTGGATCATGACATACAGAATATGAATGATCTTTTTTTTGTGTGTGTTTTGGATGGCTTCATTCATGTTTTTCTTTCATTTGCACTGTATAGGTTTTGATCACATCATGCTTTTGACATTGTCTTAAGGTTTAGTTAACCATTTTGGTTTTTGTGTTGCAGCCTGTGAATAGCCCAATAGCTATCTGCAGTGATATTCATGGACAATCTCATCATCTTCGAGAGCTTTTCCGTAGTGGAGGAAAGGTATTTACTCTGATTTTTTGAGCTATTTAGTTCTTGCCCATGTTTGGTCTAAAGAAGGCTGTTAATAGGCTCGAATTGTTTATGTGGTTATCAGTTATCACTTGGCAACATTATGATGGTGATGTTGAAGAACTCTATCTGGACTTTATAGGAACTGAAAGTCATTTGGAAAACGACATGTTATTAAGCTCAAGCCTAGTGGAAAGGATGTTAGTGAGACCAGGAAGAACAAATTGCAGTACTTCCATATAACTGCTGATTATAAACTTAATCTGACAGGTTTGTATTGAATACTCTTTTACATTTGAAAATACTCCTAATTGAACACCAAGGTCACCCTTTTATTTCTTATTTTTCTAATAGCTGAAGAATTGTGCTTTTTTCAATATTGAATTGCAGATTTTTCTATTTTCAAATGCATTCTATATTTCTATGTAGTAGCTGATCTGATATCACCGTCTTGGCTAAAATTGTTTAATGCCGGGAAATTTAATCAGGTAACTCCCTCTCAAAGTTACTTTTCCTTTCAAATTTTTGTACTTTTGACCCAAACAATATAAATAAATGCTTTCGGATGGAACAATGACATAAATTTTGATGACTTTAGAAAGAACACACAATACAATGGTGGTCAATCTGAGGGGACCCTGGCGATTAAAATCTTTTGGGAGGTATTGATGCTCGATTGGAAGTTGATTGTCGTATTCTTTTTGTAATGAAAAACTAGACCGTAGTTTTTTTTTTTTTTTTGTCCCTGTACTAGAAATAGTCCAGAACATCTTATATCATGGTCCTGAACATGTTATTTGGTTGATAGGTTTCAAAATCTCCATAGAAGTGTCATGTTCTAGATTGAGCAAAAGAAATTGGTAATGCAGCGTAAGTTGGGCCGAAAGAGAAGAGTACGAATCGTGGCGGAGTTATGCCTTTTATTTAACATGCTTGGAGGATAGCTAAGAGATGAAGCTGGTGTCCGAAACAATTCGAAAGATGAGACATTTGATGAAGATGAAGACTAGTGATTCACAAAGTGGGTTTCAGTAAGATTTGGTTTAGGTTTTAGCTAGTCTTAGTAAACTATTTTTCTTTTTCTTTTTTATTTTAGGTATATTATTTTTGGGTAAAATATGTGTAGACTTTATTTGGTTTATGATTTAATAGGTCTTTGAATATTATTATTTGTAGAATATTATTAATAAATTAATTTTTGTTTTTGAATATTAAAATTATTTTGGAATTTTTAAATAAGTAATTGTTAAATGAGACAAACAACTAGCCTCATCTAAGATCATTTGCAACAAACGATAATAGTTTTGCATATGTTGTAAATTAGTATATGCAACATTATATGTGACCTCGCCTATTATTTTTTTCAACAAATATTTAATCTTGCATTTTATATTTTCGACAACTTTGCTGATATTGCATATCTTTATAAAGATATGGGCGACAACCCAAAGTTGTCGTAAAAAGTCTAAATTTCTCGCTTAATTGAAAATGTGACGACTTTGGGTTGTCGCAATCAATTGTCGCCTAATGTGTTTTACTGATTGTCAAAAGTGACGAAATTACATAGTTGTCACATTTTCAATATGCAACGCAATTGATTCCTCAACGAAATTATACGAGACAAACAAAAAGTCTCACATGTAAGTATCTACAACAAATGTATATGTGTCACATATTCATATATGCGAGGACCGAATTGCGTCGCATATTTCAAATGCAACAAACATACAAGCCCCGCAGATGGAATATGCAACGTAAATGAATCCTCGTATATTAAAAATAGTAACAAATATAAAGTCTCGCATATAATTTTTTGTAACACACTTGTGTGTCTCATACTTTGTAATATGCAATGAACCAATTGCGTTGCATATTGCAAAAGTGACAACTGTGTAATTTCGTCGCTTTTGACAATCAGTAAAACACATTAGGCGACAACTGATTGCGACAACCCAAAGTCGTCACATTTTCAATTAAGCGAGAAATTTAGACTTTTTACGACAACTTTGGGTTGTCGCTGATGACATTTTCTCTTGTAGTGTGGTCTCAATAATCTCTCTGGTTTGATCCCTCCCTCCCTTTTTAACATATCATCTATGAACGGCATCTCACTTACGGGTAATATGTTTAAGGGCAGTATTCCGCCTGGTATAGGCCTAAACATGCCTAATCTCCAGATATTGTTCCTCTCCGAAAATGAATTCTTTGGAGAAATCCCTGCTTCACTTTCCAATGCTTCTCAGCTTCATTCGCTTGATTTTGGGCACAACAATTTTGTTGGCCAACTTCCCGCAAGTTTTGGAAATTTTCCTAATCTCCAGCAGCTCAACTTTGAGGTCAATAATCTAGGAAGTAATTCATCAAATGATTTGGGATTTATATCATTGTTGACAAATTGCAGCAATCTGGAGATGTTTTCTCTGAGTTATAACAATTTTGGAGGTGTTTTACCCAACTCTGTAGCCAATTTCTCAACTCAACTGACTGAACTCTACCTTGGAGGTAATCAAATAGTGGGAACGATTCCTAAAGCATTAGGAAATCTCAACAGTTTAATACACTTGAGCCTGGAACATAACTTGTTCACAGGTATCATTCCAGCTTCTTTTGGGAAGTTGCAAAAATTGCAAAGATTATTTTTAAATTCCAATAGATTATCAGGACGGATCCCATCTTCTCTTGGAAACCTCACCCAATTGTTTCTACTCTACTTATTAGAAAATGAATTAGAAGGAAGTATTCCTCCAAATATTGGTAACTGCCAAAATCTGGAGGTGATGGATATATCACACAATAAGCTTAGTGGAGAAATACCAACACAGGTCATAGGCCTGTCCTCCTTCTCTATCAAGCTCAATTTATCACAAAACTCGCTAACAGGTACTCTGCCTGTGGAAGTGGGTAAGCTGAAGAATATCAATACACTTGATATCTCTGATAATAATTTGACCGGAGGAATTCCAGAAATTATTGGAGGCTGTCTGAGCCTTGAATTTCTTTACCTCCAAGGGAACCACTTTCAAGGAATCATATCTTCTTCTTTGGCTGCTTTGAGAGGTCTTCAGTATCTAGATCTTTCACGAAACAACTTGTCAGGACATATTCCAAAAGACCTACAGAGACTTCCATTCTTGATCCATTTGAACCTTTCGTTCAATAATCTAGAAGGTGAGGTACCGAAAGAAAGAGTTTTTCGAAACACAAGTGCAATATCATTGGATGGAAATACCAAACTTTGTGGAGGTGTTTCAGAATTGCAGCTACCAGCATGCCCCATTAAAGTACCAAAGCAAAGAAAGTGGCATGGTTTCAAACTAAAGTTCACAATTTCCTTGGTCTCTGGATGCTCTTTTCTATCTGCAGTCGTCTTAGCACTTTATTGGAGGAGAAAAACTCAAAAGAAGAAACCATTAATAGTAGTGTCATCAATTAACTTCCTTCCAAAGGTTTCATACCAGACGCTTCATCATGCTACTGCCGGATTCTCTCCGAGCAATCAAATTGGATCAGGTGGTTTTGGCTCTGTATACAAAGGGATTCTTAATCAAGAAGAAAACAATGTTGTTGCCATCAAGGTCCTCAACCTTCAACAGAAAGGTGCTTCTAAGAGTTTTGTGGTTGAATGCAATGCACTAAGAAATATCCAGCACAGGAACCTTGTGAAGATCTTGACATGTTGCTCTAGCATGGACTACAATGGTAATGACTTCAAAGCTCTAGTCTTTGAGTATATGTCAAATGGAAGTTTAGAGGAGTGGCTGCATAGAGAAAATCAATCAAGAAGTTTGAACCTTCTTCAAAGACTGAATATTGCTGTTGATTTGGCTTCTGCATTGTATTATCTTCATGACCATTGTGAACCACATATCATTCACTGTGATGTGAAGCCGAGCATTAATGTTCTTCTTGATAATGACATGGTTGCTCGTGTTGGTGATTTTGGGTTGGCAAGACTCATCTCAACGACCACGGACTCCTATCAAAATCAAAGTAGCACGGTTGGAATAAAGGGAACCATTGGCTATGCTGCTCCAGGTAATAATCTTCCACTACTTTATAATTTCTTAAATTTTTATCTACATGTTTATTGAAGATAAATAGAAATATGGACAAAAGAATAGAGAAATAGGAGCATGGTAGCTTATGCTCAATGTGACATAGTGGCAATGGCAACCATCTCAAATTTGAAGTCCTAACAAATGACCAAGGATAAGTTAGCAAGCAAGATAAGATATGTATGTTAAAGATTGTAATATTAATGCAAGACATAAATGATTTTTTTTTTCCTATAAAGAGAGAAAAGTTACCAATGATGAAGTTCATCTCACTTTCTGTCTCAACCCAAAAATGAAATCCTTTTGTATAATACTTTCATACATTAATAATCATTGATGATGAAAATGTTTTCATACTAGTCTGATCAACAAAGAAACTTTCGATACTATATATAGAAGTTAGGTTCTAAATTATACAAAGAGAACTAATATATATACACACTTGATTTTTTGTGAGTCACAGAGTATGCAAGTGGTGTTGAGCCATCAAGACAAGGGGATGTATATAGTTACGGGGTGCTCATGTTGCAATTGTTCACAGGAAGAAGACCTATAGACAAAATGTTTAAAGAGGGTTTGAACCTCCATAACTTTGTCAAGATGGCCATACCAGGAAGAGTGATGCATATTATAGATCCTACTCTTCTTGCCACTTTAGAAGAGACAACACCTGCAACATCACAAAATGTAGTGAACTACATCAATGGTTACAATAATGAAATCGAAGCAGTTGAAGAAAACATTGACAATGAGAATTTAAGCAAGATGAGCCCTTATGTGTGGAAGTGCATACTTCCAACCCTTAAGATTGGACTTGCATGCTCGGAAGAATCACCAAGGAATAGAATGTCTATGGAAGAGGTCCACAGGAAGCTACACCATATAAAAGATGCTTACTCTGATATTGACATCTATCAAGAAAGGCCAAGAAGAAGCTGAACAATAGGTGCTGCTATTTTCTTCTTTATGATGTGCGCAACAAAATGACTTTTTTTTTTGGCTCTTTTTCATTTCTTTTTTATTTATTTATTTATTTATTCTTCCTTACTTATTTATGATTGCACAATCATGTTTTTGTGCAAAAATACTTACACAGTATGGCATGGGAAGTGAGGTGTCAATATTCTGTGAGTTATACTATTGATGAAGACGTCTAAAGGCATGAGGATAGCATGGATGTGTGGAAGAAATAAGTTGTAGCTACTCATAAGTAAGTGCTTGATTTCAATTTTTGGGTTATGAGTTTCTCGTTGTGAAGATTTCTCCAAAGATCCAATGGAGACTAGAAATGTTATATCTTAATTATGTGTCATAAGTGTTGTAATCCAACTGGGTTTGTGAGAATTATAGAAAAGGCAAAGCAGTCCATTTCATAGCTATAGTTTTGTTTTGTTTTGTATAAATGGAAACTAACAAGTCCAGAAGTACCTTTTCTAACGTTGGTGTTAGTGGAAAATCATCACTTCCGATTCAACCTAACCTCTTCTTATCAAGAACATTTCTTCAAACACCTTATCTTCATCTAATTAAGTCACCCACCCACATTTTCTACAAAATTGAATAATGTAGCATTAAATAAAAAGTCATTGTGAGCAAAAAAAAAAAAAAAAAAAAAAAACAAAGACGATTAGTATATATAATCACTGAAATGCCAAGCTCTAGTTTACAATAGTACTAGAACAATAAGTGTGAGATCAACTGTGTTCACCTTGTACTCTATTATGGTGCTCGACCTAAACTTAACAGGTTAGAAACAAAGAACTTGCTTAGAGAACCCATTGTAAAGTTATCAAGTTGTGAGAGCCCAACCCAACAATGGAGCTTCATGTACCCTGCTTATGTTTGTTTTGGTTCATATGCTTTCATGTAATCACCCTTCTCCTTCTTACGAACTCCTTCTTCCTGCTAGAGTGCTAGTGTTGCAAACTCGTAAATGATACGGATCGTGTGGCTTAACTTGGATTTAAAGATAGCCACCGATCTAGATGGCTTCTTGAAACCATAGAATGAATCTTTTCACTTGGCATGGAATTACTTACGGCAGATGGCATCAAATAGTAGTAGCCTAGGGAGATTCCATTTAACTTGACCTACTGCTCTGAAGTGAGCATCCTCAACTTCCAAACCGTCGATCTAAAGGGAAAAATTATGCTGGAGCTTGGCTCATTGTTAAAGCTAGTGATTAGGCTTGATCTAACAGGAGGCATCCTAGCTTCCTGGGGAATCTGTAGGAGACCAAGAAGAAGCTTCAGAATTTGTGGTCCATTTTTACTACTGAATTCCAGTTATTACTTATTAACAAGCTAAGGACCTAAAACAATGCTAATAGATTTTATCTCATTATAGATAATAAAGTATTTTTTGGCAAACTATCGAACAACCCTTAGAGAGAGTTTCCCTCTCGATCCTAGCAAACCTTAGATCGACTTTCTTCTGATCTTCCTTTAGATAACAATTTATGTCGCCTTTCCTCCATGTTGCCCTTCAAGATCCTTGTTTGGAACTACAGGGGCCTCAACAACACCGAGACACAGGATGCCTTTGTCAACCTTGTTCAACAGCGTAACCCTGGCATTATCTTCCTTTCAGAAACACTAGCTTCAACGGGCCTTCTTTCTGATGTCAGGAGAAATTTGGGATTCGATGACATCATATGCTCCCTTTGCAGTGACTACGTACTGTCGTGGTCTTGGTCTTTTCTGGGGTAATGAAATCCCAATGCGACTCCAGAATTACTCCTCTAATCATATTGATGTTGAAGTTGGTACGTACTATTGGTTCATAAGGACTTTTTCGATTTATAGGGGTGTATGGAGTAGCTACTAATATAGATCGTGGCTACCTGGAACCTTCTATGAACCCTAGCTGCCCAGTTAACATGCCTTGGATTGTAGCCGGGGATTTCAATGATATTCTCTACCTTGCAAACAAGTCTGGCTGTCCACCAAGGAATGCAGCTCAGATGAACCGTTTTCGGCAGCCCTTGGTCGATTGTGACCTGATGGATATGGGATTCGTTGGTTCTCAATATACTTGGTCCAATTGATTCACCAAAGAGAGGCTTAATCGGGCTTGCCAGAATGTTCATTGGAGGGAGTTATATCCCATCTCTAGAGTTATTACATTGCGCTTGAGTAGGTCAGATCAATGTCTTCTTCTTATCGAAGTGAACCCAGAACTGGTCTCCTCCCTTAGGACCCCAAAGCGGTTTCACTTTGAAGAGATGTGGTTACAGCATACTAATTGTGTTAATGTGATCGAACAAGGTTGGATGATAAAGAATCGGAAAACTCAGCGCTTTGTTAGGGCTGGGGAGCGACGTCTCTCTTGGGGTCAGCATTTCCTGTATTTTCTCCTTATTCAGGGAGATATTGTTAGGCTTCGATCTACTGTTCATGTGAAGATTGCACTCTTGAACCGCCAGAGAGAGCAAAAAAAAAAAAACGCAACCCAGAAGCCTAGAAGAAGTCAAGCGACCCAGAAGCCCAGTAGCCCATAGACCCACTGACGTCAGCACATCTAGCCACATCATTTCTACCATATCATCAGCTAGGTGCCATGTCAACAGATCGATGCCACGTCAGCTTCGGTGATAGGTCACCGCCAGCGACTTTTCTAGCCACTTTCTGACGACTTTTCCGACCAACCTATTTCAAGGTATTTTTTACTAAAAGTTCCTTTTTTTGAGTTTTTATTGAACTTCTCTTCTTTTTCTCGGGGACTTGCAAACTCCCTTCTTCTACCCCCATTTCTTCATCATAGGGGAGACCTATTTAAGCCGAACTATGGGGGTTCGTGCTCACTCCAAGCTTGGAGCTTGTTGAGATCTCCAAACTTAGAGTTTGTAGAGAATTTATGATCGACCACTTTCATCATTGTTTCAATCTAATTCAATACCTATTGGAATTGAATTTCTTAGAAGCGATTACACTCAGAAATTCCTAATTTCTTGGGAGCGATTACGCTAAGAAATTTTATATGTTTTCATGGTAGCTTTGTCCTCTCCGAAACTAACCCTTTTTCTTGTTCTTTTTCAGGATGAGTAACCTGAACAAATTGGACTTTGCTCCATTGGGAACAACTAGTTCTGGATATCACAGGTCGTAATGTCCGCCAGCATCTCAAGGCTGATGGAATCCTGGATACTATTCTCGAGCCTAGCCATGACGTGCTAACTGTTGAGCAAGTTAAAGCTTTGGAAGCAAATAGAGCAGCCTTAGAGGCAAATAAGCGAAAGCCATCATCCTAATGACTCGTCATATGGATGATTCACTCCAGTACGAGTATATGAATAAAGAAGACCCCATAAGGTTGTGGGTCTCACTCGAAGAAAAATTTGGCAATGTCCGTGACTCCTTGCTTCCTAACCTAGAAGTGAGATGGCATGGCCTCTGCTTATGTGATTTCAAGTCAGTTCTTGACTACAACTCGGAACACTTTCCATTAAATCCTTAATGGAATTATGTGTTAAAGAGATCACAGATGCGATGTTGATTGAGTAGACACTCTCTACCTTCCCCGTCTCTGCATTGATGGTTGCTAAGAACTATCAAATCAATGCTACTGTAGGACGGATCACAAGGTTTCATGAGCTCATTAGAGCCATGAATGTCGCTGAAAATCATGAAAACATCCTTGTGAAGAACTATAATTCAAGATCCGTGGAAACAGAGCATATTCTGAAATCCAATTATAGTCACACCCCTAAGAGAGGGATCCAAGAGCAAAACTTAATTGTAAGGATACTTCTGGACGTTCTAGTCCATATAATCACTCTACTTGGGAAGGTAACCTCCAAAATAGGTGAACACGGAACTGAAGAGGCCAACGTGGAAAAAGAGAGGAAGGCAACACCTCTGGCCATGTTGGTGGCACCACCAACAGTAAGAGCCATCTAAATGAGGCTTTCAAAGCGCCTCAATCTATGGACTCTGAGCAAAGAGATGTATGTTCTCGATGTGGAGTATCCAGTCATTGGGAACATATTTGTAGAGCTCGTGAAGAAGTTGTCACCCGCCTACAGAGCATATTGTGAAGTAAAAGAAACTCACTATGTGGAACAAGAAGATCAAGAAGATGATCTAGAGTGATGGGTTGAAGACTATAAATCGAGCTGGGATCAATAGATTGCCAATTCTGTTTAAGTTTTTATTTTTCCAAGAGATGTAATAGGCAATTGCCATATACTTTGTAGTAAATGCCATTGGTTTAGTTTTTCTTCACATAGGCTCATCCAAAATGAGTATGATGTCTAGGAAGATTTTGAGATAAGTGGTACTTAAGCGAGGTTTGCTCCACCGACATCTCTCTACTCACCTGGTCATATTTAT